>CM062638.1:3721800-4321800 GCA_025617555.3 Puccinia polysora | reverse complement strand
CTTTTTGTCTATAAATAAGCTATGAGTTAATTTGAGATTGGGATTCAAATTGAGCAGAAGATTGTGGATCCATATCTTTTCTTGAGTAGCCAAGACCAGTGCCTTTGATTCCCCTTTGGTAGAAGATAATGAAATGGAGGATTGGAGTTTGCTTTTCCATGCCACTGGGCAACCATATAGGAGGATTACAAAGCCAGTGTGACTTTTGCAAGTGATAGGATCATCACCACCGTTGGAATTGCTAAAGCATTCTATGTCATACTTGAATTTTGAGGAAGTTAGTTTCAGGCAAAGTTTGCAAGCAGCGTTAACCAATCTCCAGGTTTGCTTGGATTGGTCCCAATTTTTGATACCAGGACAGTTATTATAGCAAGAGAGGCTGGAGACAGCATACAAAAAATCCAGCCGGGTTTTACTGGCTATAAAGGTCAATTAGCCGGTGGCTGAGCAAAAGTTGATTCCAAGCAGCAGAAAATTCTTGTGTTCTTCATTGGATGCTGGAGATAGCTTGATGTTTGTATTCATAGGGGTTGAGATGGGTTTGGAATCTTCAAGACCAAGATCTCTCAGAGAGTTTTGAATTTTCTTGGGTTGGTGCAAAGAAAAACAATTATTTTTTGATATGAGTTGATTCCCCTGGATTTTATCTAATTGCCCCTTGTGGAAATGTTGAATTGTTGCCTCAGTTCCGAGAGGAATGAGGTTGATTCACCAATAACCAGCAGGTCATCAACATACAAAAAGACAAAGATACCTAAGGAGCTATTGATGTGGAGGCAAGGACGGGCATTGGATGATTTGAAGCCTTTCAGAGTTTTGCACCAACTCTTAGGGGCTTGCTTGAGGCCGTAGAGAGCCTTTTTCAATTTGAGGAAGGGAAGAGGAGAATTTTAGCCTTCAGGACATAAAATGTATGTCTCTTTGTCAAGAGGGGCGTGGAGGAAGGCCAATTTGATTTCCATCTGGACAATCTTGAAGCTGTGATGGAAGGAGTAAACTAGGAGAGTGCGTAGGGTAGCAATTAGGCCGGTGGGAGCGTATGTTTCTCCATAATCCAAGAATTTGGGTTGACAAAAACCTTGAACACAGAGACGGGATTTGAATATTGTTCCATTGCCATTTTGATTTTCCTTTAGGCGGTAGACCCAGGTTGTGGACAGTGCCCGTTTCCCCAATGTTAAGGAGTGGCAACCTTCCCACAACTTGAATTCCTCAATTAAATCAGTTTTGGATTTCATGGAAGCAAGCCAATGAGGTTTGTTGGGGGATCTGAGGACCTTTGTGAAGTTTTTAGGAATTGAACAAGCCAAGAATCCATAGCATTGGGGGTTCTGAGAGTAGTTCTGTCTCTGAGGGCTTGCTGTGGTGGATGGCTTATTTCTGGGTCAGATGTTTCAGAGTTTCGAGGAGGGGAGATTTCATTGGATGAAGCAGTGAGAGGGGGATTTGATGAGGATTTGGAAGCAGGTGAATTGAAGGTAGGATCAATATGCAACTTATTTGTTTCCAGTTTTGGCACAGGAGAAGTGGTAGGGGAAGGAGAATTGTTTGGGAGAGTTGAGTTTGAAGAATTAAAAACATCAGTAAGGGTTGTTTCAAGGGAGAGTAGAGATTCAAAAGGGGAATCAGAGGAGGTGGAGGAGCTCAAGGTGAAGGGAGTTTTTCCAAAAATCTTTGCACATTTTGAACCAATCATGTTTCCAGTCTTGGGGGAGAAATGCAATAGGATCCAAGGGAGAAGTTGAATCCCACAAGGATTCCTTCAAGCCCTTTTTCAGCAAATTTAGAGTTAGAGTTTGGTTGATTCAATACTATGGTCTTTGAGCCGAAAGTTTTGACAAGGGAAAGTTGAGGCAAGGAGCAGTGCCAGAGTTCATAAGGGGATTTCTTGTCCTGCTTGGAGGGCACAATGTTGAGGATTAAGCAGCCACTGAAAAAGATTTTGTCCCAGAGATCCAAAGGAATGGACATTTCAATCATTGCTGTTCTGGCGGCTTCAAAAAGTGTATTATAATTTTGGCCAGTAATTAGCTTAGGCAAATGAGCAGTATTTAAAGAAAAAGAAATTGTGGACACCTTGTGTAAATAATTGCTTATTGGCTCTCACAATGAGGCAATACATTGAATGATATTGGTGATGAATTTTATTGGATGATGAATGGATCATGGAAAGCAGCAGGGAGAAGAGCTCCTTAAGTACAAAAGGTGGCCTGTTGTGAGCCCATGATATAACAAGCCAAAAGGAAAATTTTCCGCTCCAAAGGAGCTCTACAGGCTCTACAGGCCTTGTTACTTGGTTTGGGCTACATCAGCCCGCATGGCATCAGTCTCTGTACCCTCAAAACCAGCCTATTCTGGTTATTTCTGGTGTTTTCACCTCAATGGGGCTGAACCAGCGCCTTAGCTGTTCAAAACCCTGGCCGGTTGTATATTACAACCCGCCTGTTACCTCACATGCTGGCTGGTTTCCTCATGCAACCAGCCCCTGACCATACAAATGGCCAGGAGGGACCCAGGACACACCTGGGTCCAGTCTCAGACACATATGGGGGGTTGTAACTGGCGGACATGCCACCCCCCCTCTTTCTCCCAAATCCCTGGAGGGGGCGGTCAAATCCCCCTACCAGGGGCCCTGGAGGTTGATGCCCCCAGGGCATTGTCATGGTAGGTGGGCTGGGGGGTGGTCAGGTCCCCTCCAGCCTGTTGCTACTCCCCCTTGGTAAAGGGGGGGGGAGAGTGCCCCTTTGATGGTGGGGGGGGTGTTCAATTCCCCCCCACCGCCGGTTGCCTCAATGCGACCGGCCTAGCCACCACCTTTGGTGGGGGGGTGATCAAGTCCCTGCCACCATGACCGGTTTCCCCTTGTGACCGGTTGCTGGCTGGTTCCATCCAGCCAGCCCTCCCCCTCCTCCTTGCAATGGCGAGCAAGGGGAGGGGGAGGAGCTGGGGCCACCAGCCCTGCAGCAGCCTTGACGGGATCAACAGCCCCGACTGGGGTGGGGGGGCTCCATTTTGAGTCCCCCTGCCCCCTACAATGGCCCTGCGTGGGCCTTCAGGCCCCATAAACAGCTGTAAGCAAAAAAAGTGGCCCCAAGCGGGCTGCAACATGGGCGGCAGCCCCAAATGGCCTGCAACACGGGAAGCAGCCTCAATGGGCTGCCCCAAAGCCCAAAAGGTGAGTTTAACATACTTTTGCAAGCTAGCCCGTCTGGCCAAGTATGTCCAAAATAAACCTTGGGCCCAATTATTCCCATAAAACCCCATCTGGCTGTATTTGCCCATATACCCCACCAGCCCATTAGGGCCCGTGTACCAATAGGCCTGTTTCATGCATTTTGAGGCCAGTTTCCTCAAATCCGTGACATCCACACAGGGACGTATGGTCCATGTGTGTATCCAATTGGCCGCAGAGGCCCTCATGTACATCCTATTTGGATTTTACTCATACATAGCACAGGCGTAAGTGCTTATGTATTTTAACAAAGTGTTCTGTTGGCTCTCTCAGCTATAGGATTGTGTTGAGGTTTGTATGGTTTAGATGTGGTATGTATGATTCCCTTTTCCAAGAAGAAGGTTGATAATCAATGGTTTAAAAACTCTCCACCATTATCTGAGTGGAATCTCTTCAGCATTCTTTCAAACTGATTTTAGTACAACTGGATGAATTTAATTATTTCTTTTGTGGTTTCAGATTTCAATCTGATGGTTAAACAAGTCTTGAAGCAAGAATAATTGTTTTTCAGGACTAGGAAAGAACAATGATCAGCTCTTGACTGAGGCAATATTGGTCCACATAAGTTGGCATGGATTTTGTCAAATCTTTCTATGCTGTGGGGAACAGTTCCTTTGAACGGTGTTTGGTGGATATTTCCTCAAGCACAGGATATGCAGTTGAAATTTTCCCAGCGGAGGTTGGGAAATTTCTACGAGATAAGTTTGATAGCATTGTAGCTAACATGAAAAAATCATTTGTGAATTTGAGAGAGGGGGATGAGAGCAAAGGAGTTGAGTTGAGAAATTCCAGAAGATTCCTTGATGAATAAGAGGTTTCCCTCTATGATCCCTTTGAGTAATGTGGAGCTTCCAAGAGTAAACTTAAATTTTTTGAGGGAGGTAATTTGGAGGGAGCATCCACCAAGAATGAGTTGACCAAGCAATACAAGATTCACAGCCAGGTCAGGCACAAACAGTGAGTCTTTTGGTTGAAGTAGTGACAGTGGAGGTACCCATTGTGAAATTCAGAAGAGGACTTCTCCTTCAATGGTTCCCAAGTTTGGAAGTTATTGATCCCTTGCGTCTGTACACCCTGAGTGCAACTGTTCACCCTTTGACTGAGAGATAGAGAGATGAGTGTAAAGAGTCCTTCCAACCTCCTCTCCTGATCCTCCTACTTCCGGGTTGAGGGTGTGGTTTAAGTAGCTTTCCCCTCAACCCTAACCTATTTACAACCGCAAGCAAACAAGAATATTGAAATCCAACCCCTAATTACAGAACCCAGCCCAACTCTATCCTTCCAACCCCATCCCATGATCCATATCCCATACCCCATATCACATCTGTATTTCCCGCCTGCCATTCAGTCCACCCGGTTCTTCCTTCTCATGACGTGGCCCTTTCTCTGCGCTCAACTTGGAGCCACCCGCACATGTCCGCATCCGCCCAACGCGGCATTCCAGATATCCAAGGTACATCCGCGCAATCCAATCCGTGGGTCTTGAGACATGCAATCCACGCAATCAGTCCAATCCAATCTGATCCGCCCCGCATCTTCAGATGCTGAGCCCAATTTGACTTCTGCTGTGCCCACAGCACAGATTGCTGCGGCAAGGCCGCACCCATTGCTGAGCGCGCAGCGCGCAGCCCATTCCGAATTGCATCCATAAAAGGGGTTGCATTTCATTATTCTTGCTTGTTTCTGGTTGTACTTAGGTTAGGGTTGAGGGGGAGGTTACTCAAGCCGCACCCTCAACCCAGTTGGGAGATTGTATCATTGGATCACAGAGGATTACATTGGTTCATTATAGGTTTTGGAAGGATCTTTTACTCTCAATCCTCTATCTCTCAGTTGAAGGGTGAACAGACGCACTCAGGGTTTACAGACGCAAGGGATCAATAAATCCCAGACTTGGGAACCATTAGAGGAGAATTCCTCTTCTGAATTACACATCTGGGGGTCTGGCCAGGATATAATCTTTTGTTTTTTGTCTCTTGAAACTAACAAGCGCAATGTCCCAGTACCACCCATCAACCATTGCAGGGTCATCTAACATTACCACCAATCCTCTTCCTCCTCCTCCTCCTCTGGTTTCTTGGAAGCAACCCTCATCAGGGGCGGGATAAGGTTTCCCTTTTGCCAACAATGGCGCGAATTGCAAGCCTGTTTGCATCAGGCCGCAGGACTATCCTCACATCCAGTTCAACACTGAGGACGTTGAGCAATTTCTCACGTGATACAAAGGAATTGCCAATGCAGAAGGTGCAATGTTTTTGGATAAGGGTGCCTTGTTGTCCTCTTCATCACAGACAAAGAGAAGGTTTGCAATGTGGAGGAGATGGAAGGGTATGAGGAACTTGATTGGCCAAAACCAAAGGCTGAAATCTTGGGGCAGTGGGGAAGGCACAAACCTTGGTTTTGGGAAAGCAACTTTGAGAGATCCGCGGGGGAAGCAAGCGCCAATGGCAGAGTCCGGACGCGGGCCCAATTGGGGGAATATGTAGCAATGTTTGATTGGATCTATTTTTACCTGGCAAAGAACAAGGTGATATCAGGGCAGTCAGGTGCAATTAAGAGGGCCTTTTTGGGAGGACTCAGTGTTGGAATTCCTAGTTGACTGTCTCTATGCTGCTCTCTTACTGTTTCCTATTTTGTTTCTTTTCTTCTTACTCTGTTTCTTTTCTCCTTGTTCTTTGTTCTCTGTTCTTCATTACCTTCTCCTCTCATGTTTCACCTTCCATCTCATCTCTCTTCTCATCTGCCTGCTCCTCACCATCCTTGACCTCAAGCGCGCGCTCTCTCTCGTGATCCTCCTGTGACTGCCTCACTTGCACGTAACATTCCCCTCATGGATCTCTTCCGTGCTCCAACGTCTGACCCTGGATCACCACCATCATCTCTCAAAACAACGACCATTGACTCTTCCTCCCTTTTTCCGACCATCAGACCTCCCCCACAGCCACTCTCAACCACCCCTTCTGGACCTCAACCTACCTCCTCAACTCTCGGGCGCTCTTTCCTCACTCAGCCTGCTTATTCGTATTCCCTCTAAACATTCCGCTTCTTAACTCATCACATTTGTGCTCAAACTTTTCTTTCCTTTCTCAACCTTCAAATCTCTTTCCTTGCTCCCCTACCTGGACAAGCGGTCACTGAGTCCCTTAGGTATTTCTTTCAACAACTTCACGTTCTCTCATTCATGTCACGCTCTTTTCCACTTGTACTATGTTCATGATCTCTCTATCCTTTTCATGATCTCTTTATCCTTCCTATGCTGAAATAAACATTCCTTAGTTTCATTGTCTTAACTCTTCACTCAGCCCCCCACGCTGCTGGCGGTTGCAGCGGCACTTGTATGACAACAACTTGGTCAAGAGATTGCTGCATGGGAGTATTGTGCATCTTCCGGAAATCCTTTTCATTTTTCAAGCGGTGGAAAGCGAGTTGGACTTAGAGGAACTGATGGAGGAGATGGCAGGGTTGTTCCCAATGGAGCCAAAGAATTCTGCTTCTCACACTCCGGCGGCACCAAGGCAAGCTTGAGTTGCGGGACCCTCAAAAACGGGACACGCTCCAGCAACACCATCAACAACAAGCCCACTGGTTAGTGAGATGACGGTATTGATGAAGGATTTACATATCTTTCTGAGTCAAATGTTGTCCTTGCCGCACAATCAGCCTCCTCACATTGGGGGACCGCTTCCACTTTTGAATCTGCCCATCTTGCGGTTATGCAATTACTGCAGGGACAAGGGGCATTGGCGGCCAGGGTGCAATAACATGACAAGGGAACTCAAGGCAGGATTGGTTTGACCGGTGGGAATGTGATTCATGTTCCCAACGGGCAAGCAGATCTCCTCCAAACCTGGGAATCCAACTTTCATGGAGCAAGTGCGCGCATGAGGACAGGAACCGGTGGTAACTGCTCAAGCTTTGCTGGGGATTGTCACTGGTCCTGGGGTATGGCAACCACCACGCGTGGAAGCTGAAGTGAGGGTATTAGCAACAGAGGAGTTGGTGGCAGTGGAAAGGATGGATGTGGATGCAAAGGAACAGGTACCGCCGGCAGCTCCTAAGGCAATTGCCCGCGTTCCGGAAATGGATGGACAGCCAGTGAATCCGGTGGGGAAGAAGAAGGCAATGTAAATTGTGCGCAGGGTGATGGGGAATGAAACAACTATTTCCTTGACTTTGAAGGAGTTTGCAGCGGTGTTGCCAGTGGTATTGGATGAGATGGTTCAAGCACTGAAGGATTGTGGACACAATGGGATCTTTACAATGGTGCAACGGGTGATCTTGGCTTGGGATGACACAGAGCTTGAGCTAGCGGGGATGAAATCAGTTTCAACTCCACTGGCGTACATTTTGATGAAGATTGCTGGAAGGAAGGTGTGGGCGCTGGTGGATAGTGGTTCCATGGTGAACCTCCTTCCATCTAGATTGTTAGATGAAATGGGATTGGTTTGGAGGAAATGCGCAATGGGGCTTTGCCCGCTTAACAGCGGGGCATGTTGCGTGGATGGGGTTGTGGAGGAAGAAGAGGTTGAGGTCGCAAGGGTCCGTAAACCACTTTCATTTCTATTGGTTGATTGCAGGGAGGCTATTTTAGGACAGCCATTCATGTTTGGGTTCCAAGCACAAATCATGTTTGATCCGGGGAAGGGGACAGAAGGGTTGACAGTGGAATATTTGTTGGGTGGGAAATTCAAAACCACAATCTGCAATCAGGGGTTGGAGAAGTGAATGCGGGATTTGGCAAGAAAGGAGGAGGAACCCTGCGTGGAGTTGATTTTCAAAGGTGGGCCAGAGGTGGATTTTTAATAGTTTTGCAAGGTTACCGCACGGGGAAGGCTCTGGTTTTGTGCGGGCGGTTGACTGGCAAGGATCTGGTGGGAAGTAGGGAAGAAGGGCAGGAAGCGCGGTTGCTTGAAGACTTACGTTTGGTTTGGATAGCAAGGGGGATGACAATGCAGTTCCTTCTTCCAAGGACTAGCCCACCCGCACCCTTTGCTTCCGGAAAAGTAAACGACTGCAGACCGCTGTTGACAGCAGCCAAGTTGGGGGGGAACAATGGATGAATAGGTGATATGATTGGATTTGGTGAGGGGGTGCTCTAGCTGGTTCACAGCTGGAATAACTAGACACCTCGGAATGTTTTTTTTTCTTATTTTCTTCTCT
Organism: Puccinia polysora; assembly: GCA_025617555.3. NCBI lineage: Eukaryota > Fungi > Basidiomycota > Pucciniomycetes > Pucciniales > Pucciniaceae > Puccinia > Puccinia polysora. Next base: position 4,313,408 of record CM062638.1, on the reverse strand, counting down.
CTGGATTGGCTTTGGGATTATTGCTGGCTATGGGTGGTTTCTTTTAGGTACAGGCACGGCGCAAAGCTGGGTCCGCCTAGGCAAGGAACAGCCCCACATTCCTGAAGCAAACACATGGAAAATTTCCAACAGATGATTCAGGGAACTAGTAAAGCGCATGGAGTGGAACAGATGTGGGTCAAAGAGGGAAGGCGCGGGCTTGGCAATGGGTTTGCCTTCAAAAAAAAATTTTTTTAAGTTTTCTTGGTTATCTTTTAGATGGAAGGTGCAAATGGGTTTGGGCGGATTCTTTTTCTTTCTCTCTCTCAAGGTTGTGCCCGCGCGGCTGGTTTTCTTTGTACTCTCTCTGTTTTCTAGATGGGTATGGGGAACTGTGTGGCAGTTTTTCTGGGGCGGTCCAGGTACCTTGAGCAGGTACTCCTCACTCTTGCGGGTTGCTCTCAAAAGCGCGGATCTTGCAGGCAGATGTTCCCTCTTGTTGTCTTTTTCTGTTCATATTCTGTAAATCACAAATTTAGTTACCTTTATATATAACTTACTTTTTCCATTAAATAACTAATCATGTCTCAGACCCCCTCTGGGGCTCTCTAGTTGTCACTTACCTGCTGTCTTAGGCCCCTTTTGGGAGTTCTCTATTTGTGCTTAAATACAGGTCCTTCCTTGGGACCATGAATATAAAATCATCTGATTACCAGACAACTAAACTGGAGTGTCCCTTCCTCCTCTCCAGATCAGTTCCACTTGACTTTACAAGTAAATCCCTCTTCCTTGGCTCTTAGTAGCCTTATCCTTCCTCTTCATTTGACTCTTCAGAGTCATACCATGTCCCCTACTTCAACAAATAACCTTGCTTCTCATCTTAAACTCTTCATGGTTAAAAGCCAAAACTCATCCCTCCAAGCCATCCAGTCAACCTCATTGTTCCAACTGGTTGTGTCACCCCCAATCTCATCAATCCTACACTTCTCTTCATCCTCATCCCTCTGCTCCAATATCCCTTTTCCTTCCTCTCCCATTCATCTTGTCTCCTCTCCTCCGCTTCAACCTTAAACCATGCTTACCCTTACTCAAAGCTCACCAAATTTAATCTCTTGCCTTGGCTCATTATCCCCACCATCCTTGACAAATTCATCATCATCCTTGCCTCTATGAATCATTATAGCTACATTGGCACCATTCATCTCAATCTTCAAGCTCAGTTTGGGCTTTGAATTCTACCAATCTATCCTCATCACCATTTTCCTCTGATTTGAGTGCTTGCTCAACTCTTTCTGATCCTCAGAAGGTCTCACTGCACCGGACCATGGCCATCTCTTCAAGTCATTCCTGTCACCCTACTCTCCAAACCTTGGACTTTGAAGTGGCTTTCATCCCAACGCCCATCTCAATCAACCATCAATTCAAACCCTTACCCAATCCTAAACCTCTCCCTCTACCCCTCAGACACATCCCACCCTGAAGCTGACGGCAACCCAGACAATCAGCACACCCATCTTGAGCGGTTAGACTACTTCAATCAATGGCTGAGAAGAACAATCAAACGATTTTGAACAGATCTCACCCCTGAACAAGGATGAAAGGATTGAATTAGCCTCAATGATGAAAAACATCCAAAAAGATCAGGATCACTCAAGAACTCAACAAGATTGTAAGAGGCATGTGATCCTCATGAGTATCTTGACTTGGACCTTGATCAGCTTGGTCAATGGATCCTTGAACTTTGTCTTGGAAAGAACCCTGAGCCCAAAGATCTGAGCAGACGTTCATGTGTTCACCCAAGAACTCAAATTGGATTGATTCTTCCTCCTAAAATCATTGGAAACATTCCCTCCAACCAAAGAATTGCAATCAATCAATTCAGAGGATTGGAAAATGATTGATCATCAACTAATCTCTCAGCTCATCAACCTGCCCTAGCTCTTCTCATCTGCTTCACTGATCAGCTTACCCTCAGAATTCATCCTACTAGATCAACTACCAATGCTCTCAATTAAAACTGCCTCAATGGCGTCTTCAAGCACCTCTCAACTCCAATTGCTATTCATTCCCCTCGCCTCTCAGCTTCTCACCATCTGCAACCTTGCCCGCTTCTCAGCTTGCTCCTCCAGCTCATCCTCCGGTCCATCACTTTGGACTGCAAGATTGGCTAATCCTAGTATCTCCTCTTGCTCAACATCATCTCATCTCCACCTCACTCGCAACGCTTTCACTGCTTCTCATCTTTCTTCCTCCTTACTCGTCTGCTCCTTCTCTCACTTGTCTCTCCAACAACTAGCAACCACGGTTGCATCCTCCCTTGCAATCTTGCTCGCACCCTCCTTTGCAACCTAGCTTGCACTTTCACTCGCAATTCCAACCGCTACTGGTTCCCACCTCACTTGCAACATCAATTGCCTCCCAGCTTCCCACTTTCCAACCTTGCTGTTGCAACATCTCCTTCACCTTTGTGCGCTTGCTTACGCCACCTGGGCTCCACTGCTTGGTTCATTGACCCTCCAACTTTGGTCCCAAAATTGCCTGCAACATTGCTCACATCCTTAGTTACTCTTCAACAGATTGCTCGGGACCTTGTTTGAGCACTCCTCCCCGCTTTTCTACAATTTCTCCTTCTGCCCTACTCACCATTTGCAACATTGTTTGCAACCTCAGTTGCTCCAACTTGTCCTCACCCTCTCATCCTCCACTATCCACCATCCATTTGCCATCCCAATCCTCAATTGGGCCAGTCATCATCCTATCCACCTTGTCTTCTCCCTGCTCTCCATTGTCTATCACATGAATTTCTAGCTTCATCAAGTCTCATAAACTATCATCACCATTTCAGGGGTGGTCCATTCATTTGGCCCATCCTGTCACCCTTGCCATTCTCCCATTGCTCCGCCCCCTACATCTCTCCTTGCTTCATCTCATCCGCTCCTCAGGCTACATCACTACTTGCTTGCTCCAATCCTCAAGCTACATCACCACTTGCTCGCTCCCATCCATCTCATCCGCTTCACCCGCTACTTCTCTACTTGCTCCATTTCCAACATCAATACACCCATCATCAATCTGATTCAATCATCATTCCATCCATCAACCATATCAACAACATGCAACTCTCATCACCATGAACAAAATTCAATTCAACTTCAAAAACATATCTATATTCCTTCTCATCTAGTATTGAACAGGCTGGTGTGTTGGAATCCTTCCCTTTTTTTGCTCAATAATATCTTCATATCTTCCTATCTTCCACCCTCTCTCATTACCATCACCACATTCATTACAATTCAATACTGTCATCACCCACAATCATCAAATAACTGTCACCACTCCATTCCAACTTCATCTCTATCATCATCACCATTACCATTACCATCACCATTACCATCATCATTACCATTACCATCACCATCACCATCACCATCATCATCATATCATTCTTCCCCATCAAGCTATACCATTACCCTCATCATCATCATCATATCATTCTCCCCATTAAGCTTTACCATTGCCCTCATAATCATCATCATCATATCATTCTCCCTCATATCATGCTAGGCAACTATTCCTGAGGTCCTTGTTGCTCCTCTTAAAATAGGCTACTATTTCCCCATCTCATATCCTGACAAGGTGGTGTCTTTTCATTTATTACTCAGCTCTCATATCTCTATCATTCTCATATTCTCCTCTCATTCTCATGTATCTCTGGAATTTTGGCTGGTCTTAAATTGGTTTCTAAATTTGTCAGTTAACATGGTTTGTTTTCTTTTTCTGTTCATATTCTGTAACTAACAAATTTAGTTACCTTTTTCTCTAACTTACTTTTTCCATTAAATAACTACTCATATCTCAGGCCCCCTCTGGGGCTCTCTAGTTGTCACTTACCTGCTGTCTTAGGCCCCTTTTGGGGGTTCTCTAGTTGTGCTTAAATACTGGTCCTTCCTTGGGACCATGAATGAAAAATCATCTGATTATCAGACAACTAAACCAGAGTGTCCCTTCCTCCTTTCCAGATCAGTTCCACTTTACTTTACAAGGAAATCCCTCTTCCTTGGCTCTTAGTAGCCTTATCCTTCCTCTTCATTTGACTCTTCAGAGTCATAACATGTCCCCTACTTCAACAAATAACCTTGCTTCTCATCTTAAACTCTTCACCTCTCACCGGATACTCTCAGTGGCGCTGATTTCTCACTCTTGTGGGTTTCTCTCAAAGCACGGATCTTGTGCGCCGCTCTTATTTCTCTTAAGGGTTCTCACAAAGCCCAAAGGCTACTCCCGGCAAAAGTCCTTATCTTTGCATAGGCACGGGGAAGGATACAAGATGAAAGAAAGGAAGAGAAAGGGGGCAATCTGCCTACGTTGGCCAAGTCCTCATCAATTCCTCCGCCTCAGCGTGAGCCTCTGTGGCCAGGGATTGGAAAGCAGCCAAGACCTTGCATTGCGCATTGGCAGTGTGCGTGTTGGGAACCGCTAGAAATTGCCGGAGGAGTTTTTCTGCATTGTTCACCATTGCGTCAAACCTTGCCAAGGGAAGTGCTTGAACTAGAGGGATTTCCAGGATCTTGGGAGTCGCGGCCCAAGGGGTTGCAGCGGCGGTGGGTTCTGGTGACAGCTTGATCACCACGGGAGATGGCGCGCACCGGCTCTGGTGATGGTGATGGCAGCCGAGGAGATAAAACCGGAGGGGAAGCTGGTCTTGGAGGAGTAGGGGGACGCGGTGGCAGCAGAGGAGGAGCTGGCCATCATGGTGGTGGAGGAGGCGCGGCAGGAAGGTTTGTAATCCTATGTTCCATTGCTGGTACATTCATCCGTACCTGCGCGTTTTTCCAGAAGGCCACAAAGTCAGGAAATTCCTGGAGCCTTGGAGGTCCAGCCCGGCCAAACAGTGAAAGCAAGTTGTGACTCTGGCACAATGGAGGATTCTGAGCGGCGCGTTGCGGACCGTTTCAAGGAAAGCCAGACGGGGTACACTCATTGGTTGAGATCTCCTTGTTGCTTGATATCACAAAGGAGATGCAGAGGGTCCTCTTGCCCGGAAAACCTTGGCGGCGTTCACGTGGAATGCCCTCCAATAGGGAGAAGGGGTGGTGTGCAGCTTTTCTAGGGATACAGGTGCGCCAGCCTGGAAGGATATGGCACAAAAGGCTGTTCCAGCTGCAGTATGTGCAGGACATGGCTTGCAAAGAGTGGAAGATGGGTGTTTTCTTTCTTTGGTCCAATGAAGGGGTGCCAAGGGGAAGGTGGGATAGATGTGGTATAATCAGCGGCAGGTGAGATAATGGTGGATCTCTGGGGACAGAACTCAAGGTGGGGGGGATGTGGTGGTCTTTTATAGACACAAGTCAGAATTGGCTGCGCACTGCACACTCGGAAGTAGCGGAGGGCTGAGAAGGGGTAGCCCACTCAGCAATGGGTGCGGCTTTGCCACAGCATGTTGCACTGCAGGCTCAGAAGCAGTCAAATACGGATCAGCATCTGGAGACGCGGGATGGATTGGATTGTATTTAATGGATTGCGGGTTACAAGACACAGATTGCATTGCGCAGATATATTTTGGACATCTGGAATGGCGCATTGGGTGGATGCGGAAATTGGCGGGGGCTCCATGTTGGGCGTGGCACAAGGGCAGCATCATGAGAAAGAAAAACCGGGTGGATGTCATGGCAGGCGGGCAATACAGATGGATATAGGGTATGGGTTGTGGATTATGTGATGGGAAGGATAGGGTTGGGGCTAGGGTTCTGTGCTTAGGGGTTTTATTTCATTATTCTTTCTTTTTTCTGGTTTTACTTAGGTTAGGGTTAAGGGGGAGGTTACTTAAGCCACACCCTTAACTGGGTTGGGAGATTGGATCATCACATCATGGAGGATCCTATCTGGCCATCATAGGTTTTGGAAGGTTATTTCACTGTCAATTCTCTATCTCTCAGTCAAAGGTTGAACAGTTGCACTCAGGTTTTACAGATGCAAGGGATCAATAAATTTGGAACTTGGGAACCATTAAAGGAGAATTCCTCTTCTGAATTCCACACCGTCCTCAAGGTTGTCTGCGCAAGAGGACCCGTCGCAACTTGTTTGTTGTCTCAAGCAATGACAACATCTCCACTAATGAATGGACCCCACCCAGCTCACCTTGCAACTAACAGCAACGCGCCACTCCACACCTCCCTTTTCCCAAAAGCCATGACTCAGGCTGGACCACTGGGGCGCCAGGATTTCCCCAATTTTGCAGCTTATTGGAATGCTACTCAAGAGTGGGCCGCACAGGTGTAGATACACAAACTGGCAACGGACCCACAGATCTTCAACTGACCAAACGCGCCTCCTCCACAGCCACCACGTCCTCCCACTCCCCCGCAACCTTCTCCTCCATCTCCTACTCCTCCACCCCCACCGCGCGACGCCAAGTTCTGGCTGCATTCCAAACCCTAGCGGCCACGGCTTTCGCGGATGCAGAGGAGGTGATGGGGACTCAGCCAACGTAGGTGGATTGTCCCCCCTCTCCTTTCTTTCTATCTTGTTTCTATTCCTGCGCCTATCTTTGAAAAGAAAAAAAGACTTTTGCTGCGCCAACCTAATAGGCTTTGAGCTTGTGAGAACCTTGAGAGAAATAAGAAACGCCGCAAGATCCACAAGAGTGGAAAAATACGTGCTTTGAGAGCAATCCGCAAGAGTGAGAAAATCCGCAATTTGAGAGCAATCTGCCAGAGTGAGAAAATCCGCGCCAAATGAGTGTATCTGCTGAAGGTACCTGGACCACCCCAGAAAAACTGCCTCACAGTTCCCTGTACCAATCTACAGAACAGGGAGAGCAAAAATAAAACCCGCCGCACGCGCACATCCTTCAGAGAGAGAGGAAGAGAAAAAGAGTATCCCCTTTAACCATCTATACCTTTGGTCCATAAGATAACCAAAGAAAACCTGAAAAGAGAGAGAGAGAGATTTTTTTAGCACCAACCCATTGCCAAGCCTGCCCCTTGGTCTTCAACCCACATCTTTTTTGCGGCACACGCTTCCCTAGTTCCTTGGATCATCCGTTGGAAGTTGTTCTTTTCCCAAATGCGGGGCTTGTCCTGATTTCTTGGATTCTAAACAAATTAAGCCTCTGAAAATCATGAACAATCCGTAACAACTTTCCATCCTGCTTAACCACTGCAAAGATTGTACTTGATTAACTTGATTTCAATTGCTTGTAAAGGCCCGTCCCTACACACTTGCGCACCAGCTCCAAGAAGGGCCCCCAAACCGCCAATGGAATTGGAATCAGCTTGATCTTCAAAGGCTCATGAAGAACTGTTGGAATCCCATAAGGGTCTCCTATCTTGCTCTTCAGGTCCAAACACAACCTCTCTTTCCTGGAGGACAAGTACCAACTTCAGCAAATCCCATTCCTCTGCACTTAACCAAACCAGCATTGAAAATTTAAGGGCTGCGACTTGCTCATCAGTAATATTCTCCAATGGCGTCACCCATCCTGATACCTTCAGCAGAGATTCCCAAGGATCCCGCAACCAAAGAATTGGTTGCAGTGGTTCATTCAGATCCTGCGGCATTGCTTTGTTCCGGGGACAGACCTTCCTCAAAACCAGCTTATACTTCTCAACATTGCACCGTGCCATCCGCACGCATCTGTTACCATAGGTCCTAGTCACAACCAAACTGCGGCTTTTGCCTTTGCTCACAAGCGTGGCACAATGATAGTGTTTTTGGTAAGTACCTCCCGGCAATTCATACTGAGGAAGGGGACTTTCTTCCAGCACTTGCGCGTCCCACGCTTCCTCCCTACTTCCCACCTCCTCCTCACTGGTCAACTGCCTGCACAAAGCCAGAGCTTGCCCTGTGCGGTAACCCCGGACAACTTGTCCAAATCCACCTCTGGCCTACCCTTGCAAACCAACTCCGCGCTGGGGTCCTCCTCTTCTTCTCTCACCAAATCCTGCTTCCAATTCCCCAACCCTTGATTGCAGACTGTGGTTTTGAATTTCCCGCAGGAAAAATCTTCCACCATCAGCACTTCCTTCCCTCCTCTGGATCAAACTTCATTCGCGCTGTGGAATACAGAAAAGTTCTTCTCCTTCAAAAGTTCCAAGTTTGGAATTTATTGATCTCTTGCATCTGTAAACCCTGAGTATAACTGTTCACCCTTTGACTGAGAGATAGAGAATTTAGAGTAAAGATCCTTCCAAAAACCTATGACTCCAATGATACTCCTTCAATAACACCCTCACTTCCTCTTTCACACGTGGTGGTTGCCATCCCCCCAGACCAGTGACAACCCCCAGCAAATCTTGAGCGGTTACCACTGATTCCTGTCTATGCACCCACACTTGCTCCATGAAAGTTGGATTCCCAGGTTTGGAGCAGATCTGCTTGCCCATTGGGAAAATGAATCCCATTCCCACCAGTCAAACCAATCCTGCCTTGAGTTCCCTTGTCATGTTATTGCACCCTGGCCACCAATGCCCCTTGTCCCTGCAGTAATTGCATAACCGCAAGACGGGCGGATTCAACAGCAGAAGCGGTCCCCCAATGTGAGGAGGCCAATTGTGCGGCCCGGACAACATTTGACTCAGAAAGATACGTAGATCCTTCATCAATTACGTCATTTTTCTAACCTCTGTGCTTGTTGTCAGAGGGTTTGCCTGAGCGTTTTCCGTTTTTGAGGGGCCCGCAACCAGAGCTGGAATTAGTGCTTCCAGGGTGGAAGAAGCGGACGTCTTTTTCCCCATTGGGAACAATCTTGCCATGTCCTCCATCAGTTCCTCCAAGTCCAGCTTGCTTTCCACTGCGCAACAAATGCCAAGGATGTCTGGGAGGAGAGCAATGCTACCATCCAAAAACCTCTTCACCAAGATGTTGTTGTACAGGTGCTGCTGCACCCGCCCGCGGAGTGGGGGACTGAGTCCTCCCAAAAACGCCCTCTTCATTGCGCCTGTTTGTCCCAAAATTACCTTGTTCTTTGCCAGGTAGTGATAGATCCAATAAAACATTGATGAATAATCCCCTCATTGCGCCTGCTTCCGGACTCTGCCATTTGCGCTCTCTTCCACTGCAGCTTGCTCAAAGTTTCTTTCTCAAAACCAAGGTTTGTGCCTTCCCCACTGCGCCAAGATTTCCGCCTTCAGTTTTTGCCAATCAAGTTCCTCAAACCCCTCCATCTCCTCCACATCCCAAAGCTTCTCTTTCTCTGTGATGAAGAGGACAACAAGCCAAGCCTTATCCAAACCCATTGCACCTTCCGTGTTGGCAATTCCTTTGTATTGCGCCAGGAATTGCTCAACGTCCTCAGTGTTGAACCAAATGTGAGGATAGTCCCGTCGCCTGATGAAAATGGGCTTGTGATTTGCACCATTTTTGGAACAAGGGACACCGTATCCCACCGCTGATGTGGGTTTCTTCCAAGAAAACGGAGGAGGAGGAGGAAGAGGTGTGGGGGTAACGTTAGATGACCCCACAACAGTCAATGGCTGGTACTGGGACATTGCGCTTGTTAGTTTCAAGAGACAAGGAACATTCCCAGACAGACCCCCAGATGTGGAATACAGAAGAGTACTTCTCCTTTAATAGTTCCAAGTTTGGAAGTTATTGATCCCTTGAGTCTGTAAACCCTGAGTAAAACTGTTCACCCTTTGACTGAGAGATATGTTGAATTTCTGAAGGAGGAATAGATTGATCAAGAACAAAAAGGGCTATAACATATCTGGAGTCAGTTAAGAATGAAGAAAAGAAACTTGAAAGAAAAAGAGAATTGACCAACATCAAGCAACAGGACAAGATTTGACGTAAGGCGAGAAATGAGTTTGAGTTGATATTCAAAAATAAAGATATGAAAGTAAAGGAAAGAAAAGAAGAGTCTTAGGATTGAAAGAGACGTTTGTGATTAGAATCAGGAATTTTGGTATAGCTATTATCAATTAAAGTCTTACCAGACAAGATTTGGATGAATTCAATTCGATTGAGTTGTCATTTGAGTGTGAGAGATTTGGATTAAAATAGATGAAGAAAGAGAGGACAAAATAAGAAAATATAGAAAAAGAAATAAAGTAGTAGTGCGTTGAAGTCAAGAGGTGTGAGTATTGAGTGATAGAGGTTGATGTTTGACGATGAGTTTGGTGAGTGAGATTGAGTGGTTGGTCTGAAGTTCTTGCGTACCAGTTCCTCTGTGTTTGCCCACGCAGGGTTTAGATTCTATCAAAAGAGGAGAAGACGCGAGAGTGACATGAAAGTAAAATAGAAAGAGAATTTGTGACATAAATGGAAGGCGCGCGGATGAAGTGTGAGAATGAGACTTGTGCCAGGATTAATCAGGTGAATAGAATTATTCTACACCCCCCGTGGCTGGTAAGATTGAGGACTTGAAGGTCGGATTGATTAGTTGTTGTAGAATTAAAAGAGAGCCTGGTGGTAGATCCTTTGTGAGACCATCGGCTTTCATTTCGGATGCAGGAGTTAAGTCAATGGAAAGATTGTTTAACTTTAGTTCTTTGCGGAGTGCTTTAGTTTTAATGTCTATGTGGCGAGTCTTGAAATTGCATCCAAACTTTTTAAGTTTGTCATTGAGACCCTTGTGGTCAACAAAGTGTTGACTGGGTTCAATATTTTTCTTCCAAAGTTCTGCAACTAGACCCTTCATCCAAATAGCTTCAAGGAAAGAGTTGACTAGGGGATTAAGCTCTGCTTCTGTGGTTGAGTGAGTGACATTTCATTGTCTATAGCTACTCCAGGAGATGAGTGAGTTGAAGAGTAAAGAGAGATGGCCGGATTGCAATTGTCTTTTTTCTGTATTTTCGCTCCAGGTAGCGTTGCTGTAGCATTGAATTTGGGTATTTTGATTGTTGACTTGCAGAGTAAGTTTCAGATCTTTTGTCGCTTTAAGGTATTTCCAACACCGTTTTACTTCCCTCCAATGACATATCCCAGGTTTTTCACAGAATTGAGCAAGGCTCAAAACCGCAAAGCTAAGATCTGGGCGGGTGAGACAGGCGATGTAATTAATAAGAAAAACAGCTGATTGGTAATTAATGTTGAGGGCTTTGAATTCTTCATGCTCTTCGTCCGTAGCTGGAAGTAAGTTGATGTGAGAAGTTAATGGTACAGAAGAACGCTTGTAATCAAGCATTTTCAGCTCTTCCAGACCATGATCTATATGTTTGGGCTGTGAGAGAAGGATTCTGTTGTCAAAGCGTTCATATTTCATTCCAAGTATTGTGTTGGGTTCATGATGGCTAGACTGGGGAAATCGCTTTAAGAATTTTTCTTGAAAATTATCGCCGAGACCTACAAGAATCAGATCATCTACGTGAAAGAATAGAGCGGAATTCGAGTCGGAATGGATGTACAAGCAAGGATCTGAGATGGATTCGTGGAAACCTTGTTTGTGAATCCATGAAGTGAGAGTGTTGAACCAATTTGCGGGTGCTTGCTTTAAGCCGTAAAGGGATTTACAAAGAATAAGAAATTGGGATTTTCTTTTTGATCCTTTGGGCCTCTTTATAATAACTTTTTCAGTTAAAGGTGCGTGATGAAATGCACTCTTAACATCGAATTGCGTGATAGGGAGTGAATGGAAGAGACCGAACAAGAGTGCAATACGTAGTGAAGCGGCCTTTCCAGTAGGAGAGAACGTGTCCTGGTAGTCCAATCCGTAGATCTGATCAAATCCTTGAATGCATAAATGGCTTTTGTAGATCAGAGGATCCCCGTGGCAGTTGTCCTTCAAACAATACACCCAGGTTGTATTGAGAGGGTTCACTGGTTTGGGGCCCACATAGTCCTCCCACACTTCAAGAGATTCTATACCATTCAATTCTGTGTCCATGGAAAGATCCCATTTGAGAGAATCTGAGCATTGTTTGGCTTGTTCGTAAGATTTAGGAACATAGTAATGATGATATCCGTAGCGTTGAGGAGGATTCATGGTTGACCTATCTCGAAGATTATATCTGGGAGCAAGTTGTTGAGCAAGTTCTTCTGACGAGTCTGATTCTGAGTGGGCTGAGGATGAGTCAGGATGATCAGGAGTGGAAATAGAAGAGGATAGTTGATTATCAATTGAAGATTTGGAGGAAGGATCATTGGGAGTGGAGTGAGCATTAGAAGAGATGAATGGATCGTGATTGATTTTGAGTAGTTGAGACTCTTCGGAAGAGATTGAAGTACAGGATTTCTGCAGGTCGTGATTTTTGAGAATTTTAATATTTTTGGAAGAAATAATTGAGTTGTCAGGTTTAAGAATTCAATAGGAGTGAAAATTGGGATTATAACCCACAAGGGTACCAGGTAGCCCTCGATCCTTAAACTTTTCACCACGATTGACTTTGTAATCGAGGTAAACAACTTTGGAACCAATAGGTTGGAAGTAACTTGTTGGAAGTGATTTTTCAAAGAAGATTTGATATGGAGACAGAAAGTTAGGAGATTTGGGAATTTGGTTGAGAGCGAGGAAAGCTGATTTTGCAATCTCTGTCCAAAGATTAAGTGGGAGTTTAGAGCTTCGAAGGATGGCTCGTATAGACTCAGTAATAGTTCTATTTTCTCTTTCAATTTTACCATTGTGTTTGTGGTGATAAGGTTCAGTGATGAGGTGCTGAATTGAATTGGTTTTGAAGAATTTTTTGAGATTGGAAGAGATGAATTCACCGCCGCCATCGGTACAAATCGTCGCGGGGAATCTATTTTGTTTGAGTTTTTCATGATTGAGTATTACTTTGATTTCTTTGCAAGCATCTGACTTGTATTTTAGCGGAATTGCTGAAATGTACCCAGAATGATTGTTGATGACGGTCAGTAAATAGTTCATGTCATTTCTTCTGGAAGGAGAAATAGGACCGATAAGGTCAAGGTGAAGTTGTTCAAAAGGTTTAGAGGATGGATTTGAAGAGTTCTTGAAGGAGGCGTTAGTGATTTTGGAAAATACACAATCCTCGCATTGAAAACTTGCGAGATGATTGGTTTGGATAGACGGAAAGAGATTCTTAAGGCAATGTGGACTTGCGTGGCCAAAGGATTCGTGAAGAAATTTGATCTTGTCGGATACAGATTCTTGGAGTGAAAGAAGACTGAATTTGTTATCATTACCAATTCGAGACGGGGTGTTGAGAATAAAGAGATTTTCTCGTATGAATCCCAAAAAGGCGAGTTTAGAGTTGAAAGTGAGAGAAAATTGGTTATTAGAAGAAGAAAGAAAGCATTTCTTAGATGAGATTAATTCTCCGGGGCTAATTAAATTAACCACAAGATCTGGAACAAAGAGGGAGTTGGTAAGAGTGATTACTGAGTTTTTCCAGCACAGTTTCACGACTCCTTTTCCTATAATAGGAAGCTTAGCTTTTTCTTTTCCTGTGTTAATGAAGTCGTCGCCATTGCAATCCTCGAAGTGGGTGAAGAAATTTTTGGAGTTGAACATATGACAGGATGCGCCAGAATCAAGAATAATGTGGTTAAGAGGATTGATTTCTTGAACCCAGGTTGTGAGAAGAGCCAGATAATGTGCAACTTCCTTGGTTTTTGAGTTAGAGTTAAGCTGTGCTTGCCAGTTTGCCTGAGACTCCTTCCACCAGTCGGGAGCCAGATGCTCGTGAAGGTGCCAACATTTGTCTGCGGGATGATTGGGTGATTGAGGATTATGATATCCTTTCTTGCATCTGAATTCTCTGGGTACTGGTTTCTTGAGAGGTCTAGAAGATATGAGTGCTGTATCATTGATTTTAGCTTCTTTTGATTTGACCTTGGTTTCATTGTCCAGTTGAATGAGATGGTTTAGAACCAGATCCATAGTTACTGTTTTATCCGAGTGCATTATTTTTTGGCAAAGGGAGTGAAGAGAGGGAGGAAATTTGAACAGTATAAGGTAAGAAAGGATGTCGTCTGGAAGGTCGATTCCAACATCTACCATCTTCTTTAAGGAGATCTTAGTTTTGGTAACAAATAGATTGATAGCTTTGGGTTTGAATTGTTGATATAAGAATTCGTTAAAGACGCGGGCTTGATTTGCCGTTTGAGAGGAGGCAAAACGTTCCTTGATGGTTTTCCAGAGAAGTCTGGCAGAAGAGATATTTGACGGATTGACCACGTTATTGTGAGTAATGGAATCAATACGGGAGAGGAGAATAACTCAAGTTTCCATGTCGTTGTTGGGACTGAGGCTTTTCTGATCATCCTCCAGGGCATCCTTGATTCCTTTGAGTTCCAAAAGCATTGTCATCTTGTCCTTCCATATGGAATAGTTTTTGTCCGAGAGAATGGGAACGGCCTCAAGAGCAGCCTTGAGAATAATTTGACGGAAGCCATCGTTTCTAGATCCCTCCATGAGTTCAATTAGGTTAGTCGGATTGGTCTTTGGCTTTTAACCGTGTTGAATTTCTGAAGGAGGAATAGATTGATCAAGAACAAAAAGGGCTATAACATATCTGGAGTCAGTTAAGAATGAAGAAAAGAAACTTGAAAGAAAAAGAGAATCAAACAACATCAAGCAACAGGACAAGATTTGACGTGAGGCAAGAACTGAGTTTGAGTTGATAGTCTAAAATAAAGATATGAAAGTAAAGGAAAGAAAAGAAGAGTCTTAGTATTGAAAGAGACGTTTGTGATTAGAATCAGGAATTTGGGTATAGCTATTATAAATGACAGTCTTACCAGACAAGATTTGGATGAATTTGATTCAATTGAGTTGTCATTCGAGTGTGAGAGATTTGGATTAAAATAGATGAAGAAAGAGAGGACAAAATAAGAAAATATAGAAAAAGAAATAAAGGAGTAGTGCGTTGAAGTCAAGAGGTATGAGTATTGAGTGATCAAGGTTGATGTTTGACGATGAGTTTGGTGAGTGAGATTGAGTGGTTGGTCTGAAGTTCTTGCGTACCAGTTCCTCTGTGTTTGCCCACGCAGGGTTTAGATTCTATCAAAAGAGGAGAAGACGCAAGAGTGACATGAAATTGAAATAGAAAGATAATGTGTGACATAAATGGAAGGCGCGCGGATGAAGTGTGAGAATGAGACTTGTGCCAGGATTAATCAGGTGAATAGAATTATTCTACAAGATAGAGAATTTAGAGTAAAGATCCTTCCAAAAAACTATGACTCCAATGATCCTCTGTGTCACAATCCCCCATGATATCTGGTTTGAGGGTGCGGCTTAAGTATCCTACCCCTCAACCCTCACCTAAGTACAACCAGCAACAAGCAAGAATAATGAAATATGAGAAGACTTGCTAAATTTCTTTATGACACGAAACCAGCAGACTGAGACAAAACAAATAACATGAGAAACAAGGAAAGAATAGAGACGGCAGGAATGACATAGAGGTGGATAATGAGAAAGGATCCTACGCCAGAAGCCAAGAGATTGAGTAGGGGAGAATGGTGGAGATTGAGGTAGATGTCTTCAGGAGGACTTGTGTTGAGAGTTGATGCTGTTTTCAGCAGTCTGATGATTAGATTTGAACAAGGTCGAGAGTCCAGAAGTGTTGAGTCTTACCAGGCAGAGATGGCTAGTTGACAGACGTTGAGGCACACGACGCAGAGGAGATGAGAGGCCGTTGATGATGGACGGTAGTTGAGATCTTCGAGGTAGATAGGTAAGAGGTTGGTGGACAGTTGAGGGAATGAGAAATGAAAGAGGAAAAGAAAAGGAGGTCGTAGACTGGAAAAAAAGAAGAGAACAGAGAAGAGAGAAAAGAACGGAGAAGTCACGGAGAAGGAATCAGAAGGAGATCCAGAGTTTTAGGAGAGGCCAGGTTGGGAGAGATGGCTGCCTCAGGAGGCGCGGATGGTGAGAAAGGATGCGCGCGGTAGCGCAGAGCTGTGACATCTCAACACCCCTCCTGACTGGCAAGAGGAGAGATTACCGGGGATTCGGACAAAAGTTCAGTGAAAACCTTGTCTTGGAGTAATTTGATGCAAGCGATGGAGGAGGATTTAGTCAAGGAGTCGGCTATCATTTCCTTGGTAGAGATTAAAGAGAGATCAAACAGAGATAGATTGAAGTCTTCTTGTAATCCTTTAGTCTTGATAGTGATGTGACGCGATTTTGAGTGAGAGCCGAATCTTTTTATTTTATCTTCTAAACCCTTTTTATCAATGAAAATCCTAGGTTTTATCTCAGGATTACAATATATTTCACTAACCAGGTGAGAGATCCATTTGAGTTCCAGGTAGCAGTCGAGCAGGGCGTTCAGTTCAGATTTGGTGGAAGAATACGTAATATTTCTTTGCCTAGATGAGTTCCAGACTATCAGGCTGCCATAGTGAAGAACAATATAGCTGGTCTGGGACTTCCGGAAGACCGGGTTGTCACCCCACGTGGCGTCGCTGTAGCCAGAAATCACATCTTGAGATGGATCAAACTTGATTGTTAACTTGAGGTTCCTGGTGGTTTTGAGATACTTCCAGACCTTTCTTACTTCTCTCCAGTGGGTCATGCCAGGCTTAGTATTGAACCTTGCGAGGCTAGACACTGCGAAGGAGATATCCGGCCTGGTGTATTGAGATAGATGGTTGAGGAGTACAATGGCGGAGCGGTAGTTGATGTTCAATTGTCGGAATTCATTATGGTCTTCATTGGTTGCGGGTTCGAGGTGCAGATTCTGGGTCAGCAGCAAGTGGATGTCTTTGCATTTGGTGAGTCCGAGTTCCTCTAATCCGCGGTTGATGTGGTTGGGTTGGCTCAAGAGGATAGCATCTTCTTTAAATTCCATGAGCATGCCAAGGATAGTATTAGGAGGATGGCAGGAGGAATTAAGAAACCAATTCAAGAAATTGTTGGCAAAAGATTGAGTTTTACCAACATGGATGAGATCATCTACATGGAAATACAAAATCTCTTTTGATTCGGAGTTGAGGTAGAGACAGGGGTCGCTAGACGATTCCTGGAATCCTTGGGATTTGATCCAGTTAGTGAATGTTTCGTACCAGTTCTTTGGGGACTGGCGAAGACCATATAGCTATTTCTTAAGTTTTAGGTATGGTGATTTCCTGTTTGATCCTTCCGGTGTTTTGATTATTACAGTTTCTTTCAACGGAGCATGGAGGAATGCCCCTTTTACGTCAAACTGAGTAAAGTTCATATTTTTCTTCAGACCGTAGATCAGTGCAAGTCGTAAAGAGCCGAGTTTTCCTGTTGGGGCCCAGGTTTCTTCGAAGTCGACCCCATGGAGCTGATCAAAGCCTTGGACGCATAGTCTGGCCTTATACTTCACCGGTTCGCCATGACAGTTTTCTTTGACTTTAAATACCCACGTCGTATTCAGGATGTTGTTTGGAGTATCGTAGTAATCTTTCCACACCTCTTGAGATTCGATTGAATTTAGCTCATCCTTGGAAGCTTTCTTCCACTTTGGCCATTCAGGACATTTACGTGCAGCTTTATAAGACGGCGATTTGTAGTAGTGGTGGAATCCGTATCTTTGGGGCTTCCAAGTTTCTCGTCTGGTTCTTGAATAGAGACCTGACGTGCTAGGTTCTGGGGCAGAAATGGGAACTTTGGGGGGAGGAGAAGGAGTAGAAGGTGGATCTAGATCTTCAAGGTCAGAGTTCGAGTCAGAGGGATCTGTGTTGATCTCTCTGGTCAAATATTGTTTTTCCTTCGTAGAAAAGTCAGAGTCGTTGGAGCTTGTGTTGGGCTGCGAAAAGATATCAAGGCCCGGAGATTCAAGGAGGGGAAAATCCAGGAGCTGGGACTTGAGAAACCTGACATGTTTGGTTTCGACGATTGCGCCCATGGAGTTGAGGATTAAATAAGAATGGAAGGTGGGATTGAACCCAATCAAAACACCTTCAAGCCCCTTTTCATCAAATTTTCTCCCTTTTTGAACGCGATTTGCAAGATAGATTACAGCAGACCCTACAGGTTTCAATTAATCAGCAGGGAGGTTCTTACCAAACATGAGTTCCCAGGGAGACAGGTGTTTACCTTCTCTGGGGACTTGGTTGAGCATGAAGCAGCAGCTTCTTGTTATGACGTGCCAATAATTTTTGGGTAGTCTTGATGAGGAGAAGGTAGCGCGGGCCAATTTGATTATGGTCCTATTTGCCCTCTCAGCTCGTCCATTGTGTGGCGAATGGTATGGCTCGGAAGTTTGTAGTTTGATGTGCTTTGTCTTTGCAAAAACCTTGAGGGTGGAGTTGGTGAACTCCGTGCCCTTGTCCAAGAATATCTCTGAGGGGTAATACCCTAATCGTTTATATTCCGTTTTGAGTATCTCAATGATGACTTCGGGGGTTTCGTCTTTGGAGTTGAGAGGAAAAGCAGCGAGATAGCCAGAGAAGTTGTCCACCAGTGTGAGGATATAGTGGTGGCCAGCCTTGGATTGGGGAGTAATAGGACCGATCAAGTCTAAGTGGATTCAATCAAGAGGTTTTGTGGCAGGAGAGGAGACATTGGGGAATGGAGACCTGGTGATTTTGCTACAAACACAACTTTCTCACTGGAATTGGTCAAGCTCCTCGTTTGTGAAGAGATTTTTTAGGAGAGGTTTGAGCGTCGTGGTCGATGCGTGTCCGTACATTTTGTGTAGTTCCATTAGAGAGAGAGGTTCTTGCACAGATGAGGAGGATGATTGATTCGATAGATTCACTACTTGGTCCTGGCCTGCAGTTTGTGGTTTCTTGATAACAAATAGACTATCGCGGATTAGGCCTTTGAGGACAGTTTGATTTCCGCGGGTAACCGTGAAGCTATCTTGAATTTGGGTGAGTGTACATCCTTTCTGAGCCAAAAGCCCAGGGCTGATCAGATTCACTACGATATCCGGAACGTACACGCAGCCCTTGAGTGTAACAACCGAGTCTTTCCACTCTAATCGAACGGTACCTGTCCCTCGAACCTTGAGCTTAGCGTCTAATTTCCCTGTCTTGACTTTGTCTAGGTCTTCTTGCTAGTAGATAGATGAGAAGAATTTTAAGTCATTGAAAATATGTACATTAGCCCCGGAGTCTAATATTAGATTGGGGGTGTCATCTGAATTGATCCAAATAGTTAGTAGAGCATGGTAGTTGATTGTTGGGTTCTTTTTTATTTTATTCTTCCATTCTTTCTGTTGTTCGATCCACCATTCCGGCGCAGCTTGTGGGTGTAAGTGAAAACATGAAGATTCGGGATGAGGTGCGTTGGGATCGTGATAGCCCTCTCCACATTTGATCTTATATTTCTTTTCATCTTTGCTGGCCCTAGACTTTGTAGACACAAGAGAGAGATCAGTTGACGTTTTTTTCATCTTGCTCTGGGCCATCCTTTTGTTGTTGTATTGGATGAGATGATTGAAGACAACATCAACCATCAGGTATTTCTCTATGTGCATGATCTGCTGCTTAAGATTTTCAAGAACGGGCGGAAATTTGAAGAGCAATAGGTAAGCAAGAATGTCTTTGGGTAGCTCAATGCCTACATCCGCCATTTGAGTGATAGATTTCCGCATTTCTGTAACAAAAACCTCGACAGCGTGTTTGTTGAAGATTGAGTGAAGAAAATGGTTGAATACTCGAGCTTGATTTGCGGTTTCAGACCATGCAAATCTTCGAGTGATTTCATCCCAGAGAAGCTTTGACGATGTTATATTGGTGGAGTTGACAACTTTTGCATGGGTTGTGCTATCTAGTTTGGAGAGGATGATCGCTCTGATTTCCCTATCCTGTTTGACGGACATCTGGCCGGCGTTCCTAGTAATGGCATCCTTGATATCTTTGAGATCAAACAACATTAGCATCTTTTCTCGCCATATTGAATAGTTCTCTTTGTTCAAGGGAGGGATAGCGTCAACTGAGGCCTTGAGTGCCACTTGATGGAAGTAGTCGGCGGCTCCTTCTGGTTCTTTCATGGATCATTGGTTGGGTCGTTGGGTTTCGGCTTTTAACCGTGAGAAGACTTGCTAAATTTCTTTATGACACAAAACCAGCAGACTGAGACAAAACAAATAACATGAGAAACAAGGAAAGAATAGAGACGGCAGGAATGACATAGAGGTGGATAATGAGAAAGGATCCTGCGCCAGAAGCCAAGAGATTGAGTAGGGGAGAATGGTGGAGATTGAGGTAGATGTCTTCAGGAGGACTTGTGTTGATAGTTGATGCTGTTTGAAGCAGTCTGATGATTAGATTTGAACAAGTTCAAGAGTCCAGAAGTGTTGAGTCTTACCAGGCAGAGATGGCTAGTTGAGAGACGTTGAGGCGCACGACGCAGAGGAGATGAGAGGCCGTTGATGATGGATGGTAGTTGAGATCTTCAAGGTAGATAGGTAAGAGGTTGGTGGACAGTTGAGGGAATGAGAAATGAAAGAGGAAAAGAAAAGGAGGTCGTAGACTGGAAAAAAAGAAGAGAACAGAGAAGAGAGAAAAGAACGGAGAAGTCACGGAGAAGGAATCAGAAGGAGATCCAGAGTTTTAGGAGAGGCCAGGTTGGGAGAGATGGCCGCCTCAGGAGGCGCGGATGGTGAGAAAGGAGGCGCGCGGTAGCGCAGAGCTGTGACATCTCAACAAAATACAACCCCTTAGCACAGAACTCCAGCCTCAACCCTTTCCTTCCCATCCCATAATCCACAACCCAAATCCCATGTCCCATGTCCCATAGCCAATATCCACCTGTATTACCCACCTGCCATTACATCCACCTGGTTTGTCCTTCTCATGATGCAGCCTTGCGCCGCGCCCAACTTGGAGCCACCCAGGCATGTCTGTATCCGCCTGACACACCATTCTAGATATCCAAGATATATCCGCGCAACCCAGATCCGCATCTTGAAATGTGCAATCTGCGTGCAATCTATCCAATCTGATCCAATCCATCCATCCCGCTTCTCCAGATGCTGAGCCCAATTTGACTGCTGCTGAGCCCGCAGCACGACTTTCTGCGGCAAAGCCGTACCCATTGCTGAGCGGGCTTCCCCTGCTGAGTCCGCCACTACTTCTGAGCGCGCAGCGCGCAGCCTATTCCAAATTGCGTCTATAAAAGACCACCACAGCGTTCAGAACCCAAAAATGAATGGCTGTCCTAAAATAGCCTCCCTGAAATCAATAAATAGAAAAGAAAGTGGTTTAAGGACCCTTGCAACCTCAAACTCTTTCTCCTCCACAACCCCATCCATGCAACATGCCCTGCCATTAATGCGCAAAGCCCCATTGCGCATTTCTGCCAAACCAATCTGAATTCATCACTAGACGGAGGAGGTTCACCATGGAACTGCTATCCACCAGCACCCATAACTTCCTCCCAGAAATCTTCATCAGAATGAAAGACAGCAGAGTTGAAACTGATGTAATCCCTGCTAGCTTGTGCTCCACATCATCCCAAGCCAAGTTCACACGCTGCACCATTGGAGGGATCCTATTGTGTCCGCAAGCCTTCAGCACTTGAACCATCTCATACACTACCACCGGTGACACTGCCGCCAACTCCTTCAAGGTCAAGGGAATATTTGTTTCATTCCCCATCACCCTGCGCACAATTTCCACCTCCTTCTTCTTCCCCACTGGATTCACCGGCTGTCCATCCATTTCCGGAATGTGGGCAATTGCCTTAGGAGCTTCTGGCAGTACCTGTTCCTTGGCATCCACATCCATCCTTTCCACTGCCACCAACTCCTCTGTTGCTAATACCCTCACTTCCGCTTCCACGCGCTGTGGTTGCCATACCCCAGGACCAGTGACAATCTCAACCAAATCTTGAGAAGTTACCCCCAATTCCTGACCTTGCCCGCGCACTTGCTCCATGAAAGTTGGATTCCCAGGTTTGGAGGAGATCTGCTTGCCCATTGGGAACATGAATCACATTCCCACCGGTCAAACAAATCCTTCCTTGAGGTCCCTTGTCATGTCATTGCACCCCAACTGCCAATGCCTCTTGTTCCGGCAGTAATTGCATAACCGCGGGGCCAGTAGATTCAATGGCAGAAGTGGTCCCCCAATGGGAGGAGGCGGCTCCCGTGGCGCTGACAAAATTTGACTCAGGAAGCTTCATAAATCTTACATCAATTATGTCATCTTGCTAATCTCAGGTCTTGTCATTGGGGGTGTTTCCAGAGCACGTTCTTTTTTCAAGGGGACTACAACCGGAGCCTGCATTGGCACTGCCAGAGGGTGAAAAGCAGACTTCTTCAACCCCATTGGGAACAACCTCCCCGCGTCCTCCATCAGTTCCTCCAGGTCCAACTTGCTCTTCAATGCCCAAAAGGTGATCAGGATGTCCAGGAGATGCGCAATACTCCCATCCAATAACCTTTTTACCAAGTTGTTGCTGTACAACTGCCACTGTGGAAACTTTATAGGTTGTCCCTCACAAAGTTTTCCCTGATTGCAGAGTCAATGGTTCTAGCATCTGTAATATTTGAGGATGCTCCTTCTCTTTTCTTCTTTCCCCCCCCCCCTCCGCCCTGTGCTGAGGGGAGAGGCCTTTTACATCCCCTCCCCTCAGCCCTAACCTAGTTGCAAGCTCAAGAACAACCTGAAAAAAATTTGAAGAAGAAACCCTAGACCCAGAACCCTAACCCATACCCTAACCCATACCCTATCCCTTCAGCCTGCCTGCCATTACACTCATCCAGCTTGTCCTCCCAAGGTGCGGCCCTCCACCGCACGCTACTCAAAGTTCACCCTGCCTGCCCATATCCACCCAACGTGCCATTGTAAATTTCCCAGTCCCGTGGCCGGCTTGCGCTTGCGCTCCTCCGTCCACACATATAGCCACGCAATTTCCCCGCTCTTCCCTCCCCAAAATAACCGCCCAAGAACATGATTGGCCCGGCTCCATTCCTAAGTCGGATATTAAAATGGGTTGCGGCCCATCCCCCCCTAGTCAGGCCCGACCCGCAGCCGCGTGCTGGTCCTGCTGTGCCTACCCCTGAGCCTTGCAGCAACTGCTGCTGAGCCCGCAGCGGCCACTGCTTAGAACACGCGCTCCTCAACTGCTGATCCTGACCCACCAAATGCTAAATGCTAAGCGCGCAGGCCAAAAAGCAGTTCCCAATCCAAGGCTATGTAATGACACCACATCCCCCCCCCCCCCAACTTTAGTTCTGTCCCCAGAGGTCTTCCCATTGCTACCTAAATCATCTTTGCGCCCTTCCCTCCTACCAAAACCACTCTACAGGCCCTATATTCCACTCCACACCACCCTCTCCAATTGCCACCATGGTACCCCGCAAGTTCTGTGCCCAAAACAGGTTGTTGTGCTTGCTAATCCCTGGCCGCCGCACCTGTACCAACTGCTGTTGCGGACATCATTGCTGCTTTCTCAGCAAGGGTATGCCCCGAGCTCCCCCCCCCTAAATCTGTTTCTAGCCCCAGGTCGCGCCGGGCTTGCCTGGACCCATTTGTAGTCTCAGACGATGATACAATCTTGGAGGACTCGTGGACCCCGCTGGGTTCCCCACTTTGCCATCCTCCACCAAGTGAGGGTCAGGACTCTGCTTTACCTTTCCATTGCGCCAGGCCGCCGCGCAAGGAGGATTAATTTTCCTTTGCAGCCTACCAAGCCGCCGCCTTCCACTGGGCTTCCCAAGCCTGAGTCAATCAGGGATCAAGGGACCCATGCATCAAGGAATTTCTCAGGCGGCGCGCGGCGCCACCTCTGGCTCCCCCTCCCACTGCAAATCCCAACGCAAGGCCACCACCAGTCTCAGAAAAGAGGCCTACGACCCCCAAGGTCCCTCCTTGTCCCATTGTTGCCCCCAGCTGATCCAAGCCCCCCGCAAAATGCCCTGGGAGCCCCCTCATTGCCTCCTTGACTGTTTGGATCAAGTCCCGCTCCAACTCTGGCACCCCCTTGCGCAGCTACCCCCAAGATCCCAGACATTCCAGTCATCCCGGTGATTCCGCTAGAGAGGTTTGACGCAATGGTGAACAATGGGGACAGCCTACTGCAACAGTTCCTAGTGGTTCCCCACGCTATCACTACCAACACGCAACGCAAACTTCTAGCAACCTTCCAAGAGCTAGTGGCGGGGGCTACGCGGAGGAGGTGATGAGGACTCACCCGTTGTAGGCGGATTTCCCCCTTTCCTTTTTCCTTTTTTCCATCTCACCTTGTATCCATCTTCGCGCCTGTTTGCAAAGAACCATACACTTTTTCCGCGCCATCCTTAGTAGCCTTTGGGCTCGTGAGAGCCTTGAGAGAGAGAAAAAGAAACAAGAGATCTGGGATCCAATCCGCTTCACGCGCAACCATGAGTACTGCCTGCGCACTTTGCCCCGTAAGTAACCGGTTGTTCCAAAAGGTACCTAGACCGCCCCAGAAAAACTGCCACACAGTTCCCTGCACCAATTCTACAAAACAAACAAACACCGCGCCAACAGGGCGTGCACACAAGCGGAGGGATAGAGAGAAGCAATGGGAAACAAACATTCTGGGGTGCCTAGTTTTCCCGGCTGTGAACCAGCTAGAGAACCCCCTTACCAAATAAGGCTTGTCCTTTTTACCACTCCAACCTTATAACCACCTGCAACCTATTGCACCCAAAATTAGAGATAGAAACAGATAAACAAGGAAAACAGCCCAGACCAAAAGCAAAGAAAGAAATACTCTATTATTACTACATATATATATATATATTTGTGCAGAGCTCCTCGTCCTGCCTCCTGTGCGCGGGGCTTGTACTTGCGTAAACAGACCCGGCATTGCGCTGAGCCTGCATTCCTGCAACAAGTAAACCATAGCCAGTACCAATCCAAAGCCAAGTCCAAACCAAGGAATAAGAAAACAAACATTCTGGGGTGTCTAGTTATCCTGGCTGTGAACCAGCTAGAACACCCCCTCACCAAATCAAGCTTTAACCTAGTGTCCCCCTCAGCTTTACAGCTGTCCCCAGCAGTCTTCCAGCTCCTACTTCTCCAGGGCTGCGCGTCGCGCTGGTTCCTTTTCTTCCAAACAGTCCCCGTTGTCAACTAACCCTGGGTCCTCCTTGCCCCTGGACCCCATGCCATAACCTGCCGTTTCATTGAACAAAGTGGAACCACGCGCAAAGAAACGCTTCATGTGCAAGGCCGCGGCTTTCTGCTTAAGCGGCGTCCCTTCCAATTCCTTGAGCTGGTAACTTCCGCCCAAGAACTTAGAATCCACACAATACAGTCCGTTCCACCGGTTGGAAAAAAGCCAACCCCACTGGGACTCCAGACTCCAATTATACAGCAGGACCAATTCCCCCTTCTGCAGCGGGTCCCAGAGCGGATGGGAACAGTGGACGGACGCTGTCCGGGTCTTCTTCAACCGTTCCACAGCCATTTCCAAGGTCCCTTCATGCCTAAGAAGCTGTTTTGCCCGCGCCTTGATTAGATCCGTTGGTGTCTTGACCTTCCACCGGTCCACGCCCAAGAACATGCTCAACTCAATGTCCACCAGAAGCACAGGCAGCTGCCCATAGAGCAGCTTGTAAGGCAAGTAACCCATCAAATGCTTCACAGAGATCCAATTGGCAAAAAGAACCACTGGGAGCGCCTCCTAACACTTCTTGCCATCCTCACTGCACATCTTCACCAGAGCGTCCTTGATGGGCTGATTTCCCCATTCAATAATTCCTGCACCCTCTGGGTAGTAATTTGTAATGCGCCAAAACTTTGCCCCACAGCTCTGCACCAGCATCATCAGGCAACCCCAAACCTCCGCACCCCCGTCAACGGTGACCAAGAAAAGCAATCCATAGCTTGAAAACCAGTCTTCCTCCAGGAATTGAGCAACCTTTTCAGCCAATAACTTTGCCAGAGGCCGCGCTTCCAGCCATCCTGACAGATTTTTGCGCGCAACCAGCAAATACCCAAACTTGCCTGCCTTGATGTGGACAACATCCAGCAAATAGCGCCCAAACAGCGCATCTTTGCCCATGGGGTGACCAACTTCCTTGGGAAAACTCAAGCTTCGCGGCTGACAGGCCCCGCACAATTTCACCCAATCACATACCGTGCATACAATCCCAGGCCACCAAAACCTTGCCCTTACCCTCCTACGTGTCTTGACCTTGCCCCGGTGTCCAAGGTTGTTGTGCAGACCCCTCAGGATCACTTCTTGGTTTTCCCTAGAAGTTGCAACAACAAGAGGCACGGAAACTCTTTGCCGCCACAACTGGCCATCCTGTAGGTAGATGTTCAAAACGTGTTGTCTCACCCACCGGACAACCGCACCTTCCATGCCCTTGAGAAACCAGAGATCCTCCAAATAAGAGCACAAGACCGTGTAACACCCTGACTGGCGCAACAGAAGACAAACGTCTGCCTCCACCACTCCCACCCAAGCAGCCAGAGCTTCCATGTCCAGAGGTTCCGCCCCTTTGTATGGATCCCCCCCGGGTACCGCAATAGCGCGTCCGGCATTCTGAACGCCTTCCCTGGAACGTGCACCACACTAAAGGAAAATAACTGGAGGAACACCACCCACCTGTTCATGGACACGTTTGGCAAAGTCAGTGAGTTGATCATTCGTGCCAAAGCCTCTGCATCCACCAAGAGCTCAAAATGCACGCCCCACAAAAGGTGCTTCAGCCTCTGCAAAATCTTTGTGACACGGCAAAACTCCAGCTTTGGCTGAGAATAGCGGCTCTTGGTTGCGGTAAAGGTGACCAACTTGTAGAGCACTGGCCTATCTTTCCCATGCTCCTCCTGCGTCAGGACCCCCCCGGCACCCAATTTGCTAGATTCAACTGCCAAGCATATTCCCCGGGCGTTGTAATCAAGATCCCAAAGGACAATTTTGCGCCCCCACAATCTCCTTGAGCTTTGAAAACGTGAAATCACACTCCATGGTCCAATTCCACTCCGCACCCTTCCACGTTAACACCCGCATAGGGCTTGCTACTTCTGCAAACCGCTTGATGAACATACGGACGTAGCTGCACAACCCCAGAAACTGAAGAATATTCAACACCGTCAGGGGATTTGGCCATTCAAGAACCTTGTTCCACTTCCTCTCCGCTATCTGCCTACCGTTGAAGGCTGCAACATGTCCCACCACCTTGAGCTCCAGAACGCAGACCGCTAACTTCTTTCCAGACACAGTAAGGCCCGCCTCTTCAATCCAAAACAGGATCCGTTCCAGAGTCACCGCGTATTTCCAAAATAATCTATGGATTGCGGGGGAATCCATCAGAACCGCACCTTTGTAATCTGTTCTGGGGCCTTTGATGCCAGCATTGTCAATGAAGATTTGCATGCCCTCCGGAAGATTTTTGCGCAGTATCCAAGTCATTTGAGCTTGATACATTGCCACTGAGTTGGTTGGGCCTTGTGGTAGCCGTGTCATTTGCATCCTAGCTAGCCCGGTTTCAAACGCCATAAGATGCCGCAAGTTGGGGTGGATTTCTTACTGATTGTATCCTCCCATCACATCCACCAGACTGTAACAAGTGCTCCCAGCCATTGAGTCCAGGAATTCTTCCAAGTGCGGAGGAAGCCCCGCGTGGCAAATAGTGAACAAGTTGAGCCTCTTAAGATCATGAACAATCCTCAGCCACTTCCCATCCTGCTTGAAAACCGCGAAAATAGGACTTGAATAACTAGATGTGGACTGCTCGTAAAGCCCCGTCCTCACACACTCCTGTACCAGCTCCAGAAAAGCTTCCCAAAGGGTATGAGAAATCAGAATTGGATTGATCTGCCACGGTTTGTGAGGGACAGTGGGAATCACGTAAGGGTCACCAATCTTGTCCTTCAACAACCCGCGCTTGTCCGGTCCGAAGGCAAGGGCCTTCTCCCTTAACACCAGCACCAATACCAATAGATCTCTTTCCTCCGTACTCAACCATCCCGCCCGTACAAAGTTAAGGACGTCCACCCGCTCATCCATGATTTGCGCCAACCGCATTACCCATCCGTTCTTCCTAAGGGGCCTCTCCCGCAGGTCTTGGGACCACGCAATTGGTTGTTAGGGTCCGTTGAGCCCCTGAGGCATTGGCTTGTTCCGTGGCCAAACTTTCCATGCCACCAGTTTTTAATTACCTGCGTTGCACTGCTCCATCAATACCCGGCCTTTGCTGTTGTGAGTCCTAGTAATAACCAAACCATGAATTTTGCCTTTGCTCAGGACTGTGGCATGATGATAGGGTTTTCAAAGCGTAGAACCTTCCGGAAATGCACCCTGAGGAATGGAACTTACTTCTGGCGCCTGCGCCCTACGCCAGCCCTCCTCCACTTGCTCCTTACCTGTTGGCTGCCCGCACTGAGCCGGAGCTTGCTCCGGGTGGTAACCGCGGTCAACTAGGAAAAATCCTCCGCAGGGTAACTCTTACGGTCGGCCCCACGTTGGACTCCCTGTCGCCGCCAGCCACTGGCCCCTGCACCCATCTCCCTCTCCCATGATTACAGATCGTTGTCTCAAACCGCGCGCCAAGTGAATCCTCAACCATCAGAGCCTCTGTTCCTTCCTCGGCGTTGAAGGCCATTTGAGCTCAGAAACCAACCATGAACGGTTGACCCAATATCACATCACCGCATTCTACTGAGAGAAACAATAGGGGCTTACAAACCTTTGCAACTTCAACCTCCTCCGCCTCCACTACCCCGTCCACGTGGCATTTGCCACAATTTAACGCCTGGAGACCCATTGCGCACTTCCTCCGCACCAAGCCAAGCTTGTCCACCAACCTGGATGGAAGCAAGTTGACCATTGACCTGCTGTCCACCATTTCCCAAATCTTCCGTCCCACAATAGACATTGCGACATAAGTGAGCGGGACCAATACCAACATTGACCAGCATGGCTTGCAATCCATCTCCTCCTCTGCCACATTCCCCCCCTGAATTTTTGTTGGTACCCGGTTCTGACTGCATTCATTCAAGGCCTGGAACATCTCATTGACAACCCCCGGGGACACTGCCGCTAACTCTTGTAGGTTCAGGGGTATTGGTGAGTTGTTCCCCATTACCCTTTGGACAATGTCCGCAGCCTTCTTCTTCCCCGCGGGATTAGCAGACAGTCTGTCTGTTGCCGTTACACGCATGGTTGGCTTTGGAGCCGTTGGTTGCTTGTTGACATCCATCACAATTTGTTTTTTTGTTGCCAATGCTCTTACTTTGGCCTCCACCCTTGGCGCTACCCAGGTCCCAGGCGTGGAGATGATTCCAAGAAAAACCCGGACCGTCTTGGCCTAAGCCTTTGCTCCCTCCCGCACTTGCACAATTGGTGGCGGCTGGTCCTTGGTCAAATCCACCAACTCTCCCAACAGGAATATGTACGTCTTCCTGGATGTGCAAACCAGCCACTTGTTCATGTCTCAAGTGAGGCCTTCGCACATTGACTTCCAGTGCCCCTTTTCCCCGCAATACGTACAAGTGAGCACCCCGAACAACCCCAAGGGTCTGCCAGGAGGCTGTAACCCTTCTACCATGTGAGGCGGTGTTGCAAGTAGTTGAGCAACAGCCACCGGAGACATAGTGGCTGTCAGAGCCGCAGGAGCCAATGTTTGGTTGAGGAAAACCATTAGGTCCTGCAGAATCTCCGTTATCTCATTGACCAGTGGTCCTGGAGCTTGTTTGGAAGGTCCTGCATGAGAGGGCGTTGGCAGCCGCGTGGTCAAGGTTTGATTAGGAGCCGGCGCAAAGATCATGACCAATTTCTTGGAGGAAGTTGGGTACGTTTGTGCCGTGTCCGCAATGAGCTTGTCCAAATCAATTTTGCTCTGAACCACCTGGAGTATAACCAAGAGATTGGGAAGAATTTCAACTCTCCCATCCAGAAACCTCTTAACCAGTTCATGGTCATACAGGTACTGCTGCACCCTGGAATGGAGCTGGGGCGCAAGACCCCCCAAAAACACCCGCTTCATAGCACCCGTCTGACCTGCAACAACCTTGTTCTTTTGCAAGTAGCCATAGATATGCTTGAACTTAAACATATATTCCACCAGTCCTTTGCTTGATTGCACCCCCCCACACTCACTTGCTTCCTCTGTGGCTTGTTTGAAATTGCTTTCTTGGAACCGGGGTTTGCGCTTTCCCCACCTTGCCAACATCTTGCTTTTCAACTTCCCCCAATCCTGCGTCTTGTAACCAACCATTTCCTCCAGGTCCCACAGCTTCTCCTCCTTGGTAATGAAGAGCACAATAGTCCAAAACTTGTCTGGGCCCATCGCGCCCTCTGAATCCGCAATTCCTTTGAACCTGGAAAGGAACCGTTCCACGTCCAAGGTACTGAACTGAAGATGAGGAAAGTCCCTTGGTCTTTTCCAAACGCAGCAAGGGGCCTCCACCCCCATGTCCAACAACCCCTCCAAGGGAGGAGCAAAACTGCTAGCTCTAGGAGCTTGGGCAGATGGCGGCCGCGGGGGTTGAGTAGCAGAAACGGGAGTCAAGCGCAGAGGATAGGAAGGGGGAATGTTGGATCCCGGAGCGGTGTGGAAAGAATAAGGTTTTTCCCCCTATAATTGTCCCAAGGTTTGGAAGTTAACGGTTCCCTGCATGTGAAAGGAGATGAGGATGCCCAAAGTTGCACTTAAATGAGAAATAGAAATAAGGAGATAAAGAGATAAAGAAAAGTAGAGAGAGAGTGAAATTGCCAATCCTTCAATCCTAAGAACTGTCCACCTGGATGTGTATCCGGTATAAGTTCCTTTAATCTCTTGGTGAGATGATTGATCCAATCCAATGATGTTATGGTCTGATTCCATTTCCCCCGTCCCCCCTTGCCCGGAGTTGAGAGTGAGGATAAGTCCTCCCTCTCAACCCTAACCTAAGTACACGCGCAAATAGCAGTATGACAAAGAAACAGAAAACAATCCCAAAACAGAAACCCTAGCCTCCTCTCCCCACCTCCGTACCAAACTCCCCCCGACGTCTGTACGCCGTTCCGTCCATCCGGTTTGTCCTTCTCATGACGCCGTCTTTGCACCCCGCCCTACTCGGAGCCCCCCGCGCCTGTCTTTATCCGTTTGTCCACGCCCGTCATGGGTGTCCGGTATTATGTGGCGTGATCCGTGCGCTCCGTCCGTTCCTTTATAGCCCGCAGATTGCTCAGCCCCTACGTATCCAAACCGGCGTGCCCGCAAACCTAGTCAAGCGCACTACCTTCCAAATCCAATCTCCGGGGCAGATTGCAGCCCACGCCGCATTCAATGCTGAGCCCAACCCCTCAACTAGGTGCAGAGCCAAACAGCGGCTGCTGCTGAGCACTCCGCATACCCTAATGCTGAGCCCGCTTGCCTCCAATGCTGAGCGCAAAGCCGCAAAGCAGCTCCCAATCCACATCTATAAACTGACACCACATCCCCCCCCCAACTTGAGTTCTGTCCCCAGAAGTCTTCCGTTGCTTCACCACACTAACACCACCGCTGCTTCCACTACCACCCCCACCACTTCCACTACCACCTTCCCCCATCCTCCTTCCGCTCCATTGCCACCATGCTCCCATGCAACTTCTGCCCCCGGAACGGGCATGCGTGTTTGATTGTTCCTGGTTGACGCGCCTGTGTTGCTTGCCGTCGCGGCCACCATTGCCGCTCACTTAGTGACGGAATGCCCTGAGCTCCCCCTCAATTCAGCTCTCGCCCCAGGCCGTGCAAGAGGGCTTGTCCGGACCCGTTTGTAGTTTTGGACAACAACACCATCTTGGAGGACTTGTGGACTCCGCCGTCCTCCACCAAGCGAGGGTCACAACTTGGCTTCTCCTCTTCGCCACGCGGGGCCACCGCAGAAGGAGGACTTCCCGTCCTTTGATGATTTCCGGAGGGCTTTGCAATCCTAGGCGGACCGCGTCCGGGTCACAGAAGGCGCAAGGGACCCGCGCCTCAATGAAATTCTTTGGCGTTGCGCTGCTCCGGCTCCGGGTCCTCCTCTGGCGCCTGCACTGGCTCCTCCCACTCCGGATCCACAAGGCACCCCGCCACCGCCCGCGCCACCAGCTGCCTCGGATGAGAGGCCTACAACCCCCAACCTCCCTCCGCCTCCGTCACTCATCATTTTCCCGTCATTGCCTCCAGCTGAACCAAGCCCCCCTTTTGGTTCCCCGGAGGCCCCGTCTTCACTGGCCACTCCTCCCCCCAGCCCTCCCAAGATCCCGGAAATCCCAATTGTAATGGCACTCCCAGCAGCTGGCTTTGAGGTTCTTGCGGAAAGGTCAACCACAATGCTTCGGGGTTACCTTGTTACTCCCGGGGCCCAATCCTCGGAATCCTGGCGCAAGCTCCTGGCGTCTTTCAGGGCCTTACTGGCGTCTTTGAGGGCGGAAATGAGGAGATGATGAAGATGGCTTAGGCGCATTGCCCCCCCCTTCCCCTTCTTCCCTTTCTTTTCTTTTGGTTGTACCGCGCTTCCTTTTTCCTAAGAAAATACACGTATCCACGCGAGGTCTTAATCTTCTGAGAAAAAGTGTGCAACCGCGCTTTGTGAGAATGAGCTTGAGATTGAGGTCCGCGTCCGCGCGCTTTGCTTTGTGAGCGACCGTAAGTGACCAGCCGTTCCAAAAGGGTAACCTGGACCGCCCCAGAAAAACTGCCACACAGTTCCCCGTACCCATCCTGTAACAAACACAACAACCAAACACCAGCGCGCGCCACCGTAAGGGAAGAGAGAGAGAGAGAGTAAGAGAACGGACATTCTGGGGTGCCTAGTTGTCCCAGCTGTGAACCGGCTAGAGCACCCCCTCACCAAATCAAGCTTATTCCCATACCAACCACCCATCCTTGAGATATCCTGAGAGAAAAGAAAAACAGAAAAAGAAACCAACAGAGAAGAAAAATAGAAAAGAACACATAATAATAATTTTTTTTTTGTGCGACGCCCGTAGACCGCCCGCAAATTCCTCTTTGTCCCGTTTCCCCCATCCGCGGGATTTTCCTTGCATCCCGGTTCTGCGGGGCTTGTCCTCGCGTCCATGGACCTGGCTTCATGCGGCGCCCGTGTTTCCTGCAAAAACCCCAAGCCAGCAAAGACCCCACAATCCAGATAAGAAAGAAACATAGAGAAACAAACATTCTGGGGTGTCTAGTTGTTCCGGCTGTGAACCGGCTGGAGCACCCCCTCACCAAATCAAAACTTATCCCCTACCCCCACCAGCTCCCCCCCCCCCCCAACTTGGCCACTGTCCCCGGCTGGTCGCAACGGCACGTTTTCCGCTTCTCCGCCCAAAGCCTAATCCCCAGATTGCGTTCCTACACCATCTCCGTGCTCCACACTCCCCTCGTCTGATCCGTAACCCCCTTCCGCTGTCTCGTTGAACAAGGTAGATCCTTGCACAAAGAAGCGCTTGACATGCGAAGCTGCCGCCTTCCGTTTCAGCAGAGTACCGTCTAATTCCTCCAACTGATAGCTGCCACCCTCAAACTTGGATGACACGTGGAACGGGCTGTTCCACCGGTTAGCAAACAACTTCCCCCACTGAGACTACAGACTCCAGTTGTACAGGAGCACCAAATCCCCCTTTGGCAAGGGATCCAGGAGACAATGCAAGCAGAGCACCAATGCCATCTGAGTCTTCTTCAGCCGGTCCTCGTCCTTGGCAAGCATCCCGTCCTGTCAAAGGAGCTTTTTGGCGAAAGCCTCAAGCAATTCGGGGAAGTTCTTCACCTTCCACCAGTCAACCCCCAGGAACGTTTCCAACTCAATGTCCACCGGAAGCATGGGGTGCTGTCCAAAAAGTAACTTGTACGGCGAGTAGCCTGTTGACCGCTTCACCAAAATCCAATCCGCAAACAGAAACATTGGAAGGGTCTCCTGCCAGCGCTTACCGTCCTCCCCGCACATCTTGACCAGGGCGTCCTTGATTGGTTGATGCCCGCGTTTGATCATGCCAGCTCCCTTGGGATAATACTCCATTACTTGGCCAAACTTGGCTCCGCAACTCTTCACCAACTCAACCAAACAGCCGCAAAACTCAGCCCCTCCGTCCACTGTAACCAGACAAAGCAACCCGTACCATGCGAACCAATCTTCCTCCAGAAACAGAGCAACTTTGCCCACCAAGAGCTTGACCAACAGATGCGCTTCTGCCCAACCGGACAGGTCGTCCCATGCAACAAGCAGATAGGCAAACTTACCAGCCTTGATGTGGACGACATCAAGCAAGACTCAACCAAGGAGGGCGTCTTCCCCTGTTGGGTTTCCTACTCCCTCAGGCAATCTTGCGCTCCGCCGTTGACAGGCTTTGCAGGACGCCAACCATTCCCATACCGCACGCACTACCCCTGGCCACCAGAACCGCTCTTTCACCCGCCTCTGCGTTTCAACCTCCCCTCAATGGCCAAGATTGTCGTGAAGGCTTCGGAGGATAGCTTCCTGATCCGCCCTTGAAGTGGTAACCACAAGAGGAACCAGAGTCTTCCGCCGCCAAAGCTGCCCCTCCTGTACATAGAAGTTTCCCGCTCGCCGCCTTGCCCATTGCATGTGCTTGTCCATAGTTCTGTCGGGAAAACAAAGGTCCCGCAAGTAATCACAAAGAATCTCGTACCGCCTGGTCTGCCGGAGCGGCAGCTGAACGCCCGCCTCCATGACCCCTACCTTGACAACCGGGGTCTCCACATTGAGCAGTTCCGCGTCCTCCAACGGGTTGTCCCTTGGATACCACGACAACGCGTTGGGCATAGTGAACGCTTTCCCTGGAACATGAACAACAGCAAAGGAAAAAAGTTGAAGAAACGCTACCCATCTGGTCATGGGAGCATTGGGAAATGCCGGGGAATTTATCATCCGCGCCAGCGCCTCCGCATCCACCAAAAGCTCAAAGTGAACCCCCCACAAAAAAAACTGAAGCCGCCGCACAATCTTGGTGACCCCACACAACTCCAACTTTGGCTGAGAGTACCGGCTTTCCGTCGGAGTGAAGGTGACCAGCTCATAAAGCACCGGCCTATCCTTGCCGTTGTCCTCTTGAGTGAGAACCCCCCCGCGCCGAATTTGCTGGAATCAACTGCTAGCCTAATTCCTCCTGCGTTGTAGTCTAGATTGCAGAGCACAATGTCACATCCCACAATCTCCTTGAGCTTCTGGAACGCGCTATTGCACTCTTCTCCCCAATTCCACTCCGCGCCTTTCCGTTTTAGTGATCAGAGCGGGCTTGCCACCTCCGCCAACCTCTTGATGAACATACGGAAATAGCTAAATAATCCCAAGAACTGAAGGATATGTAACAGCATCCACGGGGTCGGCCATTTGAGGAGCTTGTTCTGCTTTTTCTCTGCAATGCGCCAGCTGTTGGAAGCAACAACATGGCCAATTGTTCTGCTTTTTCTCTGCAATGCGCCAGCTGTTGGAAGCAACAACATGGCCAAGGACTTCAAGCGCCGGAACACAAACCACCAACTTCTTCCCCAACACCCTCAGTCCTGCCTCCTTAATGTGAAACAGGATGCGTTCCAACATCTGCCCGTATTCCCACACAAAACGTTGGAAGCCGGGAACTTCAACCAGCTCTTCTCCTCAGTAATTGGATTTTGGACCTTTGATGCCCGCATTGTCAATGAAGATTTGGACTCCCTCCGGAAGATCATCTTTCAGGATCCAAGCCATTTGAGCCTGGTACACTGCCACAGAATTGGTCGTGCCCTGTGGTAGCCAAGTCAGCTGCATTCTTCCCAACCCAGTCTCAAATTCCGTTAGAGGCCGCAAGCAAGGATCCAACTTGCGCTGGTCGTATCCCTCATCACATCTACTAAACCGTAACAAGCGGGCCCTGCCATTGACTCAAGGAACTCGTCAACGCAAGGGGTCTGTCCTGCGTCCCGGATTGTAAAGGAGTTGATCCGCTGTAGATCATGGACAATCATCAACAACTTTCCGTCCTGCTTAACTACCGCAAAGATCGGACTGGAGTAACTAGACGTTGACTGTTTGTAAAGGCCAGTCTTCACCTGTTTCCGCACCAACTCCAGAAACTGCTCCCGGACCGCCCGCGGTATTGGAATTGGCTTGATCTGCCACGGCTTGTGATCAGCAGTGGGGATGACATAGGGGTTGCCAATATTGTTTTTCAGAAGCCCCTGCTCTTCAGGTCCAAAAGCAAGCGCTCTTTCCCAAAGAACCAGAACCAAAACCAGCACCTCACGCTCCTCCGTACTCAACCATCCCGTTGGGCCAAAATTGAAAGCTTCAATCCGCGCCAAACTAGTAAACCACCCCAAAGCCTTAATCGGCATGACCCAAGGGTCCCGCAACCAAGCAATTGGTCAAAGCGGTCCATTCAATTCCTGGGGCATTGGCTCATTCCTTGTTTGGACCTTCCGTGACACTGGCTTGTACTTGACAGCGTTGCACCGCATCATCCGCACGCATCCTTTGCTGTAGGTCCTGCACAGAACGGAACCGCGGCTTTTGCCTTTGCTCATGAGTGTGGAACAATGATAGGGTTTTCGAAGCGTAGTACCCTCGGGCAATGCATACTGAGAAAAGGGACTTACTTCTGCGACATGCGCACCCTGCACTTTCCTTCCTCCCCCTCCCTGCTCCTCATTAGTCAACTGCCCGCACAAAACGGGAGCTTGTTCTGTGCGGTCTCCTTGGTTGACTAGAAAAAATCCTCCAAGGGTCCCCCGTCGCAGACCAACTCCGCGTCTGGTTCCTCCTCATACTCCAACACTCTCCTCCGCTTTCCTTTCCCATCATTGCAGATAGTTGTCTCAAGCCTTCCTCCAGACAAATCCTCCACCGTCAACGCCTCCATTCCCGCCTCCGGATTGAAAACCATCTGTGCTCAGAACCCAAACATGAACGGCCTTCCCAAAACCACATCCCCACAATAGACCAAAAGAAAAGAAAGAGGCTTATGGACCCTTGCAACCTCAACCTCCTCCTCCTCAACTACCCCATCCACACAACACTCCCCTCCTTTAAGCGCGCGGAGACCCATTGCGCATTTTGGCCAAACCAACCCCAAATCATCCACCATCTGCAATGGCAGCAGGTTCACCATTGAACCGCTGTCCACCATAGCCCACACCTTCCTCCCCGCTATGACCATTGGAACGTAAGCAAGCGGAGTCAAAACTGATTTCAACTCACACTCCTCGTGCCCCTCCTCCTTCCGCACCACATGAACCCGCTGCACCATCTGAGGTACCCGGCCCTGACCGCAATCCTGCAAAGCCTGCACCATCTTGTCTACCACCACCGGAGACACAGCCGCCAATTCCCGCAAGGTCAGCGGGACCAGAGTCTTGTTCCCCATCACCCTACGCACGATGTCTGCCGCTTTCTTCTTCCCTACAGGATTCGCTGCCGGCGCCTTGGTTTGGGGCACGCATGCGGCCGGTGTGGAAACTAAAGGGGGCAACACCCCAGAAGTTGTCCTTGAGTTCCGGAAGTTATTGATCAAAGCGTCTGTAAGGAGATTGGATGCAGCCGTTCAAGAGAGAGATAGAGTGAGAGGGAGGGAGCGATGATAAGATGAATTCATTCTTTTCCAATACAATCCAATCCGATGCCATAAAAATTAATATCCTAAAGTGCAGTCCAGTCTGTAAAGCAAAGTGAAGTGGGGTGAAGTGTTTTTCCCGTCCTTCCCCCCCCCCTCCTTCCTCCATCATACAACCCGGAGTTGAGAGCAAATTATTTAAGTCCTCCCTCTCAACCCTAACCTAAGTACAACCACAAGTAACAAGAAAGAGTGATGAAATACAAGCCTAAGCCGCAGAACCCTAGCCCAACCCTATCCCTCCATCCCTTGCCATTAATCGTGCCCTTCGGTATTAACATAGCCCGGTTTGTCCGCCCAACAACCCGTTCCGATATCCGGGGCGTACCCACGTGACCCAATACGCACGTCTTGCAATGCGCAGTCTGATCTGTGCAAGCTTTCCAATCCGCGCGAGCCTTCCAATCCGCACAAGCTTTCCAATCCGCGCAAGCTTTCCAATCCGCGCAAGCCTTCCAATCCGCACAAGCTTTCTGGTCCGCGCAATCCGTCGTCTCCCGTCTCCAGGTGCTGATCCCGACCCGACCGCTGCTGGGTCTAGCTGTCTGCTGCTGAGCCCGCAGAGCGGCTAGCTGCGGCAAGGCCCTGCCCATTGCTGAGAGCGCCGCCCGCAGCCCTTTCCCAACTTGCGTCCATA
This sequence comes from Puccinia polysora, assembly GCA_025617555.3. Taxonomy (NCBI): domain Eukaryota; kingdom Fungi; phylum Basidiomycota; class Pucciniomycetes; order Pucciniales; family Pucciniaceae; genus Puccinia; species Puccinia polysora. Next base: position 4,275,483 of record CM062638.1, on the reverse strand, counting down.
AAAGAGCACCACACTGGTTTTGGAACGGTTGAGGGGGGTCGCTCCTTTGCATCCACCTCCATCTTATCCAAGACCGCCACCTTCTCTTCCGTTGCCACTACCCTTACCTCAGCTTCCACCTGAGGGGGTTGCCACAATCTGGGACCGGTAACAATGCCTAGTGACGCTTGCGCCATTTTTCCCGCCTCCTGACCCCGTGCGCGCACCTGCTGCATTGCGGTTAGCTGGCTTGGCTCCATTGGAATCTGTTTTCCCGTTGTAAACATGTACCCCATCCCCGCCGGTTGAACCAATCCCGCGTTGAGATCCTTTGTAAGCTCCTTGCACGCCAATTTCCAATGACTGTTTGCCTCGCAGTACGAGCACCCCCTCGGCACAAAGGTACCGGGCGGCTGAGCCCCTTCCACCATGTGAGGTGGAGGCCCTTGCGGCTGCTGCTGGCCCATGTGGCTCATGCAGATCTTCAAATCCTTCATCAGTTCTGTCAATTCACTTACCAGAGGGGCGGGCATGGGTTGAGGAACCGGAACATGCGTAGAAGTAGGTGGAACCGGGGCCAAAAATTGCGCCGGAGCCAAAACTTGGGGGGCGGATTTCTTTGGTCCCGCTGGGAAGGACTTAGCGGTATCCTCAATAAGCTCCTCTAAGTCGAGCTCACTCTCCACATCCTGGCAAATGACAGCCAACTCCAGAAGGAGCGCAATGCTCCTGTCCAATGACTGCTTTACCAAGTTGTGATCGTAAAGATGCCGCTGCACCCTTGCCTGGAGTTGAGAGCCTAAACCACCCAGAAACGCGCGTTTCATGGCCCCTGTCTGTCCCTCCACCACCTCGTTCTTTGACAAGTACCAATAGATCCAATCAAATGTCAAGGTTTAATCCCCCAGCTCCACCCAAGTCCTGACTGCTCCGCGCGCGCTTGCCTCCAAGGCCACACGGTGGAAATTGCTTTCCTGGAATCAAGGTTTGTGCCTACCCCACCGCGTTAGGATCTCCGCCTTCAGTTTTGGCCAATCCTGATTCTCGTAGCCTTCCATCTCCTCCACATCCCGGAGCTTCTCTTCGTCCATAATGAACAGGACAACAAGCCAGGCCTTATCAGCGTCTGACGCACCTTCCGGATCTGCAATACTTTTGTATCTTGAGATGAATCGCTCCACATCCACAGTGTTGAATTGGATGTGAGGGTAGTTGCGCGGCCTGATGCAAACTGGACAAGTGGGTTCATGGTCACTGGAGACCAATGGGGGAACGGCGTAGCTTGTCCTGGGTTGAGCAGTGGGAGGGGGAGGGGGAGGGACGGAGTAGCGGACCCAGAAACGGAAGGAGAAGAAGAAGAAGAAGAGGAAGCAACTGTAGGGAGGTATGGATAGGACATTGCGGCCAGTTACCTTTGAAAGACAAGAAACAGAAGGTTACTTCCCGGCCAGACCCCCAGATGTGGAAAGAATAAGGGTTTTCCCCCTATAATTGTCCCAAGGTTTGGAAGTTAACGGTTCCCTGTGTCTGAAAGGAGATGAGGATGCCCAAAGTTGCACTTGAATAAGAAATAAAAATAAGGAGCTAAAGAGATAAAGAAAAGTAGAGAGAGAGTGAAATCTCCAATCCTTCAATCCTAAGAACTGTCCACCTGGATGTGTATCCAGTATGAGTTCCTTTGATCTCTTGGTGAGATAATTGATCCAATCCAATGATGTGATGGTCTGATTCCATTCCCCCCTCCCCCCCTTGCCCAGAGTTGAGAGTGAGGATAAGTCCTCCCTCTCAACCCTAACCTAAGTACACGCACAAATAGCAGTATGACAAAGAAACAGAAAACAATCCCAAAACAGAAACCCTAGTCTCCTCTCCCCACCTCCGTACCAAACTCCCCCAGACGTCTGTACACCGTTCCGTCCTTCTCATGACGCGGTCCTTGCACCGCACCCTACTCAGAGCCCCCCGGGCCTGTCTGCGCCCTTCATGGGTGTCTGGTATTATCCAGCGTGATCCGCGCGCTCCGTCCGTTCCTTTATAGCCCGTGGATTGCTCCGCCCCTACGTATCCAAACCAGCGCGCCCGCAAACCTAGTTGAGCGCACTACCTTCCAAATCTGATCTCCGGGGCGGATTGACGCCCACGCCGCATTTGATGCTGAGCCCGACCCGTCCACTAGGTGCGGAGCCAAACAGCGGCTGCTGCTGAGCACTCCGCATACCCTAATGCTGAGCCCGCTTGCCTTCAATGCTGAGCGCGCAGCCGCAAAGCAGCTCCCAATCCGCGTCTATAAATTGACACCACAGCGGTTGTTGGCAGCATCCTGCGTTTTCTTCAAGAGACTGAGAACGGATCAAAGTTTCCCAGCCAGACCCCCAGATGTGGAAACTTTAGAGGTTGTCCCTGATTGCAGAGTCAATGGTTCTAGCCTCTGTAAGATTTGAGGATGCTCCTTCTCTTTTCTTCTTTTTCCCCCCCTTCCACATTCCCCCTCCCCCCTCCACCCTGTGCTGAGGGGAGAGGCTTTTTACATCCCCTCCCATCAGCCCTAACCTAGGTACAAGCACAAGAACAACCTGACAACAATTTGAAGAAGAAACCCTAGACCCAGAACCCTAACCCATACCCTATCCCTTCAGCCCGCCTGCCATTTTGCTGAGGGGAGAGGCCTTTTACATCCCCTCCCCTCAGCCCTAACCTAGGTACAAGCACAAGAACAACCTGACAACAATTTGAAGAAGAAAACCTAGACCAAGAACCCTAACCCATACCCTATCCCTTCAGCCTGCCTGCCATTTTACTCATCTGGTTTGTCCTCCCGTGGCGGGGCCCTCTGCTGCGCACTACTTGAAGTTCCCCACGCCTGCCCATATTCGCCCGACAGGCTGTTGTAAATTTCCCAGTCCCGTGGCCGGCTTGCGCTTGCGCCTGGCCGTCCACACATATAGCCCCGCAATTGCCCCACTCTTCCCTCCCCAAACTAACTGCCCAAGAACATTATTGGCCCAGCTCCATTCCTAACTCAGATATCCAAACGGGTTGCGGCCTGTCCCCCCCCTAGTAAGGCCCAACCCACAGCCCCATGCTGGTCCTGCTGCGCCTACTGCTGAGCCTTGCAGATACTGCTGCTGAGCCCGCAGCGGCCACTGCTGAGAACGAGCGCTCCCCAACTGCTGAGCCTGACCCACCAAATGCTGAGCACGCAGGCCGCGACGCAGTTCCCAATCCAAGGCTATTTAATGACACCACACTGCTTCACCCGCGCCTGGAGTTGGGGACCAAGTCCACCCAAAAACTCCCTCTTCATTGCGCCCATTGTGGTGCTCTTTTATAGACGCGAGTTGGGAAAGGGCTGCGGGCGGCGCGCTCAGCAATAGCGGCGGGCTCAGAAATGGCGGCACACTCAGAAATGGGTAGGGCCTTGCCGCAGCTAGCCGCGCTGCGGGCTCAGAAGCAGTCAGGTAGGCTCAGCAGCGGTCGGGTCTGGCTCAGCACCTGGAGATGGGAGACGGACAGATTGCGCGGATCGCGGATCGGAAAACTTGCGCAGATCAGAAGGCTTGCGCAGATTGGACGGATTGCGCGGATTGGAAGACTCGCGCAGATTGGACGGCTTGCGCGGATCAAGTGGATTGCGCATTGCAAGACGTGCGGATTGGATCACGCGGGTATGCCCCGGATACCTGGAACGGGTTGTTGGGCAGACACATCATGAGAAGGAAAAACCAGTGGGCAACATGGAAGGGGCATGGGGCAGGGGAGGTGGAGCATGGGTTACAGGAGGGGGATGGAGGGATAGGGTTGGGCTAGGGTTCTGTGGCTTAGGGGTTGTATTCCATCATTCTTGCTTACTTGCAGTTGTACTTAGTTTAGGGTTGAGAGGGAGGACTTAAATACTTCACTCTCAACTCCGGGTTGTAAGGGAGATCATCACATCAGATTGAATTGGATTGGAAAGGAAGGAGTTCATCTTATTATCACTCTATCACTCTCTCACTCTCTCTCTCTTTCTCTTGACTGTCTGCATCCAATCTCCTTACAGATGCTTTGATCAATAACTTCCGGAACTCAAGGACAACTTAAGGGGTGTAGCCCACCTTTGGTTTCCACACCGTCTGCCCCGCTATCACCTTGTTCTTTGCCAGGTAGAGGTAGATCCGGTCAAACATTGCTACATACTCCCCCAATTGCCCCTGCATCCGGACTCCATCATTTGCACTTGCTCAAAGTTGCTCTCCCAAAACCAAGGTTTGTGCCTTCCCCACTGCGCCAAGATTTCTGCCTTCAGTTTTGGCCAATTGAGTTCCTTGTATCCTTCCATCTCTTCCACATCCCAAATCTTCTATTTGTCTGTAATAAAAAGAAATAAAAAGACAATCCTTATCCAAACCTTTTGCGCCTTCTGCGTTGGTGATTCCGTTTTATCAAGCAAGGATTTGCTCAACGTCCTCAGTGTTGAAAAAAATGTGTGGATAGTCCCGCAGCCTGATGCACAGGGCCTTGTGATTGGCACCATTTTTGGAGCAAGGGACACTGTATCCCGCTGCTGATGAAGGTTGCTTCCAAGAAGCTGGAGGAGGAGGAGGAATAGGAGTAGGGGTAACATGAGACAACCCCAAAATGATTGATGGGTGGTACTGGGATATTGCACTTGGTAGTTTTGAGAGACAAGGAAAAAAAGTTTACTTCCTGGCCAGACCCCCAGATGTGGAATTCAGAAGAGGACTTCTACTTCAATGGTTCCCAAGTTTTGAAGTTATTGATCCCTTGCGTCTGTAAACCCTGAGTGCAACTGTTCACCCTTTGACTGAGAGATAGAGAAATGAGTGTAAAGAGTCCTTCCAACCTACTCTCCTGATCCTCCTACTTCCGGGTTGAGGGTTTGGTTTAATTAGCCTTCCCCTCAACCCTAACCTAGGTACAACCACAAGCAAACAAGAATAATGAAATCCAACCCCTAAGTACAGAACCCTAGCCCAACTCTATCCTTCCAACCCCATCCCATGATCCATATCCCATACCCCATATCACATCTGTATTGCCCGCCTGCCATTATGTCCACCCAGTTTTTCCTTCTCATGACTTGGCCCTTGCGCCGCGCCCAACTCAGAGCCCCCCGTGCCTGTCTGCATCCACCCAACGCGCCATTCCAGATATGCAAGGCACATCCAAACAATCTGTCCAATCCAATATGATCCACCCTGCTTCTCCAGATTCTGAGCCCAATTGGACTGCTGATGAGCCCTCAGCATGGCTTTCTGCGGCAAGGCCGCACCCATTGCTGAGCGCGCAGCCCATTCCAACTTGCGTCCATAAAAGACCACCACACCGTTCCGGTTCCAGAAGCAAAGATAGAAGCTCCAGTTTTTCTGGTTTAAATTGTTGTTTCTTCTAGGTTCATGTCTGAGAAAAATTTGGGTGAGTTGAACATGCATTGGGAAGCTCCTGAATCTACTATGCTTGGATTTTGGTTGAGCTGACCAAATTGACTCATGGCAAAGGTGAAGGTCACATGAGCGGAGGCATTGTTCTGAGATCCTGATTTGGTTGTGGTAGTGGAGGAGCAAGGTGGATTTGGTCTAAGTTGAGGGAAAAGCCAATAAAACCAATCCTTTGGATGATTTGCTCAAGGGTTGTTCCAATCAGCTTTGAACCAAAAATTGTCTGGGAACATTGCTAATGCCAGAGCTTGAGGTCCTGATGCAGTCTTGTGTTTTACTTGATTTAGATGTTTCATTACTAAGTCTCCATCAATTTTCTTGTTGCCAAGAGAGTGAGTTATGGTGGTTCTTAGATGATCAAATTGAGGGGAAATTTAAATAGCAGTAAGTAAGCAATGATATCTTCATCCATTTTAATTCCAATCTTGGCATTTTTCAAGAGGCATGCTTTTGCTTTGGTGATGAATCTTTCTATTTTTTTGGGGTCCAATTGTAGGTTAAGAAAGTTAAAGAATACTCTTGATCTTTTAGCTGTTTGCAAGGAGGCAAAGAAATTGTTGATTGATTTTCACAGTTTTATGCCATTTTTGAGGTGATGTTCCTTAACACAATTGACATAGGTTTTGTTGTCCAGTTTTGCCAAGATGTAGCCTACAATCTCCAGATTTTTTTTCTGTTGGAAATTTTTCTGGTTTGGGGCAAGAGAGCCAGTGGTAGATTCCCTTGAGAGAGAAGATGGTGAGAATTTTTGATTTCCAGAGAGAGAAGTTGGATTTTTTGAGGTTAGGAATGGAATTGGTGAGAGTTTTGAGGAGGGAATTATTTGGATCCGCTGGTCCAGGTGTGGCCATGTTGTTCAAACCAGTTGCTTAGATTGGTAGAGCTTTTGGCTTTCAACCGTTAAGAATTCCTAACTGAATTTCAAAAAAAGACCAGCAGACTGAAGAGAGACAGTAAGACAATGAAGGATGAAGAACAAATGAAATCAATGATGGAGAAAATGAGGAGCTGTCTTCTTACTTGAGGTTTGTACTGAATTAAAAGAAAAGCCTCAGCGGCAATGGTGAAGAGTCAATGAATGAGGTAAGGAGAAGAAAATGATCAAGACCAATGGCTAGATAGGTGATTTAATGAGCTGAGAGCAAAAATAGGCATTCAGGTCAGCAAACTGAGTTGAGACAAGAACAATAGAGAAAGGTATCAGTCTCACTACTGGACAGACAATCAGATGATTGATTTGCATCACCATGAGGGGATTGGATTGATTTAGTATTGATTTGATTGAGATTGATTCAAAGATTATGGCTGAGAGGATAAAAGCATGTAGGAGAAAATTTAGTGGTTAATTGATGGGCGTGTTAGATTGATGGATGAGATGAGATGGTGTGATGATAAGGATGTTTGAGATGAAGATAGATGGAGGAAGAGGAGGAACTTAAACAAGAGATTGGCAATGAGAAGGAGGGATTGGAAGAAGAGAGTGAGTACAAGAAGCAGGGAAGAATGGATTTGAAAATTATGGGAGGTAAAAGGGTAATTGTGAGTCTGGAAGTGAGGATCTAAATTCAATCTAGAGTATCTCCACCACCTGGTCAAGGGACAGAGATGAGGATCAATTATTTCAACAAATCCAACCTACAAACCTCTTTATGATTGGCCTATGTGCCACAATGACCTACTTGATTGCCCTGAGGGCCTTCCTCTTCTCATCCCATTCATCCCTCTCAATAAAGTTCAACACAATTCTGAGACAGGTTCAACAGACTTACCCCACCTGCTATAACCTTGTTGCCACCTCTCCTTTGCGCGGTCAATTTGTTGGCCTTCTCAACTCAATGCCACCCTGGAAACCCTCAACCTCTTTGTTGCTTACTCACTCTGCCTTCAGAAAGGCAATGAAAAATTGCATTTTCCAAAGAAAACAGCAACCTCAAGATTTTTGCTTGCTTGCTCCCCCTTCAGCAAGGCAAAAAACAGTTGCATCATCCCGGGAAACCATTGAACTCCTCAAACTTGCAGCCATTGCACCCTCAACCTCAACATTGCTTTCTCTCTTTGCCTTCAGCAAGGCAACAAATGGCTGCATCAACCTAATCAACTGGTCCATCCCTCTCAAACCAGCAGCCTCATCATCTAGGAATGTCAAAGCAACAAACAATCAAATTATCCTAAGTGAAAAACCATTTCATCATCACACGCAACCATTGGTGTTATTGTCACTGGCTCTCTTGGCCTTCATCAAGGCTAAAAACAATCACATCATCTTTCTACTGCTGATCTTGTGCAATCTGACCTTTGATCTGCCACCATTGCCATCTGCCCATCTTTTTGGGACCTGCCAGTCCACTCAACAATCCAACATTGTGCAATTTGACTTTTTCTCTGCCACCATAAATGCTAGCCCATCTTGGCGTTTTTCAACAACCCGGGTGCCTGGCCATGTTGAAACAAACAATCTGCAATAGGAAAAATTGGATAGCTTCCCTGGAACACTCATGGCTCTCTCCCCCTCATCAATTTATGTTCTTTTCAAATCAGCTGACCCCTCAAGCCTATGAGTAAATTGTGACAAACAGTTTTTGTTTCTTTCTTATTTTATGGTGTTCAGGATAATGATCCCAACACCTCCTGAAACCTTTTCTTTCTCTGTCTTTGCTACTTTGATTGGTACTCATCTCAACTTTCTTGCAACTGTGAGAATTCAAGATGAGAAAGGCTGCAAGTTGGTTTGGTCAATGACCCAAAGAGACAAAAAGATACAGGCTTTTGAAGAAAGGTAAGAAAAATCTTGAGAACCAAGAAAATTAAATGAGATAGTAAGGCAAGTTGATGAGCAAAGAAAAGAAAAAAAAAAGCAGTTGTTGACTGAGCTGAGCAAAGAGAAAAATGATACTGAATGTGTTTCTGATTTGGAAGTGGTTGCTTGTACGTTTCATGGTGTGGCCTGGGGAAAGAAAAATGAGTTTTGATGAGAAGATGATTTTGAGTGTGATTGTGAAGATTTTAAGATTGGTGAGAATTAAAGTAACAGACTTACTGCATCTTATATAGGGCAGGTATGAGAAGGTTGAATTTCAGGTGAGCATGAAGGGCTTTTGGACATTTCTCCAGGTGATGGGCCTTACTGGTCCCTTTGGGAGTCCCTGTGCTGAATCAAGGGTTGAATTGCAGTTTTTTGCCACAGTCCTATAAACAGAGTGGAGAGGGTTTGGTTGGGATAATGAGTGGTTTAAGTTTAGACATTTACAGGTCTGGCTTACTCTATCTGGTTCCTTTGCCAGGAGTACTGATTTGTCTTAGGCATTTTGGAGGCAGGAAAGACTGTGGGCCAGTTCTTTTGTTGGTCATCTTAACAGAAATGTCACTGCTCAATTGCTTCTCTCATCCACAAAATCTTGTCCTACAAATGGTAGTTCAAATTTTCCTTCATTTCTTTACTTCTTGGGATACAGCAACAGTGTATGGTAGTGTCTGTCAAGATTCTGATATTCAATGCTCTATTGGCTATTTGCAAGGGAGGATGTTTTATTTTGGCTTCTCTGCTCATTGCCTCATTCTCCAATTCCCTCTTATTTCTTTTTTTCATCTTGATATAAAACTATAGCTTGGTGTGATCAATGATGTCATCAGCACTATTTTATGAGTACAGCACCTGTGTCCTCACCTATTATTTTTTTGAAATAGTTCCTTAGTAATCACTTTCCATTTTTATTATTGCCTTAGGCCTAGTTGCAGGCCCCCCTGTAAGGGGCTCTTTAGATTTCTATTTAAACTTGTATTTTCCAGGACCTTGCAATTCAAATCATCTGGTTTTATTTTCTTTAATTCAGAGCCACCTATAGTGGCTGGGTCCCTCCTGGTAATTTTTGTTGTAGCTTTTATTGAGGTATTCCAACAAGAATTAAAATTCCTCTGATTTATATCCACTTATGCCCATAGTAGGCCTATTAACCACTCTTCACTACTGCAAAACTTCAGTCTTAGAACTGGTTTTGTCTTACTCATCCTTATTTGGCTTTGCTGCAACGCAGTCCCAATCCACTATCCTCAACCCATTGACATCTTACGCTCTCTTAGCTCAAAACCTACTAGTACCATCCCAATTCATCTTGAGTCCTCTTTGAGTCTTTACTCCCTTTTGCTGAAACTTCAGCCTTATCCATGTTGGATCTATTCCGGTACTAGTCTTATTTCTACTGTTAGTTAATGCCACCCTGGATTTGTGTCAAGGCTCTGTGTGACAGTTCTTCACCCACCTTGGAGTCTTTACTCCATTTTTCTGAATCTTCAGCCTGATCCATCTTGGATCTCTTCTGGTACTAGTCTTCCTTCTACTGTTATTTGATTCCATCTGGGCTTTGTGACAAGCCTTGGTGTGACAGAAACTTTAGTAATCATGCTTGTTCTATATATCATATGTTTCTGTAAGGGAAGGTTATCTTATTTATATTGTTAAAATTTTGTAGTAATATATGTGCTGCATTGTTAGCATGTTCCTGATAATTTATAAACTTATATTTATATTTTGGGGCATTCTAATTCAATTCTATAGTATATGGTTTGGAAATATCATACCCCATATATTTTATCATTTTAGATTTTACATCATTCATATTCTTTCTGTTTAAAATTCCTAAGTGGTATAAAATTGGTATCTTTTCATAAAACCCCTATGAAAATTTTGAGATTAATTAGTAGTTTCTATCCATATTAGTGTGATGAAGAATAAAATAAAAGGTGGTTTGTAGCTTATTTTTCAAAAATGCAACTAGATGTGAAACCCAGGTGAAAGACTGGGAAAAGGCAGGTGAAATTTTTAATATAGACTAGGTAATTTTACAAAAAATTGATATGAGATAAAATGTGGAATATATTTGGTTTTATGAATACTGATACTAATCAGAATGAAATTGTCATTGCATGGTGGAAAATACAAACCACTGAAATTTTAGCTGGGATATCAAAATACACAATATTGGATTGGGAATTTTTATTTCAAGGGGAATTTCTAGTGAGTCCCAGTTGAATCAACATGAACATCCAAGTGAATTCAGTTTTTTCATTTGGGAATTAAAATTGACATGAATTTTCTACAATGGTGAATACAATGTGAATCATATTTTCTTTTTGATTTAAACTGAGATTAACTCAAGATTACTCATTGTTGAATAGAATTTTCCTCTAAAGGGACTCAATGGGCCAGGAAATGTGGCTGGGTGGTGAGATGAATTCACTGGCCAGCCAGAGACTCCAATTTGGCCCTGGTGGATGTCTGAAGGCCTTTGGGGGCCTAACCTGCCATCAAACAGTGTGTTCTCCCACTCCAGGTACTCCTTCAAAACTTAAAAAGGCTTCATGCATTCCTGGAGTGGGAAAGCAAACCAATTAACACAATTATAGTAAAAAATTAAAAAAAGATTACTATAACATTTTGTATTTCTGGTGATAAAGTATTTGAGAGGTCTAAAAGAATTGAAAAGTTAGTGGAGAATAAAGAAAGGAGAAAAGAAAGAGATTGAAAATAAAAAACACCAGGACAGGCTTGACAGGTTCTGTTTTAATCTGGAGAAGATATGTAGAAGAGATGGGGAAAAAAAGCAGATTGGCTTGAATAAGATTGATTTGTTAGATTAGTGGACAGGTGATTTGAGACTGATTGAGTTTGAAGTCTTTTCAGGCAGAGAGTTGTGATTAGTGGAAGATAAAGACAATGAGGAAAAGGGATTTAAAGGAAGAGAAGAAGAGAAAGAAAAGAAGAAGTAGAAAATACTTGAAGAAGAAAAAAGAAGAAGAAGAAAAAAAAAAAAAGGTAAGAGAGCCAAGGCTGATGATGAAGAGAGTTGGATTGATGAGTTGTTTATTTGTCGTTTGGTAGTGATTTCTTTATGAGGGAGGAAGAAGCCATTTTCAAGGAAGGAGGAAGAATTTGATTGGTGGTCTTGAGAGAATAGTTGCCTCAGAGTGATCCCAATTGGGATAAATTACTATGAGTTGTGGCTGTTGTGCAAGCAGTTTCCTCCAAGTTATCCTGATTGGGATACACTTGAGCTGTGGCTGTTGTGCAAGGAATTTTACTTGCCTTGCATGGGATCTGTGTGAAAGATGTGATGGTTGAGGGAGCATACTTGAATAATTGACATCATCACCCCAATGAGGCCTTTCAAAGGCTACACACCTTCCAGGGGTGTGAAAGCAAACCAATTAGTTTGATCATAGTAAAAAAAAATTAGTATATTGATTGTGCCAATGATGCCTTTTGGCATCAGTTTAGCCATCCATGTGTTGTTATTTTAGCCAGTGCCTAATTTGAAATCCTCTTTGGATATATTCATACCATTAATGCTTTTTTTTCAATTGAAAGTATATGGAGTTCTAAATAATGAAGGTTTAAATTTATCCTGTGCCAAATATATATATATTCCCATCCTTATGAAATATTTTATGGATAGATCATCTCTGATAATCTGCTCAAACTTCCATTCTACTTCTTTGAGAAGGTTTGGTTTGATTAGAGTTCATCTTTTAAGTTGTCACAATAAAACCTTTTTTTCATGGTTTGAAACATCCAATTTTTGAGATGATCTGGGGTAGTTTACTTTAAAGATTTCAATGCTCTCCTGATTGAGATCTTGTCACGCATCAAGCTTAAGGATTATTTTCCTCCCACTTTGACACACCCTTTTCCTCAGTACCACCTACCTCAGTCCATAAGTGTCACAAACTAGAAGCACAACATCAATGGTGCCTTGTGCTTATCAACTCTGGCTTGCATAAAAACATTCCATTCTTGGCAACTGACTCAGAAGCCACTTGCAAACCTTGCAGTCAACTCTACCTCAGTCAACCATCCATTTGGGCTCCGCCTTTTCACCTTGGGTATCAATAACCTTTGGGTTCCCATTGCCGGTCACATGCTCTTGCTAGTTTGCACCCACACTAGTCAAACCACCTCAACTTTATAGTTTGCAAATGGACTAGCCCCTTACCCTGCATAAACTAGACCTTCATATTTGCATTGCTTCTGATGTCACTACCTCATGTCTCAACCATTACATCCCAATACATTTGTCCTCTATTGTCTTGCACTTATGCTTAGACCTTGGAAATGTTCAAACTGTTATTTCATTTTGTACTCTGTCCATGTCATTCATTGCCTCATTGCTCAAACTGTAATTGACCGTACGTCAGGTTGTATCTAGTCATTTTTGCTTACCTTATAAAGGCTAATCCGCTTTCCTGGGGGTTGTTTCCTCAGTCAGTTAATTTCCTAAGCTCTTGCATTTGCTAAATCCAGTCATCACATTGGGCTTGGGTTTGGTTCCCTTTAATTGGAACATTTATCCCCCTTTCTGTTTGTTAAGTTACTCCACCATAAGTTTGCACTTTGCAGTTAGCTCTTGCTACCTTGCACTTGCCCTTGCACTCAGCTTTCCTTTTGCACTCACAATTGCTTTATTTTTGCGCTCACAATCATCTAAGATTGCCCTATAGTACTTGGGGTGGTTTTGTGACAGTAAATAAACTAACTCAACTCATCTATTGTAGCTTGCAAACGTATAAAATATTTCCTTTACAATTTCACATACTCCCTCAATCAGGAATGCTTCCCTCACCCCTTACAATGATGATATCCATTTGGTAGGGAGATCCAGTGTTTCTTGGGCCAGAAAACCTTTAGATCTTGTCCCTTCTTCTAAATCCCCTTTGGTTGAACCTCTTGATGATCCCCTGGCTCCCTCTTTGGAAGAAGTGGACCTTCTCAAATAAATCAAAGACTCTTCAAATGAAACCTTGACTTGTGGTAGATTGCGGGCTTGCACTAATGCTCCCAAACCCTGCACTTTGACCTTACTCACAACTCTGATCCAGGCGCTTAACTAAACTGACTTGCAATCTGCTCCAAGTGGTCCTAGTTTTTGCACCCTGGGCATGAAGCAGCCTGATCATTTTACTGGGGAACACCCTCATAAGCTTAGATCCTACCTACAGTCCTGCAAAATCATATTCTCAAACAATCCTCACAATTTCCCTACTGATAGACCTAGAGTTTTGTATGCATCTTCCTTCCTTGGTGGAAGAGCCTTGCAGTGTTTCAAACCTTCCCTCAAACTATTAGATAACACTAGCCCCACTTGTATTCTCAACAATTGGGACAAGTTCAAGAAACAGATGTTCACCCTTTTCAGAAATCCTAATGAAGTTTGAAACGCTGAATACAAACTCAATAATCTAGTCATGAAGGAAAATAGTAGAGCCTCCGTTTATATTTCCAATTTTTGAACTCTGCAGTCTTGCATCCAATGGAAAAAGGCCGCCCTTCTATTTCCTTTTTGAAAGGTTTACTGGCACACCTAATCAAACAACTTGCAGTTGGAGGACATAAGACAACCTCCCTTCAGCAGTTAATCAACTGGGTGATTGAGCTTGATAATGGTTATCACAACAAGAACCGCTCTTGAAAAAACAACCATGGACTTTCAACTTTGGCCCCAAAGGCAGATGAATCCTCAAAAAAATCTTTGAAGAATCCAAAGCACTCCAGACTGAATCCAAAATTGCACTCCAACCCAAAAATAAAGCCTGTCACCAAAACTCCAAATTTCCTGGAGAAAAAAAACTGGGATTCTTTGGAATGAGGAACAGTTAAGGAGGGAAAAGAATTGGTTATGTATGTATTGTGTAGGTAAACATGATGTTGATAGTTGTGCAAAGGGGCTAGAACATGAAGCGGCTAAACAGTCAAAAAATTAGCTTGTAGTTTTACTGGCACTTGCAAGGAAGGCTACACATTATCTAAATTACAGAAATTCAATCTTTGGACTTGCAAGTCACTAGGTGCTCCAAGTTCAAGATTTGTCCTTTTCCATTCCAACAACTCTCCTTATCAATTTTTACTTGATTCTGGCGCTAATGTTTCTTTTATAAGTGAATCTTTTTCCACTTCTAAAAACCTTAAGCGTTCCAAGATAGATAAGTTCCCTATCTATTTAGTAAGTAGCGTGACTGAGCCGTCTCATTGGGTTTTCCAAAAGGCAAAATGGACCTTTTCATTTTCTATTTCCCCAGCTTTGAATGGGATTTATTTGTCTTGGATATTCCTGGAATGGATGATACAATTCTAGGCCATGATTTCCTAGTCCACTGGAATCCAGATATGAATTGGCAAGAAGGAGTAATTAAACTTTGAACCTTGAAACCCCAGAAAACTAACCCTTCCATCAAACAGGAATTAAACAGCCTACCTGACACTGTCATTGAGTTGGATGAAACTTTTCCACCAGGATATTTGCAATATCCTGACCTTCATTCCCGAATTCCCTCTTCAGATTTAGGAGTTATTGCTTATTTGTCCAACTTACCTCTCCCTCATTGCTTCAAAGAGAAACAGGCACCAACCAAACGGTGTATTTTGAGCTCCCTAATTGTCTTGCATCATGCAAGCACTTTGAATCCTGTGCTTGAAGATGACAAGATTGAAGATTTAGAAATCATTTGAGAGTCTTTACCTTTGGTTTATCATGACTTTTCTGACCTCTTTTCAGCTGTAAAGGCAGATAAACTTCCTCCATCCCGTTCTTCCAATCATAAGATCAAACTTACTGGCCCACCACCAGCACCTGGACCAGTCTACTCCCTCTCAAAGCAGGAATCAACTGCACTTCAAGAATACATTTCCAAAAATGTATCAAAAGGATTTCTTCAACCAAGCAATTCAAACACCAGTTCACCTGTCTTATTTTTTCCAAAGAAAGATGGTGTACTTTGCCTTTGCGTTGACTATAGGATACTGAACCAGGTAACCCGGAAAAATGCCTGCCCAGTACTGCCTATGTCACACCTCCTCACTCTGTTCCATGGAGCTGATAATTTCTTGAAGTTAGACCTTTGAGGCGCCTATAACCTAGTTTGCATTGCAAAAAATCATAAGTATTTGACCGCAATGAGAACACGGTTTGGCAGTTATGATTATACCATCATGCCCTTTGGCCTCTGAAATTCTCCTTCCACCTTTCAACATTTTGTCACTGACAATTTTTCTGACCTTGTAGAAAATTATCTTGTGGTGTATCTTGACAATATACTAGTCTACTCAAAAAATCTTGAGGATCACATTGCACATGTACAAGAGGTGCTTCAGCAACTTTGCAAGTGTGAACTGTTTGCAAAAGCCTCTAAGTGCAAATTTCATACTCCTTCTCTTCAGTTTTTAGGTGTCATAGTCTTGCAGCAAGGAATATCAATGGATCCAGCCAAGAGCCAGAACATATTGGACTGGCCCCCACCTTCCTCTGTTAAATCTCTTGAATTTTTCCTTGGTTTCAGTAATTTTTACAGAATTTTTATTGAGCATTATTCCAAGAAAACTGTGAACCTTACTAACCTTCTTCAAAAAGACACTCATTTTTTTTCACAGAACAAGCTGCTTTGGAGTTAAAAGCTCTGAAAAAAGCCTTTAAAACTGCTCCAATACTTGCTCACTTTAATGGGATAGGTCACACTATCATAGAAACAGATGCAAGCAACCATGCAATTGTAGGAGTAATCTTGCAGTTTTCCTGCTCTTCTTCTCTTTTTCATCCCATAGCTTTTGAGTCTTGCAAATTGCTTTCTGCAGAGCTTAATTACAAGATTCATGACAAGGAACTTATTGCAATTGTTTATTGCTTGAAAAAATGGTTTTCATACCTTTTGAGTCTTATGGAACCTTTTGAGGTCTTAACTGATCACAATTCTTTGAAATATTTCATGAGCTCAAAAGTCCTTACACGCAGAAAGGCATGTTGGGCCAAATATCTCTCCAAGTTCAAATTAACAATCACGTACCATCCTGGGAAAAAAGCGGTAGTGCCTGATGCTTTGTCACATTGGGACAACATTTACCCAGGAGGTGGGAGCACCTTTGCCAACAACAACCCTGAAAACATTAGGACACTTTTCTCAACCCAGTCTGCCAAACTTCGTTCAATCATCACTCACCTTTGAGATCTAGCTTCCAAACTAAAACAAGCTAAACTTGACAACCTCAAGTGTAGCAAAATTTGAAATAATGCAAACTTATTAGATAGTGATTATAGTATTGACAAAAATGATTAGGTAGTTTATAAAAATTGCATAGTAGTACTGGATAATCCTTGCATTAAGTTAGATATCTTTGAGTCAAGGCATGATTCTCCACTTGCTGGTCATTATGGGGAGGATAAAACCTACCAATTGATTGCACAAGACTTCCATTGGCCGGGTATGACCAATGAAGTAAAAGACTATGTTAATGTGTGCTATGATATCAATTGGAACAAGTCCTCAAAACACTGGAAGTATGGGCTGCTCCAGACACTTCCAATTACCCCAATTCCTTGGAACTTGCTTTCTATGGATTTCATTTTGCAATTACCTATTTCTAGTGGTTATGATGCTATTTTAGTAGTAGGAGATTTCTTCTTAAAGATGGCTTTATTTCTTTGCAGTAATGTGACGGCCTCTTCTGAAGACTTAGCTAATTTATTTATAGAATATGTATTCTCAAAGCATGGTCTCCCTGATAATATAATTAGTGATTGTGGATCTTTTTTTGTCTCTATCTTCTGGACCTTGCTGTTTCAACATTTGAAGATCCCTTGCAATCTATCAATGGCTTACCACCTGGATAAGGATGGGCAAACCAAGCGAGTCAATCAGATCCTCAAACAGTATCTCTGAATTTCTGTCTCCTACCAACAGGAAAACTGGTTGCAATGGCTCCCATTGGCAAAATTTGCCTACAACAACTCCACTCATTCCTCCACCAAACAGTTGCCCTTCCAGACTCTTTATGGTAGAAATACAACCTTCTCTTCCCTTCACGTAGCCCCTTCTCAACCTGCTACTGATTACCTTAACCACATGCAATCCTTTCAATTGCAACTTCAAACCAACCTCAAAGCAGAAAACCAGCGCTACAAGGAACAAGCAGATCATATTTTCACTTTGGCCCCAACCTTTGCAGTAAGAGATTGGGTATGGCTCAATGCTTGCAATATTTGCACTACTTTCCCAACTTGTAAACTCTCTGAAAGAAAGCTTTGCCCCTTCAAAGTCAAATCAATTGTCTCCCCTAATGCCTTTAAACTCACCTTACCTGCAAAATGGAAAGGTATCCACCCAGTCTTTCACATGTCTCTCCTAGAGCCAGCTCAAGTCCTTTACCCAAGCAAGACTCATCCCCCTCCTGAACCAGTCAGAGTCCATGATCAGTTAGAGTGGGAAGTAAGCCATATCCTGCATTCCAGGTTAAGCAAAGGAAAGCTTCAATACCTTGTTGAATGGACTGGCTTCCATTCCAACAAAGATTGCACCTTGTGCGAACCAGCCCATCACCTTTTAAACTCTCACAATTTGGTTTGAGACTTCCGTGAAAGTTACCCTTGCAAACCTTGCCAATCATAGCTCCCATTTCATTACATTTCTTCCATCCCAATCCACATTTTCATCCCATTCCTTCCCATTAATCTCATTGCATTTCCTTATTTCAGTTCTTTTCCCTTTCTCAGAACCATCCCCTTTTTCTTTTCACAATTCTTATCCCTTCACATTTTATTTCAAAATCAGAATCCTATTTTCCTTAAAATATATATATAAATATATAATAAAATAATAAAATAATAAAATAATAAAATAATAAAATAATAAAATAATAAAATAATAAAATAATAAAATAATAAAATAATAAAATAATAAAATAATAAAATAATAAAATAATAAAATAATAAAATAATAAAATAATAAAATAATAAAATAATAAAATAATAAAATAATAAAATAATAAAATAATAAAATAATAAAATAATAAAATAATAAAATAATAAAATAATAAAATAATAAAATAATAAAATAATAAAATAATAAAATAATAAAATAATAAAATAAT
Organism: Puccinia polysora; assembly: GCA_025617555.3. Lineage (NCBI taxonomy): Eukaryota > Fungi > Basidiomycota > Pucciniomycetes > Pucciniales > Pucciniaceae > Puccinia > Puccinia polysora. Next base: position 4,257,162 of record CM062638.1, on the reverse strand, counting down.
AAAATAATAAAATAATAAAATAATAAAATAATAAAATAATAAAATAATAAAATAATAAAATAATAAAATAATAAAATAATAAAATAATAAAATAATAAAATAATAAAATAATAAAATAATAAAATAATAAAATAATAAAATAATAAAATAATAAAATAATAAAATAATAAAATAATAAAATAATAAAATAATAAAATAATAAAATATTAAAATATTAAAATAATAAATTTTAAAATATTAAAATATTAAAATATTAAAATATTAAAATATTAAAATATTAAAATATTATAATATTAAAATATTAAAATAATAAAAATGATATATATAATTACACAATACATTTCTAAAAATTATCCTTTATTTCTCTCTCTGATTCCTCCCAATTTTGATTCAATTCTTCTACCATTCACCTAAACTCTTCCAAATCTTTTTTGTCCACCAAAGAAGACAATCTTTGCAAGATCATCACTTGGGTTACCAGATGTCTCTTGAAGATCTCTTTGCACTCTGCAGTCCAAACTCTCTTGGGTTGGTTATTCCATCCACCTTCCTCCATGAGTTCCTCATGATCTCTCTTCCTTCAGCCCCTTGAAGAACCTTCTCCAACATTACCAGTCAATTGTCTTGCATTGGTTTTGATTGGCCCTTTGAATTGCACTTGGCCCCCCTCATTTTGGCCCTCTACCTCATCTCTTTCCGTTCCATCCCATTCCATTCCACTCCTTGCTTCTATTCTTTTTCCTTCCTCTTCATTTTCCTCCCTTTGCTCCAGTTCTACCTCCCCTTCAGCCATTCCTTCTTCCTTTGCCTCTTTGATTTTCTGAATTTCCCTGGATTTCACCTCTTTTTGCACTTCCAACCCTATCAACCCAGTATATGGCGGTGGCGGCAGAGGCATATTGGTGGTATATTGTTCAAATTGTTGCAGTACTACCGCAACAAAGATTATATTAGTTCCATTTCTCTTTCTTTTAATTTTTTCTACTTATTGTAAGTCTCTAAGCCGCAACTTACCATGGTTCCAAATACCTAAGAACTCAATCTCCAGCACTTTCAATATATGATAGTTGACTTGCGGCGCAGACCTTTGACTTTGCACCTCCCTTCTGGAAGCTGCTGGGACATCTACAACTGGCTTGCTAATCATAGGGAATGTGCAAGCAACCTTGCGCAAACGGCATTGTTTGCACTTGTCTTGCATAACTTGCGTGGCTGTACTAGGGATGCATCACTTGTTTCTTCAAATGCAGTTTGTGTAACGGCAGAATGATGATGACAACATAATTAATTATAAATCTATTTAAAATCAAAGAAGTAATGTTAATGGGTATTCAGTATTTGTAACAACTTTGGAATCAATGGGAAAATTGACAAGATTTCAAATTTGAAGTAGAGGACTAAAACCAACAGACTGAGGATCAAAGTTAGGGACAGCATTGGGATTCAAGAAGATAGGAAGGAAGGAAGAAAAGAATACCAACAACTAGCGGAAATTGAATGAACAGGTGAGGTTAGACAGGCAGAGAAAAATGAGGAGTTTCAGGACTGAGAGTAGATAGCAGAAGTGATCTGGTGTCAGGTTATGCACGGTGATGATATTGAGAATGGAGAGTTGTCTTACCAGGCAAGAATTGTGAGATGGGGTTTGGTGGAGAGTCAACAGAGTTGGGTTTTGAGTCATAGAGAAAATAAGAATAGAAAGAAGAAATAATCAAAAGAAGAAGAAGAAAAAGATCAAAAGAAAACAGAAGAAAAAGAAGATCACATGAGAGAGGGATCCACCTCCAAGAGCAGGAACATTCAGTCTGAGTTTGTCTAGATTTGGAGTGTGTTTTGACTGGAGCATCCTCACCGCTGTGGGAAGCTTGGGCAGAGCAGGATCTCAACACCACTTGTGACTGGTTAGATGGCTAGAGGAGTCTGGTTGTGTTTCAAGGTGAGCAAAGATAGATTTTTGAAGCAGAAGTAGAGAGTTGGGGCTAGAGGCCTTAGTCAGAGAGTCCACAATCATTGAGTCTGTGGAAATCAGAGTTAGGTCTAATTCAGAATTGTTGTAGTCCTCTCGTAAGCCCTTGGTCTTGATGTCAATGTGTTGGGACTTAGAATGAGAACCAAAATGTTTGATCTTGTTGTCCAGCCCCTTGTTTTCAATGAACATGACTGGCTTGGTCTTGTGTTATGGAAGAATTTTGCTCACCAAGTGAGTGATCCATTTGAGTTTGAGGGAGCATTCAAGAAGATCTTTGAGCTCTGATTCAGTAGAAGAGTAGGTGAAATTTTACTGTCTAGAGGAGTTCCAGACGATGGGAATGCCATAGTGGAATACAATGAAGCCCGTCTGAGATCTCCTAGAGGCTTGGTCCTCTCCCCACGTGGCGTTTCTATAGCCAGAAATGATTTTGTTCCTGGGATTATACTTAAGATTTAATTTGTAATCTCTGGTAGTCTTGAGGTACTTCCAGACCTTGCGCGCTTCTCTCCAGTGGCTCATACCAGGCTTGACATTGAACCTTTCCAGATTGGAGACGGCAAAATCAATTTCTGGGTGAGTATATTGAGCAAGGTGATTGAGCAACCCAGTGATGGATCAGAAGTTAATTTTCAGTTGTCCAAACTCCACGTGGTCTTTGCCAGTGGCGGGTTCAAGGTGAAGATTCTGTGTGAGTGGTGATTGAGTGTCTTTAAAGTCTGAGAGACCAAGTTCCTCCAAACTGCAATCAATATGTTTTGGTTGACTAAGGAGAATTCGATTGTCTTTCAACTCCATCAGCATTCTAAGGATGGTGTTTGGGGATTGACAGGAGGAATTTTTAAACCTGTTTAGAAAATTCAACTTGAAGGTCTCATCCCTTCTAACATGGATAAGGTTGTCCACATGGAAGTAGAGAACGTCCTTTGAGTTATGGGTGATGTATAGACAGGGGTCTCTAGTGTATTCTTGAAATCCTTGAGATTTGATCCAGAGAGTAAGTGTTTTGTACCAGTTTTTAGGAGATTGTTTGAGACCGTATAAAGACTTCTTCAATTTGAGGTATGGAGAACTTCTGTGCAAACCTTCAGGAGTCTTGATGATAACAGTTTCATTAAGGGGAGCATGGAGGAATGCGCCCTTGACATTTAATTGAATGAAAGTCATTTTTTCTTTTAGACCATATAGGAGAGCAATGCGTAGGCAGTCAAGTTTGCCAGTAGGTGCCCAAGTTTTGTTGTAATTGATCCCAAAAATTTGATCAAACCCTTGAATGCATGGCCTAGCCTTGTACTTTACCGGTTCCCCATGGCAGTTTTCCTTCACTTTGGTTACCCATGTTGTATTTAGGATGTTTTTGGGTGTTCCATAGTATTCCTCCCATACTTCTTGCAATGCAATAGACTCTAGCTCTTCTTTGGAAGCCTTCTTCCGTTTGGGCAATTCTGGGGACTTTTGTGCGGCCTTATAGGATGGAGGCTTGTAATAGTGATGGAAGCCATAGTGTTGAGGTTTTCTGGTTTCTTGTTTAGGTTGTTGAGTAGGGCAATAGCATCTACAGCAGCCTTCAAGGCAACTTGGTGAGAATAGTCCGTAGTTCCTTTTAGTTTGTTCATATTGATGTTGAGATTTTGAGTTATTGGTGAGTTTTTTGGCTTTTAACCATGACAAGATTTCAAATTTGAAGTAGAGGACTAAAACCAACAGACTGAGGATCAAATTTAGGGACAGCATTGAGATTTTAGAAGATAGGAAGGAAGGAAGAAAAGAATACCAACAACTAGCCAAAATGGAATGAACAGGTGAGGTTAGACAGGCAGAGCAAGATGAGGATTTTCAGGACTGAGAGTAGATAGCAGAAGTGATCCAGTGTCAGGTTATGCACAGCAATGAGATTGAGAATGGTGGTATTACCAGGCAAGAATTGTGAGATGGCGTTTGGAGGAGAGTTGATGGAGTTGGTTTTTGAGTCATAGAGAAAATAAGAATAGAAAGAAGAAATAATCAAAAGAAGAAGAAGAAGAAGAAAAAGATCAAAATAAAACAGAAGAAAAAGAAGATCACATGAGAGAGGGATCCACCTCCAAGAGTGGTAACATTCAGTCTGAGTTTGTCTAGATTTGGAGTGTGTTTTGACTGGAGCATCCTCACCCCCATGGGAAGCTTGGGTAGGGCGGGATCTCAACAAAAATTGCCTGAACGCTTGCAGGAGCTTGCATCTTTACACCCAGGCAACTTTCATGCTTTGAGCTTAAGGATTATTGTCCTCCAACTTTGACATACCCTTTTCCTCAGTACCATCTACCTCATTCCATAAGCATCACAAACTAGAAGCACAACATCAATGGTGCCTAAAGCTTATCAACTCTGGCTTGCATAACAACTTTCCGTTCTTGGCAACTGACTCAGCAGCCACTTGAAAACCTTGCAGTCAACTCTACCTTGGTCAACCATCCATTTGGGCTCCACCTTTTCACCCTGGGTATCAATAACCCTTGGGTTCCCATTTCCGTTCACATGCTCTTCCTAGTTTGCACCCACACTAGTCAAACCACCTCAACTTTATAGTTTGCAAATGGACTAGTCCCTTACCCTGTGTTGAAATTTCAATCTCACGGCCGCGGACTACTGTTCATCTACGTCATACGTCTCGTCTCAACCTCACGGCCGTAGTCTACTCTCATCTGCGTCATATTTGAAATCTGACACATATGTGAAATCTGTCACAAAATCCTGTCGCTCCAGTCCCCTCTACTGTCTCTCCTTCCTTGACTCCCTTCCGGTCTCTCATTTTCTCATCCATCCTCCTTCCTCCATCTTCTACTCATTCTGTTTTCAATTCCATTTTCTTTCTTACTTCACTTCCTTCTGAACCGGCACTATAAACTCCTCCATAATTGGAGCTCCAACTACACACCGGTTCCTCAACTCAGCCTTTGACTCAGTCACCACTTGCGGCTCTATCAATCATCCTCATTGCTCCTCAACTCGGCCTTCGACTCAGTCACTACTTGCAACTCTATTGATTATACTCAATCACTACTTGCGGGTCTATCAATTATCCTCATTATCTTCAGATAATCCTTCACCGCCTTCTATCCACATTGCGGCCGTTGTTCTCATTTGGTGAGAAAGAGATTTTTGTGTCTCAGTCAATATTCCTTACTCTCATTCTGAATCTTTGTCACTAGTCTACTCCGTCGCTTTCCATCTATCCTAGGCTCCTGAGGCTTCTCATTCAAAATATCTGTGGTTTTCTTCATATTTGCTCATTATATGGGGTAGGATCCTTGTCTATTTCATTCTGCCATGGTCAATTATTGAATCTCCTGTTTTTGTTAGTCTGGTCTTATACTTTTAAAGCAATCAATTAGATCAATTTTCTATCACGATTAACATTTGGACGCAATCTCCCATTGCCATCCTCTCAAGACCAGGTCCGTCTCAGCTATAATGGAAAACATAAATCCAACAATTCTTAAAACCACCTTGGAGGCCATTCCTGTTCTCACTGAGGACAACTTCACCATCTGGAAGACTAGGATAAACTCACTTCTAAACCTTGCTAAACTAAAAGATACCATTGGATCTAACACAGAAGAACTACAGGCCGTTTACAACACCATTCTCACCTTGATACTGATCTCAAAGCTTTCTCCGTCCATCCATACAACCGTTGTATCAGCCAGCAACAAAGAAAGTGCCAAGGAGATATGGCAAGCAATCCACAAACACTTTGTGTCCTCTCAACCATCCAATGGAGCTTGAGTATACAGCCAATTTGCCTCTATTGTATTTGATGAGAGCAATATACAACAATTTATCCTGGATGTTAAGAACGGTGTCAATAAACTACACAAAATTGGAATTGTCCTTCCTGTCAACATTCTAACTTACATGATCCTTGACAAGTTGCCGGATTCTCTGAGAAACATCAAACAGTCAATTACTCATTCAAATGTCCAGTCTGAAATCAATCCCAATGCTGTTCTAGATCATCTTTGCATTCATATGAATGAATTAAGAATGAACAACTCATCAGCTTCCTCATCCAATCAGATTGCTTCTCTCTTTACTGACGCATCTGGGAAATGCAAACCAAAGAAACACAATACTCTTGCAAAGCACCCTAAGCACAAGTGCTGGATGTTGTACCCTCACCTCAGACCAAAGAACAACAGTTCCCCTGAATCAGAGACTTATGTCAGCTGTCTCTCCATTTCTAGCTGTCAAGATTCTCTCAACTTTGTTCTTGATTCCGGCTCATCCAATCACATGGTTTCTGACCCTAATTTGTTTACAAATCTTGATCTCTCAGAAAAAGGAATGATCAGTACAAGCTGCGGAAGAAATTTGCTGGAAGTAAAAGGAAAAGGAGAAGTTGACCTGAAATGCAATCTGGGAGATGTCAAACTTCATGACGTGCTGTTTGTTCCTAATCTCTCAATCAACCTGATATCTTTGAGAAGACTTCTTCTTGATGACTACCTTGTTGATTTCCAGTCCAACGTGTTTTCTCTCTACAAACTCGGCAATCTTGCAATGAAAGGACATTACTTCAACCACATTCCTTGTCTCAGATTCTATCTTCCTACCTCGTCCACATACCAATCTCATCTGTCCTATGCTGAAAACCTTCACAAGTTGCTGGGACACGTGAGTTACCATAGATTGAGACATAAGCTGAATATCCCTGTCAAGAAAACAGAGAATTGTAATTCGTGTGCTATTTCAAAGGTGACCAGAGCATTGTTTCACTCACAAATCTCATCCGCTGACAGCATCTTTCAAGAGCTACATCTTGATACAATTGGGCCCCTACCTACTTCAAGGAACGGACACAAGTATCTTGTTACCGTCACTGATGCGTTCTCTTGATACGTGGCTGTTATTCCCGTCACCAGTAAGGAACTAATCCCTTCATTAATTGCTGAAGCTATTGATTTGGAAGCAAAACAATTCAAATACTATCCTTCCATCCTGCACTCCGATCATGGGACTGATTTGAGAACTTCAAGCCTGCGGATTTCTGTAAGAAAAACCTTATCTGTCAGCAATTTTCCAATCTGTATACCCCTCAACTCAATGGACTGGCTGAACAATTTAATCAAACCATCATAGAGTAAATTTTCTCAAACCTGAACAACTCCAATATCCCTATAGGAATGTGGCACAAAGTGGCTCAGGCTTCAGCCTTAGCTATCAACCAAATTCCATCCCATAAAATCAAAAAGTCGCCTTATGAGATGTTCAAAGGCGCAAGGCTTCCTTTATCTTATTTCCATCCACTAGGCGCTCCTGTTTCCTATCTCATTCTTCCCAAGGCTTCTGGATCAAAACTACTCCCTCCAGGCAAGATTGGTCACCTAATTGGGTACAACCCTGAAATTCAATCCTATAGAATTCTCACTTCATACGGAAAGGTACTAGACTCCAAGCATGTTTGATTCCTAGACATAGATTGCAAGCCCTCAAATAATTCTTCCTCCAAAGAATGGATGCCCAAATGGAAAACTCCCAATCTCCCTCAAAAAGAACCTGAACCCTTGAATGAGGAACCAGCAATGCTGGAAACTCAAAGTTCTACCTCTGATCAGTCTCCTCCCAAGGATCAATCATTAACTGAACCGTCTTCAGGAGTGTCTGAGTCTGTGTATGAAGATGCCAGCGAAGAAATTGCACCCTCTTGCGTTCTAAGAGAAAGAACTCTTGCCGTAAAACCTCTCAAATACAGCTATCTCTCAACAAAACTGGATCCCAACAAAGTCCAAATTGCCAAACAAGAAGAACTCATGAGTATTGAGCAACATGAAGTGTGGGAGGATGCAACAAAAATACCAAGTCATTGGCTCAATACTCTATGGGTTGATTGCTTCAAGCTTGCCACAAATTCCTCTCCTGAACGCATCAAGTCCAGACTGTGCATTCAAGGTTCCAAACAGGAATCCGGGGTGGACTGCTTTGATACATTTGCTCCCACCAGGAAATTCCCTTCTCTACTTCTTCTTCTAACTCTTGCGGCTGACAAAAATCTTCCTGTCCGGCAATTTGATGTCAAAAGCGCATTTTTGTTTGCTCCCTTAGAGGAAGAGATATACATTAAAACTCCAAAAGAATCTGCCCGCACCATTCCATTTCTCAAACTCAAGAAATCTCTTTATGGTCTAAAACAGGCTCCAGCCAACTGGAACTGCACCCTCACTGGATGGTTTGAAGAAATTGATTACCAACAGTCTCAGTCGGATGCCTGTGTCTTTATTCATAGAAACCAAGACTCTTTTATTTTTTTCCATGTTGACGACTTAGTTGTGGTGGGTAAAACTGATGCATTTGAAGAATTGTTCCTTCATCGCTTCCCTAACTCATCAGCTCATGATTTAGACACATTATTGGGAATGAACGTAGAATTGGATGGAACCAGTTTTTTGCTCTCTCAGTCCGATCTCATAAACAAGGGTATTCAACTGCTGAATCTTTCTGAATGTCAACCAGTTGCCACTCCTCTTACACCCGGTATCCAACTGAATCCTGCGTCTGATGAGGAACTCAAAGAATTTGAGTCTCTGTTTATAAACTACAGACAATTCACCGGCATTCTTAACTATCTATCTTGTTGATTGCATCCCGACATTGCAGCTGCATCATCCATTTTATCCAGATTTGACCATTGACCGGGCATTCATCACTGGAGGGAAGTAAAGCATTGCTGGAAATATCTGAAATCAACCATCAACTACAAACTGAGACTTCAACCGCAGACATCAGACAATCCAAAAATAAACATGTACACCAATGCCACGTGGGCGGATGATCTTGAAACCAGAACCTCCCAAAGTGGAATCGTGGCCTTCTGGAAAAACTGCCCTATCTCTTGGACAAGCAACAAACAAAGAAATATAACCTTATTGTCCACTGAATCCAAGCTCAATGCTCTGTCCGATGGAGTCCAAGAAGATTATTGGTTATCTAACTTGATCTCTGAACTGTGGAACACAAAACCGTCTCCTTCTCTTTTTCACATTGACAATAAAGGATTACTTGAAAAAATCAAACATTTTGGATCAAACTCAAAAACCAAACATCTCAACATCAAAGTCAAACACATTTGTAAACTATACAATGAAAAAAAAATCCTTATCTCCCTTATCTTGTCATCCGAAGTGATAGCGGATGCACTTACTAAAGCTGCTGCATCTCAATCCTTGAACTTATTGACTGCCCATTGTTTTCACTCTTCCTCATCAAATGATCCGGGGTGTTGAAATTTCAATCTCATGGCCGCAGACTACTGTTCATCTATGTCATACGTCTTGCCTCAACCTCACGGCCGTAGTCTACTCTCATCTGCGTCATATTTCAAATCTGTCACATATGTGAAATCTTTCACAAAATCCTGTTGCTCCAGTCCCCTCTACTGTCTCTCCTGCCCTGACTCCCTTCCGGTCTCTCATTTTCTCATCCATCCTCCTTCCTCCATCTTCTACTCATTCTGTTTTCAATTCCGTTTTCTTTCTTACTTCACTTCCTTCTGAACTGGCACTATAAGCTCCTCCATAATTGAATCTCCAACTACACACCGGTTCCTCAACTCAGCCTTTGACTCAGTCACCACTTGCTGCTCTATTGATCATCCTCATTGCTCCTCAACTCGGCCTTTGACTCAGTCACTACTTGCGACTCTATTGATTATACTCAATCACTACTTGCGGGTCTATTGATTATCCTCATTATCTTCAGATAATCCTTCACCGCCTTCTATCCACTTTGCGGCCATTGTTCTCATTTGGTGAGAAAGAGATTTTTGTGTCTCAGTCAAGATTCCTTACTCTCATTCTGAATCTTTGTCACTAGTCTACTCCGTTGCTTTCCATCTATCCTAGGTTCCTGAGGCTTCTCATTCAAAATATCTGTGGTTTTCTTCATATTTGCTCATTATATGGGGTGGGATCCTTGTCTATTTCATTCTGCCATGGTCAATTATTGAATCTCCTGTTTTTGTTAGTCTGGTCTTATACTTTTAAAGCAATCAATTAGATCAATTTTCTATCACCCTGCATAAACTACACCTTCATATTTGCATTGATTCTGACATCACTCCCTCATGTCTCAACCATTACATCCCAATACATTTGTCCCCTATTGTCTTGCACTTACTCTAAGACCTTGGAAATGTTCATACTGTTATTTCATTTTGTACTCCATCCATATCATTCATTGCCTCATTGCTCAAAACTGTAATTGACCGTCCATCAGGTTGTATCTAGTCATTTTGGATTACCTTATAAAGGCTACTCTGCTTGCCTGGGGGTTGTTTTCTGAGTTAGTTAATTTCCTAAGTTCTTGCATTTGCTAAATCCAGTCATCAAATTGGGCTTGGGTTTGGTTTCTTTCCATTGGAACATTCATCCCTCTCACTGTGTGTTAAAGTTACTCCACCATAAGTTTGAAGTTTGCAGTTAGCCCTTGCTACCTTGCACTTGCCCTTGCACTCAGTCTCTTCCTTTTCAGTCAAAATCATCTAAGATTGCCCTATAGTACGTGGGGTGGTTGTGTGACAGATCTTCTCATTTGCTCTAAAAACTTCATCCATTGGTTGGTGTATGGATGTGCATGATAAATTTCAAAATATTCTCAAACATGGAGTCTGTACTTTTTTTTTTTCAAAAGCATGAAGATTGTATGTATATCATCATCATCATCATCATCATCATCATCATCATCATTTTTTTTTGAAAAAAAAAAAAAAAAACATGATTCATTACAATGTTCTTATTCTTTATTACTAGTGTATTCTTCCCCCAAATTTGGTTAGGAGGCTCATTGTTATTTGAGATGGTTTAATTACCTTTTAACCATAATCTATCATCTATCTTTCAAGAACTTTGCTATCTTGAAGTCATCCTCATCATCGTGTATATGTTGTTACGCGATGATGATTTGTGGAGTGTAGTCTACGGCGTCGTCGCGTTCTCGGCTGACTCCCCCGTTCATTCTCGATGGCTCTCCCCCCGTATCGGCTATCACACCGCTATGGTGAGTGGGCCCCCCGGGGTTTTGCTTCTCGCCTCGGCTCCTCTGGACTCGGTGATGCCCGCAGAATCGAAAAGACGCACGCACAACTCGTTTGGGCCGAAGGGAGTTCGAATTGAGAATTTTGATTTTTTGGTGAACGAACCCGAACGGAGGAGGAAGTGATGGAGTAAATTATTTAAGATTTCAAGATTCAAGATTGGATACCCAACCAAGCCTACGAATTTAAAAAAAATCGGATTCAACACCATCCTTCGATCTTATCCTCCTTCCCTCGAATCTCTCGACTCACCCCACTCAACCCGCTCCCGTCTCCTCACCCGAATCGTGATCGTGCTCGTGATATGGCCCAGGAGTCTAGCGAAACGGTGCGTAACATCGATCGGCCTCATGTCCATCCGATCAGGTCGGCTTTCCCTCCAGCCATCTCCCCTCCCCCCCATCCAACGCTTACGTTTCACGAGGACCTTGACTAGAGACATGCGTATCGTATTTTAACCTTGGGCAGCAGATCATCGACTGTTTTTCCTTTTTCCTTTTTTTTTTTTTTTTTTTTTTTTTTTTTTTTTTTTTTTTTTTTTCTAATCTCCCTACCTACTTCGTTACCTTCTGATTTGAGTCGATTAGCCATCACACCAAGTCGAGCTCGAGGATGAAGAGGATGAAAGCATCGGTCAAGGTCCTACCCCGATCTCCGCCCTATCCGAACATGGTATCAGTCAGTCCGACATCAAGAAACTCACCGAGGCTGGTAACGATACCATCGAAGCCATCGCCTTCCAACCCCGTAAAAGCTTACTCTCGATCAAGGGAATCTCGGAGGCCAAGGCCGACAAACTCTTGTCGATCTGTCATCAGATCATCCCACTCGGTTTCACGACGGCTGCCGAGATCCACAACCGAAGATCGGGCATGATCCATATCACCACCGGATCTAAGAATCTGGATACGATGCTAGGTGGCGGGATCGATACTCAATCGATCACCGAATTCTACGGCGAGTTCCGTACCGGTAAGAGTCAGTTGTGCCACCATCTCGCCGTCAGTTGTCAGCTACCCTCCGATATGGGTGGGGGTGAGGGCAAGTGCATGTTTATCGATACCGAGGGGACCTTCCGTCCCGAGAGGATCCTTGCGATCGCCGAACGGTACGGTTTGGACGGCGAGGAAGTACTCAACAACATTGCCGTTGCTAGGGCTTATAACTCTGATCATCAGTCTCAACTCTTACGCGAAGCTTCAAGGCTCATGACCCTCTCCAGGTCCGTTCTTTCTTTCACGATCTCTTGAGAGCTTGAATTTTTTTTTATCGACACGCTGCCCCCCTGAGCAAGTGTTGTTCCCCTCTTCGTCTCGTTCGGGCTTCCTCGATAATTTATGATCTCTCATCCAACTCAACAGGTTTGCTATCCTCATCGTCGATTCAGCCACGGCACTCTATAGGACCGATTACAGTGGCAGAGGAGAACTAGCGGATCGGCAAGCTCATCTGGCCAAGTTCTTACGAGGCTGTCTGGGATTGGCCGAACAGTTCGGCGTCGCTGTCGTCGTCACGAACCAAGTCATGTCAAGTCCCGATTCCGGTCCTGCTGGCGGTGGGTTAGGCAAAGCACCTATTGGTGGTAATATCATGGCCCATAGCTCAACGACTAGGTACTTCAACACTTTTGTTCTCAATATTTTTTTTTTATCTACTTCAGGGATTTTTCTCGATTGATCGGCTCGTTCTGTATAACCATACCAATCTTCTTTTCTTTTTTAAAAAACTGATCAACTCGTCTGATTTGCTTCCCTTTTCCTTCGACTACTCTTGACTTCCTGCCCCTGTTGTTTTCATGTCGTCGTCCTCGTGGTTTATATATATATATATATATCTTCGCGTTGGGATAATGACAACCCTACGACGACCTTCAAGGTTACAATTTCGAAAGGGAAGAGAATCGACTCGGATCGTCAAATTGGTCGATTCGCCTTGCCTACCGGAGGGCGAAACGAAGATGGCTATCTTTCAGAACGGAATCGGTGATCCCGAGGAAGAGTAGCCGACCGATCTCCGAACCCGACCAGATCGGAATCCCCCTTCCTTCCCTCTCCCGGCCCCCTTCTCACGTCCCATCTAAGATCGTCTATCCAATCGTTTGTACTCACTACCTCTCCTGCCTTTCGACTAACCCTGCCTGCCTCCCTCTATGATTATTCACCATTTCGTACGGTTGTTCTTCTCTCGAGTCGTGTTCACTAGGATCATTTAGTCGGCTTTTGTTGCTTTGCCTCTCAAACACACTGATCATTCTTCTATCTCTCCAAACAAAAAAACCAGTCGTTCTGTTTATTATTCGTCAAGACTTTTTTTTTTTTTTTTTTTTTTTTTTTTTTTTTTTTTGGTTCCTCCACCCCTCCCTGCCCTCAGTCTTATGATCTTGTATCAAGTGGCCTTCCACCCTTCAAGTCTACATGAATTTTCGATTTTTCTGCTATTATTATTTCGTTTGCTCTTGGTTTGTCAAGCTTTCTTCCACTCTGAAAAATTAAAATAAAAAACATTAGGGCCCTTTACCCACCCCTGTTTGGATGCGATGTGACCCTTGATTGGGGGACCATCATGACAATGGTCTCAATGACAAGTTGTAAATCGAGAGGGGGGGGAGGGGGGGTGGGGAGCACAGGAAGTGGTCGGGAGGTGGTAGGTCGCCTACCAAAGATCCAATCGGATGCGCGATTCCAAGCCCAATCAAATCAAGCGAGATACAAATAGACTACGAACCGACCCCCCGATCATGAAGACAGGGGGACGGGGGGGAACATGCAGTAGAAAAACAGAAAGCTCGTAAGATCATCGTCATCAGGGTCGGGGTCAAGCGACAAGATCTAAGCGAGGCAAGGTGGACCTTTTGACACCAACGTCTGACTCCCCCGTGTTCCCGGTTCAAGTCAGAGTGAGGACTACTACTAGAGTGTGAGATGAGTCAAGAGGATCGATCGAAATCGGTTTGAGATCGTTCCTCGCTCCTCGTCCGTGCCGTCTTCTTCACCAAGCCCCCTCGCCCCCCCTCTCGAACTAGACTAACTGCCACCCATCCTTCGTTTGAGAAACTCTCTCAGGAGAGCTTGACCATCTGGTCTGATGAAAAACTTCCGGAGGCTCGAGCTCTCCCAGAGGATGATACCCAGCTTTCTAGAGTATTCGACCACGAGATCGTAATCTGCCGTCGACCTAAAATCTTCGTAGAGATAACCTGTTCGATCGATCGTCCGATCCGATCGTGACCCATGCGTGTCAGTTCAATATGGTATCGAGTCTATTCTCTTCGTCAAAATCATTCGCCATCTCCTGTTCTCAAGTTCGAGACGGATCAAAAGTAACGAAAGGAAGGATGAGGGGAAAGGGGGGAAAAGGTTGACCTTCTTGGGCTTGGATTCGATTCTTTTCCAATTCCCATAATCGGATTTGATCCACAACAGTAGGTGGCAGGAGCGGGTCGAATTTCCTCATCTGAGGATGAGCATGAGTACGCAGATACATGATCACTTGATCAGCGGTGATCCCATTCGATAATGCTGATTTGATCGACTCCCTCGTGATGGCTCCGACTACCAAGTTGGGGAAACGATACCTCAAGGAGATGAACAGGTTAAGGACTGCTATCTGTAAAGGATTACCTACACTCGTCGATGTCGAGTAAAAAAACCCAAAGAAAGAGAATAAGCCAGATGGAGAGGATCGGTTCGTTGGGGGGTACGAGTCGCTCGAACACATCGAATGGAGAACAAAGGCTTGCTTGTATAGGCATAGATCCGATAATTCGTCTCGAGGACCAAGAAACCATGCTCTTCTTGCGCTCTCTCAGTGGATACCAGAGGTGGGGCCGAAGAGGTCAGAGTGGTTGCTAGTCGAGTAGGATAGAATCGATCCGACTAGCATTTTCGTTTTTAAGAAAAAAGAAGTCCCGGTCAGAGCTTTTCAAATCAAAATCTCGCACTAAACAAACGGTGTTTAATGGCACACAGCGGTCACCAGTACTAAGCCGTAGTCGACTAAATCTTGAAGGACTTGAACTTGAGTCGAAGTCCAGTTGGAAAACGAATATTCCTTTTCACGCAAACAAAAAAAAACGTCATAATAATAAATGCTAATCAACAAAAACTAAGAAACCATCGAATGAATCGT
The DNA here is from genome assembly GCA_025617555.3 of Puccinia polysora. Lineage (NCBI taxonomy): Eukaryota > Fungi > Basidiomycota > Pucciniomycetes > Pucciniales > Pucciniaceae > Puccinia > Puccinia polysora. The sequence continues at coordinate 4,241,995 of CM062638.1, read as the reverse complement.
GGTGCATAGGGATCAAAGTGAGGTCACACTTACTTGACCTAATTCCAAACTTCCCAACATGAATAAACACGCCAAGACCTCAACTATATCGAGTCCGTTAGCCTTAACAATCAAGGAGGTCGAAGGGGAAGCCGATAAGTCAATACCCTGAAGCCCTGCAGCTGACAACGGATGATACTGGAAGGCTTACTTCCGTCATTTTAAGATATTGGAGTAAAATATCCCAAAGCTGAGTATGAACATCCTCTAAAAGGAAACCAAACCCTTTCGATGTGATTTTTAAACCATGAGAGTACCTGGGATCTCTGATCGCAGCCGTGAGCCATGAAAAATCATCCAAACCAATCATCAGTGACTTTGAACTATGGTCTGACCCTAAAAAAAAAAGTCTGGCCTTCCATCACACGTTCCCCTTTCGAGTCATGTTGTTTTAATTTTAATTTTTTCTTTTCTTTTTCTCAAAGAGGTACTTACGATGAAGTCATCATCCCACTTTGAGTCAATAAACCCAAGATGTTGTGACTTGGTTTGGTTGGTAGTCGAGAACCCACCATGTAATGAAGGATAGTCTCAAATGAGAAGAATCAGAAGAGATGAGAAGAGTGTCAGTTTCTAAGAAAATCATCATCGACAAGCTGTTCAACGTACGACTCTAATCACAACTTACCTCCCATTTCTCGGTTCCATAGTGGTCCAAGTCTTCAATCGAGACAGCTGATCTTTTTGATGTATCACACGGTACACCAAACGAGCGATGATTTCCACTATTGACTCAGAAAAGGGGAGAATGTCTAGAATCAGTGATTTGAAGACCTAGCAGGTGGTTCAACGAACGTCGACGTGTATATATGAAAAAAAAGAAGCGCTCGGTGCCCACCCGCCAGTCAAAGCTCTTCGAAAGTTTTCTTGAAAGGATTGGTTTAGCGTGAGGGAATTCTGATGAGGATCTTGAGGCGAGGCGATAGATTCTTGAAAGATATTCAGATGAAAGAGTTTATGAAGACTATCTTGAAGTAACCTGTTCTTCAGCCATGATTCACTTGGTTAAAGAGGTACGGACGACGATTCGAAAGCGAAAAGGTAGGTGGGGTGGGGGACGGGGGGTGATAGAATGAACCAGTCGGTAGATCAACAGAAGAAATTTCAAACTTTTTACTTTCTAATTGATCGACATTCGCCCAGATTTCTACTTGAGATTTCTTGATGGAACCATGTGACCAAATTAGATTCATCACGAGATGCCTAGCCATCAAGGGTAGTAATCTAGACGCGAAGGTTCAAACCAAGCCTCAGCCCGCCCGCCCCCCCCCCCCAAAAAAAAAGAGAAACCATGATTGATGGGTAAGTTTGAGATTTGAGATATGAGGAAGTACGGAGGGGTAGGATGAGATTTGAAATCTGACCTAAAGATTGCCAAACAACTAGCCGGTGTACCGTAGAGACGATCGAGGGTATGTTTGGGCAAGGCATGGAGTAAAGCGTAGAGGGCGGAGGAGAAATCAGCGGTATGTGATGATGTAGGGATCGATGTCGATGGTCTGAGGTTGGTCATCGTCGTCGATTCATCAGGTGATCCAGGGGTTGAATCGAATGCGAGAGGATAGACGATTGAGATTGAGTTGGAAGAGTGTGGTGGAGTCTCAAGTTGGAAACGCAATGGTCAACTGGACCGTCAGTCAGTCAGTCAGCCAGTCGAAGGGCACAACCCAGGCCAGGGGGTTGGGGGGCAGTCAACTTCCGACTACATCATCCACCCCCAATCCCGATCAGCATTAATCGACTACATCCGTACACCTTTACCGATCCGATCGACCATCATTTTTTTTTTTTAAAAAAAAAAAAATGGTTTGAAGTGCTATTGATTTCACATATCACACTACGAACTGACAATGAGAGAGTGGCTGAACTAGATACAAGTATAACCATCAAGGGTATGTATATAGTGTAGGTTACTTATTATCATTATTATCATTTTTTGACTTAGGTTGAAGTTTTTGTTGGGTTTTTTGGACCATGTCTGAAATCCACTCTGATTTTGGGTAACGGGTATTGAAATTGAAACTCCATCCACGCGCCAAGGGGCCGACCAATAATGGGTTTTGAGATAAGGCTGTAACCCCTTGGCATGCCCCAGGGCAATGTTTGGGATGGCTTGTCAAGATGTCCCAAAGCCCCGGGGCATTTTTGGTCACAGCATATACCACATTTAAGCATGTTTTTGATTTCATGACAAAGCCAAAACAAGATATTTAATTAAATATTTAAAAATTTAAAACAATGATTTAAATCAATATGAAGAAAAAAAAAAAGGGTTTTTTTGGATTTGCTCAAAATTTTAGCGCTTGTGATCTTGATCTCTAGCTCTTCAGAATCTTCTTGTCAACACAACCATTGACTCGGATCTCAGGCCCGCTGGTCTTGGGTGTTAAGAAATGAGGAAGAGCATTTTGAAACAAGTGATGCCATTGAGATGGTTCAAATCAACTGAGAGACTTGTGAGGTTGAAATCCATCACTCACTCTACTATAGCTCCCATTTCAATTGTTAATTTTCTGAGTGATATCTGAGTTGGGGTGGCATGGGAGATCACAATCCCTCTGGCTTTCTAACCTCTCATTCAATCAATCAACCACTCCACCACCATGTGGTCCGATACTCTCTAGATTGAAGACATCCTAGATGTTTTGAACCAAGGCATGCTCAATCCATCTTGAACAGTTTGAACACTGATACTCTTGACAGTGACAGTAATTTAGCAAACACATTTCCAATCAATGAGATCTCTGGTGCTGTTTGAAAATTTTTTGCTTGTGGTGGAGGAGATATTACATGAAAAAAACAGATCAAAATTAAGTGGGACCATTGAAGGCTTGGTACCAAGCCTTAAGATGGGCAATTTTTCAATGTGTCTTAGATTTAGTGATGAATTCTGCAAGGAAGCAATCCAACAACCTTTGGAGAAAACATGCTTGGAAGCTGCACTTGTATCAGGAACTGGGGATCAGGTGGAGAAGAAGTCAGTTTTTCTTTCATCTTCTTAAGAAATGGATTCAATTGATGAAGTAGGTTAGTTTGGAGTGACTGAAAGGATTTTAAATAGAGCAAAAAGAGGTTTCAGTGATGATCACACGGTGTGGTGTCAATTTATAGACACGGATTGGGAACTGCTTTGCGGCTGCGCACTCAGCATTGGAGGCAAGCGGACTCAGCATTAAGGTATGTGGAGTGCTAAGCAGCGGCAGCTGCTGGATCAGCAGCAGCCGCTGTTTGGCTCTGCACCTAGTGGACGGGTTGGGCTCAGCATCAAATGCGGCGTGGGCGGCGATCCGCGCCGGGGATCAGATTTGGAAGGTAGTGCGCTCAACTAGGTTTGCGGGCACGCCGGTTCGGATACGTAGGAGCGGAGCAATCCACGGGCTATAAAGGAACGGATGGAGCGCGCGTGCAAGCGTGCGGATCACGCCGGATAATACCGGACATCCACAACGGGCATGGACAAACGGATACGGACAGGCGCGGTGCAAGGACCGCGCCATGAGAAGGACAAACCGGATGGATGGAACAGCGTACGGACGTCATGGGGAAGTTTGGTACGGAGGTGGGGAGAGGAGGCTAGGGTTTCTGTTTTAGGATTGTTTTCTGTTTCTTTGTCATACTGTTATTTGCGCTTGTACTTAGGTTAGGGTTGAGAGGGAGGACTTATCCTCACTGTCAACTCTGGGTTAGGAGGGGGGGGCATGAATCAGACCATCACATCATTGGATTGGATCAATCATCTCATCAAGAGATTAAAGGAACTCATACTGGATACACATCCAGGTGGAAAGTTCTTAGGATTGAAGGATTGGCAATTTCACTCTCTCTCTATTTTTCTATTTCTCATTTAAGTGCAACTTTGGGCATCCTCATCTCCTTTCAGACACAGGGAACTGTTAACTTCCAAACCTTGGGACAATTATAGGGGGAAAACCCTTATTCTTTCCACATCTGGGGGCCTGGCTGGGAAGTAACCTTCCGTTTCTTGTCTTTCAAAGGTAACTGGGCGCAATGTCCTATTTGTACCTCCCTACAGTTGCTTCCTCCTCTTCTTCTTCTTCTCCTTCCGTTTCCGGGTCCACTACTCCAACCCCACTCGCATCTTCCATCCCTCCTCCTCCCCCTCCCTCCGCTCGACCCATGTTGAGCTATGCCGTTCCCCCATTGGTCTCCAGTGACCATGAACCCACTCGTCCAGTTTGCATCAGGCCGCGCGACTACCCTCAAATCCAATTCAACACTGCGGATGTGGAGCGATTCATCTCGAGATACAAAGGTATTGAAGATGCGGAAGGTGCGTCAGACACCAATAAGGCCCGGCTTGTTGTCCTGTTCATTATGGACAAAGAGAAGCTCTGGGATGTGGAGGAGATGGAAGGCTACAAGAATCAGGATTGGCCAAAACTGAAGGCAGAGATCCTAATGCGGTGGGTTAGGCGCAAACCTCGATTCCGGTGTGGTGTCATTATATAGCCTTGGGTTGGGGACTGCGTCGCGGCCTGCGCGCTCAGCATCTGGTAGGTTAGGCTCAGCAGTGGGGGTGCGCCGGTCCTCAGCAGTAGCCGCTGCGGGCTCAGCAGTGGGCGCGGCGGGATTGAGCACGCAACTGCGGGCCGGGCCTGACTAAGGGAGGCGGGCCGCGACCCGCTTGGATGTCCGACTCACGGATGGAGCTGGGCCGACCAGGTTCTTGGAACGGCTAGTCGGGGGGGAAAAAGCGGGGCAACAGCGGGGCTATATGCGTGGGCGGCCGCGCGCAAGCGCGGGCCGGCCACGGGACGGGAAATCCACGACGGCGCGTCGGGTGGATGCGCGCAAGCGCGGCAAAATTTGGGTATCGCGCGGCGGAGGGCCGCGCCACGAAAAGACAAACCGGATGTGCGTAATGGCAGGCAAGCTGGCGGGGATAGGGTATGGGTATGGGTTGGGGGATGGGTCAGGGTTCTGGGTCTAGGGTTCCTTCTTCATGGTTGCCAGTCTGTCTTTGTGCTTGTGCTTAGGTTAGGGTTGAGGGGGAGGGTTCAAATACCTTTCTCCTCGACTCCGGGTTGTTGGGGGGGATGGGGGGACATCTATCGATCGATCTCTCTCCCTCTCTCTCTCTCTCTCTCTCTCTCTCGGAGAAAAGGAAAGGAAGCATTCTCGGTCTTACAGAGGCTAGAACCATCGAACCCGTAACTAGGGACAACTTCGTGAGGGATAACCTCTAAAGTTTGCACATCTGGGGGTCTGGCCGGGAACTTCAATCCGTTCTCAGTCTCTTGAAGATTACGCAGAATGCTACCGACAACCGCTTTGGGATCCAATGCTCCCCTTCCCTACCCTCCACGCCCGACTCCTGTCTCTGCTGCTCAACCCCCTCCGCCGCCGTCCGCTCATGCTCCTAGAGTTAGCGAGTTTGCTCCTCCCTTGGAAGGGTCGTCGGACATGGCGGCAGAGGCCCCTCGCCGCGTTTGGTTGAGGCCGAGGGATTTCCCTCATCTTTGGTTCAGTACCTCGGATGTTGAGCGGTTCCTTTCTAGGTTCGAAGGGATCGCGGACTCGGAGGGCGCGTCGGGCGCGGATAAGGTTTGGACTATTGTGCTGTTCATTACCGAGGAGGAGAAGCTGCGGGACGTGGAAGAAATGGTTGGATACAAGAGACAAGATTGGGGGAAGTTGAAAAGCGAGATGTTGGCGAGGTGGGGAAAGCGCAAACCCCGGTTTTGGGAAAGCAACTTCAATCCAGCTGCGGAGGAGGCGATTGAGAATGGCGGGGTGCAATCGCGCAAAGGATTAGTGGAATATATGTCAAGGTTCGAGCAAATCTATGGGTACCTTGCAAAGAACAAGGTTGTCGCGGGTCAGACGGGTGCCATGAAGTGGGCGTTTCTGGGGGGTCTCGCGCCCCAGCTCCGTTCCAGAGTGCAACAATACCTGTACGACCATGGCCTGGTTAAGAGGTCGCTGGATGGGAGCGTTGCAATTCTCCCCAATCTTTCGGTTATCCGTCAAGCCGTGGAAAGCGAAATCGATTTGGACGAGCTCATCGCGGATACGGCACGAACGTACCCATCTTCCTCCAAGAAATCGGTCACGATCTCGGCGCCGGCCCCTGACCAAACTTTGGCCGTGCGGCCGCCGATGCCCTCTCATGCCGGACTTTCCCAGCAGTCTCCGGGACCATCAGTAGGGGAGATAACAGAGATTCTGCGGGACATAAGGGTTTTCCTCAACCGGACACCGGCTCCTACAGCTCCGGCAGCCGCACCGTTTCCGGCGGCTCCTTCTCAACCGCGCGCGGTGCCGCCTCACATGGCGGAGGGGTTCCAGCCCGCTAGCGGATCATCCGGATCGTACGGGTTGCCGCAATGTTCATATTGCGGGGAGAGAGGGCACTGGAAGTCAGTTTGTGAGGATCTCACTCGGGACATGGACAAAGGGCTTGTTCGCGCATCCGGGATGACGTACATATTTCCGACGGGTGAATCGGTGGACCTGACCAAGGACAAGCCGCCACCAATGGTGCAAGTGCGGGAAAGAGCAAAGGCTAAGACCAAGACTGCTCGGGTCTTGCTCGGGATTGTCACCGTGCCCGGAACCTGGGTAGCGCCAAGAGTGGAGACCAAAGTCAGGGCATTGGCGACAAATGAGCGTATTGCAATGGATGTCGACGAGCGACCAACAGCCTCGAAGCCAGTCGCGCAAGTAACGATTTCGGACGGGCCGTCCTCTAATCCCGCGGGAAAGAAAAAGGCCGCGGACATTGTCCAAAGGGTAATGGGGAACGACTCACCAATACCCCTGACCCTACGAGAGCTAGCGGCGGTGTCCCCCGCGGTCGTCGACAAGATGGTCCAGGCCTTGAAAGATTGCGGTCAGGGTCGGGTGCCGACGACGGTTCAGCGGGTTAACGTGGCGGAGGAGGAAATGGATCCCAAGCCGTGCCGGTCAAAGTCGGTATCCGTCCCGCTTGCTTATGTCGCAATGACCATTGCCGGGCGGAAGGTGTGGGCGATGGTGGATAGTGGGTCAATGGTCAACCTGCTCCCATCAAGGTTGGTGGACGAGCTCGGTCTGGTGCGGAGGAAGTGTGCGATGGGCCTTTGGGCGTTAAATGGCGGGGAATGCCGCGTGGATGGAGTAGTAGAGGCAGAGGAGGTGGAAGTCGCCAAGGTCTGTAAGCCTCTGTCATTTCTCTCAGTGGAATGCAGGGACGTGATTCTAGGTCGGCCATTCATGTTTGGGTTCCAAGCCCAAATGGCCTTCAACGCCGAGGAAGGAACGGAGGCGCTGACCGTTGAAGACTCGCTCGGAGCGCGGTTTGAGACGACGATCTGCGATCACAGGAGAGGGAGATGGGTACAGGACCCAATGTCTGGCGGCAATGAAGAGTCCGGCGCGGGGGTTGACCGTAAGGGTTACCCTGCGGAGGATTTTTCCTAGTCGGCCGCGGGAACCGTGCGGAGCAGGCTCCGGCTCAGCACGGGCGGCTGACAGGTGAGGAGCAAGCGGGGGAGGGCGCGCGTGGGGCGTAGGTGCCAGAAGTAAGTCCCATTCCTCAGTATGCATCGCCGGAAGGCGCTACGCTTCGAAAACCCTATCATCGTGCCACAGTCGTGAGCAAAGGCGAGAGCCCCGGTCTGGTTATTACTAGGACTTACGACGGCGACGGTTGGGTCTGGATGGCGCGGTGTAACGCGGGCAAGTACAAACCGGTATCGCGGAAAGTCCGGCCGCGGAACGAGCCAATGCCTCAGGGGCTCAACGGACCCTTACGACCGATCGCGTGGTCCCGCGACCCCTGGGAGACGCCCCTTAGGAAGAATGGATGGATAACGCGGTCGGCGCAAATCACAGACAAGCGGGTGCACGCCCTTAACTTCGGACCAACGGGATGGCTGAGTGCGGAGGAGATGGATCTACTGGTGTCGGTATTGGTGATGAGGGAGAAGGCGCTTGCTTTTGGACCGGACAAGCGCGGGTTGTTGAGAGGTGAGATCGGGGACCCTTACGTTATCCCCACTGTTCCTCACGAACCGTGGAAAATCAAGCCGATTCCGATCCCCCGTACCATTTGGGAGCCCTTTCTGGAGCTGGTGCGGGAGCGCGTGAGGACAGGGCTTTACGAGCAATCCACGTCAAGCTATTTGAGTCCTATCTTTGCGGTCGTTAAGCAGGACAGGAAGTCGCTAAGGATTGTTCACGACCTTCAGAGGCTAAATTCGTTCACTATTCGCGACGCGGGGCTTCCCCCGCGCGTGGAAGAATTTCTGGAGTCAATGGCCAGGCGCGCTTGCTACGGGCTGGTGGACGTGATGGGGGGATATGACCAGCGAGAACTCCACCCTGACTCGCGGCCACTGACGGCGTTTGAAACCGGGCTAGGAAGGATGCAGCTGACGCGGCTACCGCAAGGTGCGACCAACTCAGTGGCGGTATACCAAGCCCAAATGACCTGGATACTACGCGACGACCTTCCGGAAGGCGTGCAGATCTTCATTGACGACGCTGGCATTAAAGGCCCAAGAACAGACTACAAGGGCGCGGTCCTAGGGGACGCACCTGCGATCCGGCGATTCGTCTGGGAATACGCGGAGACTCTGGAACAAGTCCTCTTCCGAATTGAGGAGGCAGGCCTTACTGTGTCCGGGAAAAAGTTGGCGGTCTGCGTTCCGGCGCTCAAAGTACTGGGGCACGTTGTGGCCTACAACGGGAGACAAATGGCGGAGAAGAAGCGGAACAAGGTTCTTGAATGGCCGACCCCTCGGACAGTGTTGCACGTCCTGCAGTTCCTGGGGTTGTGCAGCTACTTCCGCATGTTCATCGAGCGGTTCGCGGAAGTAGCGAGCCCAATGCCGGCATTGACGCGTAAGGGGGCGGAGTGGAAGTGGACCGAGGGATGCGATGCCGCTTTTGCGAAGCTCAAGGAAATTGTGGGGCGCGACATTGTCCTTTGGGACCTCGATTACGACGCCGGAGGGATACGCCTGGTGGTTGACTCTAGTGAGTTTGGCGCCGGGGGGGTCTTGACTCAGGAGGAGGACGGAAAAGATAGGCCGGTGCTCTACGAATCGGTCACCTTTACCGCGACAGAGAGTTGGTATTCGCAGCCAAAGCTGAAGCTGTGCGGTGTCACCAAGATCATACGGCGGTTGCAGCACCTTTTGTGGGGCGTGCACTTCGAGCTCCTGGTTGACGCGGAGGCCTTGGCGTGAATGATTAACTCACCGACGCTGCCAAACGCGCCCATGACCAGGTGGGTAGCGTTCCTCCAGTTATTCTCCTTTAACGTGGTGCACATCCCAGGAAAGGCGTTCACGATGCCGGACGCGCTGTCGCGGTACCCGCGGGACGACCCATACGAGGGGGCGGAACCCTTGGACGTGGAAGCTCCGGTCGTTTGGGTAGGAAAGACGGAGGCGGCGGTTTGTCTTCCGTTGCGTCAGTCGGGACGTTACGCAGTCTTGTGCTCTTATTTGCAGGATCTCCGGTTCCCCGAGGGCACGACGGAAACGGTCGCCCGATGGGTGAGGCGAAAAGTTCTGAACTTCTTCTTACAGGACGGTCAGTTATGGCGGCGGAGCGGTTCCGTGCCTCTTGTTGTCGCGACTTCTAGGGCCGACCAGGAGGTGATTCTAGGAAGTCTGCACGACAACCTTGGTCATTGGGGTGAGGTCGAGACGCGGAGGAGGGTGAAAGCAAGGTTTTGGTGGCTGGGGGTCGTTCGCGCGGTGCGCGACTGGGTGAAGTCGTGCGAGGCCTGCCAACGGCAAAGCTCGAGGCTTCCCAAGGAGGTCGGCCGCCCCATGGGCGAGGACGCGCTGTTCGGGCGCGTTTCGCTGGACGTGGTCCACATCAAGGCGGATAAGTTTGCGTATTTGCTGGTTGCGCGCAACGATCTGTCTGGGTGGGTGGAAGCAAGGCCCCTAGCAAAGCTATCGGCGGAAAAGGTGGCTCAGTTTCTGGAAGAAGACTGGTTTGCGCGCTACAGGTTGCTTCGCTTGGTCACCGTTGACGGAGGGGCGGAGTTTTGGGGATGCCTGATGACGCTGGTGCAGAGTTGTGGAGCAAAATTTGGCCGCGTGACGGAATAATACCCGGAGGGCGCGGGGATGATTGAGAGGGGGCATCAGCCAATCAAGGATGCCCTGGTGAAAATGTGCGGTGAGGACGGCAAAAGGTGGCAGGTGGCACTCCCCGCGGTCCTTTTCGCCGATCGGATCTCCGTGAAGCGCTCGACGGGGTATTTGCCTTACGAGTTACTCTATGGGCAGCGGCCCGTGCTTCCCCTGGACATCGAGCTGAACACGTTTTTGGGTGTGGATTGGTGGAAGGTTAAGACGTCCGCGGATCTGATCGAGGCGCGGGCTGAACAGCTCCTTAGGTGTGAGGAGACCTTGGGAAAGGCCGCGGAAGGGTTGAAGAAAACCCGGACGGCGTCAGTCCGCTATTGGGACGAGCGCTGTTCCCATTGGCTCCGGGATCCGCTGCGAAAGGGGGACCTGGTCCTGCTGTATAATTGGAGTCTGGAATCCCAGTGGGGCCGGCTTTTTGCCAACCGGTGGAACGGGACGTACCGCGTGGCCTCTAAGTTCTTGGGCGGCAGCTACGGGCTTGAGGAATTGGACGGGACACCGCTTAAGCGGAAGGCCGCGGCTTTGCACGTGAAACGCTTCTTCGCGCGCGGTTCCACTTCCTTCAACAAGACGGCGAGCGATGATTTGGGGCCCGGGGGCGAGGCGGTCCCAGAGTCAGACGACGGCGCGGATCGTTTGGATAGCGAAGTAGTGGCGCGCAACGCGCGACCCCGGAGAAGTAGGAGGTTGCAGAAGGCTGGGGACAGCTGTCAAGCTGGGGGGGGGGCGCTAGGTGGTTAAGATTTATTTGGTGAGGGGGGTGTTCTAGCCGGTTCACAGCCGGGACAACTAGACACCCCAGAATGTTTGTTTCCTTATGTTTTGGTTTGGGCTTGGCTTTGGATTGGTACTGGCTATGGTTTATTTATTGCAGGTACGCGGGCGCGGCGTGGCGTCGGGCCCGCAAATGCGAGGACGAGTTCCGCGCACGGATGGCGGGACGAAGAGCTCTGCAAAAAAAAAAAAAAAAAAAAAAAAAAAAAAAAAAAAAAAAAAAAAAAATAATAATAAAATAAAAAAATCAATATAGGATATTTTCTTTCTCTTCTTTGGATTTGGGCTGCTTTCTTTCCTTTTTTTGTCTGTTTCTCTCCTGTTTCTTTCTTCAACGGACGGGCGCGACGGTCAGGGATGGTATGGACGCGGATTAAAGCTTAGCTTGGTAAGGGGGTGCTCTAGCCGGTTCACAGCCAGAACGACTAGACACCCCAGAATGTTCGTTCCCATCGCTTCTCCCTTATACTCCCGGTTGTGAGCGCGCGCTTTCGGCGCGGTGTTTGTTTTGTTTTGTAGTACGGGTACGGGGAACTGTGTGGCAGTCCGTCTGGGGCGGTCCAGGTACCTCTTTTCTTGGAATAACGGGTCACTTATGGTTTCTCACGGAGGGAGCGCGCGGACGTGGATCTCAACCTCAACCTCACTCACACTCACTTCTCACGCGGACGCGGATCTCGGTCTTTCACTCACTTTCCACCTGGACGCGCGGACGCGGCCCTTTCTTTTCCTCGCGCAGCAATATGTATTTCTCCAAAGAACGCGGTACAACAATAGGACAAGAAAAGTAGGCGGGAAAGGAGAGAAGGAAGGGGGTGGGGGCGTCTAAGCCATTTGCATCATTTCCTCCATGTCCGCCCTTGATGATGCCAGTAGGGCCCGGTAAGACGCCAAGAACTCGCGCCGGGATTCTGAGGATTGGGCTCCGGGGGTCGCCAGGAAGTTGCAGAGCATCGCGGTTGACCGTTCCGCAAAAGCCTCGAAGCCAGCCGCCGGGAGTGCCATCACGACCGGGATCTCCGGGATCTTGGGGGAGTTGAGGGAAGGCGGTGCCGGTGCTTAGACGGGGCTTGATCCGAACAAGCGAGGAGGCGATGAGGGGGTCCCCGGGGCATTGCGCGGAGGGCTCAGTCCATCTGGGGGCGATGACGGAACGATGATCGGGGACGGCGGAGGAGGGACCTTGGGGGTAGTGGGCCTCCCATCCGAGACCGCTGGTGACGCGGGCGGCGGTGGAGTACCTTGTGGAGCCGGTGTAGGTGCCGGAGGGGGAACCGGGGCTGCAGTAGCGCGACGCCGGAGAATCTCATCAAGTCGCGGGTCCCTTGCGCCTTCCCTCATCCAAAAGTGGTCCGACCAGAATTGTAGGGCCCTCCGATAGTCGTCAACGGACAAGAAATCCTCCTTCCGCGGTGGTCCCGCGCGGAAAAGGGGGGAAGCTGAGTCGCGACCCTTGCTCGGCGGAGGGCGGCGGGAAGGGGAGCCCGGCGGAGTCCACGAGTCCTCCAAGATGGTGTCGTTGTCCGAAACCACAAACAGGTTGGGACGAGCCCTTTTGCGCGGCCTGGGGCGGGAGCCGAAGTTGGGGGGAGCTCGGGGCATGCCATCGCTAAGCAAGCAACGGCGATGGCCGCGACTGTTAAAATACGTACGCACTTACGCGGGTGCTACGTATAAGTGTAATCCAAATGGGATGCACAAATGGGCCTCTAAGGCCCATTGGACACACACACGGACCATACGGGCCCATGTGGATGTCACGGATTTGGGGAAACTGGCCTCAAAATGCGTGAAATAGGCCTATTGGTACACGGGCCCTAACGGGCCCGGTGGGGTATATGGGCAGATACAGCCAGATGGGCTTGTATGGGCATAATTGGGCCCAAGGTTTATTTTGGACATACTTGGCCAGACGGACTGGCCCGCCAAAGTATGTTTTTCTCAGTTTTCGGACTTGGGGCGGCCCATTGGGGCCGCCGCCAGTGTCGCGGCCCACCCGGGGCTGCTGCCCGCGCCGCTGCCCGTTCGGGGCCGCCTGTGTTCCTCGGCACGGCCCACGCGGGGCCCGACGGCCCGCGCGGGGCTGTTGCGCGGCCGAGGGATCCCGCGCGGTGCGATGCCGCGCGGGCCCGGCTGGTCGCGACCGGCGACCAGCGCCGCGGAGCCGGGGTTCGCGGCCCCGGCTCGCTCCCCCTCCCCTCGCTCGCCGTCGCGAGGGGGAGGGGGCAGGCTGGCTGGGTTGAACCAGCCAGCGACCGGCCGCGATGACGCGGTCGGTCAGGGCAGGGGGGACCTGACCACCCCCTTGCCCAGGGAGGTGGCGGCGCCGGCCGCAAGTGTAGCGACCGGACGGTGGGGGGGATTTGATCACCCTCCCACCTTGTAGCGAAGAGGTGACGAGGGGCGCTCTCCCCCCCCCTTTACCGAGGGGGAGGAGCGACGGGCCAGGGGGGATCTGACCACCCCCCAGCCATCCTTACCTTGACGACGCCCTGGGGGTATCGACCCCCAGGGCCCCTGGTGAGGGGATTTGACCGCCCCCACCAGGGAATTGAGAGAAAGAGGGGGGGGGGGGCGGCATGTCCGCCGGCTACACCCCCCCCCATGTGAGGTTGAAACCGGACCCAGGTGAGCCCTGGGTCCCACCTGGCCCATTTGAGGGGCCAGGGGCTGGATGCATGAGGCAACCAGCCCGTAACAGAGGTAATAAGGCCATCAGGGCCGGTTGTAATAGACAACCAGCCAGGGGATTGAACAGCAAAGGGGCTGGTTCAGCCCCGTAACGGTGGAAACACCAGAATGGACCGGAATAGGCTGGTCGTAAGGGTTCAGGGACTAATGCCATGTGGGCTGATGTAGTCCAAACCAAGTAACAAGGCTTGTAGAGCCTGTAGAGCTCTTTTGGGGCGGAAAATTTGCCTTTTTGGCTTGTTGTATCATGGGCTCACAAGAGGCCAATCTTTTGTACTTAAGGAGCTCTTCTCCCTGCTGTTTTCCATCATTCATTCATCATCCAATCGAATTCATCCAACATATTGCCCCATTGTGAGAGCCCCATTAGCCATTATTGACACACAGTGTCCAGCATTTCTTTTGCTTTAAATACTGCTCATTTGCCTAAGCTAATTGCTGGCCATAATTATAACACATTATCAGTACCAACATCATCATTACTTCCAAGCCATCTAGACCTTTGTACCTTACTTTGGAGAACCTCAAAGACCTCAAGTTTTCCAAGAAGATGTCCTATATCCCTGATGTTAGCTCTACCAAAATAGTTCTGAATAGTCAGAACTATAATGCTTGGGCTGTCCTTATGGATAGTGAGCTGGATAACATCTGCTGTGGGGAAATTATGGATGCAGATGACACTCTGATCAGTTCAGAAGTGGAGAAGAAGTCTTACCATCTGATCCTTAGGCATCTTGATGAGAATCATGTGACATGGGTTGCTGATACTCTTAGGGAAGATGAGAGGAGGAGGGGCAGCATCCTTTGGAAGCTGCTTAAGTCCAAGTATGCTGGTGATTCTGTTCACCAGAAGGGTATAGCCTTTAATAAACTGTTCAAGTTACAATATTCGAATTGTAAACAGTTTGTGGCAGAGGCTAGGTCTAGTATAGCCAAGTTCAAGTCATCTGGACTTAACATGGATCCAGAGTGTTTGTCACTCTTAATCCTTCAAAAGCTGCCAAAAGAGTTTGATTCCTTAAGTCAGAATCATTTCTCAATTGGATCCTCTTCCTGGGGAGGAGGATGTGCTTAAAAGGATTGAAAAGGATGACCTTCAATTCAAGATGAAGGGGGGTTCTGGAACAGCCCTAGTTGGAAAGACTGGAAAATCTCGCAAGAAGGCGAAAAAGGATTTGTCCAAGGTCTTATGTTACAATTGTCAGAATAAGGGTCACTATGCTAAGGACTGCAAGGAGGCCAAGAAAAGGAAGAAGTCCGAAGGGGATGACAAAGAGGTCAATCTCACAACTGAAAACGTTGCAATGGTGGCGTTGGATGCTCCAATTGAAGAGGCTGTTGTGGAAGAAGGTCCCAACAAGAAGGCCAAAATCGATGAGGATCAAGAAATGGACTTGATTGATTATGAAGTGAGTAATCTTAACCTCAAAGATAAGAACTTATCAGTGACTGATAAAGCTTCTTTCCTACTAGGAGGATTGAAGGAGGATGTTCTTGTTTTGATCGATTCTGGTTGTACAGATCACATGTTTTTTGAACCAAATTTATTTTCAAATCTTAGTGATTATGATGGGGTTGTAAATATTGGTCAGAAAGGCAGAACAATTCAGATTAAAGGAATTGGAAAAGTTATTCTTGCAAATCAACTGGGTTTCCAAATTACTTTTGATAAAGTGTTCTATGTACCAGAGTTGCCTTACAACCTTGTGTCTCTTGGGGTGTTATGGAAAAAAGGTTTCCAAATTCGTTATCTTAAAGGAGATAGGTTTGTTATTGATATGAATGGGAGAACTGTTCTTAGTGGACAAGTTCGGAATAAGCTTCTGTGTGCAAGCCTGTTCAAATTCTCAGCTCTGAGCACTGTTTCTCACAATAGAAGTGGCCATAAGGTAAAGGACAGCAACTGTGAGAGTTGTACCTTGGGGGCCAAGACTAGAAATGTGTTCTCTAAGAGTAGAGATCACACAGATGTTCCTAGAGAGGAATTTTCCATTGATTTGGCAGGGCCATTCACTCCAGAGTCCCTTGGTGGGGCAAGATACTTCATCAATTTAGTTGATACTGCAACTAATTATGTTTGGGTTAAACCGATTCGATCTAAGGATCAGACCACAGAGGAGGTTTCTGTAATCTTCAAAGTCTGGAAACAGAATGGTCTGATGAAGGAGATCAAGAGGGTTATTACTGATGGAGGGGGTGAATTCGTGAGTAAAGAATTTGGGAGGCTGTTGAAAGATTATGGTATCATTCATATAGTCACTACTGCAAGTACTCCACAAAATAATGGAATAGTTGAGAGAATGAATAGGACTTTACTGGACAAATTCAGAACTATTATGTCTCAATCTGGTCTGCCAAAGTTCTTATGGGCTGAGTTGATGTGCACGGTGTGTCTGTTGCACAACATTGTAAGTGTTAATGGGAAGTGTCCCCATTATCAGTTTTGGAAGTTGTACCCCAAAACATCACACCTAAGAACAATTGTTTGCTTGGTGTATTATAGTGTCCACCATAATGAAATGGTCGGAAAATTAGACCCTAGAGCCAGAACAGGGGCACTTGTAGGCTATGATTTAATAAGTAAATCTTATAGGATCTATTGTCCAGGGACAAGAAAGGTTATCCGTAGCAGGGATTTAAAATTCGACGAAAGTACCTTTCCACTCAAAAGGAGTGAAGATGTTGTTGTGATTAAGCCACAACAAGAAATAGAATTAGCACCTATTTCACCAGCAAAAGCTGTGGAACATGTGGTTCCAGAAGATGAAGAGGTGGCAGACGTGCCACAAGAGGGTTCAGTACCCGCTTCAGGTGATTCTGTGGAATCAGAACCTGATGAGCCTCCACCTCCGGTTAGAAGGAGTGGTAGGGTTAGAGTACCAGTTGACAGGTACGGGGAGTGGAGATCCCATTATGCTGCCGCAGGATATGAGGAAGATACATTTCAGGAACAGTGTATGCTCAATGAAGTCCTGGAGTTGAGTTCAGAAATGGGTAACAGGGTTAACCCAAATAGCTTTGGCCAAGCTATGAATTCTGATGAGAGAGCCAACTGGAAGAGTGCTATTTTTGAGGAATTTGATTCTCTAGAGAATAATAGTGTCTTTGAAGTGGTTAAGCGGGATTCTGTTCCAAAAGAAAAGACCATTGTGGGGTCTCGATTGGTGTTAAACAAGAAGTTTGACACAAATGGAGTTTTGAAAAGGTTCAAGGCTAGATGTGTTGCACAGGGCTTCAAGCAGAGAGAGGGTATTGATTACCAAGAAACTTTCTCACCAACTGGAAGGCTGTCCACCTTCAGGTACATCATTGCTCTGGCAGTGGAGTTGGGTGAAGAAATCAGACAAGCTGATTTTGTAACAGCATACTTGAATGCAAAACTTGGAGAGGAGGAGACTGTTTATATGTCGATTCCTGATGGTTTTCGTGAATGGTTAGTAGAGACTAAACCAGAAACCATGAAGAAAATCTGTGTTAGAACTTTTCTTTCGGCAGATAAAGGGGAATATGTCCTCAAGCTGTGTAGATCCCTGTATGGATTGAAGCAAGCAGCTAGGTCATGGTATAACACCATGAGTGAGAAACTGATAGAGATTGGTTTTAAGACGTCTGAGGCCGATCCTTGCCTTTTTTGTGAGGAAGGATGCAATTTTGTTTGTATGGGTTGATGACATTATCATTATTGGTGATGGTAAAGAGAGAGTCATGGAGACACTCAAAAAGGAGTTCAAGATAAAAGATCTTGGTCTGGCACAACAGGTGCTAGGGATGAAAGTTAGTAAGGGCAAAGATGGTATTAAGTTAGACCAAAGCCATTACGTTGAAGCTCTTCTTAAGCAATACGGCTTAGAGGATGCAAAGGAGTTTGGTACTCCTATGCAGTCAAACATTCGTTTAGAGAAGTCTACAGATGAGGAGTATCTGGAGTTTGTTCAATCAGGGAATGACTACAGATCAGCTGTCGGATCGCTTAATTATTTGGGGCAGTGTACAAGGCCCGATATTGCGTTTGCAATTGGGGTCTTGTCGCAACACTTAGAGAAGCCAAGCATGAGGCATTGGTCAGCGTTTAAGAGAGTTATGAGGTATCTTAAAGGAACACACAGTCTGGGACTGTTGTTTACAAAGTCAGCAAACTTTGATTTGGTTGGTTATTCCGATGCAAGTTGGGCAGATGGTAACACTAGGGAATCAACAAGTGGTTTTGTATTCTTTTTAGGTAAGAATCTGGTGTCATGGATGTCCAAGAAGGTGTCGGCAATAAGTCTTTCATCAACAGAGGCTGAGTATAGAGCTTACTTAGCAGCTTCACAGGAAGCAAAATGGTTGAGAAAAGTCTTAGAGGATACACATAAACCACAAGGGTTTGCATTGTTGTATTCCGATAACCAGAGTGCCATTGCGTTGGCGCAAAACCAAGTGTTCCATTCAAGAACAAAACATATTGATGTTCACTATAACTATATTCGCGATGCAGTCAACTGCAAAGAGATTGTGTTGAGGTACATGCCCACTGGAGCAATGATTGCGGATATCTTGACTAAGGCGTTAGATAGGAACAAGCATCAAGGCTTTGTGACTAATATGCGAATGTCACCCCTTTTGGATTAAGGGGGTGTGTTAAAATACGTACGCACTTACGCGGGTGCTACGTATAAGTGTAATCCAAATGGGATGCACAAATGGGCCTCTAAGGCCCATTGGACACACACACGGACCATACGGGCCCATGTGGATGTCACGGATTTGGGGAAACTGGCCTCAAAATGCGTGAAATAGGCCTATTGGTACACGGGCCCTAACGGGCCCGGTGGGGTATATGGGCAGATACAGCCAGATGGGCTTGTATGGGCATAATTGGGCCCAAGGTTTATTTTGGACATACTTGGCCAGACGGACTGGCCCGCCAAAGTATGTTTTTCTCAGTTTTCGGACTTGGGGCGGCCCATTGGGGCCGCCGCCAGTGTCGCGGCCCACCCGGGGCCGCTGCCCGCGCCGCGGCCCGTTCGGGGCCGCCTGTGTTCCTCGGCACGGCCCACGCGGGGCCCGACGGCCCGCGCGGGGCTGTTGCGCGGCCGAGGGATCCCGCGCGGTGCGATGCCGCGCGGGCCCGGCTGGTCGCGACCGGCGACCAGCGCCGCGGAGCCGGGGTTCGCGGCCCCGGCTCGCTCCCCCTCCCCTCGCTCGCCGTCGCGAGGGGGAGGGGGCAGGCTGGCTGGGTTGAACCAGCCAGCGACCGGCCGCAATGACGCGGTCGGTCAGGGCAGGGGGGACCTGACCACCCCCTTGCCCAGGGAGGTGGCGGCGCCGGCCGCGAGTGTAGCGACCGGACGGTGGGGGGGATTTGATCACCCTCCCACCTTGTAGCGAAGAGGTGACGAGGGGCGCTCTCCCCCCCCCTTTACCGAGGGGGAGGAGCGACGGGCCAGGGGGGATCTGACCACCCCCCAGCCATCCTTACCTTGACGACGCCCTGGGGGTATCGACCCCCAGGGCCCCTGGTGAGGGGATTTGACCGCCCCCACCAGGGAATTGAGAGAAAGAGGGGGGGGGGCGGCATGTCCGCCGGCTACACCCCCCCCCATGTGAGGTTGAAACCGGACCCAGGTGAGCCCTGGGTCCCACCTGGCCCATTTGAGGGGCCAGGGGCTGGATGCATGAGGCAACCAGCCCGTAACAGAGGTAATAAGGCCATCAGGGCCGGTTGTAATAGACAACCAGCCAGGGGATTGAACAGCAAAGGGGCTGGTTCAGCCCCGTAACGGTGGAAACACCAGAATGGACCGGAATAGGCTGGTCGTAAGGGTTCAGGGACTAATGCCATGTGGGCTGATGTAGTCCAAACCAAGTAACAAGGCTTGTAGAGCCTGTAGAGCTCTTTTGGGGCGGAAAATTTGCCTTTTTGGCTTGTTGTATCATGGGCTCACAAGAGGCCAATCTTTTGTACTTAAGGAGCTCTTCTCCCTGCTGTTTTCCATCATTCATTCATCATCCAATCGAACTCATCCAACATATTGCCCCATTGTGAGAGCCCCATTAGCCATTATTGACACACAGTGTCCAGCATTTCTTTTGCTTTAAATACTGCTCATTTGCCTAAGCTAATTGCTGGCCATAATTATAACAGCGACGGCAAGCAACACAGGCGCTTCAACCACGAGCAATCAAGCACGCGTGCCCGTTCCGGGCGCAGAATTCGCAGGGGAGCATGACGGCGATGAACGTGGGAGGGGAGTCGGTGGAGTGTGAGAAGAGGAGTGGGTAGGGAGGAGCGGGGTGCGGGTAGTCGAGGTGGCGATGGGAAGGGACCTCTGGGGACAGAACTCAAGTTGGGGGGGGGATGTGGTGTCATTATATAGCCTCGGGTCGGGGACTGCGTCGCGGCCTGCGCGCTCAGCATCTGGTAGGTTAGGCTCAGCAGTGGGGGTGCCCCGGTCCTCAGCAGTAGCCGCTGCGGGTTCAGCAGTAGCCGCTGCGGGCTCAGCAGTGGGCGCGGCAGGATTGAGCACGCGACTGCGGGCCGGGCCTGACTAAGGGAGGCGGGCCACGACCCGCTTGGATGTCCGACTCACGGATGGAGCTGGGCCGACCAGGTTCTCGGAACGGCTAGTCAGGGGGGGGGGGGAAAAAGCGGGGCGACAGCGGGGCTATATGCGTGGGCGGCCGCGCGCAAGCGCGGGCCTGCCACGGGACGGGAAATCCACGACGGCCCGTCGGGTGGATGCGCGCAAGCGCGGCGAACTTTGGGTATTGCGCGGCGAACTTTGGGTATTGCGCGGCGGAGGGCCGCGCCACGAAAAGACAAACCGGATGCGCGTAATGGCAGGCGAGCTGGCGGGGATAGGGTATGGGTATGGGTTGGGGGATGGGTCAGGGTTCTGGGTCTAGGGTTCCTTCTTCATGGTTGCCAGTCTGTCTTTGTGCTTGTGCTTAGGTTAGGGTTGAGGGGGAGGGTTCAAATACCTTTCTCCTCGACTCCGGGTTGTTGGGGGGGATGGGGGGACATCTATTGATTGATCTCTCTCCCTCTCTCTCTCTCTCTCTCTCTCTCTCGGAGAAAAGGAAAGGAAGAATTCTCGGTCTTACAGACGCTAGAACCATCAAACCCGTAACTAGGGACAATTTCGTGAGGGATAACCTCTAAAGTTTCCACACCGGGAAAGCAATTTGGACCGCGTAGCCTCGGAGGCAAGTGTGCACGGAGGAGTCAGAACTTGGGTGGAGCTGGCGGATTACACCTCAACATTCGATCAGATCTATTGGTACTTGTCAAAGAACAAGGTGGTGGCAGGACAGATGGGGGCCATGAAACGCGCATTTCTGGGCGGTTTAGGCGCTCAACTCCGGGCAAGGTTGCAGCGGCATCTTTACGATCACAACTTGGTAAAGCGGTCATTGGACAGGAGCATTGCGCTCCTTCTGGAGTTGGCTGTCATTTGCCAGGCTGTGGAGAGTGAGCTCAACTTAGAAGAGCTTATTGAGGATACCGCTAAGTCCTTCCCAGCGGGACCAAAGAAATCCGCCCCCCAGGTTTTGGCTCTGGCGCAATCTCCGGCCCCGGTTCAACCTACTTCCACACGTGTTCCGGTTCCTCAACCCGCGCCCGCCCCTCCATTAAGTGAATTGACGGAACTGATGAAGGATTTGATGATCTGCATGAGCTGTATGGGCCAGCAGCAGCCACAAGGGCCTCCACCTCACATGGTGGAAGGTTTTTGGCCACCCGGTACCTTTGTGCCAAGGGGGTGCTTGTACTGCGGGGCAAACAGTCATTTGCAATTGGCGTGCGAGGAGCTTACAAAGGATCTCAACGCGGGATTGGTTTGACCGGCGGGGATGGGGTACATGTTTCCAATGGGCAAACAGATTCCGATGGAGCCAAGCCAGCCAAACGCAACACAGCAGGTGCGCACACGGGGTCAGGAGGCGGGAACAACGGCGCAAGCGTCACTAGGCATTGTTAACGGTCCTGGATTGTGGCAACCACCTTGGGTGGAAGCTGAGGTAAGGGTAGTGGCAATGGAAGAGAAGGTGGCAGTCTTGGATAAGATGGAGGTGGTTGCAAAGGAGCAACCCCCATTGACCGTTCCAAAACCGGCCGCACGTGTTCCTGGAATCAAGGCGCTGGCAGCAAATCCTGTAGGGAAGAAGAAAGCGGCAGACATCATGCGTAGGGTGATGGGGAACAAGACTCCGGTCCTGCTGACCTTGGGGGAACTGGCGGCTGTGTCTCTGGTGGTGGTAGACAAGATGGTTCAGGCATTGCGGGTTTGCGGGCAGGGCCAGGTACCTCAGACGGTGCAGTGGGTTCATGTGGTGCAGAAGGAGGAGGGGCGCGAGGAGTGTGAGTTGAAATTGGTTTTGACTCCGCTTGCTTACGTTCCAATGGTCATAGCGGGGAGGAAGGTGTGGGCTATGGTGGACAGCGGTTCAATGGTGAACCTGCTGCCATTGAGGATGGTGGATGATTTGGGGTTGGTTCGGCAGAAATGTGCAATGGGTCTCTGCGCGCTTAACGGAGGGGAGTGTTGTGTGGATGGGGTAGTTGAGGAGGAGGAGGTCTAGGTTGCAAGGGTCCGTAAGCCTCTTTCTTTTCTTTTGGTGGATTGTGGGGACGTGATTTTGGGAAGGCCTTTCATGTTTGGGTTCCAAGCACAAATGGTTTTTGATCCGGAGGCAGGAACAGAGGCGTTGACGGTGGATGATTTGTCGGGCGGAAGGTTTGAGACAACTATCTGCAATCACGGGCAAGGAAAGCGGAGGAGAGTGTTGGAGTATGAGAAGGAACAGGACGTGGAGTTGGTCTGCAATGGGTGACCCTTGGAGGATTTTTCCTAGTCAACCAAGGAGACTGCACGGAACAAGCTCCGGTTTTGTGCGGTGTGGAAAGAGAAAAGGGTTATCCCCCTATAATTGTCCCAAGGTTCGGAAGTTAATGGTTCCCTGCGTTTGAAAGGAGATGGGGATTCCCGGAGTTGCACTTGAAATGAGAGATAGAAATAAGGAGATAAAAAGATAAAGAAAAGTAGAGAGAGAGTGAAATTGCCAATCCTTCAATCCTAAGAACTTTCCACCTGGATGTGTATCCGGTATGAGTTCCTTTAATCTCCTGGTGAGATGAGTGATCCAATCCGATGATGTGATGTGATGATTCCTCCTCCCCTGCATGCCCCTCCTCTAACCCGGAGTTGGGAGTGAGGATAAGTCCTCCCCCTAAACCCTAACCTAAGTACACGCGCAAATGACAGTATGACAAAGAAACAGAAGACAATCCCAAAACAGAAACCCTAGCCTCCTCTCCCCACCTCCTCCATACCAAACTCCCCCCGTTGTCCGTACGCCGTTCCATCCATCCGGTTTGTTGTTCTCATGATGCAGTCCTTGCACCGCGCCTGTCCGTATCCGTTCATCCGCGCCCATTGTGGGTGTTTGGTAATATCACGCATGATCTGCGCACTTGCACGCGCGCTCCATCCGTTCCTTTATAGCCCGCGGATTGCTCCGTCCCTACGTATCCAAACCGGCGCTCCCGCGAACCTAGTTGAGGACACTACCTTCCAAATCCAATCTCCGGGGCGGATTGCCGCCCACGCTGCATTTGATGCTGAGCCTGACCCGTCCACTAGGTGCGGAGCCAAACAGCGGCTGCTGCTGATCCAGCAGCTGCCGCTGCTGAGCACTCCACATACCCTAATGCTGAGCCCGCTTGCCTCCAATGCTGAGCTCTGAGCCGCAACGCAGTTCCCAATCCATGCCTATAAATTGACACCACATCCCCCCCAACTTGAGTTCTGTCCCCAGAAGTCTTCCATTGCTTCACCATACCACTACCCCCGCTACTTCCACTTCCACCCCCACCACTCCCACTACCACCTTCCCCCATCTTCCTTTTGCTCCATTGCCACCATGCTCCCATGTGAGTTCTGCGCCTGGAACGGGCACGCATGTTCCATCATCCCCGGTCAAAGCGCCTGCATTGCTTGCCGTTGCGGCCAACGTTGCTGCTTGCTTAGCGACAGCATGCCCTGAGCTCCCCCCCAATCCAGCTCTTGCCCCAGGCCGCGCAAGAGGGCTTTTCCGGACCCGTTCGTGGTTTTGGACGACAAGTCAATCTCAAAAGGCTTGTGGACACCCCCTGGTTCACCTACATCCTGCCGCCCCCGAGCTCCGTCACCCACCACCTTTCACGTGAGCCGCAACTTTGCATCACCTCTCCGCCGGGCCGGACCTCCGCAACGGAGCAAATACAAAACCTCGGAGGAATGGCGCCCGGCAACCCGCGCTTGGGCCGCCGCTGTCGGCATGAACCAAACGGTACCGGACCCAAGGCTTTTTGGAAGACCCGCGGCCGCGCCAGCACCCTCTCCTCCTCCTCCCAACCGCCGTCACCGCCCGCGCAATCAGCGGCCTTGGATGAGAGGCCTACAACCCCCAAGGTCCCTCCGCCTCTGTCACCCATTGTTGTCCCATCATCACCTCCAGCTGGACCAAGCCCCCCTGTTGGTTCCCCGGAGGCGCCATCTTCACCGGCCGCTCCTCCCCCCAGCTCTCCCAAGATCCCAGAAATCCCAATTGTAATGGCACTCCCGGCGGCCGGCTTTGAGGTTTTGGCAGAAAGGTTGACCACAATGCTTTGGAATTTCCTGGCGATTCCCGGCACCCAATCCTTGGAATCCCAGCGCAAGCTCCTGGCGTCCTTCTGGGCCTTACTGGCGTCATCGAGGGCGGAAATGGAGGAAATGATGAAGATGGCTTAGGCGCATCACCCCCCCCTTTCCCTTCTTCCTTTCCTCTTTTCTTCTTTTTGGTTGTACCGCGCTTCCCTTTTCATTAAGAAAATAAACGTATCCGCGCAAGGTCCTAAACCTTCTGAGAAAAAGTGCGCGACCGTGCTTTGTGAGAGTGAGCTTGGGATTGAGTCTGCGTCTGCGCGCTTTGCTTTGTGAGCAACCGTAAGTGACTAGCCGTTCCAAAAGGGGCACCTGGACCGCCCCAGACAAACTGCCACACAGTTCCCCATACCCTTCCTGTAACAAACACAACAACCAAACACCAGCACGCGCCACTGTAAGGGAAAAGAGAGAGAGAGAGTAAGAAAACGGACATTCTGGGGTTTCTAGTTGTCCCGGCTGTGAACCTGCTAGAGCACCCCCTCACCAAATCAAGCTTATTCCCATACCAACCACCCATCCTTGAGATATCCTGAGAGAAAAAGAAAAAGAGAAAAAGAAACCAACAGAGAAGAAAAATAGAAAAGAACATATATATATATATATATATATATATATATATATATATTTGCGCAACGCCCGTAGACCTCCCCCAAATTGCTCTTTTTCCTGCTTCCCCCATCAGGGAGATTGTCATCGCGTCCCAGTTCTGGGGGGCTTGTCCTCGCGTTTACGGACCCGGCTTTGTGCTGCACCCGCGTTTCCTGCAAAAACCCCACGCCAGCAAAGACCCCACAATCCAGATAAGAAAGAAACATAGAGTGTTGAGGTTAAACCTGCTAACATGATGTATCACCACAGTACGGAGGCTGTGCAGTTGAACCTAGACCAGTAATACCAAACAACCCTGGCAGCCCCAAGCGTCTGTAGCCTAGTTGGTAAAGGCAGCACTCTAGTATGTGTCTCAGTCTATCTGAGGTCGTGGGTTCAACTCCCACCAGACACATCTTCATTTTCACAGTCTCAACAGGTTATGAGCCCAGAGACTACCTGAGCGTATACTTGCTTACTTATGAGACTTGAATAAGATGTGAATGCTTCCTGTAAGACCATCATCCCCTGTAAGCCTATCACGGGTTCAATCCCCACACTGATCACACTTTCACCTGGGTATTTCCATACCTATTTCTACATCACGTAGCAAGGGGGGGTGTTGAGGTTAAACCTGCTAACATGATGTATCACCACAGTATGGAGGCTGTGCAGTTGAACGTAGACCAGTAATACCAAACAACCCTGGCAGTGTAAGACTCCAAACGGTGCTAAGCCGTGGCAGTTCTGTGGAGGGGAAAGGTGCTGTTTAGGCTGCCCTTGTAGGAGTTACAATAATATTTAAATGTAACCGGAATCAATGTCCAGAACCTTATGGATGAGAAATCAAAGTAAGGGAAGAGGATAAGAGTTGTCGGTAGCGATGGAAACAACACTATCTGAGGCAAGATGGTGCAGGTAAAGACTTGAACAAATAAGTCAAGGTTTGTTCAGAGTTCAATAGAACAAGGCAGTTGTAAGTAACAACGCCCACAAGCTAATAACTCTGGTCGTCAGCAGCTGATTAGGAAAGATCAACTCAATCCCAACCAACCTCCAGGTTCTCAATGAACCTGCCCAACTCTCCACAATCAAGCGCTTGAAGGGTACCAGATAACTGTGGGAGGCTGAAAAAAACAAAAGAAACTTGTTTATGAAGCTCTAGAAGCAAATCAATAACGAATTTGAGCAAGAATATCCCAACACTTCTCAAGGGACTCAAGAATAGCGTGGCGAAATTCAACCTTAAAGAAGAAGGGAGGTATAACACTCCAGGTTTTAAGCTTAATAAAACCTCTTCAATCAAAAGTGATTGGCTCCAGAAAGATGATCAAGGTGAGATCAAGACCAGTATGGTCGGAAAAAGGGATCAGAGTGGTATAACACACTCAAGAATTCAGACAGGAATTCTTCTTCAACCAGCAAGGCTATTGGTTGGTGATAAGGATCAAAGTCACAAGGGACAGAGTTTGAGTATGGAGGCTCAAAGAATCAGGGGGCAATCATGGATATACCCGGATAATTTGCTCAGATAAGTGGGAAGGATCCCCACGGATAAATTGAATTATGATGATGAGGGGATATGATGATTGATGCTGGGCCAAAAGGCAGGGGAGAGCCCCTCCTTTTATAGACATGAGGCCCTGTATACTATGTACAAGTGATCCTACAAATAGGTGCGGGAAAATGAAAACCAAAAAAAAAAAAAAAAAATAACATGAGAGGAAAAAAAAGAAATGTTGCCCGCGTTGAGAATGACCGCGGGCAACCAGATGGACACCCGCAACAGCGGTCGCGGGTGTCGACAATGGCTGTCGTTGCCCAATTGGCGGCAACAACAGGGTGAAGGTTCCGACGGCTGCGAGCGGTCGCTTGCGGTCGTCGGTCGGATCAGATGATGGGCAGAGATGACGGGTTTGAGCGGTGTAGGCTGGGAGTCTGAGATTGTCTTCGGATCCCTTGAAAATTGGCTTGATGACTGAGTAGGATAGGATGAACAATCGGAGTAGGATCGGAGGGGAATAGAGCAAGGTTTGAGAGATGAGGTTTGAGATTGAAAGAGCTAGATCTTGAATCAACTGGAATGATTGATTTGGAAGATCAAGATGATCTAGGATTGATTGGGATAGATGGGAGTATGAGATTGTATCAGGTTTGAGTTGGTCGGATTTGATCGAGTTAGAGAATCCAGAGGATGAGATGAGATTGAGATCGAGATGAGCTGGATAGGGTCTCCTAGGATCAATCTTTGAGTTTGATGGGTCGTCTGGATCGGTGGTGGTTTTGAGCGTAGGGATGATGTGGGGTGACTTGAGGAAGATGAAGTCTTGGTAGTTTGAAGTTGAGCTCGAGCCTGAGAGGGAAGAAGTCATGCTGTGCTGCTGAGTAAGAGATCGAGGAGTGATGTGATGGATTGATTGTGAGTTGGGGCGGCGAGCAGGGATTGTCAAAGGTGGTTCGACGATTGCTCCCGTCACCAAAAGTCAGGGCTGCGAGCGCAACAAGTGGGAGTTGAACATAGAACGGGGGGATCGAAGCGGAGAGACAGGCAAGAGAACTGTCCTAAACTGCTGGGACAGGGAGAAGTTGAGAGATGGGGGGAAATGAAGGTACCCATAGGGGTACAACCAAATTTTTTTTTTTTTTTTTTTTTTTTTTTTTTTTTTTTTTCCGTGGTGTCCCGGATTGGTCACCACAGCAGCCACAAGCGTCTGTAGCCTAGTTGGTAAAGGCAGCACTCTAGTATGTGTCTCAGTCTATCTGAGGTTGTGGGTTCAACTCCCACCAGACACATCTTCATTTTCACAGTCTCAACATAGAGAAACAAACATTCTGGGGTGTCTAGTTGTTCCGGCTGTGAACCGGCTAGAGCACCCCCTCACCAAATCAAAACTTATCCCCTACCTCCACCACCTCCCCCCCAACTTGGCTGCTGTCCCCATCTGGTCGCAACCGTTGCGTCCGGTTCCTCCTCATACTCCAACACTCTCCTCCGCTTTCCCTGCCCGTGATTGCAGATTGTTGTCTTGAACCTCCCGCCGGACGAATCCTCCACCGTCAACACCTCTGTTCCCGCCCCCGGATTGAAAACCATTCATGCTTGGAACCCAAACATGAATGGCCTTCCCAAAATAACATCCCCACAATCAACCAAAAGAAAAGAAAGAGGCTTACAGACCCTTGAAAACTCAACCTCCTCCTCCTCAACTACCCCATCCAAACAACACTCCCCTCCGTTAAGCGCGCAGAGACCCATTGCGCATTTCCGCCCAACCAACCCCAAATCATCCACCATCCGCAATGGCAGCAGGTTCACCATTGAACTGCTGTCCACCATAGCCCACACCTTCCTCCCCGCTATGACCATTGGAACGTAAGCAAGCGGAGTCAAAACCGATATCAACTCACACTCCTCGCACCCCTCCTCCTTCCGTGCCACATGAACCCGCTGCACTGTCTGAGGTACCCGGCCCTGACCGCGATCCCGCAACGCCTGAACCATCTTGTCTACCACCACCGGAGACACAGCCGCCAGTTCCTGCAAGGTCAGCGGAACCGGAGTCTCGTTACCCATCACCCTTTGCACAATGTCCGCTGCTTTCTTCTTCCCTACAGGATTTGCTGGCGGCGCCTTGATTCCGGGCGCGCGTGCGGCCGGTTTTGGAACGGTCGACGGGGGTCGCTCCTTTGCATCCACCTCCATGTTATCGGAGACCGCCACCTTCTCTTCCGTTGCCAATACCCTTACCTCAGCTTCCACCCGAGGTGGTTGCCACGATCCGGGACTGGTAACGACGCCTAGTGACGCTTGCACTGTTGTTCCCGCCTCCTGACCCCGTGTGCGCACCTGCTGCATTTGGCTGGCTTGGCTCCATCGGAATCTGTTCACCCGTCGGAAACATGTACCCCATCCCCGCCGGTTGAACCAATCCCGCGTGGAGATCCTTCGTAAGCTCCTTGCACGCCAATGGCCAATGACTGTTTGCCCCGCAGTACGAACACCCCCTTGGCACAAAGGTACTGGGCGGCCGAAACCCTTCCACCATGTGCGGTGGAGGCCCTCCTGGCTGCTGCTGGCCCATACAGCTCCTGCAGATCTTCAAATTCTTCATAAGCTCCGTCAATTCACTTACCGGAGGGGCAGACAAGGGTTGAGGAACCGGAGAACGCATGGCAGTAGGTGGAACCGGGGCCGGAGATTGCACCGGAGCCAAAACCTGGGGGACGGATTTATTTGGTCCCGCTGGGAAGGACTTAGCGGTATCCTTAATAAGCTCTTCTAAGTCAAGCTTGCTCTCCACAGCCAGCTCCGGAAGGAGTGCAATGCTCCCGTCCAATGACCGCTTTAGCAGGTTGTGATTGTAAAGATGCCGCTGCACCCTTGCCCAGAGTTGAGTGCCTAAACCTCCCAGAAACGCGCGTTTCATGGCCCCCGTCTGTCCCGCCACCACCTCGTTCCTTGACAAGTACCAATAGATCAAATCAAATGTTGAGGTGTACTCTGCCAGCTCTACCCGAGTTCTGACTCTTCTGCACGCGCTCCCTCCCAGGCCACGCGGTCAAAATTGCTTTCCCGGAATCAAGGTTCGCGCCTACCCCACTGCGTTAGGATCTCCGCCTTCAGTTTTAGCCAATCTTGATTCTTGTAGCCTTCCATTTCCTCCACATCCCGGACCTTCTCGTTGTCCATAATGAACAGGACGACAAGCCGGGCCATATTGGCATCCGATGCACCTTCCGCATCTGCAATACCTTTGTATCTCAAGATGAATCGCTCCACATCCGCGGTGTTGAATTGGATGTGAGGGTAGTCGCGTGGCCTGATGCAAACCGGACAAGTGGGTTCATGGTCACTGGAGACAAATGGGGGAACGGCATAGCTTTTCCTGGGTCGAGCGGAGGGAGGGGGAGGAGGAGGAATGGAAGACAAGAGTGGGGTTGGAGTAGCGGACCCAGAAATGGAAGGAGAAGAAGAAGAAGACAAAGAAGGAGTGACTGTAGGGAGGTATGGATAGGACATTGCGCCCGGTTACCTTTGAAAGACAAGAAACGGAAGGTTACTTCCCGGCCAGACCCCCAGATGTGGAAAGAATAAAGGGTTATCCCCCTATAATTGTCCCAAGGTTCGGAAGTTAAAAGTTCCCTGCATTTGAAAGGAGATGGGGATGCCCGGAGTCTCACTTGAAATGAGAGATAGAAATAAGGAGATAAAAAGATAAAGAAAACTAGAGAGAGAGTGAAATTGCCAATCCTTCAATCCTAAGAACTTTCCACCTGGATGTGTATCCAGTATGAGTTCCTTTAATCTCCTGGTGAGATGAGTGATCCAATCCAATGATGTGATGGTCTGATTCCCTCCATGCCTGCCTTCCTCCCCCAATCCGGAGATGAGAGTGAGGATAAGTCCTCCCTCTAAAACCTAACCTAAGTAAACAAGCAAATAACAGTATGACAACAAAACAGAAAACAATCCCAAGACAGAAACCCTAGCCTCCTCTCCCCACCTCCTCTGTACCAAACTCCCCCCAACGCGCGTACACCGTTCCGTTCATCCGGTTCATCCTTCTCATGAAGCGGTCCTTGCACCGCGCCCTCCTCGGAGCCCCCCGCGCCTGTCCGTATCCGTTTGTCCGCGCCCGTGGTGGGTGTCCGGTAATATCACGCATGATCCGCGCGCTTGCACGCGCGCTCCATCCGTTCCTTTATATCCCATGGATTGCTCCCCCCTACGTATTCAAACCGGCGCGCCCGCAAACCTAGTCAAACGCAATACCTTCTAAATCCAATCTCCGAGGCGGATTGCCGCCCATGCCGCATTCAATGCTGAGCCCAAACCATTAACTAGGTGCCGAACCAAACAGCGGCTGCCGCTGCTGAGCACTCCGCATACCCTAATGCTGAGCCCTCTTGCCTCCAATGCTGAGCGCGCAGCTGCGACACAGTTCCCAATCCGTGCCTATAAATTGACACCACAGCAGGCGGTTGACTAATGAGGAGCAGGGAGGGGGAGGAAGGAAAGTGCAGGGCGCCCACGTTGCAGAAGTAAGTCTCTTTTCTCAGTATGCATCGCCCAAGGGTACTACGCTTTGAAAACCCTATCATCATGCAACACTCGTGAGCAAAGGCAAAAGCTGTGGTTCCGTTCTGTGCAGGACCTACAGCAAAGGATGCGTGCGGATGATGCGGTGCAACGCTGGCAAGTACAAGCCGGTGTTGGGGAAGGTCTGACCAAGGAATAAGCCAATGCCTCAGGAATTGAACGGACCGCTTTGACCAATTGCTTGGTCACGGGACCCTTGGGTCACGCCGATTAAGGCTTTGGGGTGGGTTACTAGTTCGGCGCGGATCACAGAGGAGCGGATTGCGGCTTGCAATTTTGGCCCAACGGGATGGTTGAGTACGGAGGAGTGTGAGTTGCTGGTATTGGTTCTGGTTCTTTGGGAAAGAGCGCTTGCGGATTGTCCATGATCTGCAGCGGCTCAACTCCTTTACAATCCGGGACGCAGGACGGCCCCCTTGCGTTGATGAGTTCCTTGAGTCAATGGTGGGGCGTGCTTGCTACGGTTTAGTGGATGTGATGGGGGGATACAACCAGCGCGAGTTGGATCCTTGCTTGCGGCCTCTAACGGCATTTAAGACTGGGTTGGGAAGGATGCAGCTGACTTGGCTACTGCAGGGCGCAACCAATTCTGTGGCGGTGTACCAGGCGCAAATGGCTTGGATCCTGAAAGATGATCTTCTGGAGGGAGTCCAAATCTTCATCGACGACGCGGGCATCAAAGGTCCAAAATCCGATTACGGAGGAGCAGAGCTGGTTGAATTTCCCGGTGTCCAACGTTTTGTGTGGGAATACGCGCAGACGTTGGAACACATCCTGTTTTGCATCAAGGAGGCAGGACTGACGGTGTCAGGGAAGAAGTTGGCTGTTTGTGTTATGGCGCTCAAAGTCCTTGGCCATGTTGTTGCTTCCAATGGCTGGCGCATTTCAGAGAAAAAGCGGAACAAGGTCCTCAAATGGCCAACCCCATGGACGGTGTTGCATATCCTTCAGTTCTTGGGATTATGTAGCTATGTCCGTATGTTCATTGAGAGGTTTGCGGAGGTGGAAAGCCCGCTCTGATCACTAACGCGGAAAGGCGCGGAGTGGAATTGGGGAGAAGAGTGCAATAGCGTGTTCCGGAAGCTCAAGGAGATTGTGGGACGTGACATTGTGCTCCGCGATCTTGACTACAATGCAGGAGGAATTAGGCTAGCAGTCAATTCCAGCGAATTTGGCGCAGGGGGGTTCTCACTCAAGAGGACAACGGTAAGGATAGGCTGGTGCTTTACAAGTCGGTCACCTTCACTCAGACGGAAAGCCGGTAATCTCAGCCAAAGTTGGAGTTGTGCGGGGTTACCAAGATTGTGTGGCGGCTTCAGTATCTTTTGTGGGGGGTTCAATTTGGGCTTTTGGTGGATGCGGAGGCGCTGGCGCGGATGATCAATTCTCCGGCATTGCCCAATGCTCCCATGACCAGGTGGGTGGCCTTTCTTCAACTTTTTTCCTTTGCTGTTGTTCATGTTCCGGGGAAAGCGTTCACTATGCCCAACACGTTGTCGCAGTATCCAAGGGACAACCCATTCAAGGACGCAGAACTGCTCGATGTGGAGACCCTGGTTGTCAAGGTAGGGGTTGTGGAGGCGGGCGTTCAGCTGCCGCTTGGGCAGACCGGGCAGTACGCAATTCTTTGTGATTACTTGCGGGACCTTTGTTTTCCCAACAGAATTATGGAAAAGCACATGCAATGGGCAAGGCGGCGAGCGGGAAACTTCTATGTACAGGAGGGGAAGCTTTGGCGGCGGAAAACTCCGGTTCCCCTTGTGGTTACCACTTCAAGGGCGGATCAGGAAGCTATCCTCCAAAGCCTTCAAGACAATCTCAGCCATTGAGGGGAGGTCAAAATGCAGAGGCCGGTGAAAGAGCGGTTCTGGTGGCTGGGGGTAGTGCGTGCGGTATGGGAATGGTTGGCCTCCTGCAAAGCCTGTTAATTGCGGAGCGCAAGATTGCCTAAGGAAGTTGGAAACCCCACAGGGGAAGACACCCTCTTTGGTCAAGTCTTGCTTGATGTCGTCCACATCAAGGCCTGTAAGTTTGCCTATCTGCTTGTTGCGCGGGACGACCTGTCCGGTTGGGCGGAAGCGCATCTGTTGGTCAAGCTCTCGGCAGAAAAAGTTTCTCTGTTTCTGGAGGAAGATTGGTTTGCGCGGTACGGGTCGCTTTGTCTGGTTACAGTGGACGGAGGGGCTGAGTTTCGCGGCTGTTTGGTTGAGTTGGTGAAGAGTTGCAGAGCCAAGTTTGGCCGAGTAATGGAGTATTATCCCAAGGGGGCCAGCATGATCAAAGGCGGGCATCAACCAATCAAGGAAACCCTGTTCAAGATGTGCGGGGAGGATGGTAAGTGCTGGCAGGAGACCCTTCTGATGGTTCTGTTTGCGGATTGGATTTTGGTGAAGCGGTCAACAGGCTACTCGCTGTACAAATTACTTTTTGGACAGCGCCTCGTGCTTCCAGTGGACATTGAGTTGGAGACGTTCCTGGGGGTTGACTGGTGGAAGGTGAAGACCTCCGCCGAATTGCTTGAGGCTCGCGCCAAACAGCTCCTTTGTTGGGAGGGGATGCTTGCCAAGGCCGCGGACCGGCTGAAGAAGACTCGGACGGCATCGGTGCGCTATTGGGACAAGCGCTGCTCACATTGCCTCCGAGATCCCTTGCGGAAGGGGGATTTGGTGCTCCTGTAAAACCGGAGTCTGTAGTCTCAGTGGGGGAATTTGTTTGCTAACCTGTGGAACGGCCCGTTCCGCATGTCGTCCAAGTTTGAGGGCGGCAGCTATCAGTTGGAGGAATTGGACGGTACTCCGCTGAAACGGAAGGCAGCAGCTTTGCATGTCAAGCGCTTCTTTGCGCGAGGATCTACCTTGTTTGACAAGACAGCGGAAGGGGGTGACGGATCAGACAAGGGGAGTGTGGAGCGCGGAGATGGTGTACAAACGCAATCCGGGGATTTGTCTTCGGGCGGAGAAGCAGAAAGCGTGCCGTTGCAACAGAGTAGGCGGTTGCAACCAGCTGGGGACAGTGGCCAAGTTGGGGGGGGAGGTGGTGGGGTTAGGGGATAAGTTTTGATTTGGTGAGAGCGTGCTCTAGCTGGTTCACAGCCGGAACAACTAGACACCCCAGAATGTTTGTTTCTCTATGTTTCTTTCTTATCTGGATTGTGGGGTCTTTTCTGGCTTGGGGTTTTTGCAGGAAACGCAGGCGCGGCACAAAGCCGGGTCTGTGAACGCGAGGACAAGCCCCGCAGAACCGGGACTCGAGGAAAATCCCGCGGATGGGGGAAGCGGGACAAAGAGCAATTTGCGGGTGGTCTACAGGTGTTGCGCAGAATAAAAAAAAAATATGTGTTCTTTTCTATTTTTCTTCTCTGTTGGTTTCTTTTTCTCTTTTTCTCTTTTTCTATTCTCTCAGGATATCTCAAGGATGGGTGGTTGGTATGGGAATAAGCCTGATTTGGTGAGGGGGTGCTCTAGCCCGTTCACAGCCGGGACAACTAGGCACCCCAGAATGTCCGTTCTCTTACTCTCTCTCTCTCTCTTCCCTTACGGTGGCGCGCGCTGGTGTTTGGTTGTTGTGTTTGTTACAGGAGGGGTACAGGGAACTGTGTGGCAGTCCAGGTACCTTTGCGGAGCACCAGAAGGCGACTTTGCGGAATGGGCAGATTTTGCGCGTGGACCTACTCCGGCTCCGCCCTTTCTTTTCTCGACTTAGATTTTTCTCAATTTTTACTTGGGGGGTCTCTTACTTTTACTTAGGCCGCTCACTGGCTCACTTGGAAGTGGTACACGCAATGGGTAATCAATTTCAAGGGCGGAATGATAAGAATAAAAGGTACAACGAGAGTGTGAAGGAAATTAAAAGGAAAAGAAAGGAAAGAGGGGCCCCGCCTAATCCGCCTCCATCGCTGGGACCATTCCATTCCTCGCGTCCGCCAGGAGCTCCCAGAATTGTGCCAATACTTTGTGCCGGGAATCCGTTCCGTGGGCCCTTGGGATCGAGAGGAAGCCACGAAGTAGCTTGACCAAGTCGTCCGCAAACCAATTGAATTGAACCTTGGGTAGCATGCGGCCAATCAGAATCTCCGGGACCTTGGGAGACATTCAACCAGGGGCAGGTGGCGCGGGGGGAGGTGAGGACAAGATAACCACCCTCTCCGGTGAGGGGGAGGATGCTGGGACCGGAGATGGCAATGGTGGTGGTGGAGGAGTAGGCGACGGAGCCGGAGGGGGTGTCGGCGGTCATGGAGGAGGAGGAGGGGGTGCTTGCGCGGCCGCGGGTTGTCCGGAAAGCCTCGGGTCTGGTACCTTTTGATTCACGCCAACAGCAGCAGCCCAAGCGCGGGTTGCCGCGCGCCATTCCTCCAAGGTTCCGTATTTGCTTCGTTGCGGAGGTCTGGCCCGGCAGAGAGGTGATGCGGAGTTGCAGCTCACGTGCAAGGTGGGGGGTGACGGAGCTCGGGGGTGGCGGGATGAAGGTGAACCGGGGCTGTCCACAAGCCTTCCAAGATTGAGTCGTTGCTTGAGCCCACAAACGAGTCGCGCCTGGTTCTTTTGCGCGGTTGGGTGGGGTTGGGTCTGGGACGGGCTTGCGGCATTGTGTTGCCAAGAGAACATCGGCGGTGGCCGGCACGGCAGGCCAAGCAAGCTTGACGGCCGGAGAGGAGTGTGCACAGAAGACTGTTCCTTGCGCAGTAGGTGCAGGGAGGGACCATGATGAGGGTAAGGAAGGAGGATGGGGGAAGGTGGTAGTGGGAATGGTGGGGGTGGTAGTGGAAGTAGCGGTGGTGGTAGGGTGGTGAAGCAATGGAAGACTTCTGGGGACAGAACTCAAGTTGGGGGGGGGGATGTGGTGTCAATTTATAGACACGGATTGGGAACTGCTTCGCGGCTGGGCGCTCAGCATTGGAGGAAAGCGGGCTCAGCTGTAGGGTATGCCAAGTGCTCAGCAGCAGCCCCTGTTTGGCTCCGCACCTAGTGGATGGGTTGGGCTCAGCATCAAATGTGGTGTGGGCGGCGATCCGCGCCGGGGATTGGATTTGGAAGGTAGTGCGCTCAACTAGGTTTGCAGGCGTGCCGGTTTGGATACGTAGGAGCGGAGAAATCCGCGGGCTATAAAGGAACAGATGGAGCACGTGTGCAAGCGCGCGGATCACGCCGGATAATACCCGAAATCCACAACAGGCGCGGACAAACGGATACGGACAGGCGCGGGGGGCTCCAAGTAGGGCGCGGTGGAAGGACAACACCATGAGAAGGACAAACCGGACTGATGGAACGGCATACGGACGTTGGGGGAAGTTTGGTACGGAGGTGGGGAGAGGAGGCTAGGGTTTCTGTTTTGGGATTGTTTTCTGTTTCTTTGTCATACTGTTATTTGCACTTGTACTTAGGTTAGGGTTGAGAGGGAGGACTTATCCTCACTCTAAACTCCGGGTTAGGAGGGGGGGGGGCATGAATCAGACCATCACATCATTGGATTGGATCAATCATCTCACCAAGAGATTAAAGGAACTCATACCGGATACACATCCAGGTGGAAAGTTCTTAGGATTGAAGGATTGGCAATTTCACTCTCTCTCTATTTTTCTATTTCTCATTTAAGTGCGACTTTGGGCATCCTCATCTCCTTTCAGACGCAGGGAACCATTAACTTCCGAACCTTGGGACAATTATAGGGGGAAAAACCTTATTCTTTCCACAACAGATGAATGAAGAAAGGAGTTGAAAATACATAAAGTTCACCTGGGGTTTTGCGGCATTCTGGGGCATGTTCAGGGTCGGGGGTTTTAGATGAGGCTCATGCCCCACCCAAATCCCTGGGTTACAGCCTTATTTAAAAATATGAAAAGGGGTGGGCATGGCTTGCCAAGTTAGAAGGGGTAGTGGCCAGGGGGTGGCTCTCGTGGGATTCAAACAGCAGACTTGCATAACCATTTCAGGGGTGGTATTGAGCTTCCATGTGATGGTAAAGAAAAAACAGCTGACATTTGCTGTGGAGAATTGTCCAGACATCTCTGGATGCGCAACCTGCTGCAATAATCCTGGGAAGTGTCAACTCCACCATCAGATGACCACTCCTTATTTCTTTTCCACCAGCCCACAACCACCTCCTGCAAGAACAACATCTGCCCCTCCACCTCCTCAGATTGTCAAAAACTCAATGTTGTTCCTCTTCAAGATGTTGTTACCCTATTAAGACTCCCCACACCTGAACTCAGCACATAACCTGAGTGCCTCAAGAATTCATTCACTGACTTGGATCAAGTTCAATGCCAAGGGCTTTATGTCCATCCTTGCACCTGCCAAAAAAATTGGGCCCAAATCACCAGAAACCCCACAGATTACCTAGCCAAGTGTCCTGTGAAATTAGCCTTGGGCAAACTCACCAATCCTGCCACAACACTGCTTCAAGCTCCAACCAAATCAACTTTTGATGATTCTAATGATGTTGGTGACCCTGATGAATATATATCTGAGTCTGTTAGTAAAATTCAGAATGGTTCATTTTTAATTTGGATCAAGTCAATTTTCTGAATAAATTTTGACCAGAAACATATTTTTTTTATATTATGTTCTATCTTTCCTGGCTTGGCTGTACCTTGTTTGTGGCATTAGCCAGGCTAATTTTCAATTGGAAACAACCTATATTACATCCCTTATTCAAATATTTTCCAAGCTCCTGCCCAAGGTTAAAATGAAATTGGTCCCCAAAGATATGCAAGCAATAACTAAGCATCTTAAACTCAACCCAACACTTAAATAATACCTTTTTTGTAAGAATTGCTTCTCACTTTACCCCATTGAATATTGGCCGTCTGAATGTGGCTATTGACCCACCCTCAAATCAACAAAATGCAGGCAGGATCTTTTTGATCATCAAAATGCCTCAGTTTTGAATGATTTTTGTACCCCCAAACTAAAAAAAACATTCCATCAAACCATTTCCCATCCTACCAACCCTTCCAGCATTTTTTTCATTCAAGATTTTTTCAAATGGTTGGAATGGTTCTTATCCTTTCCAGGAATAGAAAAAAGAATTGATGACTGGTTTGTTAACATGGATTCAAAAACCAAATTTATTATTGACTATTTTCAGCCAGAAGCCTTCTCCAAGATTTACCCAAAAAAGGAGTTGGAATAAACAATCAAATCTCTCAATCTAGTATTTACTCTCTTCATCAATTGGTTCAATCATCTTGGAAAAAATCTTGCTGGAAAGCAAGTTTCACTTGGCATCATGGCCCTCACCTTTCTCAATCTACCTCCCTCCCTCCAATATGAGCCTCAATCCACATTTCTATCTGGAATGATACCAGAACCAAATAAGCCGGAAATTTTAACAATAAATCACATGCTCTGTCCATTATTCAATGAACTTCTTGATTTCAAAAATGGGATCAAAATTTGAAACAGTCATTTTCCTTGTGGTTGGAAGGTTTTTGTGAGGCTTGAAGCCCTACTTGGTGATTTTTTTGCCTCCCACAAGGTGTCTGGCTTTGTTTCTCATTCAGAAACTCATTTTTGTTCATGGTGTAATACTTCCAGGGCTGATATCAAATAAATGGAAATTGGTCAACCTCAAAACCAAAGGAAGACTCTAGGGGTTGTTAGAAGATGGCTTGGAGAGAAAAACTTCAGTACCTTGGAAAAATTATTGAAGTTGACTGGTGTTAGGTAGTCTGAACTAAATCAATTACCTTGTTGGGATCTGGTGAAGCTTGTTGTGCTTGGAGTGTCAGCATCCTGGATGACAAGAACCTTGCTGTCCTTTAGATAACAGAGTTGATAGAATAAATAATAAATATATTATTTAATAAATGCAGCAAAAATCTGTAAATTATTTGGATAAAGCTTATTGCAAGGTTAATTGGTTTGGTTATGGTTTATTTTTATAAATTAATATAGATAAATTGATTATTAAATATTTTTATAGAGGGGCCACAATTATATTTAGGATCTTTAACACCTCTCTTCAGCAAATTCAATATGAAAACACGTAGTCCTGGTTACTTTGGGCCCTTTAGTTTAAAGGATATTTTGCCCAAAGATAATATGTATATAAAATACAGGGTGGAGTGGCAGGGCTTTTTAACCAAGCTTCCACGACAGAGAAAGGATAATAAAACTCACTAGTATATTATTAAATCCTTTGGGTATCTGTTTGGGACGTGCACTGATGGGTTAAACCTGTATACTGGTGTTTATAAGGTTGTTCAGAAGTTTAAATTGATAAAAAGAGGTTCAGGATGGATATTATTAATCAGACTAAGCCATAAATCAACTAATTGTCTCTTATAAGTATTTGATTACCTTGGAAGGGTTTCTGGATATAAATATAACTGGGTCTCTGGGTATCAACATCCTCTAAAGAGCTCTTTATTTATAGCTTTTGGAGTCCCAATATTGTCCTTCTGAGGGGTACAGGGGCTCAAAGGGACAGAAACTGAGGCTAGCAGGGTAACCAGTGGTAGAATGTCACGTGTTCTTGGTGCTGCAACACAGGTAGCATCTAATTCCACAGGGTATGGGAATTATTCTACTTTATAATTGATGTTTGGACATGTGAATAACGCTAATATGTCCTTTTTATTTATTATTTAATTAATTATCCTTAGTAAATGTTCCCAGTAAGTTAATAATTATTTTAATAGACATTCCTATGGATATTCTGATGTCAGGTGAGTTCTCATTATGTATTAAATATTTGGAGTAAAGTTGTGATATTGATTTTACTCCTTATTTACAAAATACAGTTGATTTACTAAACTAATTACTTAAAAATGTAAGTCATGGGTATTCATGTAATATTTTTACATCATAAGTTTTCTTAGTATGTTGCAAAAATGTTGATGTCTAGAAATTCTCATAATAGTATATTGAAGTATTTTAATATATTTTTAGAAGTAGTCATTTTCTTATTTTCGACATTTTGGTACTTTGAATTATATTTAATAAAAAAAAGGTTAGTTAAGTATTTTTATATAGTTTTATGTACTTTTAGACTATATACTATCCGCAGGAACATTTATTAAATATGTAGAATGTTCCCGTGTGGGTCTTAGCATGTTTACGTGGTACCTAAGTTTCTCAGGCCGCCTGTCACTTTGTCAACCCATAGTCCCATGTCTGCGTACTTGTCAGAGGCCCGGGGCTGCGTACACAGCTTTGACAGAGTGACAGAGCTTCAGCTCCGCCGGGGACGGGTGCATTTCCTGCTGCGGCTGCGTGCAGGAATTGTGACAGAACACATTTCCGTCTGTAACTCCTAAAATATACACAACACCTCAATTCTGACTGAATTTTAGGTGTGAAACCTATATATGACAATACATGTGAAATATTTAATTGGCCAAAAAGCTCAATAATGGAGCAGTAGTATTTTGGTCTTTCTTTCCTTAATTATTTAAAAATATAAGGAGTTGGATTTCAAGGGTGGGGTCAGTGAGTGACCCTACCTAGTTTTGGGTGGAAAATCCATTTCTGTAAGAATATTTATGGTTTTCATACTCCTTCTTAGGTTAATTATATTATTATTATTATTATTTTATTTCTGTTACTTTTGCAGCTTGCTTTGCAATAGTAGCAAGCTGACATGGAGTAATTCACAATTGGTTCAATGATTTTTTGCAACACAATTTCAATTTTTTTGGGGCTTGAATGGCAATTAATCCAATTCTCATGAGGCGCCCCTTCCATGGATTTTTTGAAAAAGCAAGTGAAGAACCAATTGATCTCTGCCATAATTGATGTAGTTGTAACTGCTGGAATAACTTGGATGCCTCAAGGGTTTGGAGGAGGAAAGAATTGTAAGCTAAAGGCAAGTGCATGGCATACTTTGTTCACCATCCAATTACCCTTGGCTTTACTGGATTTTTTCATGAACTCCAATGTGGAAAATTATTTGAAATTGCATCAGATGTTCATTAAAAAAATCTGATCACTTTTCCAATGTACCAGGATGTTCAGCATCAAGAAAACAACAATAGAAGACATTCATTGCTTTGAAAATAAGTAAAGCATCTGGACTGCAACTTCCTGGGAGCTTTTTCCAGATCACCTAGTGTTTCCCAATAACCACTGTGCACCTCACATACCAGATCAAATGCAATGGCGGGGCCCCCTGATGGGAGCATTGGAATTCCCAGGTGAAAAATTGATTGGTCTCCTTAAAAAGTTTAAATCTAACATGATCCCAAGTGAGTTGCAAGGTTAAAAATGTAAAACTTAAAGATATCTGAGAAAAATAGACCAGGCTGGTTTTCAAGAATTGAAGAAAAGCAATGGGCAAAAAATAAAACAACCATATCACAGCCAGACAAGGTAGAAGACAGTAAAGAAATACCAACTTGGAGGAGGGTTCTGCAGGCTGGGTTATGGCCTATGGAGAGACTAGGCAGAACCTTACTGAAAAAAACTAACACAAGTAAGGGAGTGGAATTTTGGAATAAAGCACTAGATGAAAGAACTGCATTTGATGAGAAGGAGATTTACAATTCTCTGACTCAAAACAATTTTTTTTCCCAGTGAATGATCCAACCAGGGAAAGAATTGATCTGAGGAAGTAGACCAAGGTTGAGGGTGAGTCTTGATGTAGAGTTGAAGATATTTAGGGAACCTAAAGAAATATGGGTTATGCAGTTATTGATTCTTTGGAGTGTTGAGGTTGAGGAGATTCAGAAGTTATTGTAAGGCAAAGCCAGGGATGATGATGAGAAGGGATCTGAGTCTGATCAGTCAAGAGAGCGGAATCAATTTGAAGTGGAATGAGAGACTCCAGGGAGTACCAAGTGGTGCCCAGATGAGATTGGGGGAAGCTGTGAGGGTTACAAAAGGTCCACTGGAAGAGTTCACACAAGGAGACACAGTAGTAATGACAGTAGGGAAGCAAGAAAAGGAACAAAGTGGTAATGATAGGAGAGTAATGAGAAGATCAATGAAAGAATCAACACAATGCCTCAAATCTACATCAAGAGAGTTCAGAATTTGACATCCTCAGCCAGGCCTTTTATGGCGGTGTTTCTTGCAGCTTTTTTTAGCACATCAGCCAGCATGTCTTGTGAGACAATTAGATTCACTTTGATGGTGCCATCATTCAGGTTGTTGCACAGGATCTTCAATTTAATGTCTATGTTTTTTGCATGAAACTTATTTCCAAATTTCTTCAGCTTGTCTTCAAGGCCTTTTGTTATCAATGAGGTGCACAGGTGGATCTAGTGGTACACGCCATAGCTTGCTCAGAAGATGATGGAGCCACTTTCCTTCTAGATGACTTTTTGAGAGGGAGTTGCAATTGCACTTGGTGGATGAGTGGGCTATGCTGCATTGTTACCAGCTGGTCCAATAGATGGGGATTCCCTTGTAAAGAAATAGGAGCCCTGGTTGAGAAATTTGAGATTTGGGGTTGTCTCCCCAGGGGGTGTTGCTGTAGATCACCAAATGGTTTGTGGCCAATTTGCTTCTGATCATAAGCTTGAAGTTGGTAGTATTCAGTAGTTATTTCCAAAAGTGGATTACTTCCTTCCAGTGGTTTATGCCAGGTTGTTTGAAGAAGAAAGAAAGGCTTCACACAGCAAAGTCAGGCCTGCCCATGTTGGCTATAAAGTTGAGTTGAAAAATGGGAGATTGATAGTTTATGTTGAGTTCTTTGAACTTCTCAATTTTGTCATCAGTTGCTGGTAGTAAGTACAGTACTGCAGTAAAAGGGTTGCTCAAGGGTTTAGCATTGGTCAGGTTTAGTTCTTCCAGGCCATTTTTGATGTGATTGGGAAGTGAAAAACTGATGGATTCCTTGCCTTGGTTGACTTTCATTCCAAGGAGTGTGTCAAAATTGTGGGCGGAGGAGTCTTTGAATTTTCCCAAAAAGGCTGTTTTGAATTGGTCAATGTCACCTAATACAACCAGGTCTTTTACATGGAAGAACAGACTGGTGATGGAGTAATTGTGAAGGTATAGACAGGGATTGGAGTCAATTTCCTTGAAGCCTTCACTTTTGATCCAACTAACCAGCGTTTTATACCTATTTAGTGAAGCTTGTTTTAAACTTTATGGTGATTTCTTTAGCTTCAGGAATTTCCTTGTTCTCTTTGATCTCACTGGGATCCTTATGTAAATGTTCTTTTCAAGTGGCGCATGGAGAAAGGCACCCTTGATGTCAAATTGAATTATAGGAAGATTCTTGTCAACAGAGCATGCTAGGAGAGCTTGTAGGAAGGAAATTTTTCCAGTAGGTGCAAATGTTTTGAGGTAATCAATGCCATAACCTTGGTTGAATCCCTGAATGCCAACTCAGGATTTGAGGGTGAAAGCTACAGTTTGTAGGTATTTTTAACATCAAAATATCCAAGTGGTGTCCAAAAAATTGGTTACATCATATTTTTCAGCATCTTCCCATGACTCAAGGTCCTTGGAATTATTCAGTTCCTTGTATATGGATGGAATCCTTTCTGGGAATTTGAGAGCCTTTTGAATTTTGGAGGGAATTTTTTTTGAATGGAATTATCTGTATCTGTCAGGAGGTTTTAGTAAATGAAATTCTCTAAACCAAGGTAGGAGGGATTTCTGGATTGTCTCATTGGATTAATCTGATTTGGATTTGAAGGAGGCCACAGAGTTGATGATTTCTGGCTTTTAATCTTCTGGAGAGGTTGCGCTTTGGTTGTTGGCAGTTGGAGGTGCTTGAGACTTCACAGCTGCAGTGAAATTGGAGGGAGAGATCTCAATTTTGCAATTCAATTCTGAGGAAGATTCATTGGACTTCAGGAATTCCACATGTTTGGTTTTTGTTAGAATTTTGGTCTACTTTTAGTTTTTCCTGAATCTTGAGTGCAACCTGTGTTGTGGTCCTCCAAAAATGTTCAGTCTCTAATGGCCAGTATTGAATATTATTCTTATTCATTTCTACCTATTTGTTCAACAACTTGTCAGCCTCTTTTTTTACTTAGTCTACTTAAGTCTGCTGAACTTCAACTGAATGAATCCACATCCATTCCAACT
The DNA here is from genome assembly GCA_025617555.3 of Puccinia polysora. Classification (NCBI taxonomy): domain Eukaryota; kingdom Fungi; phylum Basidiomycota; class Pucciniomycetes; order Pucciniales; family Pucciniaceae; genus Puccinia; species Puccinia polysora. The sequence goes on along the minus strand of CM062638.1, from coordinate 4,198,032 downwards.
CACAACAAACCTGAGTGCCCCTACAACTCTCTGATCTGCTCCTCTTGGAAAAATAAGTTCCTCCTCCTCATCCCTTCTTTGGTCTCAACTGGAGCAACTTACTCAAATTTTAACACAGCTAAAAGCCAAACTGCTCCCCTGAGAACATTCTCCCTCTGATCCCATCAATATGAGCCTCCCTTTCCTCTTGGTTGAGTTCTTGCATTTTTTGTCTTAGTAACTTTTTAGCCATCAATCTCTTAATGTGCTATGTTGCAATTTACACCACCCATTTGCTCTAGTTTGGTTGTATGAGTGTTTATTTTTCTCATTTGAGTGAAACTTGCCATCATTGCTGCCATTGTCACTGCTTGCAACTTGACCAATGTGGTCCTTAAGTCATCTTCATCATCTTTGCTTTGGTTGCTCCACTCATCACCTAGCAACCTTGGACTCGTTCAATCAATCTGGCCACCAGCACCATTTTTTTCTTCTGTTTGGCTCATCCTTATCAACCTCATTACCATCTTGTCAATTTGCGACCTCTTTGCATTACTAACTAAATTGTCTGATTTTTCTACTTGCTCAATCTTGTCTCAATCTTCAACAATCAATTGATTTGACAAGCACCAATCTTTTGATTGCTCAACCCATCAAGTACTGATCTCAAGAAATCTTGCAACAGTTTGTCTCATAATTTTTACCTTTAGTTGCCCTGCTCCATTTTTCTTGGCCCAATCTTCTGCAATAAAACTTCCGCTTTCCCGGATGATTGTTTGACCACCTTTATCAATCTTGCGCTTGCTTGGTCAATCATCATCTCAGCATTGCCATTGCCAACTCAGTTTTCTCAATCTTCAAGTTTTTAACTTGCACTTATTTGATTGGTCTTGCTCTTGATCTTGTAATTGTTTCAACCTTTCTATTGCAATACTTTTGCCCTGTTTTCTCCCCCTTTGAATTTTTTTATTCTAAAATCTTCAATCCTCTGTCTCCTTTATCAATTGTACTCTTATTGTTGTTTTTAGCTGCTCGCACGGTCAGATGCCCTCATATCACTACCAACCTTGTGCTTGGTTCAATTGATTCTGCCAATGTCCTTCATCAGCTTCCAACCTTGCATTTTCTTCAGCAACCTCAAGTTGCTTGGTCATTGTCTTTGAATCACCCCTTCTCTATTTGTTTGCCTGATGGCTACTCAAGACCTCTCTCCAATTGTGCATCGCCTTGTCCTCTGGCCACCTTGCCTTTTCCTTGAATTGCACCCTTGTCATTTCCCTTGGTTGTTTGCTTTTGGTAATCTCAAATATCTGATCTTGCAATCACCTGGTCCACCATTATTTCATGTTGTTGCCTATTTGCGCAATCATAGCTCTTATTCAACCACTATTATTTCTTGCCTGTTTGAGCAACCATAGCTTCTATTCTATTTGGTTTGGTTGCTGTGTGACCAAATCTGGACACCCTGGACCAGATGCGGAAATTCAATTTTTTTTTTAAAATTCTTTTATTTAGGTGTCATTCATCAAAAAAAAAAAAATGGAATTTTTATGTATCAGTATCACTCCTCCAATTTCATCATCCTGCCAAGCATTCCTCTGTCCCAGTGGTCTAGGAAAGGCTTCTCTTGGTGTCATCACCTAGGCATTGCCTTCAATTCCTTCTCTCTTTGTTCCCCCCTTCCTTTTGGCCAAACGCGCGGGCCAAGACCCGCTTGGCCCGAGATATCCCCATCCCCATCCTACTCTAATCTACTCTCCAACCAAACCTCTTCTCATCATCTCATGATCCTCAACGGTCTCCAGCAATCAACCAATGAGGATCCAATCAACCCTCTTGAAATTGAAATTGAAGGAGCAATTGATAGTCTACTCAGATCTAACACCAATGATGACAATGATGAGTCACCCAACCATCATCATCATCAACCCTTTGACTCAAATCTGGCCACCTCCCTTGAGGATTGTAGGACAAGCAAGAGTTGCGGCTCAAGCTTGATGGCAAATTGATGATCATCAAAAGTGAACCCAACCATGCCTCCCATAATCATCATCATCAACACCATTGTACTGGTTCTTCCTCCAACATTGGCCCCAAGACTGTCCAAAGGAAGCATGTCAATGGAGCCAACCTCTTGCCCCATCCAAAGGCTCATCTCCGGGTAGCCGCTCAACTTTGCACCAAGGAAGTCTCTCCCAATCTCCTCACCAAGGCTGAAGTCCAGCAATCAGTCAACCCAAGTCCTCCAATCCCACCCACGCCCATTGGAGGTGTTCCTACTTCCCAGTCCAAGCCTCATCCTGGGACTCTTCCACCTCCGCCATCTGTTTCCACAGCAACCACAACCACTCAATCCCCCCCTTGGTCCGCAAATCGGCCAACACCCATCCGTCAATTGCTTGCACCCCCTTCCATCTTCAGGTGGGGGTGGAAAGCATTGTCCACCGCCAGCAAAAATCTTCAGGTGGGCTGGTTCATTTTTTTCCCCACCCCTTCCGCCTTTGGGTGAGGGGTGGGTGATCCTTGTGTTGTCGCGCGCGCCCATCCGCGGACGGACGCAAGAGAGGTGAAGGGATGAGAAAAGATCCCACCCCCGTCAGGGAGGCCATATTTCCACTGGCCTGCTTGATCTATTTTTCTGATCATCTGAAATCAAAAAAAAAAAAAATTCCGCTCTATTTGTAGAATCACTTGTTCATAGTCAAACAGGGCCTCCTGCCTATATGAGGAGGGGCTCTCCCCCGCCTTTTGGTGAAAAAGGGGGGATAATATGGTACCTTACCAGAGAGAATTATCATCACAATCATCTTGAAATAAATTATCTGTGGGGTATCATTCCCCTTTATCTGAGAATTGAATTCTGGGTATATCCATGATTGCCCCTTGATCCTTGAGCTTCCATACTCAAATCCTGATCCTTGATCTTTATCACCAACCAAAAGCCTTTCTGGTTGAAGAAGAATTTTACTGATTGAATTCTTGAGTGTGTTACACCACTCCTGATCCCTTTATCCAACCATACTGGTCCTGATCATCCTTTGATTATCTTTCCAGAACCGGTCACTTTTGACTGAAGAGGTTTTATTAAGCTTAAAACCTGGAGTTTTGAACCTCCCTTTATTTCTTTTGAAGTTGAATTTGGCCACGCTACTCTTGAGTCCCTTGAGAAGTGTTGGGCTATTCTTGTTTGAATCAGTTATTGTTTTGCTTCTAGAGCTTCATCAAACAATTAGCTTTGTCTTGTGCAGCCACCCACAGTTATCTGGTACCCTTCAAGCGCTTGATTGCGGAGAGTTGGGCAGGTTCATTGAGAACCTGGAGGTTTTTTGGGATTGAGTTGATCTTTCATAAGCTTCTGCTGACGACCAGAGCTATTAGCTTGTGGGTGTTGTTACTTACAACTGCCTTGTCTTGTTGAACTCTGAACAATCATTGACTTCTTCTATTCAAGTTTGCCTGGCATCATCTTGCCTCAGATAGTGTTGTTTCCCAGCTACCAACTACTATCATCTTATCCTTTACTCTTTGGACCCCAATTTACCAGGCTCTGGACTTTGATCTTGGTTACATTTAAATATTTTTGTAACACTCAGGAGGGCAGCCTAAACAGCACCTTTCCCCTCCACAGAACTGCCACGGTCTAGCACCTTTTGGAGTCTTACATTGCTAATGTCTAAATTTGGCCGGTTCTGCGCTACTCCAAGTTGCATGTCTGGCTAGTTGATCACACCCTTGGTCCTACATTGGTCCTTCTCCCTTAAGGGAAAATCTTTTTTTGTTTAGTTGCTGTTCATATAAGACTGGGGTTCAAAAGTTAAGATTGGAATTTTAGTGTCACTTGTTGATTTAATAGACTCAATTGTAGTTCAACTGTAGTTCCAAAATCACAAGTTTTCCTTCCTCTCTAATAGAATACACCCTTATCGCAAAGTTCAAAAATCTCTTCATTCTAAGTTTTAATATTGGATTTAATAGACATGCAAGAGTCCTGAATTTCCCAGCTTATTATTTTGTTTAACCTCCCTCAAGCTTCAGTCAAAGGGGTGTGTTAGAATTTTGGTCTATTCTTAGTGTTGCCTGAATCTTGAGTGCAACCTGTGTTGAGGTCCTCCAAAAATTTCCAGTCTCCAATGGCCAGTATTGAACATTTCTTATTCATTTCTACCTATTTGTTCAACCACTTGTCAGCCTCTTTTGTACTTAGTCTACTTAAGTCTGCTGAACTTCAACTGAATGAATCCACATCTGTTCTGACTCACAACAAACCTCAGTGTCCCTACAACTCTCTGATCTGCTCCTCTTGGCAACATAAGTTCCTCCTCCTCATCCCTTCTCCAGTCTCAACCAGAGCAACTTACTCAAATTTCAACAGTTTTGACGATTTTTCCTGTCTTTGTGATGATTTTATATGACAGTAGTCAAGGGTTGTAGCCAATGAGGATTCCTTCAGTGCCTTTATTTGTTAATTTTGAATGGATCTCAGTGTTTCTGAGAAGGTAGATAGCTCTGGATCCAAAAGGTTTGAAATAGTTTGTAGGGATTTGTGTTTTGTGCAACTGCTCCCATGAGTTTTCTTCTCCTTTGGTTGCGGGTACTTGATTCAAGGCAATACAGAAGCCTTGGGTGACTATGCGCCAGTAGCTTTTTGGAATGGATGAGCTTCTGAATGTGGATCTGAGAGATTCCATAATTTTTCCATTAGAAGCCTTGCCATTGTGCTGAGGGTGATAGGGTTCACTGATGAGATGGTCACTGAATTTAGACTTGAAGTAGGTATATAGCAATTTGTTCACAAATTTGCAACCAATTTTGGTAATCACCTCAACTGGGTAGTGTCCTTGTTTCCTTGCTTCATTTTCAACCATGAACATGATTTTGGCCATTTCCAAATCATTCAAAGGTATGGGAAAGCTGGATAGGTATCCAGACTTATTTTCAAGTACAGTGAGGAAGTATCTCATGCTGCCCTTGATCATTGGGTTCAGAGGACCCATCAGATCCATGTGCAGTCTGTTGAACACTTGGTTGGAAGGTATTTTTTTGTTGTTGAAGGATGAACTTGTGAATTTGGATTTTCTGCAAGCCATGCATTCAAAGTTGTCCCTGATTTCTTAGTCAAGGACATGTACAAGATGTTTTTCAATTCTTCCAAGACTGGCATGACCATTCTTGTGAAGTTAAAAAAGTTTTTACTGGTTCAGATAGAAGCATTTGTTGTTGAGGGGGGGAATCTGATTGATAATCAGCAAGTTGTTGCAGATTGACCCTACAATTATTTTTTCCCCTCTGAGTTTTATCAAGAAGATTGGTGTCACAGGTTTGGTATCCACTGACAGATTGCAATGTTTCTTCAGTAGGTAGCCCATGGAGATGAGGTTGAAGGTAGCTTCCAGAACACAGGCTGAGTTCTCAAGGGAGATAGTCTTGTCTTTGGTGATGAGTTTGGCAGTTCCCAAGCCCTGGATAGCTAAGCCACCTCCCTTATTTCTGGTTTTGATTTTCTTGTTGCCAGATTGCATGGTCAGATTACTGAAAAGAGTTCTGTCTCTGATCATATGGATAGAGCAGCCACTGTCCAGGATGAATTGATTATTATTGAGTTGACCGTTGTGGTTTAGGGCGCAGAAAAATTAATAGAAGTGAGCTTGTTCTTTCTTTTTTTCACCTTGTCTGGCTTTATCTGGGGGGTGGTCAGGTTGGAGGTCAGGAAATTCTACCCAGCATGATGAAGGAGGGTGTGAATTTAAAAATGGGTCATTTTTTCCATTTTTTCATTGTGGCGCATTTGGGTCTCAACATTTTTGATGGTAGAGTGCGGCTGAAGCCTTGGACAACTGTTGGTTTTTTGAACGTAATTTGTTCCAGTGCTGCACCAAGTGATTGAGTACCAGGGTGACTGTCAGTTCAGCGCCAGAGTGTATAATTTGGGATCAGATTGATTTGAGTGAGTCCAGTAGTTTAAAAAGTATCAAGTAGCTGAGGATGTTGGAAGGTAAGTCAATTCCCACTTTGTCATGTTTGCCCAAGTGTTGTTTCACAGAGGTGACAAACCTGTCTATGTTGTTTTGGTTCAATGCAGGGTATAAGAAGTTGAAGAACATTTGCGCCCTGTTGGAAGCCTGAATGGAGGCAAAGTGGTCCTTAGCAGCCAGCCAGATCTTTTTTGAAGAGTCTTCATTTTCATGTGTGATAATGTTGGTGTGGGTGGCTGGATCCAGTTATGAAATGAGGTAGCCCACCATTTTGTTGTTTTCAGGAATCTCATCAAGGGGGTTGCTGGAGTTTCTTAGATGGATAATCCACTGCATTTTGAATAATTGCTCCATCTTCTTCTTACAGCCGGAGTAGTTTGTTTCTGTGAGAAGAGGAGTTGATTCCATCAGAGACTTGAGAGCAATAGCCTTGAATTAGCTTTCTCCGCCTGGTCCAGGTGATTCAGATGAGAGTGCCATGTTGGTTGAGCTATCAGAAATTTTGGCTTTTAATCATGTGAAAATTAAGGATATCTGAGAAACCTATACCAGGCTAGTTTTCAAGAATTGAAGAAAAGAAATGAATGAAAAAGAAAAAACAATTGTAAGACTCCAAATGGTGCTGAGCCGCAGGCAGTTCTGTGGAGGGGAAAGGTGCTTTTTAGGCTGCCCTCCTGATTGTTACAAAAATATTTCAATGTAACCAGGATAAAGGTCCAGAACCTTGTGAAAACAAATCAATAGAAAGGGATAACTTTGATGGTAATTGGTAGCAATGGAAAAAATACTATCTGAGGCAAGATGGTGTGGGAAAGACTTGAAAAAATAAGTTAAATTTTTTTCAGAGTTCAATAGAACAAGGCAGTTGTAAGTAAAAACACCCACAAGCTAGTAACTCTGGTTGTCAGCATAAGATTAGGAAAGATCAAATCAATCCCAACAAACCTCCAGGTTCTCAATGAATCTGCCCAACTCACTGCAATCAAGCACTTGAAGGGTACCAGATAACTGTGGGTGGCTGTACAAAAAACAAAGCCATTTGTTTTATGAAGCTCTAGAATCAAGGCAACAACTAATTTGAACAAGAAGAACCAAACACTCCTCAAGGGACTCAAGAGTAGCATGGCAAAAATTCAACTTCAAAGAAAATAGGGGAGGTTTAACACTCCAGGTTTCAAGCTTAAAGAAAAATCTCAGTCAAACATGACTGGTTCAAGAAAGAAAATCAAAGAATTATTGACACCAATATGGTTGGAAAAATGGATCAAGTAGTGGTATAACACACTCAAGAATCCAACCAAATGAATTTTTCTTCAACTAGCAAGGCTATTGGTTGGTGATATGGATAAGCCCATACAGGGGTGGATCAAGGATTTGAGTATGGAGGCTCAAGAATCAAAGGTCAATCATAGATATACCCTGGATAAGATGCTAAGATAAAGGGGAAGGGCCCCATGGATTTTTTATTTTCTCAAAACAATGGAGGAATAGATTCATTCATGATTCATGGATGATGGGGCAAAATAAAGGTGAGAGCCCCTCCTTTTATGGGCAAGAGACCCTGTAAACTATTTAAAATGGGATAAAAAAAATGAGAGCAGAAAAAAAAAATTTTTTTTATGGCAGTGATAAGAAAGAAAACCCAGATTTGGTATTTGAATGAAAAATTACATAAAGAAAACTTAAGAAGTAAAAAAGAAAATTTGAAAAAAAGGAAACAGACTTGCAGCAGAGATGAGTGGCATAAAGCCTTGCATAAAACAAAAAGCCACACCAACAACCACAAAATGAGAAGTGCAAGGAGTTGCAATGGCAATCCCAAGGTGATTGAGAGATGATTGGCTTCCAATGGGCATCAGCGGGCTGGAAGGCAACAGAAGCAACAGCTGCAAGAAACAGCTTGATTATTGGATGATTTGGAATATGTGGACAGTAGATGGGGGGTGTTGGTTGTCATTGGGGTGGAAGAGTGGAGATGGCCAGATGAAAAGATCTGTGGGCACACAGAGATTGTGGGATGATGTAAGAGATGACAGCAAAGAAGGAGGAGCGGGGCTGGTGGATGGAGTGAGAGGATGGATAGTTAAAAGCAATTAGTATTGACCAGATGTCCCCAAAAATAGAAACACACACGCACCCACAGACACACAAAAAAACAAGAGAAAAAAAAGAAAAAAAGGGGGGAGGATCTATGATGATTGGGAGAGTGAGAGAGCAAGGCAACTTGGATCCAAGACCCACCAACCAAATGGAAATAAACTGGAGCCAGACGGTGTGGTTATCAAATCTGGACGCCCTGGACCAGATGCGGAAAAATTCAAAATTTTTTTTCTATGATTCTTTTATTTAGGTGTCATTTTCTGCAAAAAAAAAAAAAAATCCGAATTTTTTTGTATCAGTATCACTCCTCCAATTCCCTCAACTTTTCAAGCGTTCCCCTTTTCCAGTAGTCTAGGACAGGCCTCTTATGGTCCCATTTCTAAGCATTGCTTTCAATCCCTTCTCTCATTGTTCCCCCCCTTCCTTTTGGCCAAACGTGCAGGCCAAGACCCGCTTGGCCCGAGATATCCCACTTCATCCCATCACCCATCTCCACCGCCAAACAGACCTTGGTCAACTCCAACAATCTCACCCTACCCCTCACTCCTCCTACTACTTGGGAGACCACTGATTGCCATCCACCGGCACCCCACCCGCACTCCTTCTCATCATGTGAACTGGCTGACCAACCAAGGCAACAGGAGTAACCTGACAACCAGGAATGCACAGTTCCAGCTGAGGGAACTAGTGGCACAACTGACAAATCTACCCGGCTATTAACTCACTCACTACTCATGACTGTGACCCTTTGACTGACTGACTCACTGGTACTCGTGACTGACACACTACACTATACATGAGAGTCCACACATGTTGACTTACATCACTATACATAGCCCTAGCTCGTCCTTCTATTCTCCCCTCCCTCCCCCTGGTAGTCCCCTGATTCATTCCAACTTGACTCAAAAACCCATCCAACCTATCCTCAATCCTCACCCCTAACGCTAGCAATCTGCTTGTCTCCTCTCCATCTACTCTCAAGAACCCCTCCAACTCATCCTCCTCTCCCTCAATCCTCCTCCTCTGCTCCGCCCCCCGTCTCTCTCTCTCTCTTTCTCCCCCCACTCATGGCATCAGCATCACCCTCCCAAGCAACCCACGTGCCCATCTGCAAACCCAGTCCCATTGATAACATCAACCCTTGTCTACCCAAATTTGGCAATTGATTTGAGAGTTGGGATGATTTTTGATTCTGGTCTTGTAAAGCAGCCAAAGCTTATGGGTTCACACTCTCCCAGTCCCAATCCAAAGGCAGCTTGGGTACAATTGTCCTCCATTGTAGTCGCTTCAAGGACCCCGGCATGGTTGGGCAAAAGATGGCCAAGAACGGCTGTGAGGTTTTCTACAAGTTCATGAAGGCAAAGAAAGGTCAGGATGGCTTTGAGGTTGTCCATAGTTTTGATCAACACAACCACCCCTTTGGACCCAATATACCCACAGGTCATTGTCCGGGTACTAGTATATCAGGTCAGGCTCCCAAGCGGAAGAAGATCAAGACGACTCAACCCTCCAAATCAATCCAGTCTCAATGGGAGTTGAAGATTGTCATCGGTCAATCAATTGTCAACTCGGTTCACTTCTATCAATCTTTCCCCCGCAGTAGCCCAAACCTACTGGTCTGTAATAACAATCAGAATATTACCCAATACAATCTCTCGACTGTCTCAACCATCCAAGAAGCTGCATCCTGTGAGGATTTGAATTGGAGACCAGAACCAAGCTGTATTTCATGAAGAAAGGGTTGTGAGAATGAAGGAAAGTAAAATAACCACATAAGAGCTGATAAATGAAAAATGACCAACAGAGAACAATCTGGCTGAGACGAGCAAGTCTTATAGATAATAATCTGGGACTAGAGAGACTTGTGAGAAGCAGCCAGGTGGAGCGGAGCCAGCCGGTTTGGGATAATGGATTGAGAGAACTGAAACTAAAAAGGAATCATAAGTTCCAGCACTGATCGACGAGTTGCCGGTGAGAAATCTTACAATGATTGGGCTGGCTTGTCTTGTCAATTTGATATTGGAATGGGTTTGAAAGAAGGAGAGGGTAAGTTGTCTCTGATATTGATTGATCTTGAGTATTGGGTTGAGGTATTGATTGATGAGCAATTGATTGATTGGTTAATTGATTGGTCAACATTAATTGATCATTGGTCGATTGACAGAAGCATTTGGTCCTTTGGGTTGCGCGGGAGGTTGACTAGCAAAGTCTTGAGTGCGGCGAGAGCAAGAGTGAAGATAGCACGCGCAGACGCAGCGCTCGGATTAGAACAATTGAGCCGCGCATGAAAGCGCTTTACATATGAGACACAACATTGGGAACTTTATGAATGGAAAATAAAGGAGACAAAAGGAAAGAAAGCATTGGAAAGAGATTGGAAAGAGATTGAGAATATAGGAGAGACAACAGTAGAAGGAAAGAAGAGAGTCAGAATATTAACACCCCCCCACAACTCGGAGATCAGTGGAAGAGAGAGCTAAAGGCATTTACAAGCCTTGTGACTGACGTTTTGTTGGCAGCCTTAGTGAGTGTGTCTGCAGTCATGGATTGTGACATGATCAATTTAAAATCAATTAGATTTTGTTTAAAGTCTTTGCAAAGGCTTTATGTCTTGATGTCAATATGTTTCACTTTGGAATTGGATCCAAATTTCTTGATCTTGTTGTCCAAGCCTTTATTGTCAATGAGGTGAAGCGGACATTGGAATGAACGCCAATAGATATCCTTGATAAGCTGTTGAAGCCAATGAGCTTTTAGATGGCAGATGGACTGTGCAACGCACTCCGATTCAGTCAAGGAGTGAGTGATTGATTGTTGGCGCCTGCTGGTCCAATATAGCAGACTGCCTTTGAAAGAGCAGATGAACCCACTCTGGGAGACCCTGGAATCCGGATTGTCTGCCCAAGTGGCATTGCTGAAGCATACAAGTCAATTGGATACCCACCAAGGTCCAAGCGTCAATCTCATGTCTTTGGTGTTGCCCAAATACCTCCATACTTTGAGTACTTCATTCCAATGGCTCATACCTGGTTCTTCACAGTGTCTTTCCAGGCTCAAAACAGCAAAGCTATTTTCAGGTCTGGCAAGAATAGCTATGAAAATGAGTTGGCCTATGGGGTAATAATAATTGACTTTCAGAGCAAGGAATTTATCCCTATATTCCTTATTGGCCTTGCCAAGATGGAGGCCAGAAGTGAGCGGAGTAGACATTGGTTGGCTTTGTTGAAGACCAAGTTCTTCTATCCCTTTTTCAATATGCAGTGGAAGTGAAAGGTGGATCAGACCATCCTTCGTTCTATCTTCATTCCAAGGAGCGTGTTTGGCTTGTGGGTGGAGGAATGATTGAATTTGGAAAGGAATTTGGTTTTTAATTCCTCAACGTTCCCTGCGACTAGGAGATTATCGAGGTGAAAGAAAATGATGCTTGTTTTGTCATTGCCTATGTCCAGGCATGGATCACACACAGATTCTTGGAATCCTTGTGCTTTGATCCATTTTCTCAGCATACGGTACCAATTCCTAGGCACTTGTTTCAATCCGTACAGCAACCGCTTGAGTCTAAAATATTTAGACGACCAACCACAGCCTATGGGAGTTTTGATGAAGACCTGCTTGTTGAATTTGGAGTGTAGGAAAGCTCCTTTCACATTGAGCTGAAGCATTTCTAGATTTTTGTCAGCAACGTATGTTAAGACCGCTCTCAGAGACGCTACTTTCCCAGTGGGTGCGTAGGTTTCTAAGTAATCAAGTCCATACCATTGATTAAAGCCTTGTACACATAACCTTGTCTTGAGTACAGGAGCTTCACTGTGGGCATTATATTTGATCTTGAATACGGGAACGGTATTGAGAGGGTTTGTGACTATTTTTTCATTGAATTCCTCCCAGACGTCCTGATCATTGATTGTTTGGAATTCTTTCAACGCAGATTCTTTCCATCCTGGGATATTCATTGCTTCCACAAGTGTGGCAGGGATCTTATCAGAAATGAACCCGTAGCAATCTGGTTTGGACAAGTTCTTGCAATTTCTCAGCTTCTGTCTAAGATTTTCTTCAATGGCCGAGTCTGAGTCTGAGAACTTTTCTGAGCCCTCTCCGTTGGATTTGGTCTTAACGTCAACACCTGCAGAGTTTGTAAAGTCAACATCAGCAGCAGATGGATCCTTAGAAGAGGAATTGGTGGGTTGGTTGATGTTGGAGTGTGTGATCAGCAGCTTGTAGATCTGGTTATTGGTTGTGTCATCTATGCACGTGATGGGAGCGGGTTCCTGTTGATTGAACTTGACATGTTTAGTGTCTATTATCTTGCCGGCAGGTTTCAGTATCTTGTATGAGAGTAGCAAAGGGTTGAATCCCAGTAGCAAACCGGAATTGCCTTTCTTGCTCAGCTTTGATGTGATGTCAGTATCATTGATCCTGTAGGTCAGGATCGAACCAATGGGTTTGATGTAATTGTCAGGCAGCAGTTTCTGATGCATTTTATTGCAGGGAGAGTCTTCTCCTTTTTGGTTTGGTATCTGGTTGAGAATCAGACAACAGCCTTGGACTACTTTGTGCCAGCATAATTTGGGGATGTTTGAATCCAACAACGTAGCTTGAACAGCTTCCATCAGGGTCCTATTTGCCCTTTCCGCACGGCCGTTGTGTTGAGAGTGGTAGGGTTTGGTTACAACTTGATTGATGTGATGAATCTTGTAGTATTTTTGCAGTTTAAGATTAAAAAATTCGCCGCCTTCATCAGAGCAGAAGTCCATGGGATATCGGCCAGTTTTTCTGTTTTGATTCTCTATTATGAAGATCAGCACATCAGAGGTATTGCTTTTAGATTTTAGAGGAAAAACCGCAATGTATCCAGAGTACGAGTCTATGAGAGTTAGAATATATTGAAATCCACCTTTTGACATAGGATTGATTGGTCCCATGAGATCTAGATGAATTTTTTTAAAGCTGTTCAGAGTGGTTTCTTGTTGATTGTTGAAAGACAAACAAGTGATCTTGGCTTTATCACCGCGCAGAAATTTGAATGATTTTCTTTGCGATTCGGAGAGATTGACATTGAGGAACTTTTCCATTCGTGATAGACTGGCATGGCCCAAAGAACAATGGATGGTAGAGAGTTCTGTGCTTGAGAAGTAGGAACACCGCGCTTTGTTGGCCATGTCAATCACAAACAGATTGTTCACTATTGAGCCGGAAAGTATGGAAGTGCCCTCTGCCAAGGAAAGTTCAAAGGTGTGAGGATGATTGCTCCTGTCCACACAAAGATTAGCCCCCTGACTCATAAGGGCCCCTAGTCATATTAGATTGAAAGTGGATTTGGGTACCCAGGCGAAGTTGGACAAGATCAGGTTAGCGTCTTTAGTGGACAAGGAAACTTTTCCACATCCTTCAATCCTAATAGCAGCATCCCTTTTTCCAGTTTGTATTTGTTTGGTACCGTTGCCTTTTTCAAAGGTAGTGAAGGAGTCCCAATCAACAATCATATGTATTGAACATCCAGAATTGAACATGAAACAAATTTGATTGATTGAATCTGAGGAGGCATTGGAGCTGAGTCCGCAGAAGAAATTGTAAAAATGAGCTTTGTCCTTGACTTTTGGTTTGGTTTTTTTTGGTCCTCGATTGTTTGAGTTTGTGGGCTTGAGTTTGGGGAATTTGAACCACCATGAGCTAGCGGGGTGTGAAGTTACTGCTGGGTTGTGCTTCCCATTTTTGCATTGCGGTCCTCTGTACAAGGCCACATTTACAGGTTCAGCTCGTTCTCCTTCCGCAATCGACTCATTCTTATGTTGTATCAGGTGGTTGAGGACGACTTGTACTTTCATATTGGTGGTGGAGTGCATAATCTGAGATTTCATATGTTGCATCAATGAAGGAAATTTAAAAAGAACGAGGTAGGCAATAATATCACAGGGAAGCTCAATCCCTACTTCTGTCATCTTCTTGAGGTATATCTTCACCGTTGTAACAAAAGCTTCAATATTGCTTTCCATTGAGAGATTTAAGGAAGCATTAAAGACGCGTGCCCTATTAGCTGATTGTGACGATGCAAAGTGTTCCTGAGTTGAGATCCAGATCAGCTTGGCTTCATCCTTGTTGGAGTTGTTGATAATATTTTTGTATGAGTTGGCGTCTAGTTTAGCAAGAATGTGGGCCACAAACTCCTGGTTTGTGTTGTCATCCAGGCAGGAAAATTCATTTGTATTCATGATGTCAAATATCCCGCACAGCTTGAAGAGTTTCTCAAACTTCTTCCTCCACATGCTGTAATTATCGGCGGTTAGAAGGGGCGTGGATTCAATGAGAGATTTGATTGCTAGTGATTTGTAGTTGGTGCTGTCCCCCCCGGGTCCTGGTGTGGATGAGGTCCCCGGTCTATCCATTGTGTTGCGGTCGGCGCAGGCTTTTAACCGTGTGAGGATTTGAATTGAAGACCAGAACCAAGCTGTATTTCATGAAGAAAGGGTTGTGAGAATGAAGGAAAGTAAAATAACCACATAAGAGCTGATAAATGAAAAATGACCAACAGAGAACAATCTGGCTGAGACGAGCAAGTCTTATAGATAATAATCTGGGACTAGAGAGACTTGTGAGAAGCAGCCAGGTGGAGCGGAGCCAGCCGGTTTGGGATAATGGATTGAGAGAACTGAAACTAAAAAGGAATCATAAGTTCCAGCACTGATCGATGAGTTGCCGGTGAGAAATCTTACAATGATTGGGCTGGCTTGTCTTGTCAATTTGATATTGGAATGGGTTTGAAAGAAGGAGAGGGTAAGTTGTCTCTGATATTGATTGATCTTGAGTATTGGGTTGAGGTATTGATTGATGAGCAATTGATTGATTGGTTAATTGATTGGTCAACATTAATTGATCATTGTTCAATTGAAAAAAAGGATTTGGTCCTTTGGGTTGCGCGGTAGGTTGACTAGCAAAGTCTTGAGTGTGGCAAGAGCAAGAGTGAAGATAGCATGCGCAGATGCAGCGCTCGGATTAGAACAATTGAGTGGCTCATGAAAGAGCTTTACATATGAGACACAACATTGGGAACTTTATGAATGGAAAATAAAGGAGACAAAAGGAAAGAAAGCATTGGAAAGAGATTTGAAAGAGATTGAGAATATAGGAGAGACAACAGTAGAAGGAAAGAAGAGAGTCACAATATTAACACATCTGATGCCCTATCCAATTGATCCTCATCTACCCACAATCACAATCATCTTCCACTCTCCCACCCCCTTCCATCTTTGGGTGGGGATGGGAAAATGTTGTCTACTGCCTGCAGACATCTGCGGGCGGTCTGGTCCAATTCTTTTCCCGTCCCTTCCACCTTCGGGTGAGGGGTGGGTGATTCTGGTATTGTCGCGCGCTCCAATCCACGGACGGAAGGAGGAGAGGTGAAGGGGTGAGAATGGATCTCACCCCGGTCAGGGAGGCCAGATTTCCACCGGCCTGAGGGATCAAATTTTTCTGATCACCTGAAAATTTTATTAAAAAAAAAATTCCGCTCCATTTGTAGAATCAGTTGTACATAGTCTAACAGCGCCTCCTGCCCATATAAGGAGGGGCTCTCCCCCTGCCTTTTGGAGGGACAGAGGAACATCATCAGATCCTAGATCATCATCATCATCATCAGATCCTATCCTACCAGGGGAGTAACATCATCAGTATCCTCTTGAAATACATTATCTGTGGGGTCTCATTCCCCTTTATCTGATACTAAAAGTTGGGTATATTTATGATTGCCCCTTGATCCTTGAGCCTCCATACTCAAAACTCTGATCCTTGATCCTTATCACCAAGCAATAGCTTTGCTGGTTGATGAAGAATTTGACTGATTGAATTCTTGAGTGTGTTACACCACTCCTGATCTCTTTATCCGACCATACTGGTCCCAATCATCCTTTGATTATCTCTCTGGACCCAGTCACGTTTGACTGAAGAGGTTTTATTAAGCTTCAAACCTGGAGTGTTAAACCTCCCTTCATCTCTTTGAAGTTGAATTCCACCATGCTACTCTGGAGTCCCTTGAGAAGTGTTGGGTTATTCTTGTTTGAATCAGTTATTTTTTTGCTTCTAGAGCCTCTTCAAACAATTAGCTTTGTCTTGTGCGGCCACCCACAGTTATCTGGTACCCTTCATGCGCTTGATTGCGGAGAGTTGGGCAGGTTCATTGAGAACCTGGAGGTTTTTTGGGATTGAGTTCATCTTTCCTAAGATCCTGCTGACAACCAGATCTATTAGCTTGTGGGTGTTGTCACTCACAATTGCCTTGTCTTGTTGAACTCTGAACAATTGTTTACTCCTTCTATTCAAGTTTCCCTGACATCCTCTTGCCTTAGATAGTGTTGTTTCCCAGCTAACAACCACTATAATCTTTATCCTCTTACTTTTTGTCCCTCATTTACCAGGTTCTGGACTTTGATCTTGGTTACATTTAAATATTTTTGTAACACTCAGGAAGGCAGCCTAAACAGCACCTTTCCCCTCCACAGAACTGCCATGGCCTAGCACTGTTTGGAGTCTTACAACCGACAAAAGAAATTTGGGAGCTGAGGAGATGGCCAAGGGGGTGAGAGGAAGGATGACAACTGGAATCCATTGCCCCATCACAGATTTGAATCTTCCTCCACTTTCTCTCTATTTATTTTTATTCTTCCTCTTGTTGGTCTGTGCTTCCAATGTGATGTATACAAGTTCAAAAGAAAAGTTGTGATTGTGGTCCATCAACCAATATGCAGGAGCAGAAACAAAGGAAAAAAAGATACAGGTGAGGGGAGAAGATGAATGTGGATTGGAATGACAATCTGTGTGCACTTGGCCAAAAAAATCAGGCACCAAGCCCAAGGAGGAGGGATCAAACGCAAGGCCTGGGGACTTGAAAACCCCAGGTGCACCCTTCCTAGACCGCTAGAACAGGGGGAAGTTGGAGGAACAGAACAAAGAATGGAAGAATGGCCAACACAGAATTAGTTTTTTTTTTGGATTTTAAAATAATTTCCCTGTAACATGATGTGTCCCAAATTGATCACACCTCATATCACAGCCAGACAAGGTAGAAGACAGTAAAGAAGTAAAAAATTGGGGGAGGGCTCTGCAGGCTGGGTTATGGCCTAGGGAGAGACTGGGAACAACCTGACTGACAACAACTAACACAAGTAAGGGAGTGGAATGTAAGAATAAAGCATTAGATGGAAGAAATTCATCTGATGAGAAGGATATTTAAAATTCTCCAACTCAAATCACTTGTGTTTTCCAGTGACTGATCCAAGCCGGGCAAGAATTGATCTGAAGAAGTAGACCAAGGTTGGGGGTGAGTCTTGATGTAGAGTTGAAGATAGTTAGGGAAAATAAAGCAATTTGGGTTATGCCGTGATTGAGTATTTGGAGTGTTGAGGTTGAGGAGATTCAGAAGTTATTGTAATGCAAAGCCAGGGATGATGATGAGAAGGGGTCTGAACCTGATCAGTTGAGAGAGGGGAATTGAGTTGAAGTGGAATGAGAGAATCCTGTGAGTCCCAAGGGGTTCCTGGATTAGATTGGAGGAAGGTGTGAGGGTTTCAACAGGTCTTCTGGAAGCTTTCAGACAAAGAGACACAGTCACCATGAAAAAAATGGGGGCACATGCCGGCAGGTGTTGCACCTGAAACTTGATTTGGATTGATTTTGAATCTGACAAAAATTGGTTTCTAACTTGAGTAGGAACCTGGGGAAAGTTTTTTGCAACAGTTGTTGATTATTCCAAGTAATTCTAGTGCATGCATGAAATACAGAAGATTTGTATTTGTAGGGAATTCAAATTTTATGTAATGAAGAAATTTGTGTATACCATCAAGAAAATCATATTTATTTTAATTACTCATGAGATTTAATAAAATGTGAGTGGTTGCCATGAAATATTCCTGATAATTAAGGGTTTCATCACTTTAATTTTCTAAACAGAAAATATGCTACTTTTTTGATAACATCTTTTCTTCATTATTTTGGATACATACTTTTTTTTGGAAATTTTAATGCTTTGGTAAATTTTCAGTCGAATCATTCAATTGTTTATACCTTTTTTTTAAATCTTTTATATTCATTTTTTTTCTGTTAATAATAATATTTTGAATTGCTTGATTTAATTTTACATGGGTTGAATTTAATTTCAATTCAGGTACATTTTTTTATCTTATGATTTTTTTATCATTTTCAATTTTTTGATTTTTAAATTTTCTGGGTTTTTAATTCAAGCTTATTTATTTTATTTAAATTATAATTTATTAGGGCGTACCAAATTTAAGAAAACCTTCAATTTTTCAATGGTGGGTTTGAACCCAAATCTTCCATTTCAAAACTGCGATTCAAAATAAAAAATAAACACTTATTTCAGATCAGATGTGTCAAATTTAACATGAGATAAGTGGGTTTTTTCAAGTAAAGTATATAAAGCCCTTCAATGGCTCAAAAAACATCATTCCACATAATCACCCCTGCTTTCAACCTCTTAACTCATCAGAAAAAATCCTACCTCCAACCTCATCCAGAAATTTGATTCATTGCTCTGATCACTTCATCAATCTCATCTCTTTGTCTTCATGACTCTCATCTCTTTGTCTTCATCACTCTCATCCCCTCATCACTTTATCACTCTCATCTTGATTCATCACTGTCATCAATTTATCATTTTAATCACATCCATCATCTCATTGCTTCATTGCTTCATCACTTCATCCACTCTTTCATCACATCCTAACTCTCATTGATTCATTGATTCATTGCTTCATCACTTCATCCCTCTTACTCTTTTCAAATGGCCCCTCAGTGAAACTCTGCACGCAATTCCACTCAAACAAAGAAAACATCACCCAGGAACTCAACATCCAACAATCCCCCCCATCAGCTTCCAAAAGAACAAGTCAGCTCAAGAGAGCTGATCACATTATCCTTGTAAAATGGCTCAAGATTCCATCCAACTATGATGCTTGCTTTGGATACAAAAATGAAACACAAGTTGGCCAACCACCATCCTCTAAGGTTAATGGTTATCTCCTGATGGCCAATGAGCTCAAGAATAAAACCAAAGGTAGGATGGATCTTTCATCCAAACAGATGTGGGAGCAATTCAACAACTATCAAGCCAAGTAAAAAAAAGCCCACTCCATGTCTATCTCCACTGGCTTTGGCATCACCAAATCTGATAAAGCCAAATGAATAACCTTGGTTGTTGATAAGTTGGACTCAATTTGTCCTTTTTATGTTCATATGGATGGAATCTTTGGAAAGGAGGTCAAAATCACCCCATTAGCTGCTTTTGATTCCTAAAAATCTGAATCTGTTAAATCTGAGGACTTGGCTGTGGCTCCTCAGCCTAGCAATGATGATCTTGACCAAAACTATGAGTGGCCCCACCCAATGTGGAGGGGGATATTGCAAAACAACCAGCTCTGATCATGTCTACATCAGCATTGAAAAACCCTTCCTTGGACCCCTCAATTCCTTCTTTCAATTGATCTCCTCCTGGGGTGGAAGAACTTAACAATATGGCCAATGAGGAGCAAGTTATTCTTGTATAACCACTACCATCAACATCTGCTTGAGTAAGGAAACGAGTTGTTTCCTCTTCTTTCTGGTTAATCCCAACTGATTTAGATTGTAAAAAAACAGCCTCATCCGTTCCTGATTGGCAAAAAAATCAAGCCAATGGGGCCTCCCACATCCCCTTCAAATGATAGTGGCAAAATTCACCCACAAACCTCCTCTGACAAGGGAAAGCAAAAGGCCTCCAATTCCATCAACCTCAACCCTCATAGCCGTCAAAAGCAGAGAAACACTTCAAATTTTTCTGGCTTTGAGGATATCATGGAGAAGCAAGATTCAAGTAAGTCCATTGATTGATTCTCCTTGCTTTCAAAATCAAGCTGATTCCTATTTCCCTCCTCAAAAAAACAGTAAAATCACAAATTGAATCCAAACAACTTCAATTTGAAAAGGAGAAGTGGAATCATCAACTGGCTATGGATTGTCAAAAGTGGAAAGATGAGAGTTTGGCTCATCAAAAAAAGTTAGATTCTGAGTGGAAAATCAAAAAGGCTGAGCTGGAGTTTCAAAAAGAGGAAAAGGAGAAGGATCAAGAGCAAGAACAACTTGAAAAGGAGACAGACAGGCTAGCCACAGAAAAAAAAGATTGGTTATCTGTAGCCATGGCATGTGCTATTGGTAGCAGTAGAACTGTGGATAAAATAAAGGAAATTACTTGATTTCTTGGCTTATGAATATATTTAATTTGATAAAAACTTTGAAAATAAAAACAAAAAAATTATTTTTGATTGCAAAAATGTTTAAGAGGATTTTTAACACCACCAATGAACAAATATTTTTTATTTTAATTTATATTTTTTTAATAAGGTATATTTTGGCACTGTCCAAGTCTTTGCTAGTGTTTTGAGTGGTTTTTCAATTTTAATGGACATGGTCATCTTGGTATGAGTGGCCAACTCACCGGCAGGAAAAGTATAGTGCTTGTAATTACTTGCTGCCCAAACCATTTTGGAAACACCTTTTTGTTTGAAATAAATCCCAAAACCCAAGTCAGGGAACAAAAATTGGCCGTTGGATGCTTGATTTTCATTTTCATGGTTGATAATTTGTCCATTTAATTTTTTGGTTGGGACCACCAGTAAAAATAAATAGGAGGAGAAATTGCCTTTTTCAATACGGGGACAGTTGTAGAAGGATTATGAGGTGAAGGTGATGTGAGGGGAGCAGTCAAAAGGAGTGAGGCCATATCCAAATTTCAATGAGGAGAAGGAAGGGATATTTTTGTCCATCATAGCTTCATGGTTGGAATAAAATGCAAGTTTGGCTGATTTTCAAAACATTTGGCCCAATATTTGAGAGACGTTGTCAGAAACTAGGTTCAAAAGATAATACTCTTTAGGGGAGGATTTGATGGATTCTTGCTTCAAATATTGTCCAAATAGTTCAGAAGGGTGCATTGATTTTTTCCATTGAATTGCCCAAATTTTCCCACCCCCAGATCTTGAGGGACCCACCCTGTTGAAAAATTCTTTTGAGTGGTGAAGGAATGTTGTTAATGAGTTGATTTCCTTCTTCTCTTGCTCAGAGAGTTCATTGAAAGGGACAAATTCAATTATTTCAACCATAGCCTCATGATCCAATCAATCTTGAAAATCTACTTTTCCACAACTGAAGAAATGGAATGGTTTGATCTTCTTTTTGGTCTGTTCCAACTCTTTATGGGAGGTTTTTTGACCTTATTGAAAATGGAAGGATACAGATTCAAGGGACCTAGTTTTCCTGAAGACCAAACAACCTTTTAATTAATTGTTTCCTCAGTCACTTCCAATACAATTTTAGAATTCCACATGTGAGCCCTCTTTATTTGGAAATCCATTTTCTTCCAACTTTTCAGTATGTTTTTCAAACTATATCCTTCCATATTTCCCCCTCCCAACTGTATACTTTGATTGGCGTGAGGATAAAAATGGAAATCTATTAGTTTTAAAATTTTGAGTTTGGTTGAGAAGAATGGGCAGTCAAAGCCGTGGAATTTTAGATTTCATTGCATGGAATTAAAAA
Source organism: Puccinia polysora (assembly GCA_025617555.3). Taxonomy (NCBI): domain Eukaryota; kingdom Fungi; phylum Basidiomycota; class Pucciniomycetes; order Pucciniales; family Pucciniaceae; genus Puccinia; species Puccinia polysora. The sequence goes on along the minus strand of CM062638.1, from coordinate 4,176,403 downwards.
AAAAAATACATTAATTAGTCTGGTATAATCAACATAGATGATCAAAAAAAAAAATAGAAAATCAAAAAATATTACACCAAATTCTCCTACAAAAAAAATCATGAGCCCCTTTCTAATCATCAGGGAGGAGGAGGTGAAGGGGGGGAAGGACATAATTCCCCCAATCCTCCTTGTCAATAGAAAGGCAAAACCATGAGGAGGAGGAGGAGGTGAAGGGGGAGGACCTCCTCCTCTTCAATTGATCAATTTTTTGCCACTTGATTGCTGGTCAATCAACCAAAAAATTATTGTTTGTTTCCCGGTAAATTGACCAGCAAAAAATATTTTTTTCCGGTAAATTGACCAGCAAAAAATTGTTTCTTTGCCGGTAAATCAACCAGTAAAGAATTGCTTGTTTGCTAGTCAATTGACCAATTGATTGGCCAGAAAACAATTTTTTTTCCAGTTGATTGGCTGATTGATTGGAAAGGAAACAATTGACTGTTTGCCAGTCAATTGTCTGTCAAGCAAATGAAAATTTGCTTGCAGTTCAATTGATTGACCAAACTGAAAGCAAAAAAAAAAAAAAATTGCTTGCTGTTTGGTAAACTGATTGAACCGCAAAAAAAACAACTTTTTGTTTGCAATTTGATTGATTTATTGAACTGCAAGAAAAAAATTGTTTGCTTGCCAATCAATGAACAACAAGGAGGCGGGGGATAAAGGGGAGGGGGAGGAGGGGGATGAAGGGGAGGAGGAGGAGGAGGAGGAGGAGGGTGCTTACAAGAGGTGCCAAGCAAGGGACAAGGAGGAAATATAGAAGGAGGAGGAGGGGGGGGGGGGAGGTCAGCATCAATGATTTGAGGAGGAGGAGGGGGGGCTTACCCGGGGCGCTGAGAAAAGAAGAATAAGGAGGAGGATGACCGGGTGAACTTGGAGGTAGGTGGAGGTGGATGGTGAGGTGGTTGTGGTGGGTGAGGTGGTTTGGTGAGGAGGAGAGAGGTTTGGACCAGTGGTTTGGTGGGGTGAGGTGGTGGTGGTGGGTGAGGTGGTTTTTTGAGGAGGAGGGAGGATTGGAACAGTGGTTTGGTGGGGTGAGGTGGGTGGTTTGGAAGTTATGGTTATTTTTTTTTTGTCTAAGTCCACCAAAAAAAAAACCCCAGGTCAGCCTAGGATTTGAACAACCAAAACCAAACAAATTTGGTGATTTCATATTGGATTTGAAAAACCAAAACCAAAAAAATTTGGTGATGGGATATTTTACCTATTTAACAGTTGAATGCTACTAATCAAAGTTAGCCAGTGTGAGTGGTAGAATCAGCTCTGTCAATGCAGAAGATGAGGTAAAAGACAAGACTGCATGACTTTAGGAGGATTGGGAATACCTTCTTCAAATATTTCTTCCCATTCATTTTTGATGTTGGCAAGAAGGTTGTGAAAGATCACACAAGTGATAATCCAGTTGATGAGGAACTTCATTTATTGGGAATTTTGTAGCCGGTTTTCAATCTCCCATAAGCTGGCCCATCTTCCTTTCAGGATTCCTATGAAATGCTCAATCTGAACTTGTGATTGGGCAAGATAATAGTTGAAATTGGTTTTAGCTTGATCATTGGCTGAAACATTGCAGTATGCTGGAACCACATATTTCCCAATGGCATAAGCTGAATTGGAAAAAGTTTATTGATATTGATCAAAGTAGATTTCTTGTTGTTTGGAAATCTGCATCCAATTGAAAAAATATGAATTGTGACAAGAACCTGGAAGGCCAGCATGGAGGGATATGAAATTATTTTTGATATCAAAAACAAGTTGTAGTGACACAGAGTATCTATAAAAACCAATAAAACATATTTGGTCAGTGTGTTATCAAAGGTTTTGTCAAAGGCTTTGGGAAATAAATGAATCAACTGCATTTTTTCCCAATCAAAAAAGTGGTTGCCATCTAGCTTGGGTTTTTGACTCAAGGGGATAGTGGTTCCATCAACAAAACCAATGGAACTGGGAAAGCCTTTGGTCTCAATCACTTGAGATATCTTGTTGCGTTCTTCTTTGGTTAGCCAAAAAGGACTGAGAAACAGAAAGATAGGATAGCAATCATGACTCTTTTGGTGTATAAGTCAATGGTTTGATAAATGACTGAGAAAAGATTTTCTCATCAATGAATTGCTGCTCCATTTCCATTTGGTCCCAATCTACAAAGAGAAACAGACAGTTTGATAGCTCCATTTCAATGAGGATTCTGAGAATTGTTCTGGAAGATGTGGTGGTCTTCAATGATCTCCCAAATTTTCATGAATCAATGCAATTAAGTTTGGCACAGTTTCTGGAAGCTTAAGTTGGGGAGTAGATGAAGCTTTGCATTTCATACATAGGGTTGTGGAGAGTGTGTCTTTGTGGAACTATGTATTGATTTTTCAATAGAGAATTCAAAGATAACCAAGTTGATTCCAAATCAAAGTCTGAATCAGAGTCTGAATCTGAAAGGATGATGATGGGATTTGTGTTAAGCAATGGAGATGTGAAGAAATGGAGATGTGAAGTGATGGAGATGAGATGTGTGTGATGCAATGGAGATGGAACCGGTATGGATTTGCTGAGGTGGAGGTGTGGATGGGTGTTTTGCATGCAATGGGATGTGCATGATGTGATGGAGATGTGAAGCAATGGAGATGTGAAGCAATGGAGATCTCAAGTCATGGAGTTGTGAAGTGATGGAGATGAGATGTGTGTGATGCAATTGAGATGGGATTGGTATGGATTTGCTGAGGTAAAGGTGTGGATGGGCATGATTCATGTGATGGATGGTGGATGGATGATATTGGTGGGTTCAATTTTTGAAACCGGCCATTTTCATGAAACCCACCATTTTGAAATACACCAGTTAGGGGGTATGTGTATTTCAGAAACCCCCCATTAAAAATGGCCAGTTTTGTCAAAAGAAATGGCGGGTTCTAATGGCGGTTTTGCTAAATTGGATACTTCCTATTTAGTGCATTATTTTTTTTAGAAAGGCTTATCCATAAATAAATATGGGGGTATTTTACATCCCTGTTATGTTCTTTACACACTGGAATTTTCTGGAAGACACAGGTATTTTGCTTAGTTTTTTTTTGGAATTCAAAAAACCACATTCTTTTTAATGAGATTCCAAAAATGCTACTAAGAATTTGAAGTATTGGAAAAACTTCAACCATTGATTCAAAAATTAACAAAAAATAAATAAAAAAAACTCAATGAATTCTTTTAACAATTCTTTTGCATTTTCAATGAATTCTTGGTTAAAGCCTCAGAAAGAATAATAATAAATTCAAGCCCTTTAAAATTTGTTTTTTGGTATTTTTTGGATGTATTCTTTGTTGAATTCTGTAATTATTTGATGATGTAAGGAACCTACAGTGCAACAGCATGTGTGCCTTCAATCTCCTTTCATCCTTTTCTTTCCTTTCCTTTCCTTTATTTCCACATCCCTCTTTCTATCAGCTTGTCAAAGGCTTGTGCACTGTTTTTTTGCGCCTCATCCATATACACTGTAACCCTGTGCTCCTACTGGGAAAACTCATTTTGAAATTCGCCCGTGCGTCTGCGTCACTTAACTATTGGCTCCGGCTCAGAACCAGGATGCTCTTTTCCTTGTACGGTTTCTAAATTGTGGCACTAGCATCCTGAATTCTGAGCCGGGTAAGTCACTCTCTGTGTGTTTCTGCTCTACAATTATCTCATAGAATTATGTTTCTCTTTGATCTTTCCAGTTGCACTTTCCCTTAGGAAGTTGTTTTTACTCAACCTAGTTATTGTTGCTCTGAGCCTTTTCTTTTCAGGTGTGACTCACTCTTGTCCAAATTCTTCTCATGACTGTCCTAATCTAATTATTTTCTTTTCAGTCTAATCTCTACAGATTTACAGTCCCAGGCTCATGCACCTTGAAAGAATCAGCAGAAAAGGCTCTCCACCATGATGGATCAGGAAGACAACCCTAAGCTCAACATACCACTTCTCACCCAATCAAATTTTCCCAACTGGTTCATAGGTCTTAAGAGCTATCTCAGAAGGAAGGGTCTTCTCAAAATTATCCAGTGCTACAACCCCAACAAGGCAACCACCCCCACTCAGAAAAGGAAAATTTACAAAGCTTGTGACATCATAATCCAGCACCTTGGCAACATAGCTTTTGATGCAGTGGTTAACAGCTCAAATGAAGCCAACCCACAAGCAATATTTGAAGCTATTCATGAAAAATATTCCTCACAGTCTTCCAACAACCGCGTTTGCCTCTGGCTCAACTTCATATGCTACAAGTATTAGGGGGACCTGTCCCAGTATGTCAATGAATGACAAAAACTGATGAACAAGCTCTTGGTGGTCCAACTTGATGTTCCTCAAGACATTCTCAGCTATACCATTCTGGCCAAAATTCCCCACTCCTTCCATCAAATAGTAGATACTCTTCTTCTCAACAACAAGTTACTGAAAAGCCCCACAACCGTGCTCAACAGTCCCAGGGAGGTAGTTCATCTCAAGATTGTGCAAAAGGAAGAAACATCCAAACAGACAGAAAATGCAACTTCCACATCCCTGAACAAAACAGCACACCACAACAAGCCAAAGACCAATCATCCATGCTCCAAACACAAACACAATCCACTGTTGAGTAACCCTGAAGATTGATTCTGGTTTCTTCACCCCAATCTGCGCCCTAATCACCTCAACTCTGAAGCGCACTCACACCATCACTCTAATGAGGCCTCATCTGAAACAGGCAGCCAGCCAAACATGATCATCCCCAAACTTTCATAAATGCCCAACTCTACCTCAAACAAACCAATTATCCAGCCCAGCTCCTTCCCATTCTAGACTCTGGAGCTTCTCACCACATAGTCAACTCCCCTAACTTTCTTTGGGAATCAACTCCTGTAGGGATGAAGGTGGGCACCGGTGCAGAAGGGTCCTCTCTGCTGGCTACTGCCATTGGGAAGGCAACCATCCGCAATCATCTAGGGAAAGAATTGAATCTTGATAATGTACTTCTAGTTCCAGATCTGAACTGTTTCCTCATCTCACTCTCTCAACTCACTTCCAAGTTGGCTACCATCAATCAAGTTGGTTACTTGGGGTATGAAATCTCTCTAGAAAATTTTTCATTTGTGGGAACCGCCAAAAATTGCCTGGTTGAACTCTGTGGCACAACCTTCAATTGCTCAGCCAAAAGCTTTGTTAACCTCAAACAGAAGACGCTCCATGGCACCTCTGACTAGGAAATCCTCATGAGGCTTCCCTCAAGGTTCTCTTCCAAAAATTTCTGCCTCACACCAACTGCAAAATCTGCCAGAGCTGCAAGATGACTTCCACACCTTTCCATGGTCACTTCAAGCCTGCAACTTGCTGTTTGGAGGTAATAAACCTCAATCTAGTTTGCCCTTTTCCTTTTCAATCAAATGGTGTTGCAAGTCTTTCCTCACCGTAGTGGATCAATTTTCAGGCTACAAGTTTGTCTCATTTCTTTGTTCCAAAGATCAAGCCCCTGCAGGTGTCAAGGACTTCATCATAAAGTTTGAGAGGTTGCTCAATTCCAAAGTAGCAACAATAGTGTTGGACAACAGGGGCAAATTTGTGAATGATGAACTTGGTAGGTATCTCAAACTCAATGGTATCAATCATCACCTTGCTCCTGTGTACACCCCCAAACAGAAGGGCTGAGCTGAAAGGAAAAACCGCTCTATTCTAGATAAGGTGCGCTGCCTGTTGGTGCAGAGCAGACTCCCTTCCTCTTACTGGGCCAAAGCTGTAAACACAGCTACTGACCTCCTGAACTCACTCCCAATCATATCTAAGAGTTGCAAAATAACCTATGAAGTCTGTTTCCAACAACCTTTCAACCATCAATTTCTCAAGCCTTTTGGCTGCATAGCCTACTCCCTCATTCCCAAGCATAGGCGTGGTTTCAAGCCGTTAGCCAATGGTGTAAAGGGAACACTACTTGGGTTTGCCAATGAATTTTCATCCTAAAATATACTCAATCTTAAATCCAAACAGGTGCTCTTTAGCGCCAATGCCACCTTCCTCAAAGAAGCTTTTGAGTTCAACCAAGGAATGAACCCAGTTGAAATCCCTTCTCCATGAAATGCGCTGCCATCCACCACCAATGAAAGCCACCCTACTTGTTCTCAGACAACTCCCACTCCTATCAACAATGCTCAAGTCACTGGAAAAACTTCCGCTCCAGACCACAGCTTAACTCTGAGCACAACATCCTGATGCACTCTTGAAGCAACCTCACTGTTCCCCAGTTGAATCTCATGAACACAGAACATGAGGACCCCAAAACCTTGGAAGAAGCTCTGAGAAGCCTGCACAAACTGGAATGGATTTCAGCCATGGTCAGGGAAATCCAAAACCTACTTGCTTACGGCATGTGGGAAGAATGTGAAGGAACTGTCAGCCTCAATCAGCTCAAGTGCATCTGGGTCTTCCGCACCAAAAGAAACAAAAACAACTGGATCATTGAATTCAAGGCTTGGCTCTGTGTACAAAGTTTCCATCAAAGGTATGACATTGACTACACAGACGTGTTTGCCCCCATAGGCAATAAGTCCTGTTGAATATTTCCTGATGGCTGCAGGCGATCATCATTACATTTCACAAAAATATCACACACATGTTCAATCAAATCTCCACGGCAGTTGACTCATCCCTTCCATTTCCTCACATCCTTCTCATTTTTCCTCTCCCCTTCCTCATTCCTGCAATAACCTATCTCACTCCCTCCATCTCACACCTCCTTGCGCCCTCTCTCCTCAATTATCAGCTTTCATCAATAATGTCACCTTGCTACTATGTACAGAGAAAAACTGTCAAATAGTAACACAAACTATGAAAAATAAGAATACCTCAATTAACAAATTAAGGAGTGGGAAATCCATAGATATTATTACAGGAATGGATTCCTTACCCAAAATTAGGTAGGGTCACTCAATGACCCCACCCTTGAATTCCAAGTCCTTATATTTTTAAAATAATTAAAAAGAAAAGTACTAAAAATTACAACACCTGTATGGAACTTTTTGGCCATTCTAATATTTCACACGTATTGTCATGTATAGGGTTTAAACCTAAAATTCACTCAGAATTGAGGTGTTGTGTATATTTTAGGAGTTACACGCGGAAATGTGTTATGTCACAATTCCCGCGCGCAGCCCCGCATCATTACATAACCCTACGTACTAGTAGCAGCAGGTTCCCGCATACTAGAGACCCACTGTAAGACTCCAGACAGTGCTAGGCTGTGGCAGTTCTGTGGAGGGGAAAGGTTCTGTTTAGGCTGCCCTCCTGAGTGTTACAAAAATATTTAAATGTAACCAAGATCAAAGTCCAGAACCTGGTAAATGGGGAACCAAATGTAAGAGGATAAAGATTATAGTAGTCTGTAGCTGGGAGACAACACTATCTGAGGCAAGATGATGTCGGGGAAAACTTGAATAGAAGGAGTCAAGAATTGTTCAGAGTTCAACAAGACAAGGAAATTGTGAGTGACAACACCCACAAGCTAATAGCTCTTGTCGTCAGCAGGAGCTTGGGAAAGATCAACTCAATCCCAAACAACCTCCAGGTTCTCAATGAACCTGCCCAACTCTCCGCAATCAAGCGCTTAAAGGGTACCAGATAACTGTGGGTGGCTGCACAAGACAAATCTAATTGTTTGAAGAAGCTCTAGAAGCAAAACAATAACTGATTCAAACAAGAATAACCCAACACTTCTCAAGGGACTCAAGAGTAGCGTGGTGGAATTCAACTTAAAAGAGATGAAGGGAGGTTCAAAACTCCAGGTTTTAAGCTTAATAAAACCTCTTCAGTCAAACATGACTGGTTCCAGAAAGATAATCAAAGGATGATCAGGACCAGTATGGTTGGATAAAGGGATCAGGAGTGGTGTAACACACTCAAGAATTCAATTAGTCAAATTCATCTTCAACCAGCAAAGCTGTTGGTTGGTGATAAGGATCAAGGATCAAGGGTTTTGAGTATGGAGGCTCAAGGATCAAGGGGAAATCATAGATATCTGATGTGATAATGTGATGTGCTGATGTGATCCTTTGATGATTCAATTTCAAAAGGCAGGGGAGAGCCCCTCCTTATATGGGCAAGAGGCCCTGTTAGACTAGGTAAAATGGATTCTACAAATAGAGTGGAAAAAGAAAGAAAATCAGGTCATCTCTTGCGTCTTTCCGTGGATGGGCTTCCCTTCACCATCTCTTGTGTCCGTCCGCGGATGGGCGCGCGCGAAAATACCGGAATCACCCACCCCTCACCCAAAGATGGAAAGGGGTGGGAAAGGAAAATGAACCAGACCGCCGCGGATGTCTGCGGGCGGTAGTTGACACTCTCCATCCCCACCCAGAGATGGAAGGGGGGTGGCAGAGTCCCAGGAAAAGTGACCAATGAAGTTTGTGAGAGCGCGGATGGGCGGATAGGAGATTGGCAACTGATAGATTGAGTGTTGCGGGAGATTGATGGATCCAAGGATTGGAAAAGCGCTTGGAGGTGCGGTTGGGATGGGTTTGGTAAGGCATGGATGAGCAACGCGCAATGATGACAATGATGGATGAGCATGAGCAACGCAATGATGATGGATGAGCATGAGCGACGCAATGATGATGGATGAGCATGAGAGATGCGACAATGAGGGATGAGCATGAACAACGCGACAATGACGATGATGGATGAGCAACGCGACAATGAGGGATGAGCATGAGCGACGCAACAATGACAATGATGGATGAGCGACAAACGACAATGACAATGATGGATGAGCAGGATGAAAATGAGGATGAGCATGATGATGATTAGGATGAGCGACACGCGAGGATGAGGATGAGGACGCGCAAGGATGAGGATGAGCAAGGATGACAATGAGGATGAGGATGAGCAAGGATGACAATGAGGATGAGCAAGGATGAAGATAAGGATGAAGATGAGGATGCGCAACGCCCAAGGATGAGTGACGCGCAAGGATGAGGATGAGGACGCACAAAGCGCAAGGATGAGCAACACGCAAGGATGAGGATGAGGACGAGCAAGGGTAGGAAAATTATTTTTTTCTCTTTTTTTCTTTTTTTTTTCTCTTTCTTTTTAGTTTTTGAATTCTTTTCCCACGGTGTCCCAAATGGTTCACCACATCTCTCCCCAACTTAAAGACTGTCCCTAGTCTGCATCATAATTTTGAAAACATGAAAAAGAAAAAAAAACAGAAAAAAAAGAAAATAATTGGCCGTTTCTTGATCCTCCAAAAAAAACGTTGAAACCCATCTTGATCCATCCAAAAAGAGCCTAAATGTGGAGAATATAAAAGAAAAGGCATCCCAGGTGCTCACTTATGTGGCATAAAGCAGAGTTTTTACAGCAAAACGCAGCAGAAGAACCCAGTGGTGAACAATTGGGAGGACTTACTTTGAACCCAAATTTCCCCCACGACAATAAAATCTCTTAACTTGATCAGCAGAGAACCTTCTAGCCAACTGAGTACCATCCAGTTCTTCCAAAACATAAGATCCACCTCTAACTTGACAAACCACTCTATAAGGACCATTCCAACGATTCAAAAAAAGTTTCCCCACTGAGTCTCTAAAGATTGATTATAAGCCAATACCAGATCTCCAGGGTTTAAAGGATCCTTGATTTGATTTAGATTTTTATCTTCCCAATACTGAACTAATTTTGCTCTTGTTTCCATCATCTTCTGATAAGCTTTGTTACAAATATCTTCACTCCGCTCCAGTTGCTTTGATCTGGCAACTAATAGGTCAGTAGTTGAAGAAACTTGTTCCCAAGAGATGCCCAAGAAAGACCCCATTTCAAGATCAAGAGGAAGAACAGCCCTCTGACCAAAGATGATTTCATAAGGAGAGTAGCCAGTGGTTTTCTTGGTGGAAATTTGATCAGAGAAGAGAACCAAGGGGAGAAACTTCCAAAAATTCTTGCCACTTTCACCAGCCAGTTTAACCAGAGCAGCTTTCAAGGGAGCATGGCCTCTTTCCACCATGCCTTGTCCTTCAGTAGAATAGGGAATAGGAACTCTATGTTGCCCAGGGAGCAATTGGATCATTTCAGCCAGTTTTCCACCAAATTCCAAGCCACAATCAGTAGAATAAGATTGAGCCAAACCATAACGCATTGTCCAATTCTCATGAAGGAAAGCTGCCACAGATTCAGAACTAAGGTTCTTAAGGAATTTGGCTTCATCCCATCCAGAAAAATCATCTCTAGCCACAATGAGGTACTTAGAACCACCTTCCTTGATATGAACCACATCCATAGCAACCCTTCCAAAGACGGTGGACTCCCCAGTAGGATAGCAAATTTCAGCTGGACGCCTAAGATCATGTTTTTGACAAACTTCACAACTCTCGCACCGTTGAGAGACAGATTTCTTCAGAGATGGCCAACAGAATTGTTTGGATAATTGTCGATAAGTTTTGGTTTCCCCACAATGACCAAGGCCCTCATGGAGACTTTCAAGGATCAAATCTTGCTTAGCCGGGATAGTAACCACAACAAGCACACAAGGAGTTCCTCTTTTGATAAGCCTAGAACCTTGGACAAAGAAACTAGAGGACTTTCTTTTAAGGGATCGAAATTCTTTGGCAGAGAGATCAGGGGGTCTTTGGAGAGTTGAAAGGTACTGCTCTAAATTAAGCCAGAATCCTTGTTGGAAACCAGAGTAATCTTGGGAGGAGAAAGCAAAAACAGGGCAGACCAAAGGTTCTTCCTCATCAAAATACATTCCAACATCCGATTCATTGTCTCCAATAGGTCTTCTGGATAAACCATCAGGAATAGTAAAAGATTTCCCAGGCCTATGAACAATATCAAAAGAGAAAAGCTGGATAAAAGCTACCCATCAATTCATTGGAGCATTTGGAAGACTGGGAGCATTGATCATTTCCACAATGGATCAAGCGTCAACTTGCAATTCAAAATTTTTTTCCCCAGAGCACTGTTTGGAGTTTCTTCAACATTCTGGCCACAACACAGAGCTCCAGCTTGGGCTGAGAGTATCTAGATTCCACACCCAAAAATAGAAAAGATTCATCAAGAACAGGGAGGTCCAAACCATTTTCATCCTCCTGAGTAAGGACAGCCCCAGCAGATTGATAACTAGAGTTGACAGCCAATTTTATTTTGCCAGCTGAAGGCCCATAAGAGATCTTTTTCAAAACTATGTCATTGCCAACAATAGTTTTGAGCAACTGAAATGATTGTTTGCAATCTTGGGTCCAAATCCATTCAGCTTCCTTTCTGGTTAGACAATGCAAGGGTGCACAGATTTTGGATAGAGAGGGAATGAAGATCCTGACATAAGTTACAACACCTAGGAAACCTCTAACTTCAGTTGGATTTATTGGAGTAGGCCAGGAGATGATTTTGTTGACTTTAGAGGGTGCCATCCTTCTTCCTTCCTTGCAGACTATATGACCAACAATTTCCAAGGCAGGGACACAGGCAGCAAGTTTTGATCCAGAGACAGTAAGGCCAGATTCCTCAATTTGAAACAAAATCCTTTCCAAGATAGTAGCATACTCCACAATAAATTGTCAAATTCCTGAGTGCCAAGGTAAGAGCTCATTATCATAGTCAGAAACTGGACCTTTAATTCTACCATCATCAATAAAGATACCCACATGATCCGGGATTTCGTCTTGGAGGATCCACATCATCTGAGCCGATAGACTGCAACCAAGTTGGTGGCACCTTGAGGCAATTGAGTCAGTTGGAATTGAACAAGAGGAGTATTGAAAGTAGTGAGAGGGCGAGAGATAGGATGCAAATATTGTTTGTCATAACCCCCCATGATGTCTCCTAGACCATAACAGGCTCTCCCAGAGAAGGATTCAACAAATTCTTCAGTGGCAGGAAAAAAAAAGAGTCCTTAATAGTATCTTTATTGAGAGGTTGGAGATCATGAACTACTCTAAGTTTACCATTACTCTTTAGAACACAGAAAACAGGGCTAGAGTAACTGGAGGTTGAATGTTCATATAGACCGGTACGGACTTGTTCACGGACCAACTTGATGAATTCGTCAACTTTTGCAGCAGGAATAGAGATCTTTTTCTTTTGCCAAGGATCATTTTCAACTACAGGGATTATGTAAGGCAGATCATAGGATTCTTTCAAGAGACCTCTCTCTTCTTCACAGAATGCAATAGATTTTTCCCTTAGAGATAAGATATTTTTGATCAAATTTAACTCATCAGGTAAAAGCCATCCATCTGGACCAAAGTTGATCACCTTCAATTTTTCTTCAGTGACACGACCACAAGGTACAAAGGAGCCAGTAAGAGAGTGAGATAGACCACAATAAGGATCACAAGATAGAGGAGGACACATGAGAGGAGGATTGAGATTGAGAGGCATGGGTTGGTTGACAGGCTGGACCTTTTTTGAAACTTTCTTATACTTAGTGGCAAAAGAGAGAAGTTCTTTTTTCCTCCAAGCATTCAACAGCAAGACCTGAGTACAAAAACTGAGACCAGATTCCAACATCCTCCAAGTTTGATGTTCCATAAAATTTTTGAAAGGTGCCTTTTCCATAAAAGAGGATCCAAAAGATAACACTTTGCTCACATGTGTGGCATGAGGTAGAGTTTAAAAAACTATGGTAGAAGAATGCTCTGATAGTGCAAAATTGGGAGAACTTAATTTTACCCCCAAGTGCCTCCACTGGAGCCCATACTCCTCCATACCAAAACCACTTAGAAAAGAATTGAGATCATGATCTAGTTTATACTCATTGCATATAATCAAACCAGAGCTAGAGGAAGATTGATCAGTGATAAGAGTACAAGGAAAAGAATAAACAACAGAACCAGAGAGAAGAGAAATATTTTTTGAATTTTCTGTTTTAACATGTTTTTGATTTTGGACATTTTTGAGATCAGAAGAAAAAGAAGAAAGAGATGAAAAGGATGAAGAATATGCCTCAGAGATAAAAGTTGGCCCTGTAGTTGAATTCTGAGGCTTAGAAGAACTACAACTATTAGTATTACCAACTATTCTGCTAAAAAATGAGAGGAGTTAGAAGAATCCTTCTGCTTCCCCTTCAGAACCAATTTAGGTGAAAAACCAGGGAAATCTCTTTCCTAACGAACAGAATCCAAAGAACAGAGAGGAACTTCAATCTTCCTACCATCAGCATCGGGAAGAAGAATTCTCTCCCCAACTTGATTGGAAAACATCAGGGTGGCTCCAAAGTCTATAAAGAAAGGACAACCCAAAATCATAGGACCTTCCAAACGAGTGATCCAAAAGTGACAGGTTCCAACAATATTTTGACCAATCCAAAATGGCACATCCTCAGCAATACCCACCAACTCACAAGATTGATTACCAATTCCATAAACAGCAGAGTTGAAGCTGACCCTTGGACTGAGGTTGAGCTTGCAGGCCATTGCATCCAAAATTAAGTTTAGTTGGGACCCAGAATTGACAAGTAGAGAAACCATTTTGGATGAGTCGCCTATAGAGCATGGTTAAAATCCAAGAGTACAAGAATAAATATTTGAATCAGAAGGAGGATCTGTTCCACCGGAGTTTTCCATCAAGGTTCCAGAGGAAACTTTCAATTTGTCAGGACCAATCTCCACACGTTGCCAAGAAACCAATTTATTCATGCCTTCAGCCACAGATGGTGAGATGGAAAGGAGTTCAGCCACAGATAGATCAGGGATTTTAAGATCAGAGATTTTATTTAATACCCCTTCCACAGCATTGGGGTGGTCTTTGGAAATTCCCCTTTCGAATTGAACCTTGGGTTGAGTTGGAAGAGGAAGTTCAGGTGAGGGTGGCACTATAACTGGATCAGTTGGTGAAGGTGATTTGGATGGAAGAGGAGCAGGATCAGAGTATTCTGGGAACCTATCCATGAGGGGTTCCTTCTCTACTTCCATGTCTCCTACCTCAGAAGAAGGAGGCTCCAGTTAAGATAGACGTTTGACCGGTTTTCAAAGAATTGAAGATGGGAAAGGAGGAGCTTTATGAGGTCTGGGTTCTTCATGTTGTTTTCTAGCTGGATCAGATTGATAAGTTCCAGAAAAGCTGGAAGAAGAGACAGCAGAAGGATACCAAGGTTGAAGAGTTCCACAAGCAGATCAAAAATCAAAATAGGCCAAGGATGAATTCTTGGGAGCAGAAGGCTGGAATTAGGCCACCACATGACGAATTGGACAAAATGAATCAAAAGGGATAAGTGCACCATTAGGCAGAAAGAAGTTAATCCCTTTCTGTTCCACCAACATTTCCTCCTTGTCCTTCTGGAGTTCAGGACAGCAACCAGTTCCATGACATTCTCTGTGGAAATAATAGCAAACTATGGTTGACCAAGGAACAGAGTTGGAGGGTTTAGGGACAGCCAGAGAGGAGAGTTTCTGATCCATTTTATTCTTGAAAGCTTGCAGGAGTTTGGTGATCTCATCAATAGTAGATGTTTCCCGGTGGGTCTGAGTATTTGGTTTAGGTCTGCAATTGGCTTCCATTTTATTTATGATTTCATTAGAAGCTTGAAAAGAGGGGGCAAGGACTGGTTCAGTGATTTTAGGTTTTTCAAAGGTGAGAGCTGTTTGACCTTTCATCACTTTATCCACAGTATTCCTAAGCACCATGAAAGCAGGGAGCTTGAACCAATTATCTCTTGTAGTGATCATGGATCCAGATTTCACCAATTCATCCTTAATTCTTTCCTGCACTCCGGGAGAGAAAGACTGAAAAAATTGCACTCAAATTTTCTCCACCATATCAATGTGATTGTTTTGGATAAGATAGGATTGGATAGGGTCCCAAGATTTTCTGAAAGCTTTATAATCAGAGGCTGAGGAGATACCACCGTTGGAGGTCCATTGAGAGACTAGGGCATCTAGATCTTGGAGAGTGAACCTAGCTATGTCAATTTTGCCCCAGTAGGGAATCATTGCCTCCTTAAGAAGTACCCAGTCATGGGTTTCAAATCCATCAAATGATTCAATCACTTCCATGACTTCATCAGAGGAGATAAAGAATTGCAGTTGATAAGCCATGTCATATTTGCTAGCAACGTCCACTTCAGCAGCCATCTTGTAGGAATCCAGGAACTGTTCAACATTTGTACCATTAAAGGATAAGTTCTTGTTCTGAGGTTTGATGTTGATCATCTTGGCCCAAACAGAGGTAGAAGGGGTACCGATAGATTCCATTTTGACAAAAGATTTCCTAAGGAATCCAAAGAACAGATTTCCAAAGGGGCTCACAAGTGTGGCAAGGGTAGGGTTTACAAAAAAACAACTAGGATCAAAACCCCTTGATGGTGCACAATTGGGAGGACTTAATTTCGGAACAAGTTGCCTCCACGGATTGGATCTAGATGATAACAGAAACACAGAAAAAAGAAAAAGAAACAGAAAAGAGAAAAAGATCGGATTTCAAAGTTGATTCCACAAATTTGGGACTGTAAATCCCAAGGTTGCTGGTTCAATCCTGGCCCGGGGGACCAGATGTAAGACTCCAGATGGTGCTAGGCCGTGGCAGTTCTGTGGAGGGGAAAGGTGCTGTTTAGGCTGCCCTCCTGAGTGTTACAAAAATATTTAAATGTAATCAAGATCAAAGTCCAGAACCTGGTAAACGGGGAACCAAATGTAAGAGGATAAAGATTATAGTAGTCGGTAGCTGGGAGACAACACTATCTGAGGCAAAATGATGTTGGGGAAAACTTGAATAGAAGGAGTCAAGAATTGTTCAGAGTTCAACAAGACAAGGAAATTGTGAGTGACAACGCCCACAAGCTAATAGATCTGGTCGTCAGCAGGAGCTTAGGAAAGATCAACTCAATACCAAAAAACCTCCAGGTTCTCAATGAACCTGCCCAACTCTCCGTAATCAAGCGCTTGAAGGGTACCAGATAACTGTGGGTGGCCGCAAAAGACAAAGCTAATTGTTTGAAGAAGCTCTAGAAGCAAAAAAGTAACTGATTCAAACAAGAATAACCCAACACTTCTCAAGGGACTCAAGAGTAGCGTGGTGGAATTCAACTTCAAAGAGATGAAGGGAGGTTTAACACTCCAGGTTTTAAGCTTAATAAAACCTCTTCAGTCAAACGTGACTGGTTCCAGAAAGATAATCAAAGGATGATCAGGACCAGTATGGTTGGATAAAGGGATCAGGAGTGGTGTAACACACTCAAGAATTCAATTAGTCAAATTCTTCTTCAACCAGCAAAGCTGTTGGTTGGTGATAAGGATCAAGGATCAAGGGTTTTGAGTATGGAGGCTCAAGGATCAAGGTGCAATCAGAGAAATCTTATGTGCTCCTTCCATGATTCCCTTTCAAAACACTGGGTAGAGCCCCTCCTTATATGGTCAGGAGGCCCTGTTAGACTAGGTACAACGGATTCTACAAATAGAGCGGAAAAAGAAAGAAAATAAGGTCATCTCTTGCGTTTTTCCGTGGATGGGCGTCCCTTCACCATCTCTTGCATCCGTCCGCAGATGGGCGCGCGCGACAATACCGGAATCAACCACCCCTCACCCAAAGGCGGAAAGGGGTGGGAAAGGAAAATGAACCAGACCTCCGTGGATTTCTGCGGGCGGTAGTCAACACTCTCCACCCCCACCCAGAGATGGAAGGGGGGTGGGAGAGTCCCAGGAAAAGTGACCAATGAAGTTCGTGAGAGCGCGGATGGGCGGATAGGAGATTGGCGACCGATAGATTGAATGTGGCAGGAGATTGATGGATCTGAGGATTGGACAAGCGCTTGGAGGTGTGGTTGGGATGGGTTTGGTAAGGCATGGATGAGCAACGCGCGACGCAACAATGATGGATGAGCATGAGCAAAGCAACAATGAGGGATGAGCATGAGCAAGGCGACAATGATGATGATGGATGAGCAATGCGACAATGAGGGATAAGCATGAGCAACGCGACGATGACAATGATGGATGAGCAATGCGCAATGATGACAATGATGGATGAGCATGATGACAATGAGGATGAGCATGATGATGATGAGGATGAGCAACGCACAAAGATGAGGATGAGGACGCGCAAGGATGAGGATGAGGACGCGCAAGGATGAGGATGAGGACGCGCAACAATGACAATGATGGATGAGGATGAGCAAGGATGACAATGAGGATGAGGATGAGCAAGGATGACGATGAGGATGAGCAAGGATGACAATAAGGATGAGGATGAGGACGCGCGACGCGCAAGGATGAGGGACGCGCAAGGATGAGGATGAGGACACGCGACGCGCCAGGATGAGTGATGAGCAAGGATGATGATGAGGACGCGCAAGGGTAGGAAAATTATTTTCTTTTTTTCTTTTTCTTTTTCTTTTTTTTTCTCTTTTTCTCTTTCTTTTTAGTTTTTGAATTCTTTTCCCACGGTGTCCCAAATGGTTCACCACACCGCGCGCAGCTGATTCTTCCAAGCACGCAGCAGATCCTACCCCGCGCGCATCTGTACTAACTGATCCCCGCACCTGGATCAGTCATGACTAATCTGACAGCCAGGTACTGCTCAGAAGAGATACAACCTAGTTAGGGTTGCCTAGTATATGTAACAAACAGACATATGCATTACTATCTAAAAAGATCAAAACTCAAATAAAATTAATGAAAATTAAGTTTTAAACATTTTTTAGTAATAAATCAAAGATCAAGGACTACCACATAAATCACTGATCTTGATCTTTGAAGACCACAAAAAACTACAAGGAGTGTTCATAAAAATTATTAAAAACTATCTACATGATCAGCAGATGATGGGCAATCAGTAAACATCCACATCTGCACGCTTCAAAACAATATCAACGGTACAAATGAAGGAAGAGTACAGAATGATCAAATTTACACCATAACAGATTAACAGATCCTGTGGCTAAAATAGTACAGAAATCCAGCAGATCTAAGGACAGCTGATTTACAGAACCAAGTGGAAGTGCTAATCGTGCCCTGACTGGCTTGCCAGCCTCAGCCCACGAGCAGAACCCTCTCTAGGTTCCCTGAGAAGACCAAAATCACCCCAAAAAGGTATTTATACAGACCTCTTTGGATCCATTATTCCATCATCAGTTACCAGGAATTATTTATTATAAATCAGAAACTGTGTCATTGTTAATCAAGTGCTTATATGAAGATAAGCAAGTGATTTATGACTTAGTCTGCAGTAGTATTATTTACCTATATTAACCAATCAACCATTGAAGTTTAGTCTAGCAATCTACTCCATCTGCTCTGAAACCCTTCCAATTATTCCAGAATTTTCTTGGTGAAGTGCTCAGAGTGAGTGTTACCCTTCCTTTCTAGGCCATTTGTGCTGTTAAGACTGGCCATTAGTGGAATAATTCCTTTCTAAGGCACCCATATTTATTCCAAGGTTCTTAAACTGCCTAAGGAGGCCCCTTGAAGAGAGGTTGCTAGTCTGTAAAGATCCCCAGTAGTATAATACTGTGGCCCCTCTTTTATATTATATTGAAAACAATTTACTACCAAACCAATTCAACCTTTCAACTGCTCTTATTAAATCATTTATTTGAGCTTCTATGTTTTTATTATTGGAATAATAATTATTATTATCATTCCAGCATTTTTAACACTCTCTGTAGCTAAAGGACTGCAAGGTTTGTGGTATCAGAGAGCTGACAAATAAAATCCTTGTCTTCTCACCAATTGTGGTCAACTCTTCTGTCTCCATCCTCTGGTTATTTGGTATGATTGGATCAAAAAAATTTCTTGCTCTTTCTCCTTTCTCATCATTTCTTCCATTTCCTTCTTCTTTTTTTATTTTTATTTTTTTTGTTATTGAAAACTATCTCATTTTTGTTCTCACAGAGGAGATAAAACTGGACACCTTCCTCCTCTTGGCGCTTTGTCTCTTCACACTGTGAAGATCTTTAACTTTACTTTTTACTCTATTGGTATCTGTGGTATGATCTCCTTCTTCTGGCTATCTTTTATTTTGTCCTTGTCACTCTTTTCTTTCTTTCTATTTTCTTTTCTTTCTTATCTTATTTGTTCTCAGTTTTTCTTTGTTCTTCTATCTCATTTGTTTATTGCTTGTTCTTCAGTCTTGGCTCTTTGGAATCATCCTTTTGTCAAAAAATCATCACAATTAACAGTCAAAATCATGCCAAACACTCATCAACACTCCAACCTCATCTCAATCAACATCATCAGCCAAGATACCTGCCTTAATCCAAACAATCCGCTCCATCAGACAATTCTCAAGACGGCCATTGAGGCCATCCCTACTCCGACCGTGGAATATTTCTTTCCCTGGCTGAACCAAGTTGAGAACATGCTTGACATTCAAGGTACCCGTTTGGCCCTTTTACCGGAAGATACCAATCTATCATTCAAGGATGAAATTTATGTTTGATCCATATTAATCTCCAAGCTTGATCCTGAAGTTCACGCCAAAATCATTACTTTTGAAAATGAGAAAAACGCCAAAATGATCTGGAAGGCAATAATTCAATAATTTGCCTCCTCCGAGTCATCTAACCAAGCTTGAGTTTTTTATGACTTAAAAAATCTTCCCTTCAACATCAACAACATTCCATCATTCATCACTTTGGAAAAAATCTGCATTTGCCGTCTCTACCAAGTTGGAATTAATCTTCCCCAAGACATTGTTGCATACATGCTTCTCCACAAACTACCGCCAAGGCTCAAGGTTGTTAAGGAGCAAATAACGCACTCTTCTACCACCATCACTCCCAATATTGTCCTTGACCATCTTCAAATATCCGCAAATGAGAGAAAAATTCAGCATGACCAAAAAGTCCAGCTGACCGCCCTTTGGACTGATTGTGAACCCCTTCCCAGATGCCTTGGAGGCAAGCATGATAATCTTGCTCCTCATTCACCAGCAATTTGTTGGGCCCTACACCCCAAATTATGGAAGGCCTTCCTTAAAAGAAAGAACGAGGACAAGCCGCCTGTCTCCGTCAGTTGCTTCCTCTCAAAGAATTATTCTCACCTATCCAATCAGGTGGTGTTCGATTCGGGTTGTTCTTCTCATATGGTCTCAGACCCTGACCTATTTGTGGCTGTCTCTTATAAAGAAATTGGACAAGTGAAGACCGGTTCAAACTTGGAATTTCTCCCCATTGAAGGAATTGGTACTATTCAACTGTTGGGAGATAATCGAATCATTCTCATCAATAGTGTTTACTTTGTTCCAGATCTGTCCACTAACTTACTATCTGTTCAATGTCTGGTTCTTGATGGATATCAATTTCTTTTTGAGAAGAATCACTTCACTGTCTCTCAAGATAACACTACTGTTTTCTCTGGAAGGTATCATAATGATATTCCCGTTCAATCTCTCACTGATGACCCGATTGCACCAAATTCCCTTCTCTCACAAGCTGAAAGTATCCACAAGGCCCTTGGCCATGCAAGCTATAGTTGAATAAGGAATAAACTAAACATACCTATCAGCCCTCAAAGTTTCTGCAAAAGTTGTGCACTCGGTAAGATTACAAGAGGATCATTTAAAAGCAAACTTGCCCATGCTGACAAACCTTTTCAAGAGCTGCATCTGGAAATCATGGGTCCCATCAATCCAATATCGTTCAATGGCCACCAATACATCCTCACCGTCGTCGACAGCTGCACAAGGTATTGTTCCGCTATCCCCATAAAATCTAAAGACCTTGTTCCTCTCGTTCTCCAAAATGCTATCAAATTAGAGAAGAAGAACTTCAGATACTATCCCTCCATTCTCCATTCGGATTGAGGCACTGAGTTTGTTAATTGACATATGAAAGATTTTTGTGAGAAGAAATTTATAAGGTCTTGAGTTTCTGATCCCTACACTCCCAAACAAAACGGAGTGGCGGAAAGGTACAACCGGACCATTATGGAATCCCTCCTCACTGTTCTCATCGCCTCCGGACTCAAAATTCAGCTATGGAGCAAGGTCATCAATGCCTGTTTCCTCACAATCAATCAGTTTCCTTCTCACAAAAGCAAAAAATCCCCCTATGAGCTGTTCAAAAAACAATTGATTCCTCTTAATTTCTTCCATCCCATAGGATCCGAGGTGGTTATTCTTCACTCTCCCCACCATCATCGGTCAAAACTGGATCCCAAGGGAATAGTCGGAACTCTTTTTGGATACAATGACAAGCTCCTCTCCTATTGAACATTGTCCAATACGGGTCAAATTGTTTTGTCAAAACACATTAAAATCGTCGGATTCAAAGGTGGAACCAACACAGCTTCTGATTCTCCTCTGACCTGGGATGATTTCTCCCCTATTCCCCCAATGACTGAGCCTTCCGACTCACAAGATATTCCAACTCTCCCAATCCTTGGTTCCTCTGAGCCCTCACCCTCAAGTCCCTCAGAGGAAGAACACAATATCTTCTTTGATCCCAACAAATCCCCAATCAGCAAAACTGATGAAATTTCTTTGGTCAACTCCAAAGCTATCTCCTAGTTGAACGACCTATTGAATCACGTTCAGAACCTTTTAGAACTGGGTCTAATAGGATGACAAACTTTGAGATAACACACGAACCTATTGAATCACATTCAGAACATTTTAGAACTGGGTCTAATAGGATGACGAACTTTGAGATAACACACAAACCTATGACAAGTGGTTTATAAGGAAGAACACCAAGCATAGGATAAATGAGAAACTCAAACAAAACAAGTTGATTGATTTCTTATTAAGAAAATGAGAAAATATGAATGTGTAAGACAGACCTATTGAATCACGTTCAGAACCTTTTAGAACTGGGTCTAATAGGATGACAAACTTTGAGATAACACACAAACCTACGACAAGTGGTTTATACGGAAGAACACCAAGCATAGGATAAATGAGAAAATTGAACAAAACAAGTTGATTGAGAAGAAGACTCAATCTACAAGATCTCTAACCAAGCTTATAACAAGTACACAAATAGGTTAGGGTAGGTGTTTTTTTATCATCATCATTTACCTGTTGTGTGGAAAAGGCTGTACAAGTTATTTGAAGAGAATGGCAATTATAATGGCAGAAAATTCGAAGATTTGAAATGTATAGTGTTTAATTTGAAACATTGCTCAACACTCCTCTCCCGTTCCCCGTGTTGATCATTTGACATGATTTTTAATTGACCTCAATCCATTTTATTAGCTACCACATTGGTTTTCTGCTCTCCTTCTTTGCTATCTCTTGTGTGTTGTCTATTAACCAAGTTACTATGGCTAGTTCATTGAATCTGCGCGCTCTTTGTTGATGTGTCACTGGCCTTTCACTATCAGTAACATTCTACCACTCATTATACTATTCAAGAGGAGTACCTACAATTGTGAAGAAGACTCATTGAGACCACTTCATTCAGAACTCACAGAACTCGATCCTCAAGATTGAAGACTCAAAGCTCTCAACCTATTTGATCCAGTCCCAGCAGCATATAGTATGTACCTAAATGAGTAATCAACTCATTATCAGTGTTGACTCTACTTTTACTTTCTAACCAGTACTACGACTCAGGATATCAAGATCAATAGGGAGATTTATATCAGTTATTAGCGTACAGTGCACCCAGTTCTACCTAGTCTATTCAGAGGCCATTATCCTGCCTGTAGAATTGTGTTTGACTTTTTGTCATTGGCTCTTCATTCTAAAGCTGTTTTATCTTACTTTCCCAACTATTATTTTCTGTCTTATTCATTTTTGTTTCTTTGACTGAAATAACAGCTGGGTCCAGGTTTTCCTTCTAATCCAATTATTTCACACCCCGGTATCATCTAAGAGAATGGTTGGAAAAGGTTAAGCCTCTCAAATATTCTTACCTTGACAAAGACCTCATATCTCTAACTTTGATCAACTTTGAAGACATGATGGCTGACTGCCTCACCAAAGCCTGCTGCAAGTCCTCACTTGACAATCTCCTAATTCCCTGCCTCAAACCTCTCATACCAAATAATGGGGGGTGTTAAATATGTTAGAATCCAAAATGTAGTTGTGCACTATGGGATTTGAACCCATGACCTCAACATTCATGAGTGATGCTTTAACCACTAAGCTAAGTGCGCCATTGCCGGATGGGCCATTGTTCCTGTCCATTCAACAAGGGTTTGCTTGGGTTTAGGTGTAAAGACCTGATGTTTTGTTTGACAATGCTGTTCAGGCTTTCAGTACCAAGACTTAAAACCCTTGGATGGCAGTCTGCATAAGAGCAGATTTGACTCCAACACTCCCCCTTGCTCTGTGCAGGGTGCATACAGCTATTCACAACTCAAGTTGGTTCTGGTCATCTTGTCTTTTTCCACCTGTTAGGGTGCGCCGTTTGGCTGGAGACTCTTGCTACCATGTTAGAATCCAAAATGTAGTTGTGCACTATGAGATTTGAACCCATGACCTCAACATTCATGAGTGATGCTTTAACCACTAAGCTAAGTGCACCATTGCCGGATGGGCCATTGTTCCTGTCCATTCAACAAAGGTTTGCTTGGGTTTAGGTGTAAAGACCTGATGTTTCGTTTGAAAATGCTGTTCAGGCTTTCAGTACCAAGACTTAGAACCCTTGGATGGCAGTCTGCATAAGAGCAGATTTGACTCCAACAAAATATTTCCTGATGGCTGTGGCAACCATCATTACATTTCACAAAAATATCACACACATGTTCAATCAAATCTCCAGGGAAGTTGACTCATCCCTTCCATTTCCTCCTGTCCTCCTCATTTTTCCTCTCCACTTCCTCATTCCTACAGTAACCTCTCTCACTCCCTCCATCTCACACCTCCTTGTGCCCTCTCTCCTCAATTCTCAGCTTTCATCAATCAACTCCCCGTATTCTCACTAATCATGGTTGACTCTTCTGTCTCCCTCCCCTGGTTATTTGGTATGATTGGATCAAAAAAATTTCTTGCTCTTTCTCCTTTCTCATCATTTCTTCCATTTCCTTCTTCTTTTTTTATTTTTATTTTTTTATTATTGACAACTATCTCATTTTTTTTCTCACAGAGGAGATAACCCTGGATGTCTCTCTCCTCTTGGCACTTTGTCTCTTCACACCGTGAAGCTCTTTACCTTTACTTCTTACTCTATTGGTATCCGTGGTATGATCTCCTTCTTCTGGCTATTTTTATTATTTCCTTGCCACTCTTTTCTTTCTTTCTATTTTCTTTTCTTTCTTATATTATTTTTTCTCATCTTTTCTTTGTTCTTCTATCTGATTTTTTTATTTCTTGCTCTTCAGTCTTGGCTCCTTGGAATCATCAACTCTTTTGTCAAAAAATCATCAAGTCCTTTCTTTGACTACTCATCTCCCATGCAATCCAGCAAGGTTACAATTTCCACCAAGTCAACATCAAGTCAGCATTTCTAAATGCCCCTCTTAAAGAAACCATTCATATCTTGATGCCAGAAAATGTGCCCATGACACCAGGGAAGTCCCTCAAGCTCAAAAAGGCTCTATACAGACTGAAAAAATCCCCTCAAATTTGGTAAAATACTCTAAGCAACTGGCTTTCCCAAGAAGGGTTTGCCCACAGTGAGGCTGATTGGTGGGTTTCCTGGAAGGGAAACTGCTATCTCTACGTACATGTGGATGACATAGCTGTCTTTGGTCCAAGTCCGCAACTCTTTATTGATTCAATTGGCAGCAGATTCAAAATCAAGGACCTTGGCCCAGTGTTGCTTCTACTGGGTATGAATGTTACCCAGCATCCAAAGGCTTTCCACCTGTGTCAAAGAACCTATATTTCATTGCTTGCAGATCAATACCAACTGCCTTGCCACAAGCTATTCTCTCCCCCCCTCAAAACCTCTCGGAAACTGCTACCAGCATCCAAGGAGGAACCTAAGCTATTCATTGAAACACTTGACCGGATGTCACATTTGCAGTCAACTATCTTGCTGAATTCTTAAACATGCCCAGGAAGAAGCACTGGGAAGCTGGTATACTCACTCTCAGTTACTTATGCTTGACCCAACATGTAGGTCTTACCTTTTTGAAAAACCCCCATGAGACCGGTCTTAGCTCTTACATAGACGCCAACTGGGCCATGTGCCCAACAACCAGGAGGTCCATCAGTGGATTAATCTTCCTGTGGAAAAACAATGTTTTCAGCTGGAAATCTCAGAAGCAACAAACCATCACCCTCTCCACCACTGAAGTGGAGCATAAAGCGGTGGCTGAAGTGGTGAAGGAGATCCTTTGGTTTAAGTCACTAGTGGAAGAGGTACTCCCATTGGCAATCAGGGTGCCTGTCACAATTCATGAGAACAATGACGGCTGTGTCAAACTGGCCACCAACTCTGCCAACCATTCTGGTTTTTGGACTCAACACATGGAACTCCGATTCCACTTCCTCAGGGAAGAGGTGGAAAAGGACAAAATTTCAATCAAGCGCATAGACTCCAAGGAAAATCCTGCATAATTCCTCACAAAGCCCGTCTCAAGAATCTTGCTGCAACAGAAGCTCAAACATATCAAAGTAGGGACTGCTCAGAAAGAAGACTGAAGGCAGGGAGAGTGTTGATTTCTGCAACTATTGGATGATGTAGGGAACCTACAGTGCAACAGCACATGTGCCTTCAATCTCCTTTCATCCTTTTTTTTTCTTTCCTTTCCTTTATTTCCGCATCCCTCTTCCTGTCAGCTTGTGACAGGCTTATGCACTGTTTTTTTGCGCCTCATCCATATACGCTGTAAACCTGTGCTCTTACTGGGACAACCCATTGTGCAATGCCGTGCTTCTGTGTCTCTTAACTATTGGCTCCAGCTCAGAACCAGGATGCTCTTTTCCTTGTACGGTTTCTAAACCGTGCCACTAGCATCCTGAATTCTGAGCCAGGTAGGTCACTCTCTGTGTGTTTTGGCTCTACCATTATCTTATAGACTTATGTTTCTCTTTGATATTTCCAGTTGCACTTTCCCTTGGGCAGTTTTTTGTACTTAACCTAGTTATTGTGGCTCTGAGCCTTCTCTTTTCAGGTGTGACTCACTCTTTTCCAAATCCTTCTCATGACTTTCCTAATCTAATTCTTTTCTTTTCAGTCAAATCTCTACATTCTTGACCGCAAAAAATTGGATCCAACATGAAAAAAATACAAAATAACACATCCTTTTGAATATTTATTTTTGATATTGGGAATTAAAGCTTGTTTCTTTTCAGGTATTTAGAATATAACTAACAGATTGAAATGAAAATGATTTTTAATTTTGGTCAAAGGTGTTACCCCATAAAATATTGATGACAACAAAAATAACTGAAAATGAAAGGGGTGGTCTACATTTTGAAGTATGTTTTGTCAAAATTCAAATAAAAAAATAAAAATATTAAAGGAAAACATAATAATTTTTTCAGCATAAATCCTGAAAAATAGTGTACCCAGTACCTAAATAATCTTTTGAAACTGGTCAGGGGTTCTTAAAAAATAATTCCCTTTCTATTATTTTTTTTCCTCAATTTATGTTTTACTTATTTTGGTTTGATTTTTGTTACATTTCTTAAAATTCCTTTCACTGCCCCCCCTTTTTTTTAATTTTCAAATTTTGGTAACAATGAAAGTTCTTTTCTATTTTGAAGGCTTATTCTGGTGAGAATTGAAACCTTTCTTTAGAATTTTGATGTTGCTCCTCAAAAACTAACTCATCCTCACTACAAATGGTGTTTGTGAAACATCATGAAACATTCCATTTTCTTAATGATTGGTGCACTGGTGTAAATTCCCATATAGTAGGGCAGGAGCAAAAATTTCAGCTTGAAGAACCCAAATATGTTCCAGAATTTTTTTTGATTTTTTGATTTTTTTTTGGTGATTTTATATTTTTGGTTTTTTATTTTTATTTTTGAATATTTCAATTTTTTTTGCTTGGGCATGATGGACAACTTAGGCTAAGTTGTATATCATAACAGCAAGCGTGGAATGTTTTTTTTGGATCTGGCATGATGTAAAACTTAGGCTAAGTTGTCCATCATACCAGCCAGCTTGCAAGGTTTTTTTTTTTTTTTTTTTTTTTTTTTTTTTTTTTTTTTTTTTTTTTTTTTTTTTTTTTAGATTTTGGTGGATGGCTGAGAAAGCTTTTTTTAAATTGTTGAAGTTGCTTTTCATTCTAACTCAAAACCATGTTTGTGAAATACCATCAAAAATTTAACTTTTGGTTACTCAGTGCACTGGTGTGCACTCCCATATAGTAGGGCAGCACCAAGAATTTCAGCTGGCAGAACCCAAATATGGTCCAAGATTTATTATTATTATTATTATTATTTTATTTTATTATTTTATTTATTATTTATTTATTTATTTATTTTTATGTATTTATTTATTTTTTTTTTTTGTGATTTTATTTTATTTTATTTTAATTCTTAGATATTTCAATTTTTATTTCAATTTTTTTTAATTTTTTTTTGGGTCTGGAAAGATGGACAACTTAGGCTAGGTGATCCATCATACCAGCCACCTTGAGATTTTCATTTTTGGTTTATTTGATTTTTTTTATATTTTGGTGGATGGCTTAAGAAAAATATGTTAGATTGTTGATGTTACTTCTCAAACACTAGCTGATCCTCACTACAAACTGTGTTTGTGAAACACCATCAAAAACTTGACTTTTGGTTACTCAGTGCACTGGTTTGCACTCCCATATAATAGGGCAGGACCACTAATTTCATCAGTGGAGAGGGTCACTTGGAGGCCCTATTCTTGGCTCACCCAGATTCATTAAAGCTTTGCAAGCTATTCCATCATATAGCTATGATGGATTGTACTTATAAGACAAATAAGCACAACATCTCCCTATTGTACATTGTAGGAATCACTTCCAAGCAGAAAAATTTCACAAAAGCTCTTTTTTTTATAACAAGAGAAACATTTGAGTTCTACAGTTGGTCTGTAAATGCGCTAAAAGATTTGGCTTATGATCCTGAGAGACCTCCCAAAGTCTTTGTGACTGACCGTGAAAAATATTTGATCCGTGATCTACAACAAACATCCCCTGAGTCAACATGACAGTTCTGTCAATGGCACTTGTCTAAAAATATACAAGAAAAATGTAAAGTGCGCTTTGATAATGACATTGAAGGGTGGCAAAGATTTATGTCTCTGTGGGCTAAGTATGGGGAATGAAAAACCAAGGAGGAGGTAGAGGTCAATGATGTGGAACTGAGAGTAAGTGCCAAATCACTGCCTCTACTTTAAATCTTCCTAGTTTTGGCTTGCTTACATGATGACTTGTATAAAGTGTTTTTTGGCAGACCGTTGTGGTGGTTATTTATAGACACGGAGGCAAGTAGGCTCAGAACTAGAATTTTGAATTGGAGCAGGTCAAAAGTGGTTAGAAATCCGCAGAAAAATAGGCTCAGTAGGAGCGCATTTGCAGAATTTCTAATCTGGATTAAAAATTCAGGATCTCAGCATTGGTGCGGCATGCACTTTGTGCAGAACAATAAGCCAGAGTTTTTGTTTTTTGCGTACAACAAACATGGTCAAAAATAACTTCCCCTCTGTGACTATGGATTTAAAAGTACGGAAGCATTTGATTGAGGATAAGTAGTAGAGACTAGGCGAATTATGGATCATGCACTGAGGTTGCAGGAGTATGGGGCAATCAACATTGAAGCTGAGGAGGCAGCATGCGGATTGTTGGGGATCTGGAGTATGCTGCATGCGGGATTAGGAGTGATCCGCTAAGGAAGATAAATGGGGATCTGTTGTTAGTTATGCATTGGAACAACTCAAATTTTCAGGAAGATGGGCAACATGATCTCCAAACCAAGGATTGGAATATTGGTAAGGAGGATCAGTGCGGAATGCATGGAGGCAGTTAGAGGAGGGGTCTTTCTTTTTTAGTTTACATTCTTTTCACAGTGGTTCATTTTTGGAGTTGTACATATAAAAGGTGGCCATTTCCCTTACCAGAAAAGGGAGGGAAATTAAGGAATTACCAAAGAATCAGCATATTATTGGAGTATCACCTTAGACAGCAGACAATAAAGGAGTCTTTTATATTTCTTTTCTGCTTTGGAAAAAGGGTGATTACCTGTGGGTGTGCTTGGAGTTTTAATTAGGAAATAGTTCAAGTCTGGAGCTTGTTGAGGAGTCCGCATTGTTTTTTTACTATTACTTCATTGCAAGTTAGCTTTAGCTGTTACCATTGAGGGCAGCATAGTTTGGCAGATAAAGGAATAGGGGTTGGGAGTGATTCTTGGACTGCCGTGGGCCCTAGTAAATTTTCTTGCGGAAGCAGATCATATTTAGATTTGCAGAGGAACAGGAGTTTAAATCAAGGACTTTTGGGCTATTTCAAACTTGGAGGAGCTTGTTGGGGAGAATTTTGTGGAACACAAAATCTCTTTCCACAAATTGGGGGTCTGGCGGCAAAAGTCTTTTTCTCTGTTTAATCTGGTACCGTCTGGGGAGTTATATTTTTCTTTTTTTACCCTCAATATGTCCATGATGATTGGATATTACAAGGGCAGAATTGGAAAATCCCTCCCAACCCATTGACAGGCAGAATCTTGCAGTGCACCACCCAATCAAAGTGCTCCTTGTCAAACCACAAGTCCAATGGGGCCGCCACAAAGGGTAACCATGGGTGGACAATCAAAATATGCGGTGCCGGAGTGGCCAGAGGAGCAGCAGGGTAGTAGAGAAAATATTAGGCCAAGGGACTATCCTGCGGTCAGGTTTTGTCCAGAGGATGTCCACTGGTTCCTGGAAGGGTTCAAGGAAGCGGCCAACAGTGAAGGTGCAAACCATGTAGACTGGGTTTGGCAGATAGTCAATTTTATTACGGAAAAGGAAGATCTGTGGGATGTGGAGGATATGGAGGTTTATAGTGAACAGAATTGGGAAAATTTTCAGAGGGAAATAGTGGAGAAATGGGGGTCACAAGAGCAGAGGTCCCAAGAAGTGGATTTGAGCATCTTGCAAAGGAAAATGCAATTGAAGGAGGTGTTTCCTCAACAACTTTGTTTGGCGTTTACTGTTCCTCATTTGATTGCATTCTAAAGTACCTAGTCCGCAAAAAGATTTTGGTGGAACATACTGGTTCAGTAAAGAGGACCTTCATGCCGGGGCTTAGCTCAGAGTTGTGCAGAAGTGTCCATAGAAAGCTGTATGGCGCAGGATCAATTTGCAGGTTGCTGGAAAGAGGAGTAAACCTACTCCCAGACATGAAGGACATCTGCGCAGCGGTTGTGGGAAAGTTGGAACTGGTGGAACTTATGGAGGAAGACAAAAAGGGTTTTGTAAGGGGGGAAGCACAGGTGAAGAGGGTAAAGGGGCTGGTAACACCAAAAGAAACTGCGGAAATGACAGAAAAGTTTAACAAGATGCGTCTTTTCTGGCAGAAAGCTATGACAAAGCAAGCTGGAACAGCTTTGGAACCACCAAAAGCAACAACAGGCCATGCATCAACTCAGGCACCATCAAGGGCACCACCAAGGAAGGAAGGCAAGCCTTGTGTCTTCTGGTGCTACTACTTTTGGGAAGACAGCCATCTTAAAAGGTTGTGTAAAGACCTGAGTGCGGATGTGAGGAGTAAAATAGTTAAGATGGATGGAAGGGAGTGTTTTTACCCTTCAGGAGAATCTATCCTGCACATGCCGGATCAAACTTCACCAATAGATCTGGCTTGAGCGGCGGAGGCAGAAAAGAAGGAGGCAAAAACCTTGGAGGGGTATGTGTTCCTTCTAACTGGGAAGCCCCAGAAGTTTTGGCCAAGGTTAGGGCCGTTGTGGTTTTGTTACATAGCCTTGGATTGGGAACTGCGCTACAGTTGGTGTGCTCAGCACTTGGATGTGCGCGGTCTCTGCAGTAGAAACTGCGGGGCTTTGAATACTGGGCATGGGTTGGGCTTGATTGGATGAGGCGGGCCATGACCACTTGGACATTACAGACCAAAGAATGAAGCTGGCCCAACCAGGTTTGTGGGCAGCTAGTTTGGGGAGGTAGGGCGGGGAAATTGGGACTATAGGGGCGGGCCAGGTGCGCGCAAGCGCGGGCCAACCCTCTGGGCAGGGAATCACGCGGTGTGCTGGGCGGATAAAGACAAGCGGGGGGCTCCAAATAGGGCGCAGAGGAGGGCTGCTTCATGAGAAGGAGGAACTGGTTGTAAATAATGGTAAGCAGGCAGGGAATAGATTAGGGTTAGGCTAGGGTTTCTTTTACATTTGTTGTTGGGATTTCATTGTGCTTGTAATTAGTTTAGGGTTGAGAGTGTGGGCATAAAGTCTGTGCTCTCAACACCAGCTCTTATATTATCATTGAATCATTGGAGGGAATGGATGGATGGATGGATGCGGCAAAGGATAGGGAAAGGAAAGGAAACTTCATCTCTCTATCTCTCTCTCTCTCTCTCTCTATTTACTGGAGCATCCTTATCCTCATAGACGCTAGAAACATTGATTCTGGAACTCAGGGACAACTAGGGGAGTAGCTCCCTCTTGGTTCCTGCATTTTCCGCTCCAACAAGAGGAGAATGGACATTGATGGTCCTACCCCTGCAAAAAATCCGGAGCAGGAAATGGCAGTAAAAATGGGCGGATCCTGCAGGAGGGCTGGAGAAGTTGCAAGGAGGATTTGCGGAACAGATCACCTGGTTTCCCTAAATTTGAAAGAGCTGGAAGCAATCTCACTGGTAATGGCAGAGGAGATGGTTGCGGTCTTTCAGCAGTTTAAGGGGGGTAAGGAGGACAACCCAAAACCCAAGGAATAGGCAAAGTTTGGTTCTCTTAACACGGGGGCAGACATTCTGGGAGCAAGCAGCAATATGATGTGCCCTTTGGGCTACGTAGAAATGCATATTGGAGGAAAATGTTGTTGGGAAATGGTTGATAGAGGCTCAAAGGTAGATGTTCTCCCATTGAATTTGGAAACTGATGGGGGGTTTGTCAGGCACAAGGAAAACATTGGGTTGCGGACCTTGGGAGGTTTTGAATGCATGGACCATGGGGTAGTAGAGAAAGAGATGATGGAGGTGGCCAAGATATTGGCTCCACTGTTGTATTTGGTAGGGCATTCCTTTTTGCCTTCCAAGAATCTCTTGGCTTCTGTCCAGATACTAGGGAGGAACTCCTTACTTTTGCGGATGCCTGGGGGAAACAATACAAAACAACCATCTGTTGGCCCAAGATCAGCGGATGGGAACATTGCAAGGAATGTCCATTTGTGGAAGGCAGCCACAAATATGCGGCAGAGGATTTTTAGATGTTGGCCGTGTGGCCTGTGCGGGGAAGGCTCTGTACTTGCAAAGGTGGTCAACCAATGAGGAGCAAAGAGGAACCCCCATGGCGCGGTGCAGCATACTTTGGGCGGTATGGAGGAAAGCCAGATTCAGCGTAAAAATGATGGGAGCAGGGGTAGGATCAAAAGTGAGTCCTTCCTTGTATGTGGCTCCAATGGGTGCCAGCACAAGCATCTACCCTTGTGCCACCCTTGTGAGATTTTTTTGCAGGTTGGCAATTAAGAGTGGAGGAAAACACAGGGGCATCAAAGTTGATTGAAGGGCGGAATTTTGGTGGCAAATAAGAACCCATTGCTAAGAAGGCGCGGCCACAGAACAAGCCAATGCCGCAGGAACTTAACTAACAAATGAGTCCTATCTGTTAGTCATGGGACCCATATGAGTTGCCTTTTACAACTGGAATTCTGAAGGAGGATTTGGCCGGCTTAATGGAAGAGCAGATGGAAGAACTCAACTTTGGGCCAGAGGGGTGGTTTCAAGAGGAGGAAGTACAATTGCTGAAGTTGGTGATTTTCATGCGGAGGAAGGAGCATTCCTTTTTTCCGGAGGAACAGGGGGTGCTCAGGCAAGAAATTGCAGACCCCTACCGGATACCTACAGTGCCTCACAACCCTTGGCAAATTAAACACATTCCTATTGTGGTGGCAGTTAGGGATCAGTTTACGGAGTTGGTACGGGAGTGATTGTGGACGGGTCTGTACAAGCCTTCTTGTTCTAGTTATTCCAGTCCAATTTTTGCAGTACTGAAACAGGACAGGAAGAGTCTGCAGATTTTCCACAACCTGCAAAGGTTGAACTCAGTCAAAATCTGAGATGCTGGGTTGCCTCTGCAGGTGGAGGAGTTTTTGGAGAATATGACCGGAAGAGTCTGCTACAGGTTGCTAGAAGTTATGGGGGGGGTTCAACCAGCCGGAGCTACACCCCCATTCCCAACCAATGCAGTTTTTTGAAATCCGGTTGGGGCGACTTCAGTTAATGAGGCTTCTGCAGGGGGAAACTAATTTGGTATCAGTTTACCAAGTACAGATGATGTGGATTTTGCAAGATGATCTTCCGGAAACAGTGTGGATATTCATTGATGTCAGGGGTATCAAGGGGCCGCAAAGTGACTATGGCGGAGAAAATCTTGGGGAGAATTCAGGGATCAGGCATTTTGTTTGGGAATACGCACAGATTTTGGAGAGGATCCTGTTCCAGATCAAGGAAGCAGGATTGACTGTTTTCGGCAAAACATTTGCGGCATGTGTCCCGGCCTTGGAGGTCCTTGGTCATGAGGTTTCCGCAAAAGGAAGGAAAATCACTAATGCTAAAGTTAACAAGGTTCTAGAGTGGCCTACTGCGCAGAATGCTACTCAGATCTCCCAGTTTCTAGGTCTATGTGGATGGGTGCAGATCTTTATTGAACGTTTTGAAGAGATAGAAAGCCCGTTGCGGAGGCTGATTTGGAAGGGAGCTTAGTGGTTTTGGATGGAGGAATGCAATTGCGCATTCCTGGAGTTGAAGGAGATTGTGGGGAGGTGGATACTGTTGAAGGACCTGGATTACGGAGAAGGGGGAATCTGGCTGGTGGTAAACTTGAGCAAGTTTGGTGCAGGCGTTGTGCTGACCCAAGAAGATTAAGGGAAAGACAGGCCAGTGCTCTATGAGTGGGTAACCTTTTTGGAGGTTGAATCTTGGTACTTGCAGCCCTAGTTTGAGTTTTGCAGGGTGACAAGGATTGTGCAGAGATTAAAGCATGTACTGTGGGGGGTGACATTTGAACTCCTGGTGGATGCGCAAGTGCTAGCTAGGATGATTAATTCCCCAACCTTGCCTAATGATCCTATGACCGGGTGGCTTGCATACTTACAGTTAATTGATTTCCCAGTCAGGCATGTTCTGGGGAAGGAATTTAAAATGCTGGATGCCTTGTCTTGGTATACGGAGATCCGCTGCGTGGCAGAGGAGGATTTGGATGTGGAGAAGAAGCTTCTGAGGGTGGAAAAAATGGCTGGGGAAGTTGGAAAACTTCCCCTGAAACAGTTTGGTAGGTTTCAGGAATTGGAGGAGTATCTTTGGACGCTTCATTTTCTGGAGGGTTTCTTGGCAATGGAGGTTAGATGGTTTTGGCAGAAGGTTCTGCATTTCTTTCAACAAGACAGGAAGTTATGGAAGCAGGCAATTCCAATAACTTTGGTTGTGGTCATAAGGTGGAAGGATCAGGAGGATTTGTTACAGAGCCTCCAAAGCAACTTAGGGCATTGGGGGGAGGCAGAAATGTGGAGGAGAGTTAAGACCAGGTTCTTCTGGCCAGGAATGGGGCAAACAGTGTGGGATTGGGTGCAGAACTGCAAGGCTTGTCAGCAGCAGAGCACCAGATTAACTTGGGAGATGGGCATTCCAAAGGGCAAGGATTCTCTTTTGAGGAGGATCTTTCTGGACATGGTCCATAGAAAGGCAGGAAAGTTCCTGTATCTACTTGTGGCCCGGGAGGACTTGTTGCAATGGGTTGAGGCGCATCTATTGGTTAAGCTTTCAGTGGAGAAATTTGGGCAGTTTTTGGAGGAGGATTGTTTTGCCTGTTTTGGATGTTTGCGGCTCATCATGGTGAAAGGCGGGGCAGAGTTTTGGGGTGATCTTAAGAAGCTGGTCGAATTTTGCAGTGCAAAGTTTTGGAAAGTTATAGAATATTATCTGGAGGGAGCGGGGGCAATAGAGGGAGGGAATCAGCTGATCAAGGAAGCAATGGTCAGTATCTGCAGAAAAAGCGGGAAGAAGTGGCAGGAAACCTTACCTGTTGTGTTGTTTGCGGATTGGATATTGGTCAAGTGGGTTAAGGGATATTTGCCATACAAACTCTTGTATAGGTGGCAGCTGGTGCTTCTGGTGGATATCAAAACTCTGACTTACCTTGCTATCAACTTGTGGAAGTTGAAGACTACAGAGGACTTAGTTGTGGCGCGGGCAGAGAACCTCTTGCAGAGGAAGGAGATGATGGCAAAGGCGGCAAAGAGGCTGCTGGGAAGTTGAGCTAAGTCAGTCCAGTACTGAGACAAGCATTGTGATGGTTGCTTACAGGACCCTTTGCAGAAGGGCAATCTTTGTCTGCTTTACAATTGGAGCTTGGAAATGCAGTGGGTTAAGCTTTTTGTGGGTTTTTGGAAAGGCCCTTATTGGATTGTAAGCCAGTTTCCGGTTTAAGACTCCAAAAGCTGCTGAGCTGGGGGCAGTTCTGTGGAGGGGAAAGGTGCTGTTTAAGATGCCCTCCTAAGAGTTACAAATAAAATTAAATGCAACTAGAATTGAGATCCAGTGGCTTGTAAATAAGGAATCAATGGAAGGGATGAGTTTGGAAGTATTTGGTAGCAATGGAGAACAACACTATCTGAGGCAAGATGGTGCCTGAAAAGACTTGAACAAATAAGTAAAAGTTTGTTCAGAGTTCAATAGAAACAAGAAATTTTTAAGTAAAAACACCCACAAGCTAATAACTCTGGTCATCAGCAGAATATTAGGAAAGATCAAATTAATCCCAAACAACCTCAAGGTTCTCAATGAAACCGCCCACCTCTCTGCAATCAAGCACTTGAAGGTTACCAGATAACTGTGGGTGGCTGGAAAAAACAAAGAAATTTGTTTTATGGAGCTCTAGAAGCAAAGCAGTAAAGAATTTGAACAAGAATAACCCAACACTTCCCAAGGGACTCAAGAATAGCGTGGCGGAATTCAACTTTAAGGAAATAAAGGTAGGATTAACACTCAAGGTTACAAAATTAACAAAACCTCTCAACCAAATGTGACTGGTTCTGGAAAGACAATCAAATGAATGATAAGGACCAAAGCAGTTGGAGAAAGGAATCAATGGAGTGGCTTAACACACTCAAGAATTCAACCCAATGATTTATTTTTCAACCAGAAAAGCTATTGGTTGCTGATAAGGATCAGGTAGCAGAGGACGGATCAAAGGATTGAGTATGGAGGCTCAAAGGATCAAGGGTAAATCAAAAGATATACCCAGGATAAGGATGCTCAGACAAGGGGAAGGGCCCACATGGATTGATTGTTCAGATGATAATGAGAGGATGGAGTATTTGATGATAGGCAATGATGATGTCCAAACAGGTAGTGGAGAGACCCTCCTTTTATTTAAAAGAGCCCCGGAAACTACTTAAAAAAGATGACGACAAAGGAAAGCAATTTCTTTTTATTAAATTTCCAAATGATGCAGAACAGGTGAATCAAGATGAAAGGAGAGACCAGCCCGCGTAACTGATGGTAGCGGGAAGCAGATTGACACCTGAAAGTGAACAGATGAGCGGTAGCTGGCATAGGATGAACTTCCGGGGCAGCGGTTGCGGGTGAGTGATGGAGACTGCAGTTGCATGATCAGGCGCAGGAGGATGAGAGTGGCATGGTTGATCAAGCACTTGCAACAACTCCAATGGCCACAAGCGACAGCTTGCGGTCTGTTGGATGTGGAGGTTGATAGATGAATTGCAGCTTGCAATTGACACAAGTGACCACTTGCAGACCCGTCAGATGTCAACAAAGCAACAGGTGGCCACAAGTGATTGGATGGGACAGAGAGTGATTTGATGGTGTTGCAGATTGGGAGAGGAGGATGATGGCAACTTGAAGCAGATCTTACCGCCGCGCGTGATGAGCGCAGATGGGCGGGTAGGAGGATCTGATTGAGGATTGGTCTTGCAAGGGTTGCAAGAATGGTTGGTGGGGTTTGATGGATGGAGGTGAGATTTTTTGGATTGAGAAAGAGCTATTGCATGGGTTCTTTGGCCAAAAATAGTTGAAGGACTGTCAAGCCTGAGAAAGGGGGGGAACTGAACACAGAGCCTAGGGGACTCAAAATCAATGGGCATGCCCTAGACAACTAGGACAGGGAGGAGTTGGGAGGAACAAAAGAGGAAGAGTAATCATAGCAGCAGTTTTTTTTTTGATGAATGATGAAAGATTATATGTCAAACATTTTAAAATTCTGCCCCTTTCAATGAGGTGTACCAAATTGGTCACCACACCCGGAAGAAGTTTTCAGTTGGAGGATTTGGATGGCACTCCGCTTAAGCCAAAGGCAGGAGCGGCTCACATGAAGAATTTTCACGTGCAGGGCACCACGGATTTTGATCAAACCGCAGGTTTGGGAGACAAAGATGAGGAAATGGCCAACGTGGAGGAGCCGGCTTCAGGGGAGAGGGAGTCTGCGGAGGAGGAGTCCCTGGAGTAATGAACGTTGGGGTTAACTTTCAATTTTTGGGGGAATAGGAGGATTGGGAATCTCAGATCAACGGAGAAGCGTGGAAGGTCTAGTCTCTAGAGGCCTTTGTCTGGGGTGGTTGATGTCCTTAGGTGATGTGTTATTTTCAGGGTTTTTTTAGGAGTTTCTTTCTTTTTTTTGTGTGGGAGCTTCTCTTTGTAGGATGGTGCGGGGAATCAAGAGGATTAATTTCTGGGACAGGTCAGGCATCATATTTATTTCAAAGATTATATACAATAATCAAGGGGAATGGAAAAAAATATAAATTTTTTCAGGTAGATATCTTTTTGTTTATATAATTTAGCTTGTAAAAGAAAAAGAGAGTTGGGTCAAATCTAAGGAAGGAAGATGGCGCAGCAGAGCCTGCAAGGGAGCTCACCACCAGCGCAATGATGCTCATGGAGGCGCTGGCAACACTCTGAAGCTTGGATTCCAACCAAAATTTGGAGGATGACCAGTATCCGCTCATCCAAATTGCAGAGGTACCAGTTGCTTTTGGCTTCCTCAATTCCTTGACTGCAATCTTCATTGTTGCTTTGGATTTCCGCATGGTACAAAGAGATCAGGCGGAATTGGGTTGATCTAGATAAGCAGGAGTCAGAGGATTTGAAGGAGAGTTGAGGAGACAGATTCCAGATTGAAGAAGAACGGTGGGGAGATCTTTGGACCGGCAACAGTGGTAATATCAAATCAACAATGGGTGCGGGAGCTGTTAGGAGATTTTTTTGTTGGAGTTGGTATAAAAAAAAAGAACAAAGCTTACGTGGTATGGGCTGCAAGTTGGAGCTGATCATAATGACAGAGTGCGGGGACTCAATCTCTTCAGGAGGAGTCATGGTTGGGGGAGATACGTTTGGGGTAGTTGTTGCTGGAAGGGTGGGTGATGGGGGTTGGAAGAGAGGAATGTTGGGCGCAGCCAGGGGGTATCGGAGGATTAGCCACTCAGAAAAAGGTGAGAGCTGTTTCAGGCCCATGAGTTAGTTGGCCAAGTCCAAAATTCAAGTTATGACGGCCGCCACAGGCTTGGGTGGCATCTCCCCAGCCAGCAGCAGTAGCAAAATCTGCGCGTTGAGGTGGGGGAGATAGCATGTTCATGAACTCCGCAATGGGCAACACAGAGGCGGAGAAATCTGGCTCTGGAGTCCATTCTTTGGTCTTGATCAGCTCATTTTCATCCACCACAAAGTCTGCCATAGGTCCATGACAACACCATTTGCAATGGGGGCGGGAGGTGGAGAAAGGGAGGGGAGGGGGATGAGTCCGCAAGGATCCAGGAGTCGGGGAAAAAAACAAACACCTCTGGTGGCCTAAATTGCAGTAATTGCAGGCCGGGCAACCAGCAGTGCGGGTGCACATTCTCCCCATTCTTGTACAGTACTTGCACAATTCCATGGTGAAGATTTTTTTCTTTAGGCGGGTCTTGGGTGGAGCTTTGAGAGTTTCAGGGTCGGGGTATCCAATGGGTTGATTAAATTTGTGGAGAGTGGAATCCTGGGGACAGAATTCAAGTTGAGGGGGGATGTGGTAGTTATTTATAGACATGGAGGCAAGTAGGCTCAGCACTGGACTTCTGACTTGGAGAAGCTCAAAAGTGGTTATGTTAATTGAATGGATGAGAAGTGATAAAAATTATAATATTGAAGGGACTAGGAACATTCTGAACAACAACAATCAAATGAGTTGAAGCACAAGGTGAAAAAAAGATGAAACTGAAGAGAAATAAAGAGAGTGAAAATAATTGAATGAAATCATACCAGACAGTCAAAAGTGTGAGCCTAGAGGAGTGAATCAAATCAAGACAGGTTGAGGGTGATGGTTGAGTGGTTGAAAGCAATCTGGAGACATTGAGGATGAGAGAAAATAAAGAAAAAGAAAAAGAATGAGAAAATAGAAAAGAAGAAAAGAGTAGAATGAAGATATTTAAGAGATACAAAAGAGACAGCAGGCTTGTTTGAATGGATGCAAGTGAGATTGGGTTTTCCCGGGGGCAGGCGGGCTACTAAGGATGGGATTTGATAGCTGCGCAGGGAGCTACTCAGTGGAGGATTTGACACCCCTTGTGGCTGGTAGGATTTCAAGATATCGGAAGTGAGGATTGATGACATGGAGGAGCTTGAAGAGTGGAATTTGGGGTAGCGCTTTTTTTAGCCTGTTGGCTATCATGTTGTCTGATGGTATGAGTTTTATCTCAAGATTTTTGGCTTTTAGTTCCTCCCAAATGGCCTTTTTTTATATTGATATGACAGGTTTTGGAGTTACAGCCAAATTTCTTCAACTTGTAGTCCAAAACTTTGTTATCAATGTGATGTATACTTGGTTGAGTGGATTTTGCCCACATTTCTGATACCAGTCCTCTCATCCAGCTGGCCTTGAGGAAAGAGTTTACTAGTGGATTGAGTTTGGCCTCAGTGGTCAAGTGAGTTATGTTTTGTTGGTGGTAGCTGCTCCACGCAACCGGGGGATCCAAACAGTACGGTCAGATGACCAGATTGAGAATGCCTGGTTTTGATTTCATTGTTCTAAGTGGCGTCATTGAAACATTGGATTTGAGTTTCTTGATGTTTTACATCCAGGACTAAAGAGAGAAACGTGGTGGCTTGCAGGTATTCCCAACAAATTTTCACTTTGCACCAGTGATTTATCCCGGGACGTTTGCAGAACCAAGCTAAACTTGAGACAAAATAACTAATGTCTGGTCGAGTCAAGCTTGCAATATAGTTAATCAAGAACATGGCTGACCTTTAGTTAATTTTGAGCGCCTTAAATTATTTGTGTTCTTTGTCAGTGGCTGGTTGTAGATTGAGGTTTGATTTCAATGGTATGGTGGATGGGTGACACTTGGTAAGTTTGAGTTCTTCAAGCCCGTGTTCAATGTGGTTGGGTTGAGAAAGAAAAATCTTGTTGTCTGTTTTGGAGTATTTCATCCCAAGGATGGTGTTGGGATTGTGAGCAGTTGAGTTTGGAAAACGTTGCAGAAAGTTTTCTTTGAAATTATTGCCAAAACCAACCAGAATGAGGTCATTGACATGAAAGAAGACTTTGTTTTGTGTCACAATTACTGCACCCAGTTGCAGAAACTAGGAAATCCATGCGCAGCTGAGCAGAAGCAATTCACTCATAAAGACAATCTGGGTACACAGTCCCTGGCATCTAAAAAGTGTTAGAATTTGAGTTTTCATATATTTGAATTTAACTGGAGTCTAAAGTGTAATTGATTGGATTGATGTGATCTTATTATTGTTATCTTAAAGTACTCAAACAACAGGTAAAATATAACTAGGCTGTGTTATAACAAAGATAAATTATATCTGTTATTTAATAGAGGATCTTGTGTTGTAGTATTGTGATTTTCAGACTGTCTAATCATAGCATTCCACTTACCACTTCACTTAAACTGCTTATGCTAATTTTACCTTATTCATTTTGTACTCAACCACTTGTCAGCCTATTGTGTATTTAGTCTATATCAAAACCAGTGCTCTCAAGTGGAATTCATCATCTTTTCTGATATAAAATCAACTGGAGTTCCCTTTTCCTCCTGATCTCAGGTCCTTTACGCTTGACGTTACAAGCTCCTTTCACTCATTTATTAATCCCTTCATCCGATTTGAGCTTCAGCTCTTTTTCACTTTTACACGGTGTGGAAACCAAAGGTGGGCTACACCCCTTAAGTTGTCCTGAAGTCCGGAAGTTATTGATTGAAGCATCTGTAAGAAGATTGGATGCAGCAAGTCAAGAGAGAGAGAGAGAGTGAAGCGTCTGTAAGGAGATTGGATGCAGCAAGTCAAGAGAGAGAGAGAGAGTGAGTGAAAGTGAGTGATAGAGTGATAATAAGATGAATTCCTTCCTTTCCAATCCAATCCAACACACATATTAAAGTGATAATCCCTCCCCCTTACAACCCGGAGTTGAGAGTGAAGTATTTAAGTCCTCCCCCTCAACCCTAACCTAAGTACAACCGCAAGTAAGCAAGAATGATGGAATACAACCCCTAAGCCACAGAACCCTAGCCCAACACTATCCCTCTGTCCCCCGTCCTGTAACCCATGCTCCACCTCCCCCTTCCCCATTCCCCATCTGTGTTTCCCGCTGGTTTGTCCTTCTCATGATGCATCCGCCCGACAACCCGTTCCAGGTATCCGGGGCGTACCCACGTGATCCAATCCGGGTGTCTTGCAATGCGCGATCCGCTTGATCCGTGCAAGCTGTCCGATCCGCGCAAGCCTTCCGATCCGCGCAATCCGTCCAATATGCGCAAGCCTTCCAATCTGCGCAAGCTTTCCAATCCGCTCAAGCCTTCTGATCCATGCAATCTGTCCAGTCTGTGATCCGCGGGATCCGTTTGTCTCCCTTCTCCAGGTGCTGAGCCCAACCCAAC
Organism: Puccinia polysora; assembly: GCA_025617555.3. Classification (NCBI taxonomy): domain Eukaryota; kingdom Fungi; phylum Basidiomycota; class Pucciniomycetes; order Pucciniales; family Pucciniaceae; genus Puccinia; species Puccinia polysora. Next base: position 4,134,573 of record CM062638.1, on the reverse strand, counting down.
CGCTGCTGAGCCTACCTGACTGCTGCTGAGCCCGCAGCAAGGCTAGCTGCGGCAAGGCCCTACCAATTGCTGAGCATGCCGCCACTGCTGAGCCCGCCGCTATTGCTGAGTACGCCGCCCGCAGCCCTTTCCTGACTCGCGTCTATAAAAGAGCACCACAACGGTTAAAAGCCTATACTCAAACTGAGCCAACGGTCTTTCATTCAACTGGTTTGCCTTCAACAGTTTCATCCTGAGATTTGACTCTTTTGGCGAGGGGGTGAGATGAGGATGAGTCATGTCATAGGCCATCAGGACAATCATCAAACTTGTAATAGACCAAATCCAACAATCACTTTGTTATCTGGATCATCCGCACCTCAAGACTCCAAGTTGTTTGTGTTGCTTGTACAAATGGGAAAGACTTTCAATCTCACATGCAGAAGTTGGTTGAAAGGCCTAAATTGGAATTGGATCTTGCTGAGTATCAACGCAATTTCCACTTCAATGTCAATGCTGACTTGAATAAATTTAAGGAAAAAAAATATAAAGATCTTACCCTCCTACCAACGCCAACGCCAACAATGACAGTGATGACAATCTTTCAATCAATCCCCAAATTTTTGGTTCAGGCCTTGCCAGGTCACAATGATTGAGCTTGGTCCACAGCATGGCATCCAAGTCTTCCAATACTGGCTTCTTCCTCAACCAACAAACAACTGAGGCTTTATCAATACCATGTGATGTCAATCTCACTTGATTGCCCGGTTTCCCGACTCCAATTCCAATATATCGATTCGATTCCTGGCGCCCATACTCGCACTTTTGGATCAATCGCTTGGTCTCCAAAAGGTGCTCTACTTGCATTGGGCTCTTTTGATTCTACTACTTGCATTTGGAAGAATAATCACTTCGGATCCCATCTCGAACAACCCGCCCCGGACTCTGAGGACGTGGCGGCAGAACCTCTTTCACCTATTCTAGATGGAGAACTGGAAACAGAGGAAAACTGGGAGTGTTTGATGTTGCTCAAAGGTCATGAGAGTGAAATCAAAGGAGTGGCTTGGAATCTGAATGGAAACCTGCTGGCAACCTGCTCGCGAGACAAGAGCGTTTGGATCTGGGAAATCCTAGTCGGAACTGAGCCCCCAGACAATCAGTTTGCAGCCAATGAGGATGAGGGATACAAAGTCATATCGGTTCTGATGGAACATGAGCAAAACAACTTGACAGGCCCGATGATCAATCCTCAAGACAAAGTCAAACCCTCCCAAGCTGATCCAGCATCCAATCAAGAAGCCGCTCAATCTTCCTCGATCAAAACCCTCTAGCTCAAACGCACCAGCCTACCACTCATCAACCAAACCTTGCAGGATGGCGACTGCTCGACTAAGGGGATCCAAACGTACCTTAATCGCAACAATAGGAGATGAGGATACGATCGCCGGATTGCTGTTAGCCGGAACAGGCCATGTCACCCCTTTCAAAAAGAAAAACTTTGTAGTGGTTGATTCAGATATCCAGACAGCTTTTGACGAGTTTACCTCTGAGCAAGACAATATCGCCATCGTCCTGATCAATCAGCATGTTGCAGATAAAATACAACCATTGATTGAAAAATACAAAGCAGCGTTTCCTGCACTGCTTGAGATACCTTCTTTTATCATCCATCATCCATTGATCTACTCCGAAAATCAACCAACTCAATTTTATCAATTTTACACAATCAAATCCAACCTTGAACAAATTCAACGCATCTTACAAGTCAATCACATTTGAACTGAAGAATTTTCCAGCAAATAGTAGATATCATACTTAAAGATAGAAGTTAAATTCAAATATGCCACAGGAAGTTTACTAGTCAATCAGCTCATCTTGTTATCAGTAACTAACCTGTATGTAGAATAATTCCAACAGTTAGTAGAACATAAAGTTAATTGAAGAAAAAGAGTTAGATTCATTTTAGACAGTAACTTCCTCCAGTGCAAGTCAAGCAGGTGTGTTAGAATTTGAGTTTTAATATATTTGACTTTTACTGGATTCTAAAGTGTAATTGATTGGATTGATGTGATCTTATTATTGTTATCTTAAAGTACTCAAACAACAGGTAAAATATAACTAGGCTGTGTTATAAAAAAGATAAATTATATCTGTTATTTAATAGAGGATCTTGTGTTGTAGTATTGTGATTGTCAGACTGTCTAATCATAGCATTTCACTTACCATGTCACTTAAACTGCTTATGCTAATTTTACCTGATTCATTTTGTACTCAACCACTTGTCAGCCTATTGTGCATTTAGTCTATATCAACAACAGTGCTCTCAAGTGGAATTCATCATCTGTTCTGATATAACATCAACTGGAGTGCCCTTTTCCTCCTGATCTCAGGTCCGTTATGCTTGATGTTACAAGCTCCTTTCACTCATTTATTAATCCCTTCATCCAATTTGAGCTTCAGCTCTTTTTCACTTTTACAAAAAGTACGCAGCTGCAGGACTATGGGCAGCAAGACTGACAGACAGCTTGAGAAGCCAAGGTACCATGTAAAAGTGCTACAAATAATACAGGGACATACTACATATTTAATAAATGTCACCATGGTTATTAAATAGTATAAAAAAATAAAAATATATCAAATACTTAAAACAAAATTTTTACATATTTTTTACTTAATATAAAAAAAAACCAATATGTCAAAAATAAGATAACCTGAGATTAAGAAATATTTTAAAATACCTTAAAGTTACATATATGAAAACTTCAAGTTAGCAACATGTCTGTGACCTACCAAGGAAATGGAATATTTGAAAATATTACATATATTCCCAAAAAGTATGTTTTTTAATAATTATTTTTAGTAAATAAATCAAATTTTGAATATAAGGACCATAATCATTATGATGACTTTGCTCCCATCTGTGAATACATAATGAGAACTTATCTTACATCAGATTATCCGTAGGAATTTCTACTAAGAAGACATACCAAAAACCTGTGAAAATGTACTAAGGATAATTAATTAAATAAATATCATGTGGATAAATAAGTTGTTATTCAAATGCCAGTAACTCAATTAAAATAGAAAATAATTAAATTGACCAGTGGAACTAGACACTACCCATGGTATAGCATCACATAAAGGTGATTGGCTACCACCAGTTACCATGCTAGCCTTAGCAACTGTCCCTTTGAGCGCCTGTAGACCTCAGAAGGACAGTAATTGGACCCAAAAAGTTATAAATAAAGGACCCTTTTTGAGGTTATCAAGACCCCAGACCCAGTTAATTATATATCCAGACACCATGAAAAAGTGATCAAGTACTTATAAAGAGATAAGTAAGTGATGTATGACCTTAGTCTGATTAATATTATCCATCCCAAACCCATTTATATCAATCTATGTTGCTGAAAAACGTTCAAACCCACTCACAGGTTTAAAACCACCAGGACACGTCTCAAACAGGTACCCAAAGGCTTTAATAATATACCCGCGAGTTTATTTTCCTTCTTTCTGTGGAATCTTGGTCACAAAGCTCTTCCACTCCACCACATATTTTATATATATATTATATTTGGTCAATATTCCCCTTTAAGAATAAAAATTATAGGTTCCAAAGTAACCAGGCCTACATTTTTTCAAAGTGAATTCCCTGAAGAAGAGGTGCTAAAGATCCCCAATATTATTTTGGACCCTCTTTTAATTTATTTAATAATGAATTTATTAATATTTGAGAAAATTTAAACAGGTCACCAAGACCAGGCTGAATGTATTCCAACAAAAGATCAAGAAGATAAGTATGAGATCTGAAACTGAGGTGAAATACAAAAACAACCAACGAGATATTACTGGTGGACAATCTGAAAATTAGATATGAGATTTAAGCTCAAGTAAGATGATCAGAATTGATGAGTGAGTGCGCCAGTTGAGATGATGCGATAGAAGAGATTAAGCGCCTTGAATAACTGAGAAAAGATCAGTGTGAGTGAGATGAGCTAGAAGTTGAGGCTGATGCTCTGAACGTCTTACTGGATAAACTGGCTGCTAGTCTTGTTCGCGTGCTTGACGATGATAGTTGTAAAAGATGATTGATATCCTGAGGGTTTGTAAGAGTTGGTTTGATTGATTGAGTATCTTGAGATTGGTGAGGTTGAGTTCGTAATCTCGGGTTGTTTGAATTGGAGGATTGATTAATTTGAGTTGGTTGATATTTGAAATGATCCGCGATCAGGAGCAGAGAGTAGCCGGGATAGATACTTGCGGGTGATGACTGAGTATGGAGTGTCCACAGTCACTCTGATAGAAGCGGATCATCACAAAACAGATAGAATCATATGTGTGGGAGAAATAAAACAAAAAGAAAGAATCAAATGAAAATATAGAAAAATAAAAATATAGAGGACAGAAATAACAAGCAACGTGCAGAGCAGCACAACATCAATACTGAAAAACTTTAACACGCCCCCGCAACTTCTTGATCAGTGAACAATAGAACTGAATGTGTTGACTAGTCTAATATTTGATGTTTTATTTGCTGCTTTTGTTAGCGCATCAGCACTCATCGAGAGAGAGGGAATCAATTTAACATCTATGAGCCCAGCTTTGAAGTCATTTTGAAGGCTCTTGGTTTTTATATCGATGTGCTTGGCCTTTGAAAATGACCCAAATTTCTTGATTTTATCATCAAGTCCCTTGTTATCGATTAAGTGAAGAGGACACTTGAAATTGAATCGATAGATGTCTTTGATCAATCTCTGTAACCAGCGGGCTTCTAGATGGCAGCTCAAAAGAGAAACGCATTCAGATTCGGTCGATGAGTGTGTGATAGACTGCTGGCGTTTGCTGTTCCAGTACAATGGACTTCCTTTGAAGGTACAAATAAATCCACTCTGCAAGATACAAGTTTCTGGATCATCGGCCCACGTCGCATTGCTGAAACATACTAGTCGATTGGTGATCGAACGAGGGCCAAGTGTCAGGGTCAAATGTTTAGTACCGGATAAGCAATGCCAAACATGTATCACTTCTTGCCAATGACTAAGGCCTGGCCGTTTGGAATGTCTTGCTAGACTGGAAAGGCGAAACTGATGTCCGGACGTGCCAGAAATGCAATGAAATTTAACCTTCCTATTGGAGAGCGATAATTCAAGTTCAAAGCCAAGAATTTTGCGTGATCGTCGTCGTCGGAGGTTTTGAGATGGAGACCAGGAGTGAGGGGTGTTGAGACTGGCTTACAATTGATCAAATTCATTTGTTCAAGCCCTTTTTCAATGTGCAGAGGTAGGGATAGATGAATTAGGCCGTCGTTTTGTACCACCTTCATACCAAGGAGCGTGTTGGGAGGATGAGCAGAAGAATTCTTGAACCTACCAAGAAAGCCTTCTTCGAATTGTTTGGTGTTGCCTGTTACAATCAAATCATCTACATGAAAGAATACAACAGTCACCTTGTCGTCGCCTATGTAGAGACACGGATTGCAATCTGATTCTTTGAAACCTTGACTTTTGATCCAATCGCTTAGCATGATGTACCAATTCCGCGGTGCTTGTTTGAGACCATATAGTGATTTCTTAAGCTTCAAGTACTTTGATTTCCTGTGCATCCGTACGGCGTTTTGATAAAAACCTGTTCATCGAGTTCAGAGTGAAGGAAGGCCCCCTTCACATTGAGTTGAAGAACATCCAGTTTTCTATCCGCTGCATAGGTCAGGAGACCCCTTAGAGAGGCTAACTTACCAGTTGGAGCATATGTGTCAAGATAGTTGAGGCCGTACCTCTGGTTAAACCCCTGAACGCATAGCCGCGTTTTTAAGATGGGATCTTCGCCATGAGCGTTGGTTTTGATTTTGAACACCGGCACCGTGTTGAGAGGGTTGGTGACAATGCTTTCGTGGGCGTCCTCCCAAACACCTTGATCCTCTATTGTTTCAAATTCCTTCATGGCCGATTCCTTCCATTCTGGAATTTTCATTGCTTCTTCAAGGGAGGTCGGCACTCTGTCAGCTATGAAACCGTACCTCTCAGGTTTGACCAGGGTTCGTCTATCTCTGAGATTAGGTTGTAGCTGTTCTTCTAATATTTTATCCGATTCAGTCTTGGACTCTGACTCATCTTTCACAGTTGCGGGAGATTGCAATTCTTCTGTATTTGAGTTTTTGGCTGAATCGGCCGGCTCGTTGGTTTGAGAGTTGGATGGTCTTCTCGATTGAGTCGTGTTTGGTTTAGTAACATCTAGGTTAGGTTCATCCGTCTTGATCAAAATCTTGACGGAATTTTGAGAGTTGAAAATGACATGTTTAGTGTCTAAGATCTTGCCAGAAGCGCTCATAACCTTGTAAGATAAGAGAGATGGGTTGAATACAACCAGAATTCCTGGCGCACCTTTCTCTTTGAACTTTGACTTGATGTCAGTCAAGTTGAGTCAATAGGTCACCGGCGTTCCAATAGGTCGAATATAATCAGGTGGTAAATCTTTCTTGTGCATTAATAAACACGGAGATACTCCGTCCTTCTCCTTTGGTATTTGATTGAGCATTAGGCAGGAGCTGCGTACAACTTCATGCCATAATGATTTCGGTAAACCAGCATTGGATATGATCACTCTGGCTGATTCAACTACTGTTCTGTTTGCCCTCTCTACTCTTCCGTTATGTTGCGAGTGATACGGTTCACTTATGATCTGATTAATGTTTCGGGATCAATAAAAATTTTGAAGTTTCATATTAACAAATTCTCCACCCCCGTCAGAGCAGACTTCAGCAGGATAGGATCCTGTTTTTTGATGTTGATTTTCAATGATAAAGATGATTGTATCTGCTGCATTGTTCTTGGCGCGCAACGGAAAACATGCGATATAACCTGAGTGAGAGTCGATTAAGTTAAGAATATATCTAAATCCTCCTTTTGACGTCGGATTTATTGGGCCCATTAGGTCAACGCGAATTCTTTCAAAAGATCGATTTGCTGTTTGTTGTCAACTATTGAATGGTTTTCTAGTGATTTTTGACTTGTCACAGCTGAGGCATTCGAATTCGCGCTTCTGATCTGCAGGAATAGTCACTTTGAGATATCGTTCCATCCTGTCAATACTCGCATGACCTAAAGATCTGTGAATTTGAAGGAGTTCGGCACTAGAGTAGTAGGCTTGTTTTGGTTTGCTTGACATGTTGATAACGAATAAGTTATTGACAATTTGTCCAGAGATAATGACCTTTCCTCGTGATGATAGATGAAACGTGCTAGGTTGCAATTTTGAGTCAACGGATAGACAGGCACCTTGGGTCATCAGAGCACCGAGTGAAATCAAATTAATAGTAGATTCAGGAACCCAGGTGGCGTTTGATAGGATTAAGTTTGCATCTTTAGTTGACAAAGCAACCTTACCCGTTCCTTCAATTAGAAGGGCCGCGTCCTTCTTGCCAGTTTGAATGAGTTCGTTTTGATCACTAATAGACAAATCTATAAATGCCTGTTGATCTGTTATCATGTGCACGGAGCACCCAGAATCTAGAATGAAACGTTTGGATAATTGCTTATCACCGATTGATTTCCCGTCACAGAAAAACGAGTAGAAGTGAGCTTCGTTTGTGGTTTTTGTTTTTGTCTTCTTTGCTCGATTGTGTAAATTTGAAGGTTTTAGCTTGGCAAATTTGAACCAACAAGAGCTGGCCGGGTGTGACGTAACAGCAGGGTTATGCTTTCCGTTTTCGCACCTCAGGCCTCTATATAACGCTATATTCATAGGTTCAACGTTTTCAGCTTGGGCCATCGCCTTGTTTTTATGTTGAATGAGGTGGTTAAGCACCGTGTCAATCTTCATTTTGGAGGTCGAGTGCATTATTTGTGACTTCATAGCTTGCATGTTTGAGGGAAATTTAAAAAGGACTAAATATGCAACAATATCGGATGGCAAGTCAATCCCTACTTCTGACATCTTTTTCAAATATACCTTCACCGCAGTGACAAACACCTCGATGTTGGAGTCCATTGAAAGATGAAGAAATCCATTAAAAACCCTGGCTTGGTTTGCGGACTGAGAAGAAGCGAAGTGCGCCTGAGTCGAAAGCCAAATAAGCTTGGCATCATCCTCGTTAACGTCATCTATAACATTGTTGTATGTGTTTGAATCGAGTTTGGCGATAATATGTGCGACAAATTCTTGGTTTATTTCTTCGTCGAGTCGCCTTAGATCGTCAGGATCACTCATTATCTCGAAAATTCCACGTAATTTAAATAATTTTTTGAACTTCTTTCGCCACATACTATAGTTATTGGCCGTAAGTAGTGGAGTTGACTCTATTAGTGATTTGATGGCTAAAGATCAATAGTTCGTACTCGTATCCCCCCCTGGTCCTGGCGTCGTAGAAGGCCCCGGTGGTTCCATATTGATCGGCTTCGGCTTTTAACCATGAGAAAATTTAAACAGGTCACCAAGACCAGGCTGAATGTATTCCAACAAAAGATCGAGAAGATAAGTATGAGATCTGAAACTGAGGTGAAATACAAAAACAACCAACGAGATATTACTGGTGGACAATCTGAAAATGAGATATGAGATTTAAGCTCAAGTAAGATGATCAGAATTGATGAGTGAGTGCGCCAGTTGAGATGATGCGATAGAAGAGATTAAGCGCCTTGAATAACTGAGAAAAGATCAGTGTGAGTGAGATGAGCTAGAAGTTGAGGCTGATGCTCTGAACGTCTTACTGGATAAACTGGCTGCTAGTCTTGTTCGCGTGCTTGACGATGATAGTTGTAAAAGATGATTGATATCTTGAGGGTTTGTAAGAGTTGGTTTGATTGATTGAGTATCTTGAGATTGGTGAGGTTGAGTTCGTAATCTCGGGTTGTTTGAATTGGAGGATTGATTAATTTGAGTTGGTTGATATTTGAAATGATCTGCGATCAGGAGCAGAGAGTAGCCGGGATAGATACTCGCGGGTGATGACTGAGTATGGAGTGTCCACAGTCACTCTGATAGAAGCGGATCATCACAAAACAGATAGAATCATATGTGTGGGAGAAATAAAACAAAAAGAAAGAATCAAATGAAAATATAGAAAAATAAAAATATAGAGGACAGAAATAACAAGCAACGTGAAGAGCAGCACAACATCAATACTGAAAAACTTTAACAATATTGAGTAATTATAATCATTAATATCCAAACCATTTGACCTTGCATTTGCTTTATCCAAATATTTTATGGATTATTGCTGAATCTTTATAATAATAGATTTATCATTTATTAAATCACCTCTAGTAGCTAAAAGGTAGCAAGGACCTTGGAATCCAGGAGGCTGACATATTTCTTATTTTTATTTTTATGTTTTTTAACCAAAGAATCAACTTGTTTTGATCTTTAGGTTGATTTCTGTTTTTTTTTTTTTTTTTTTTTTTTTTTTTTTTTTTTTTTTTTTTTTTTTTTTTTTTTTTTTTTTTTTTTTTTTTTTTTTTTTTTTTTTTATTTGGTTTATTGTGGTTTATTTTACAACCTTTATTTTTTTCCCACCAAAGTTGTACCTGTGTGGCATGGCTACGCAACTACATTTGAGCTGTGTAGAGCCCCACACAGCTTGCATTTGGTGGGGCTGACCGTTTGGCACAGCAACAAAACTACATTTGAGCTGTGTGGGGCTCCAAAAGGCTTGAATGTAGTTGTGCAGCCACCACACGACAGTCTGGTGCCACGTAGAGTACAGCCCAACCAAACTCAAATTGTATGGGGTCTGCATGGCTCCAGTGTAGCTGTGTCACATGGCTCATTTGAGCCCCAAATTTAGCATCACCCTAAAAAAAACAGAATATTCCAAAAAAACCATAAAAAATCAAAAAAAAATAAAAAAAAAATCCAAAAAAAATCATCAAAATCACAAAAACCCCCAAAAAAGGATAAAAAATAAAGAAATCAAAACAATCCTGAAACATATCTGGATTCTGTGGAATTTTATTCTTGGTACTAACCCTACTGTATGGGAATGCACACCAGTGCGCTGAGTATCACCAATTTAATGTTTTATGGTGTTTCACAAACAGTGTTTGCAGGTAGGATGAGGTTTTGTTTGAGAAGGAACATCAAAATTCTTACAGGAGTTTTTTAAGTAATTCACCCAAATCCAAAAATACAAAAAAAATGAAAAAATAGAATAAAATAAAATAGAAAAACAAAAATGAATGAAAAATAAAAAAAATCAAGAGCATGATTTTTTGTGATGATCCTTACTCTTACATACACAAGTGTTCTATGCAGCCAGGAAGTTTTGCATGCATGAGAATTTCCTTGGTGTGGGGGGGGATTACATAAACTGGTTTTGTGAATTTAACCAAGGTGGGGGCAAAAGCCACAGGACCACTATAGTTTCTGCAAGCTGAAATTGTTGGTCCTTCCCTAATATATATGATTGCACACCAGTGCAGTGAGTACCCTGAAATTAACTGTTTGATGATTCTTAAAAAACAAAGTTTCTAGTGAGGATGAGTTAGTGTTTAAGGAGAAACATAAAAATTATAGAAAACTGTTCACTCTCACCAAAATAAAATTTGAAAATACAAAAAAATTTTCATTGATGAAGAAATTTACCATTAAATAAAAAAAAGGGATTGAATGAAATGTAAAGAAGTACCACAAAAATCAAATGAATATAATTTAAAAATAAATTGAGAAAAAAACAAGTATTAAAGAACAGGAATTATTTTTCAAGACGCCCTGGCCAGTTTGAAAAAATCTTTTAACTACTGGGGCTGATTTCATGTTCTGTTTATCTTTCTTTTTTGATATTTCCAAGAAAAAAAATAAAGAAACAATCATAAAATCAATTCACATGCCAATGTGTTTGTGTGATAGAGCCCTTTAAGGATTTCCCCTGAAAAATTTATTAAATTTTACTTAAATATTTTTTATTTTTTTTATTAATATTTGAAAAAAACAAGATTTAAAAATGTAGGACACTCAATTTGCCACCCTTTTTACTGAACTTATTTTCATGGTGATAAATGTTTCACGGGGTAAAAGCATTGATTAAAATGACAAAAAAATTTTTTTAAATCCTTGATTCATATTATAAATACTTGACAGGAACAAAACTTTGATTCCTGATGTCAAAAAATATATTGAAAGTATATTATTATCAAAGTCCTTTTACATTTAATCCAATATGAAGAATCCTATAATACATCAAAAAAATGCCAAGAAGAGTTTAAATTTTTTGAATCAATTTTAAACAATTCAAATCCTTTGAAAAACCAAAGAAACTAAATCAGAAGTACATGGGATAGCCCCAAAAATGCATTGAGACTTATTTATTTTTATTGTATTGGTTTTTGAATGGGTTTTTGAATGTCTCAAAATAATTTGAACAGTCTGAATGATTATTCATGAAAGCTTTGCATACTAATCTACAAAAATGCAGTTTCATAAATTTCCCAAAGAAATCCTTGAAATGCCTGTGTTTCCAAGGAAATGTCTGTTTGTGCAGAAAATCAGGGGAATGTAAAATATCTGTGTATTTAAGCATAATGGTTGTGAGATAAATAGAGGCCAGAATAAAAAAATAAATCAAAATCAGAAGGGTTGAAAAAAATCAAAAAAGAATCAAAAAAAGAAAAAAGAAAAGAAAAATAAAATCAAAAAAGGGATAAATCAAAAATACTAAAATTAAAATGAAAAATGAAAATCAAAATGAAAAAAGAAATAAAAAATTTAATTTTCATGTATTTATGAAAAAAATGTAGTTATGAAACTTGATACAAATACAGTAAAAATTTCATGAAAAACAGCTCTGAACCAAATTTCTTGACAGTTGTAAAAAAAAATGTGACATCAAAAATAAATACATAAATTCATAATGATTCCATTTATGTAAAAATTTTCAATTCAATTAATGAATTAAATAGATATTGTGCAGAAATATTCTGAGAAAATCCAGGAATCAATTTTATGTTTGACTCCAAAACCCCAAAAAAGTCAAAACAGGTTTCACTCACCATCTCAGGTGCTACACCTGCCAGCGGGCGCAGCCCTTTTCTTCATGGTCAGTATTTATGACAGTAGGATAGAAAGAAAAGGAACAAGGTGGTATATATAGGAGAATAATGCAATGATCAATGAAATAATCAACACAATAATCAGATCATTTAGGCTTTCCACTGACTGGGTTTGTCGGAGCACATGTGAATTTCAATAATTTCAAGGTGCTGCCAGAATCAAAGGTTCATTTTCCAGAAAAGTATGAAATGTACAAATCCACCCAAAAAAATTCAGAACAATACAAAAGTGGTATTCAATTGAGAGGAAAAAAAGAATATCCTCAATATTTGCAAGAGTGAATGTCCCAGTCTGCAATCATACAAGTATTTTCTTCACCCCAATAATTCACAAGTTTTTTTCAACAAAGCATAAAAGATTGGGTCTCTGGACTGCCAACCCTTGAAAAGAATTTCAAAGAAGAAGCCTAATAATATTATATTCTGGTTCAAAGAAGGAGATGAGGCATATGGTTTTGTAAATACTATATTCAAGATGATTGGATATCTTCATATAAATATGGTTGAAATTTGGTCACTGCAACAGGTAAGGTGGATTGATTCATTGGCAGTTTTCTTAGATTAACTGTCAGTTATGCAGGTGAAGTTGGGGAGTCCTAAGTTTTTAAAGGCTGATGAAGTGATTAGTCCTGTTTGTTAACAATCTCTTACTGCCTGAACTCTTGGTGAATCTCAAACTTCCTACTTGGTTAGGCCCCTGGCTGGGATTGTTTCCAGCAAATTTTTGGGTAAAAATGATACAATTGAAAACAAAATGGAAATTGATAGTTGATGTTTTACCTATAATCTCATTGCTTCTATTCATTTGTAACCTATCTAAAGATCCTAAATTATTTCCAAATTTTCTAGATTTCTGATTGTTAAGTTTTTGATTTTCATTTCAGAAATGAGGAAATAATAATGCCCATAAGAAAAGCAGAGATCATTGGTACAAAGTGAAATAATACAAGTTGGAAATTTTCTTTCATGCATCTCTAATTGCGCTTCCAAGCAGGCTCCACAAACTAAACAAGGGAAGATCAACTGGTAGCAAAATCAGCCATCAAATGGCAACATTGTGATCTAATTTACTCAAGTTTTTGGCTGGAAACAGAACATTAAGGAGCTAGAAATATGAGATTAAGGGTCAGATCCTTGGAGGCTGTGGAGCATTTAGAGCTTGATAAAAAATTGTGGGTGAGTATGGAAGGGACATGAGGGTGGCGTGGGTAGAGCTATGGAGTCTAGTTCACAAATCTTCAAAAATAATGGCCATAAGAAGAAAATAGTGGCCATAATAGAAATAAAATGGCCATGATACAAAGACAATGACCATGAGACAAAGAAAATTAAAATGATCCAAATAAAATGGCCATGAGGAAAAAACAATCAAGAATAAAGAAAGATGGATTGGAAAATACCACAAATTCCATGACAACCACCCCTTTTTGGCATTTTTTTACTGAACCTTTCTCCATTGTTTTGATTCATACCACCCACATATTTTCTGCTCCCACAATTGTGATACATCCCTAGATATTCTTGATAATACTCTCCATAGCTACTATCTGCCATGATTCTTTGGTAATCTCATTTCCTTCCCTCCTCCTCTTCATACTCATCCTACTCTTCATCCTCTGACTCATCATCATTTGAAAATTCAAAATTGATGCTCTTTCAATAGTTGATTTCACCATTGTCATCATATTCCTCTTCACTTTCTCATTCATCCTTTTCCAAGAAGTCAAAGTTGTAGTTCTTGGTTGCACAGTCCCAGTGCTTCTGATTAAATTTTTTTTGTCATTTTTTCATCAGGATTTTTGAACTGAATTGATTCAGCAGGGTTGGGAAAAAAGGTCACAGTATCCAAATCAGTTTGTGTTGAGCGTTGAACTGGTAGCTTTTAATTTTACCAATCAAAATTGTAGAAGTCAATTGGGGAACCTTTGGGAGGCTTGGGAGAAGGTGTGGGGGCTTGATTATTCATTTGGAAAAGCCAAAAAGTTTGGGATTGTTTGCCATCAGCTTGATCTGCCTCTTTTTCAACCTCATCAAGTATCCGGATGAAGTTGGTTGCAGCCTCTGGTTGCAAATTAAAATTCTTGAAATAGTAGGCATTATCTTTTGAATAGTATTCATTTTCAATGTGAGCCTGCAAGGATTTGATGATTCTCAAGTATTGGTTGGGAAGATTTTTTTTCATGGAAAACTTGTCCCTTGAACCTTTCAACTGAAAAAAAACCATTTTTTTTATATTGAATGAACAGTGAAACTTTTAAATTTGTATGAACTTACTTGTTGATGGAATTTTTCATGAAGTTTCTTTCTTCATCTTGATGGTGGTATCCTTCCTATTTCTTCTCTTTTCAATAGATTTTTGCCAAATAATAGTGAACATAGTGATTTTAGGTCTGGCTCAAAAGCTTGAAGTTAGTGACATATGCTTGATTAATGTTCATAAAATTGTAACATTCACCAACAAATAATTGTAAACAGGTCATTATTGCAGAGATCCTGCAAGCTTCATTATACAGAGAGTGGGGTTGTTCATTGAGGTCTGGGTCCCAGTTGCAGAGACCAAGGTTTGAAAAAAAAGATTTGGACATATTGTATCATTAATTCAGGTAAGTGGATGACGTCTTTACCAATTTTGGTTCAATTTGCTCAGGCTTTGCAAAGAAACCTAATGGTTTCTGTGGGTATGAAATTGGGGAAATTCTTTTGTTCAAGAGCACTTTGTATGTCAGTTGATGAGGTGAATTTTTGATGGAATTCTGAAAGTTCTTCTGGAATTGGGTTGGTTGGGATGGTTTTCTGAGTAACATGGCCCCACAATAGCTTCATATGAACATATAATGCCGCCTAAAATTTGAAAAGAGTTAGTAATGCATGTTTTATTGAAAAAAAATTGAGATTGCCTTGGTTTGCTCAAAGTCACTAGGATGGTCCTGCTTGATCATCTGAAGGGGGATTTTCTTGTTTGAATTTGATACAGGTTTCATTACAGCTTTTCCTCTTGAAACTAGTGTTTCTGGAGTTTCTGAATGGGCATGGCTGCAGGTTAGAGTTGTCTTTTGTTGGGAGGTATTGCCTGCGTGGAAACAAGAGGAGAATACCCCTGAAAGTTTGTCTCAGTTCCAAAGTTATTGGTCCCAAGTGTCTGTAAGGATTTGAGCACACTGTTCAACCAACAATAGAGAGACAGAGAATGAAAATTCTTTTCCTTCCAATTTGGTGGCCTGATTGTATTATTATCCCCCTACAACCCAGGATTGAGAGCAAGGCTTTAAGTCCTCCCTCTGAGCTCTAACCTACATAAAAGTTCAAGTAGGGCTCAAAAACTACAAAAAGAAAACTAAGCGACAGAAAAACCTAACCCAACCCTATCTTGTCCTCCAATGCTTGCCTGCCATTAGATTCATCCAGTTTTCCGTTCTCATGAAACCTGCCATGCCCTACTTTGAGCCCCCTGCGCCATCTTTGAATATACAGAGTTTGCAAACCAGTCACCTCTTATGCTTTCCATTACCCCCCTTTCCCCTGTGGAACCTACCACACTTGGTGCTGAGACAACCATGCTGCTTCCACTGAGCCGCAGGGCTCCCAAATGCTGAGCAAACCTGCACCCAATGCTGAGAGCGCAGCCCGCAATGCAGTTCCTGACTCATGACCATAAAATCCCACCACAGTGGTGAATTTCTATTTTGTTTTGGAGCTGAAACTAGTTTTTTGCAAGTTTTGGTTGGAGGTGCTTGGCTTTTACCAGGAATTAAGGTAAATTTGGTATTTTTCTTAACAACTGCCTTTTTTGTGGGGTGAAATTTGACTCTTTTTGTATCTCCATTGCGTTAAATTGTGCAATGAGCTGAAAGATAAATCCATCCTTGTGGGATAAATTCTGCTGAAGCTCACTAATGGCTTGGAAATCTAGCTCTACTATGGGATGGGTTATATTTACCATGGAGGCTTGATGGAAATACTTGGAAGAATCCATAAAAGTAGCTATTTGAAGGGGAAATTGGACAGAAAAGTTTATAATGGGGATTAATGGAAACAACCCCCGGAGATTATAAAAAAGCTACCTTTTCACTACAGGAAAATATGATCAGGCTGTGGCTAATCCAGGCCCCTAATCAAGATTTCTTTTTGGGATATCCTAGTTTCCACTAATAACTTTCAAGTAATCATTTGAAAAAATTGTCAAACAGGATAATTAAGCCAGCTAGTCTCACGCAGGATAGAATGAAACAGGAACTTCAAGTCAGCTTGGCCCAATGCAGAGCTAAAAGTATCCCACACAATTGATTTTGTGTTTCAACAGGAATCTCATGTATTGTTTCTAGAATACTAGTGTGGGTTATGTACCAAACTTGTGTTTCTGGGCAACTCTCCGCAGAAAAAATCACCTTTTTGCAGCAGGTGTAGGCCATTGAGGCCCTCCAATCAACCATCCAAGGCAGAGCATAAATAATCAGGGTGCTTATAAGGCTGGGCATCCCACAGGCTAGCCCATACCCAATGGACTGGAGATTAGGTTTGAACCTACCCCTCAGACAGAAATAAGATTTTGGGGAAACCTGGCAGATTTTTGGGTCAGGCTTGGTCAGTAAATGGGTATTTTGGCTGCTTGTTGGGCACCCACTTAGAGATGGAGGAGGAGTTTCAAGGCAGTTCTTGAAAAATAAAGAGAGGGAAATCTGACTGCATGGTGTCAAATAAGTATTTGGGGAGGGGATTGGTGTTTTGGCTTCTTCCAAATGGATGAAAAAAACATGTCAAATATTTTAAATGTGGGATTGATTTTATTTTTGGGAGTATTAAATACAACAGGCGGTTGATGAGGGTTGAAGGGGTGAACAGATTAGCTTGCTAGTACAGTGTATAAAGCCCCTCTGGGAACCTGGCCAAGTGTGACTTGGCGTGTGGCCAGAAAGACTTGGTTGGTTCCCAGGGCGCTTGATTGAGTTGGAATTTCAGGGGTTAAAAATTGTTTCCAATCATAGCTAGTTGCACCAAAATGAACAGCCTCCCACCAGCAACCTTCAACTGTTGATTTGATTAAAAAAAAAATTTGTATTTGGCCGGTCAAAGCATCCAGCTTTGATCAGAACAAAGATAAAATTGGCCTGGTGCCAGACTGATTTGGTCAGGAAACAATTCAACCTTTGCCAGGCATCAAGGTGACTTTGATTTTAACCAAGGTGACTTTTATTGGCACCATGTGCGTTTGACAAAAATGATGAATACATTTATGTGCTGCCCAAAAAGGCTTTACAAAGCATTCAAAATGACCAACTTCCAACCTATATTTCCTTAATTTGAAGGACATAGGATACCATATGTATTCTTCACCTCAAAAAGTTGGAAATGATCATATTACCTCAATAGTTTAGCCAATGATTAATGAATTTTTCAATTACAGGTCTAAAATGAATGAATTTCTGGCTCTTGAAATTGTTTTTGATCACTTCCAAAAGTTAAAATACATAGAATACACCATTTCAAGGAATATGAATATTGAATTAGTTCATCATTAAATACAAGAACTCAGAAATGAAATTTATCTACTGCTTCAATATTATTCTCCCAAATCATCATTGTCAAAAAAGAATTTCACTTAGAGTGAAATTGTTGAAAAAACCAAAAGAAATTTCAAATCAGATGGTATTTGCAAGTTTCACAAAGGGAAACACACAATCTCAATAAAGCAATACTTTGACTGAATTGGATTCATACCTTCAAGATCCTTTTATTGAGATATTGGAAAGTAATTCTGAATTTTGCTTACTAAAATGGTGGAAAGAAAATTCTTGATGATTTCCAACCTTAGCTTGTTTCACAAAGAAAATGTTGATGTTTCCAACAAAATCTATTGCATCATAATCAGTAAGACTCATATACTTCTTTTATCAATTTTTGAACAATAATTAATTTGTTTTTTAACTCCTTTAGCCATTCTCTGAAAGTGGTTGTGTTTTGGATGAATTGAGAACAAAACTGGCTCCAGATGATTTTTATACAAGATTGGATGAAAAATTACATATTATTTCTTTAGATTTTCTCTCTATCAATTAAAAATCTTTGTTTTCCCCCACACTTGAATATTTTCATGATTTTAAAGTGCATCATCTTTTCATAAATTACATTGAGACTTTTGAAATCACAGCGAAAAGCTTTCAATTAAAAAAAACAGGTGCCCTCTAACTGGACCAAACACATAAAACCCCCAACAATCTGTTCTCAAAAAATATTGGAGTGTACCAAGCCTTCCCAAGCCTGCTCATGCACATGCCAGTTTTGGGCTCACCAAAAAGGTGTTGGCCCAACCAACTAAGCACCCTGAAAAAATAAATAAGTGATCAGCAAATTTCTGGTGCATATTTAAGTATCATAAAAACTCCATGCATGAATCATAACTCATGATGGGTTTAAAAAATTCTCTTATGTAAAAAAATGAATTGATTTCAAAGCCAATGGGTAATTAAAAAAACAGCAATATTCACCAGTTTATAAGCATCATCATCCTTCAAGCTCCAAAAAGAAACAAATCATCCAAACCTCCATCTAAACTTAAAATTGGAACCCCATAAATCATTAATGGTAGGATTGAAGAAGAAATTCATGAGATTATAAATTGTTTCCAACCAACTAAATGAACTAATTGAGATTTCACAAACCCCCTGAGGATAAATTCCAAAGGAAGAGGAAGAGAGAGGCTATCAGACTGAGTCTTATGGATGGATTCCAAAGAGATTCCATCATCCAGTCTATCATCTTGTACAATCCTGAAATCCATCTAAATGGGCTGTGGTAGGAATCATCAAGATATCCTCAAAACTTTTCATCTTTTTGGATGCTTGTTGAAATTTATTAATTCTCATTCAGAGGGCTTGTTGAAATTTATTAATTATCATTCAGAGGTTTGTTAAACTGCATTCTGTTATAATTATGGCTGGCAATTAGCTTAGGCAAATGAGCAGTAATTAAAGCAAAAGAAATGCTGGACAGCTTGTGTCAATAATTGCTTGATGGGCTCTCACAATGGGGCAACACGTTGGATGATATTGTTGATGAATTCAATTGGATGATGAATTGATGATGGAAAACAACAGGGAGAAGAGCTCCTTAAGTACAAAATATTGGCCTCTTGTGAGCCCATGATAAAACAAGCCAAAAAAAAAATTTTACGCCCCAAAAGAGCTCTACAGGCTCTACAGGCCTTGTTACTTGGTTTGGGCTACATCAGCTCACATGGCATTATTCCCTGTGCGCTTATGACCAGCCTATTCCGGTCCATTCTGGTGTTTCCACCATTATGGGGCTGAAACAGCCCCTTTTCTGTTAAATCCCCTGGCTGGTTTTCTGTTACAACCAGCCCAGTTTCTCTTATTTCCTTACTTATGGACTGGTTGCCTCATGCAGCCAGCCCCTGGCCACACATATGGGCCAGGTGGGACCCAGGAATCACCTGGGTACGGTCTCAACCTCACTTGGGGGGGGGCGTGACCAGCGGACATGCTTTCCCCCTTTCTTTCTCTCAGATCCCTGGAGGGGGCGGTCAAATCCCCCTACCAGGGGCCCTGGGGGTTGATACCCCCAGGGCTTTGTCAATGGAAGCGGGCTGGGGGGTGTTCAAATCCCCTCAGCCCCGTCGCTCCTCCCCCTTGGTAAAGGAGGGGGGGGGGGGGGGAGAGCGTCCCTGACCTCTGCATAGCTTTGCTGGTGGAGGGGTGATCAGATCCCCCCCACCTCCTGTTGCTCTCCTTGCGGCTGGCCTTTTCATCCTTTGGGCAAGGGGGTGATGAAATCCCCCCTGCCCTGACCAACTGCCTTGTTGCGGTTGGTTGCTGGCTTGTTCAACCCAGCCAGCCACCCCCTCCCCCTTGTGAAGGCAAGCCAGGGGAGGGGGAGGGAGCCGGGGCCACTGGCCTTTGCTCCCGGAGCGGCGGCCATTTTTTGTGACTGGCCAGGCCCGTGTGGAATCCCTTGGCCGCTGCAACAGCCCCGCGCAAGCCGTTGGGCCCCGCATGGTCCAAACCAAGGAATACAAGCAGCCCCAAGCAGGCCGTGGCACGGGCAGGAGCCCCAAGCGGGCTGCCACATGGGCTGAGGCCCCGATGGGCCGCCCCAAGCCCAAAACCAAGACAAACACACTTTGGTGGGCCAGCCCGTCTGTCAAAGTATGTCCAAAATAAACCTGGGGCCCAATTATGCCCATACAAGCCCATCTGGCTGTATTTTCCCATATCCCCCATCAGGCCCATTAGGGCCCGTGTACCAATGAGACTGTTTCACGCGTTTTGAGGCCAGTTTCCCCAAATCAGTGACATCCACACAGGCCCCTATGGTCCGTGTGAGTGTCCAATGGGCCGGAGAGGCCCATATGTGAATCCTATTTGGATTACACTTATATGTAGCACACGCGTAAGTGAATACCTATTTTAACAGATTCATTATCATTTGGAGTATTCCATTTCATCTCAATCAATTGAACTGTACTTAACCCTTGAAAAAAAGAAAAAAACAATCCAAATTTTGGGTAAGTAGTTTGATTCAACTCCAAACATTCTTCAATAGTTTAATCCCAATCTCCAGTTAATGCATCCCATACTATTTTCACACTTGATAAAACATAGAAAATTGGACCAACTCAGTCTCTCAAAAAAATGAAGTTTATACTACCAAGGTATTCAATATGGTTCAGCCTCCAAACCTCTCTAAGGAAACTTATGCATGGATCTTCTTTCTGGTGAATCAGTAATTGAAAACCTCCTGAGTTATTTCCAAACCTCTTCTGGATTTCTAGTTCACAAATAGTTTTCATACCTGATTAAAATTTCTTCTGTGGTTTAACTGAAAAATTCCTAATTTTTTTCCCCAAGTCTCTTGAAGAGGCTAAAACTCCTTTATTTGAATTAATCAACAATAATTTTGTGAAAAAAAGTTTAAATCAAATAATATAAGTGTGAATTTCATTCTTTTGGATTTGACTGCCTTTATTATGTTGTATTGAAAATAGCTTTTGAAATAATTTGAAATAATGGCCGTTTGGGATTGGCTCCGTAACACAACCATCCCACGTAATATAGGAAAATCTTGGATGATTGTGAGGGAAAAGGAGGGGACTGAGTGAAAGGGATATGTGCAAGCTAGTGAGGCTTACTGAAAAGTGCAAAATGCTGTTTGATGGCTCAAAAAACAACAAGAGGGATGAAGTGTTCCATTGGGAGGGAACTTAAGCCAAGCCCAATGTGATGAATGGATTTAGAAAAATGAAAGAACTTATGAAATTAAATAACTGAGGACACAATCTTCAGGCAGGTGGAGTAACCTTATTAAGGTAATCTGATGGTGACTAGATATAACCTGATCAATGGCTCACTACAGCTAGAAGGTGATGAAGCAATGAATGAAAGGAATGGAATGGGAGAATGAAACAAAAGTATAATCATTTCCAAGGTATTGAATGTGAGTTTACAAAGAAGTAATTAATAAGGCAGGAAGTAATGAAATGTGAATACAATGCAAATATGAAGATATAGCGTATGCGAGGAAAGGGATTAGTCCGTTTGCAAACTATAACTTTGATGTGGCTATCTAGTCTTTAGTGCAAAATAGTGTGATTGCATGACCAAGTATGGAAGTCCAATGACTGATTATAACCAGGGTAAAAGAGCAAAGCTTAAATGGATGGTCTAATGTTATTAAGGTTAACTGCAAGGATTTGAAAGTATATAATGAGTCACAAAAACTGGGAGGTTTTTAAGCAAGACAGAGGTGGAAAGCAGTTGGGACCATTTATGTTGTGCTTTAGTTTTGTCACGCTTATTGACTGAGGTAGATAATACTAAGGAAAAGTGTACATCAAAATTGTGAAGAAATTAACCCTTGATCTTTCAAAATGACAGGATCATACCAACAAACCAAAAAAAAGAAAAAAATACTTTGTACTTTTTTTGGCATTTCATCAATTTCATTTCAAATTCCCCATTAGAAATCACAAAATTTATTTCTTCTAATCAAACTCACTAGATATTCATTAATTTTAATTTATCTCATGAAGCTCTAAAAAAATTCAACACTCTGAAAGGAGTATTCAATCAAGTTCCCATCATTTCAAATTTCTCCAAATTTTCACAAAGTCTTATTGCAATCAATTCTTTTGATTATGAATTGCATGAATCTCTGAGCCAAGTTGGTCTTGAAAGCTTGAAAATACATGTTTCATTTGAAAGCAGGAACAAATTTATTGTATAAATTTGTTATGAAATACAAACTCAGGAACTCACTTCTATCTCTTACAAAATGAAGCAATGGTGAAAGTAATTAATCAGTATTTATATTCCTATGAAGTTTTGAAAGGATCAAATTTTTTTAATTACCATATTAAACCTGATTTTTTAACCTGCTAATATGAATATTTTTCTGTATTTCTCTTTGAATTGAAATGTTTAATCAATTTTGAAACCAGAAGGCATTCAAATATTTTCGATGTTGTTTATGAAAAGAAAAAATTCATCTAAAGGGGAGCGGTTTGGCTTATTCAAGATAATTTTAAATAAATTCTGAATAAAACTGAATACAGAACATCAAGCATATTTTGAATTTCTTCCGAAAATTTGGATAGTGATCCAAGTATCTTTATGAAGTATCAACTTACCAAAAATTCAAATGACAAAATTAAAAAAGAAATTGATTTATAAAAAATAAATTGAAGAATGATTCAGTTGAATTAGATACTGCTTGCAATATTGAAGAATAGGATAATAATCCCTCCCCCCACTCCAAAAAACAAAAAAACAAAATAAGATTAGAAATACTGTGAAAAAAATCAAAATCCACACACTTTGGCAATTGTGAAGAAGAAAAGAACACCCATATAGTAAGAAAATATTTTCCCTGGAAAGAAATGACTAGATTTATCAAGGAGTATGTTTTTTCCTGATATATTTCCAGAAGAAGCAAAATCTGTGAATAATAAAGGACACAGTCTGTTAGAGCTTTGGTCTAAATATATGTAATCCCAAATGAATGGGTGCAACCCTGAAGTCTTCAAATTGATATTTACATATTTATTATCAGTTCTCATTAAAAATATAAATTGATTCCTGTAAATTATAAAAACAAACTATAATTCCATTGAATTCCTAATGATTCATCTAAGTGACTAATATATTATATTGGCCATTGATTTTATTTCAATAAAGTGAATGGGGAAATGAAAAAAAGTTTCATTCATCCCCATCTGCTATTGTGATTATCCTAGAGATGACTCAAATTTCCAAAACTCTTTTCTCATTATTTTCCTCAAATTTTTGAATAGTTTACCAAATTATTCAATTATATTATTAAATTCTGATATATTTTTACTGGAATCTAAATATTGTTTTTTTAAAATTAAAAAACAGAGAACTACCCCCTAGAATTACTTCCAGATCCAATAAAACTATTCTAAAAAACAAGATTTTCTTCCCCCTTTCTCATTCAAATAAATCTGGATACCAAAGGATATCATGGTCTTCTTTAAAATTTATTTGTTTCAAGTTATCCTTATTAATCAGCTTCTATGATTTTTATTTCTGAAATCAACTTATCAGATGGTTTTCAACAGTTTTCAACAAATAATAGTTTTTATTGATTTTTTACCCAAATTTTATCCTTTTACTCAAACTAATATCAACTTATGATCACTTTCATTTACTAAGAAACTTTGAAACAATTTCTTGAACAATTATTGTCTCCAAACTCAAATATTTAGCAACAGGTGAGCTTTATTTATAACTTATTATTAGAAAAATGTTTGCAGAAAATCAAAAGTAACATAGAATCTACTAAAAATTCATGCTCCTAAAAATTATGGGAAAAAAGAAAGATAAACTAGAACTTGAAGCTAAATCTGGGATTATTTGTCAATTATAAGAATAATAAAATTGATTCCTTGGTTCTACTCGCAGAGTTTCCATAGAAAAAATTCTAAAAACTCTCAAACCAAGAATCTAAATTATTTTATATTTACAAATATAATCCTGTTATTGAAATCTTACATGTGATAAATAATATATCAAAAATGTAGCATATCTATCAACTGAAGTGGAACAAAATACAAAAAAATCAAACTTAACTGTGACAAATTTTCAAATTATGAAACAAAAACAAAAATTACAAGAAGTTTTTTTAGAAGCATTGAATTTTGGAAAAAATTATTGCTTCACTCTGAATATATCAATACCAAAAACCAACCAAAGAATCTCAAAAACATATATTTGAAAATTTGTTTGAATAATGAAAATATTGGAAAAAGATAATTATATCAAAGCTTCCTAACCAATGATCATAAATTAACCAAGTATTACACCCCTCACAACCAAAACCCTATGGGTATAAACCAATATCTTCAATTAATAAAGCACATTCAGAGCAGTTGAAATTAATGGGCAGGAATAATCTGAAATTCAAAATATATTTGATTGAAAGATCATGCATGGAAAACCATTCTTCTTTGTAGAATGGAAATTATTGAAATGTAAAAATCAAAAACAATTCTTTGTGACCTCACTAAAATCTTACCCAATGTGAACCTTTAATTGAAGATTCAAATAATTTTTATCCTTGCAAGAACGGAAGTAATTATCTGCAAAGCTTGAATTTTAGCTAAATGATCATTAAATAATCCAACACAGAAAAATGGCCACCACCTGTATGCAGGTGGAATTTTTGCATCCAATTGATATCCCAGGATTATGTGATGCTGTATCTCATCATTGACTTTCAGCAGGTGGAGAAATGTTGTGACTAGAGATCAGCATTTGCTAAAAATCTGACACATTGGTTCATAATAGATTTGCAAGCAAAAGCTAGATATGAGCAAAGCTTTTTCTTCACAAGCAGTTCACACATCATCCAAAAATTACAGAAGTTGGTGTTTGGCGATTCCCTCGAAGTGAAATTCAAAAATTCCAGAAGAGGCTGATTGTTTGAAGACTGGAATTTCCATTATCTGGTCAAAAACTGGGTAAGTCCTCTTATTCACTTCCCAAAATTAAATGCATAAACATGTATTTTGGATAATACTAATACACAATTCTTGTAAACTGTAAAAATCTTTCATTATATAAATGAGCCATTTGTGGCTTTTTTTCTGTTGGTTCCTTATTCAATAACCTATTTTGCTGTAATCTTATTTTTTATACCTGTATATTCCATCAGGGAAAATACAGAAATCCAAGCCAAATTGTTTTGTTCAAATTTCAAAAAATGAGGATTATCTGAAATGGAAGATGAAAAAAGAAAAAAGAGAGGAAAGAAAGGAAAAAGAAACAAATAAGGGAGAAAAAAAGTAAATATCCTCATTTAGATGTGTTGATCACCATCCCTAGTCTGCACAAAAGGGCATTTTATTTTGTTTTTTGAGGGAGAATGTTGAGACAAAGGCAACAGGCAGGCTTCTTTTTGAAATGTAGAAAAGTAAGAGTAGGTGAAATTTATAAAAATAGTCAAATGAATAGAACTAGTTCTGGCCTCAGCAGAAGGAAATCCATTGTGTAATAAAAAGAATACATGAACTTGGGTGGGAATTGGGATAGTGAAAAATGCATGCAATCAAAAACCTCAGATGTTTTGAATAACAGGCCTTGTTACAGAAAAATGTGTCACTCAAAAACAAATTGTTTTTTTAAAATTAAGCCATGAGAGGACATGTATTTACCACAGGAAAAAAGTCAAATTGGGTCATATAAAAGTTAAGAAAACCTGCTCTTTTCTGATGAAGGTATTTGACCCAAATCCACCACTTCAAAACCACCATTAAAAATAAAAAACACATTTATCTCACATCAGACCTGTCAGAGTTACCTGAAAATAAATGGGTTTTTTAAAATAAAGAATTTAAAGATTTTCACCACCTCAAACAATCATTTAAAATCATCACCCCTGGTTTCAATCTCATTTCATATCCTTTTTTCTTCATCACTCTACTTTAATGCTCTCATAGCTTCATCACCATTATCATATTATTGCTTTCATCACATCCATCCTCTCATCAATTCATGAATTCATTGCTTCCTAACAGTAGAGGCACTCAAGCAAGGAGATTGCCCAAATACTGAACTTTTCAATATATTTGATTTATTAATTAGATAAAACTTTCAAAAATGAAAAAAAACACGATAGAAACAACAACATCAGCCATATTGAGCCTTCTTTACCAAATTTCTTTCATCAATTTTTTAAGGAATACAATTTTGGAGTTTAAAGATACATTGGCTTGTTTATAATCAATTTGGAATGAGCAGGAAAAGTGAGTGTGGGTTGAGGAGGTTTTGAAACTAGGAGGAGGAAATGTAGTCTGATGATCAAAAAATTGAGTCTCCCAAATAATTTCAATAATGCCTTTGTCTTTTGCAAAGTCAAAAATACAAAAAAGTTTTGGAAAAGATAAACCATGACCCTAATCATTGCAGGGAGAAAGGATAGGTTGTCCTTAAGATCTGTTGATGTAAGAAAAAATCCCATATGTTAGACCATTTAAATCACTCTTATCACTATGGAGCTGGTTTGAGAAATCATCAAATGTCACAGCCACATTGGAAAAATTCTGAAATCTTGCTCAGTTGCCTTCCACTCAGATTAAGACCAGTTTGGGATTAGATGTTTATCCAAAATGTTCTTGTTTTGAGCATTGGTTGAAGTACACAGTGATTAGATTCTTTCAAAGACAAATTTTTTGTGGGCAGGAAGATGCTCCCAAATTGCATCATACTTCTTGATAGTCTCTTCATCCAAACCTGTTTTGCAAGAATAGACCCCTATTTTTGATTTTAAGTCAACATGGACCAATTTTTTGAATTTTCTGAAAAAATCTGACATAAGCAATGGGAAAAACCTGCAGAGGCACCTTTTTCACTTACAGCACAAAATCCAATTGCATGCATACAGCCAGTCAAGGCTGATGTGTTTTTGCTTTGCTGATTGAATGGCAGTTCCTTGCCATCTGGTACAAGTTGGAGACAATGTTGCACAAAGTATCCATTTGTAGAGTAATTTTAGGAGCCTTCAGACTGTGGTATTTGAGAACAAAGTAGGGCTGAAACTTGTGGTTTGTGATACCATTGACAAGAATTTCAGGGAATATGCATGGTAAGACAACATGATTGGGTGAAAGATTATCCCAAAGTGTCACAAAGTATTTTGGCTCATCACATTCTTGTGCAAATTGACTTCTGGAACAGTTGAAGTTTTTGTTACATTTGAATGTTGAAGGAACATTCAAGTTTGGTTTCCTGTATCTTCTTCCTACTACAAGAGGTTTTGATGCATTTTGTGTCTCCTTGAAATCCCCCAAAACGCCAAGCTCATCAAAAATAAAAACCCTGTTTCAGGATGACACCCAGGAATCACAACATGAATGGAAAACCCAAAGAAAAATAATTCAGAATCAAAAGTTCAATCAGCAATTTTATTGTTAAAGTATATCAAGAAATATGGTTTAAATATCATACCCATTTCTAACAAAAATCCTTGCATTCAATTCCATCTAGATAAATATTTACAAACAGCAAAAAACTTCCTTTAGAAAAAAAGTTTACTTACCAATGGGGTGGTGGGTGGTGGTTGTGGTGGATGAGGTGGGTGGTGGTTGTGGTGGATGAGGTGGGTGGTGGTTGTGGTGGATGAGGTGGGTGGTGGTTGTGGTGGA
Organism: Puccinia polysora; assembly: GCA_025617555.3. Taxonomy (NCBI): domain Eukaryota; kingdom Fungi; phylum Basidiomycota; class Pucciniomycetes; order Pucciniales; family Pucciniaceae; genus Puccinia; species Puccinia polysora. The sequence goes on along the minus strand of CM062638.1, from coordinate 4,106,880 downwards.
TGAGGTGGGTGGTGGTTGTGGTGGATGAGGTGGGTGGTGGTTGTGGTGGATGAGGTGGGTGGTGGTTGTGGTGGATGAGGTGGGTGGTGGTTGTGGTGGATGAGGTGGGTGGTGTTTGTGGTGGATGAGGTGGGTGGTGGTTGTGGTGGATGAGGTGGGTGGTGGTTGTGGTGGATGAGGTGTGTGGTGGTGTGTGGTGTGTATTGTGTGGTGTGTGGTGTGTGGTGTGTGGTGTGTGGTGTGTGGTGTGTGGTGTGTGGTGTGTGGTGTGTGGTGTGTGGTGTGTGGTGTGTGGTGTGTGGTGTGTGGTGTGTGGTGTGTGGTGTGTGGTGTGTGGTGTGTGGTGTGTGGTGTGTGGTGTGTGGTGTGTGGTGTGTGGTGTGTGGTGTGTGGTGTGTGGTGTGTGGTGTGTGGTGTGTGGTGTGTGGTGTGTGGTGTGTGGTGTGTGGTGTGTGGTGTGTGGTGTGTGGTGTGTGGTGTGTGGTGTGTGGTGTGTGGTGTGTGGTGTGTGGTGTGTGGTGTGTGATGTGTGGTGTGTGGTCTGTGGTCTGTGGTCTGTGGTCTGTGGTCTGTGGTCTGTGGTCTGTGGTCTGTGGTCTGTGGTGCGTGGTGTGTGGTGTCTGGTGTCTGGTGGTTTCTGGTGGTGTCTGGTGGTGTTTTATGTGGGTGGGTAACATGATTTTCCTCATAGTAGGGCAGGACCCCAAATTGGAGTTGACAGACCCAAAGTGGGGTCCAGGTGACCATGGGGGGAGTAAGCCTGGAGGACATGTCTAACCCCCACCCTCCTTGACCAAAAGATGGGGAGGGGATTTGAAATCACCCCACCAAGCCACTCCCTTCCTCCTTTTGTTTGCTAGGTGGGGCGGTGATGAAATCGCCTTCAAAAGCCAGTCCCTCGACCCATGCTTGCTTGCTAGGTGGTGGGGTGATTAAATACCCCCCACAGAGCTGGTCCCTCCCTCTCCCCTCACTTGCTTGCTAGGTGGGCGAGGTGATGAAATACCCCCCCCACAAGCCAGTCCCTCCCCCCTTGCTTGTTTCCTAGGTGGGGGGGGTGATGAAATCCCCCCCAAAGAGCCAGTCCCTCCCTCCCCCCTTGCTTGCTTGCTTGGTTGGGGGGTGATGAAATCCCCCAACTGAGCCAGTCCCTCCCTTCCCCCTTGCTTGCACAGTGGGTTGGCGGGTGATGAAATCCCCCCACCAAGCCAGTCCCCCCTTGCTTGCTTGCTTGGTTGGGGGTGAGATCCCATTTGTTTCTCACTTGGTCTTGCCCGTATCTTCCTGTCTTTCCCGCTTTGCTCATATCATGCTTGTCTTTCCCACTTTGCTCATATCTTGCTTGTCTTGCTTGTATTTTGTCCATCTTTCTTGCTTTGTTTCTTCTTGCTCTTTTTCATGGCTATTTGTGTCCTTGGTTCATTCCACCCAAACAGTTGCATCAACCATTGTTTTTCTTATTTGAAAATACCATTTTATAAAATATATCCTTTATTTTTTATTAACAATGAAACTGAATAAAAATCAAAAAAATTGAACAAAAAATTTTGAACAAGGAGATAATTTTCTTCAATAAAGAATTTTTTTGAAAGACTACCAGAAAAGGGTTCAAATTTGATAATAATGAAGTTTTAAAATTCATAATTAGAATTAATCCTGGAAAAACAATACCAATGATAGATTGAATATAAAGAAATTCAATGCTCATCATAAAAAATTTGGATGAGAAAAAATTTGCTAATGTGGTTAAACATTGGAAACATTATTAAATCAAATTTTTCATAACTTAAAATGATGGAAACAATTAGTTTCACTGGAGAAATTATGCATCAAGCATCAAACAGAATAAATGATTCTGAAGATTTTAATATGTTTCCCTCACAGGAGTATAGTAGGGTGTTGAGAATGTAATACCTGTTCAGAGAAATAAATGTTGAAGTATTTATTTTAATAACTTTATGGTATTAAAAAATGGAAGAGAAAAAGAGTTTGATAATTATAGAAAAAAGAATCATACAAAAAGGTTGAATAATACAGAAGTTATTACAGATTAAATTTATGTTCGGATTCATGAAGTGTATAGTATTCATTATGATAGTATTTTTACATGAATAAAAATTATTTTTAAATAAAACTAGAATATTTTTTTCTATTACCTTTCAATGGTGCTATTCATATGAATTAAATTTAAATTACAATAGGAAAATTACTAGATGAAATTTCATAAATATATTTTGATTTATTATGAAAAGAAAAAAAGAACTTAACTTTCTTTGCTTTGATCATCACTTTCAAATAGCTCTTATATTGTCTTTGGAACTTTATCCCCATCAATATTTAAAGGATCAAGTCCCCAGCCATCCAAGTTGTTCTCCATGGACTCATTCAGTCTATCAACAAAATTATTTTATTAATTCATTCATTTTGACAGGTCATTCATGTCATTTAATCATCATGTACCTCACAAGCTTCCAAAAACATCTGCCTTTCTTGTAGCACTACGTATTATTGTAGCCCAATAAGTTTGGCCATAACAAAATCAGATAGTTTTGGAAGCTTGCAAGATCCATGACGATGAAATGGTGAATTGCAAGTCATATATTAATTATAGATTATTTATACATTATTCCCAAGACCAAAAAGGTTCAAGATCAAAGATTAAAAAGGAAAAGTTAAATTTATATGCAAACAATAATTATGATCATAAATATGGAGTACTTCATTTCTGTTAGCTTTGGTACAATGTGTAGTACCATCCTGAATGCTTCTACAAGTGTTTAGGGCTCTAAGATTGATTTTGAAAAACATGGCCAGAAAGTTATACAAAGAATTTCTAAAGGAGGAAGTCTAGAGTGCCAATATCTTTTTGATTTCCAGAGTAGCTTAACAATTCCTTTTTTAGTAGAGAAATTGATCCCAACCCCATAGTCAGGTAAGGCAAAATGCCCATTTTGAATATTTTGGCACTTGGAGGGTGTAGCAAGTGATCCAAATGCTTTCTTCTGGGTTTTGAATCAAGCAAAGGCAAAGTTGGATATATCATTTTCATCAATATGGGGCGAATTGCAGAAGCTGCCAAAGGTGAAGGTGAGGTGAGGGGAAAATTAGCTTGTTCTAATAGGATCATCAAATGATAAGTTGGAGAAAGATGGGATGCAATACTGTTGCATGAGGGTTTGGTTCTTCTGAAATGGAACATGTGACATATTGCTGAAGAATCCTCCAAGTAAACTAAAAGCCCTTTCGGATTAAGAAATAATTTTGTCATAATGGCATTTGGAAGTAGCAGTCTTTAGGTCCTTAACGTATCATCCAATCATTTCAGCTGTTACCATGGCCTTTCTACATCCAATTTCCCACATTCTTCCTGCCCATAATCTAGATGGTGATCCCACTGAGTTTTCAAATTTCTTGCATTGGTGCAAAAAACAAGCAAGAAAGTCAATACAATCATACTCTTGAGGTGATAGGTCCTGGATTGCAGTAAATTGTTTATACACAATAATATCATTCTTCTCCTTATCCATCAGGAGCACTTGACCATGATCAAACAGTTGAAAGTTGGATTCAACAAAGGCATGTGCCTCTTTTAACTGTTTATTTGTTTGCTTTCTGAAATTTTCAGGATCAACCCAGGATAGAGCTTGCATTTTTTTTAGGACCTGTACCTCCACAGAATTCTGTGTTTCTGTAACTTGTTCTTTTTTACCTGTCATTTTTTTGGTTAAAGACAAGATCACTCTTCAGTTTTTAATGATCTGGTTTTCCTCCAGAAATCTTACAATTGCAATATGCTTTTGTCCTGGTGAATGATAAAAGTAACAAAATTGATAGTTGAGTGGTATGCAGTTCATATTCACCAGGGGACACATCCGTAGCATATCAAATCATAGAATTGCAGAAAGAGAAGTACAGAAAAAAATTGGGGATGGATTGGGAAAATTTCAGCATGGTGAATCAACATAAATGACAATAAAAAGGAAAAGAAATTACACTTCAGTCTTATTCCTGGCCATGAAAATATTGATTTGGATGGCAGCAATTCACTGGGGGGAGGACTTGGTATGCTTGGGGGAAAAGATGATGATCTTTGCACAGATGGAAAAGATAAAATTTTTGGATGTTAAAAGTGGAAGTGGAAGTCAAAGTCAAGGGGCGGGATGGGATTTGGGGGAATGGCTTGAGGGGAGAAAGAGGACCTATTAGGGCGTATCAGAGTTAGCAAACCAGCCGTTAGAAACCCACCATTTTGTTTGACAAAACCTGCTATTTTTAATGGCAGTTTTCTGGAAAAAAATTCCCCCTAACTTGTGTATTTCAAAATGGCGGGTTTCATGAAAATGGCTGATTGAAAGCATCAAAACCGCCATTAAACCGGGAATTTATTCATAATCATCCATCCAAAACACATGTAGGCACCTTTGCCTCCAAAACTACATACCAATCCCATCTCCATCACATCAAACACATCTCACCTCCATTTCTTCACATATCCATTGATTAACATCTCTATCAATTCACACAAATCCCATTATCATCTCATCACCCCACATCCCATCACCATCTTTATCATCTCAACGTGTCCAATCAAACTTCCCTGAAGCAAGTTGAAAACTCAAAAAAGCTGACTGAGTTTATGTTACTATTTGACTCCCATTCAGACTCTGATTAAGAATTAAATTTGGAATTAACTTGGTTGGATTTGAATGCTCTATTAGAAAAGCAATACATGATTCCAAGAAGAAAAACTCTCTAAAATACTATGTAAGAAAGGCAAAAGCTTCATCTCCTCCACAACTCAAGCTTCCAGCAACTGTTCCAAACTAAATTTCCTTCATTCATAAAACTTTTTTAGATGATTGTAGACCACCACATCTTCCAGAAAAATTCTTGGAATCCTCAATGCAATCCAGATATCCAACTGGCTGTTTCTCTTTGTATATTGGGATCCAATGGAAATGGAGCAGAAATTCATCAATTAGAAAATCAATTCTGAGTTGGTTATGTAACCGTTGAATTTTAAACCAAAAGAGTCATGATTTCTATCCTATCTTTTCTTTTCTCAGTCATTTCTTGGCCAACCAAAGAAGAACACTGTGGTGCTCCAAAACCTAACCTATAGCCATCAGACTCACTTTTCTAATATACGGACAGCTCCAAGCATCAATCAGACCTCACAATTGGATTCTACACCAAAAATAACCCATAGTCACTCAGCTAAAGTACCCCTCTGTCTCTCATGGTTTAGAAGATGCAGCCCAAATCAACCCTGGCCTACCAATACCCCTACCAGGTTTCACAGACCAGTGAAGGTTCATGGTCATACCCTGGATACCTTCAAGTAAATACCTCATACAGTTCAACAATACAGCACCAAACAACCTGCAGCAGTATACACAATAAATATATGCAAGGCACCGCATGAGGAACCAAACAAATCACCTGTATTCACAGCAATATATGCAAGACACTGCATGCAGAGGCTGTACAGCATCATACAGGACATGATACAGAAGCAATATATGCAAGGAAATGCATGGAGAACCAAAAAAATCACCTGTATACACAGCAATATATGCAAGACACTGTGTGCAGAGGCTGTACAGCATCATACAGGACACTAAACAGAAGTAATTTATGCAGGGGGCACCTGTATCAATGCAGCACAGCAATGCATGCAAGGGTGTACATGCATGTAGATCCTGCACAGCATCCTCCTCTGACAAGCAAAAACGCCTCATGAACTGTATTCACTTCACCAGGGAGACCCTCAGGGGCATCCCTGAGGGCGGGATTATCTATAAATGGAGGGCCTCTCTCCCCATCCATGTCCCATCATAAGTTCCCCCAATGCTCCCCTCCAGGTATCACCATGCCTCCTAGGCACCCTTAACCCATACTCTTTTTACTCTCAACCATTACCCCATAACCCATACTATCATCAGTTCCCCCCATCCTCCCCTCCGGGGATCACCAGGGCTCCTAGGCACCCTTAAAACATACTTTTACCATCCTCAACCATTATCCCATAAACCATACTGTAACCATCAACAATCCCATATCCCATACCAAAAAACATCACCATCACCGTCATCATTAACATCAATCATCACCATCAACCATCAACCACCACCATTACCCTTGGCCATCCCCCATCATCAACACATACGTTTGACCATGACCCAGCCAAATAACCCATACTTTTGACCATCCATCACCACCATTATTTACTCCATACCCAATACCTTTGAAAATCACCACCATGTACCCATAATCTGAACATCATCATCACCTACAATCATCATCATCAGTCATCATCATCATCACCTACCATCATCATCACCATCCATCATCATCACCATCCATCATCATCCATCATCATCATCCTCAGTCATCATCACCTACCATCACCATCATCAGTCATCATCATCATCCATCATCATCATCACTTGCCATCATCATCACCACCTATCTTGACCATCATCAGTCATCATCATCACCCACCACCATCATCATCCACCATCACCACCATCAACTGTCATCTTCACCTACCTTGACCATCATCAATCATCATCATCATTGTCATCATCATCCATCATCATCCACCTCCATCACCCTGAGTCATCAACTATAGGCTCAACCATTTCAAACTTTATTCAAATCATCACCTGTATCACCAAAGGAGTATCAATCAGTAACCAATAAAATAAATATAAACAAATATATAAAGGATAAGACTAGAGAAAGGATTCTTCCCTTACTCAGCTTCTATCCACCAGGTCACCTATCTGTTCCACCTTTTCTTCCTTAACAAGCTTGAATACATTGATCCTAGGTCTGATAGAGACTACTATAGTAGCAACTCTATCTGAAAATCAGCCAACAAATATATTTTCTTTTATTGTTGTGAGACAACTATAGTATTCAGAGGGGAAGGCAATTCAAAACCAACCTTAGTATTCCTCTATCTTATTTGTAGTTGTAGTACTAAATTCCCCCTCAAGTGACTGCCAGAAAGCTATTTGCTAAACTTTACCCAATCGCAAAGGAGTCTCCACATCTGGTGTCCCAACAGTGGCCAATGATCTTCACTTTTGGATCAAAAACCTCAAGCATTCACAAGCAAGAAAATACCAGGATCTATTCAAGACCAAGGATTTGAAGCACCTGTTGGGGAAAGGATCAAGAATCTAGTCAGTAAAATAAAGGAAACCCTTTTATTGGATCAAGAAAACATGGCCTTGAAAGAACTAACCCCAGCAGATATCGCCATGGTCAGAATCACGGAGCAAGGACAAGAGATTATGGATCAGTCTAGGGAACTCAAGGAAAACAGGGATGAAATATCAACAATCAAAAGATCACATAGTGACATGTCCCAGATGCTCAATCTTTTCATGGAAAACAATCAAGAAAGAACCATGCAAGGAATACCAGAAACCCCATATACCCAATTGGTTAGGTTCACCTCTATCCCCAGGACTGGAATCAGACAAGGCCTAGTCAGAATATTATCAGAATTAGACCCACCAGAAGATAGTCAAGAGATTACCGCATTCCCAGGTTACACTGAAGAAGAAAGAAACCATCAGCACTCCCAATTCATTCCTATGGACCATCACCCAAGGAGCACCACTATGGACCTCCCCTCTCCAACAAACTCTAGCATCAAGGATGTCCAGAATGGAGTAGTTTTAGATACTACCAAAGCCCAGATTGAGTTCAATGGAACTGAATTGGAAATCTTTAATAAAAGGATTGAAAAATTGGCAGAACTTCATGGTGCTTGAGGAAAGGACTTGGACTTGCAGCTACCTTTTATCATCAAGGACATCAAACTCAGGGATTCTGTGGAAAACATGGAGGGGGATGAAACCAGGGCCTGGAAGCTACTCAAGAAAGAAATAAAGATTAAGTGGGGAAGAGCCACATCCCACAGAAGAGTAAATGAACAATCCATACCAAACCTACTCAAACACACCCAGGAAAAAGGAGGCATCAGCACCAAAGAAGAATACAGAAAATTTATTGGGAACTATGAAGAAATTGTTGTCTACTTCATTAGGATTGGGTATGATAACACCAACTGGGAAAAGGGTGACATACGTTGGAAGGCATTATCATTGGAACTCAAGAGGGAAGTCACTAGAGGATTGGTTCAGGCCAGGCAAATTAGGAAGTCCCTTGATGGATGCTATTTGGCTCCAGAGTTGGAAATATTGAAGGAAAATGTGGAAAAAGCTCTGGCCCTGTGGGATATTTCTGAAGGAAATGAACCAACCCAAGAAAAGAAAGAAGTCAAGAAAGAGGTGAAATTTCAGCAAACGGTGGACAACAAAGAAGAAATCAAACAGCTAAAGGACCAATTCAACAAACTCACCACTGCTCTCAACAACCAAAAACCAGCCCCACCACATTTTGACAGGTCAATAGGGCAACAACCCTATAGAACACCAGGAGTCCCAAGTCTTGCACCAAGATGGCCTCCAAAATGTTATTATTGCAGAGATGAAACTCACACTTCCTATACTTGCGCAGACCTTAGTGAGGATATAATATCTAAGAAAGTTGTCAAGCTAGGTACAAAATACTACTACCCAAACCAACAACCTATCCCAAATAACACACCTGAAACATTGAAGGAATTGGTCAACAAGTTTCATACCTCAAACCAACCAAAAGAAGAAACCACTAACCAACCAAAACCAGAGGAGAAGACAGTTCCAGTAACTGCAGTCCTTCAAGTTGGAGAATGGGGATCCTGGCAGCCACTAGAAGTCAACATCCCAGAACATCTACAGCAGATCCAGTTTGGTATAAGGAAATCACCTAGGCTCAACCCCTCCCAAAACTATCAGACAGGGCAGAGGATGAAGCAGATGGACCAAAGAAGAAGAAGGAAGGCAAGGCCCCAAGAAAGAGGAAACCAAGTTACCCTGGAGCCTGGATAGAGGATGACCAGGAGGATTCAACTTGAGAGGAAGAAGAAGTCCAGCCCACCCAAGAGAAATTTACCAGAAGGGCAAGGGAAATCAATGAAAATGTGGAACATGAGGGTGAGAAATTCTCAAGAGACCTGGAAATACCAAAAAATATGGATGAGTCCAAAATTGGGGCAAATTTGAAGAGGAAGATACTCAAGCAAACTTTTAAACTCACCTTGGAGGAACTCCTGGCCATCTCACCTAAGTTTCTCCAACTACTTCAGAATACTAAAATGGAGGAAGGGATTTCAGCAAAACTATCTGTACCAGAGAGCAGGAAGGTTAAAGCTTGTCAACACCATTTGGACCCAGAGGATGAAGATGAATGGTTTGGACCCAGGAAAAACCTTACCTATGCTTGCCCTCTTGGATTCATAGACATTTGGATCAAGAACAGGAAGGTAAGAGCCTTGGTGGATAGTGGAGCTGAACTAAATGTCATCCCTGAGCACCTGGCCCACCAAGTAGGATTGGTAAACAAAGAAATGTTGATGAACATTACTGGAATTGGAGGACACTCAACACCTCTGATTGGACTAGCAGAGAGGATTCCATTTGAAATAAACCTGGGCAAACCAAGATTGGCCAACTTTTTTGTAGAAAAAGGGAGTGTTCATACTGTTCTTGGGAGACCCTTCTTGGCTGACTATAAGGTCAGCTTGGAGCTGTCTCAAAAGAGTGGTGAAATTCTCAGTTATGAACTACCTGGAGGGGAAAGGTTATGTATACCAATTTGTAAACCAGGCCAAGCAGGGTGGGAAATGGAACCACCAACAAGACTTAAAAGGGCTGGAATGACTTTCAGGAAGGCTCAATGGGAGGAACTAATTGGAACTGATGAAGAAATGGAAGAAGGAGAAATCAAAGAAAACCTCAAGAGGGATGAAGGTGAAACCAAGATGAAACTGGACCAGTCACTAACTCAGTGTCAAGAAATTGAATGGGGAAGGAGTCTGGAAGAGACAGAAGAACTGGATGATACCACAGAAATCCCCTGGGAGGAATGGACAGCAAATGACCAACCAGGGAACTTGTTCCAAAGAGTTTTTTCAGAATGGTTCCCTCAAGAAGAACACTCAGAAAACAGAACAATAATGGAAAACCTACCTGGCTGGGGACTTACCAACTTAGAGTTTATGGACATATATACAGGCATTGGATCTCTTGGTTTCTTCAAGAATGGTGATTGGGACTCAGACTATGGATATATCTCACCAGAGTTCAGGGTAGGGTTATAATATCAGGACCCCTGGGCAGAGTATTGGACTGAAGGACTCATACTTTGGAGGGAGGAGAGTATCCAGAGATACTGGGACCACTTCAGGGAGATACCTCACCACCTTCTGGAAAAATATGAACAACAAGTGTTTTGATGTCCAGCATGAAATTAAACTGCAAAGATTTCTTCTCTTATCTGTGCTCCTAAAATAAGAAAAAAAAATCATTCAGTATTGGTCTTTCTCCAAAATAAAAATATAATAAAAAAAAGAAAAGAAAAGGAAACTCACAGTATTCATCATCTCAACCTCATAAAAAAAATTAATTACCATTAAAGGAAAAAGAAACTCATGGTCTTGACAAACAAATGGTATTCATTGCAAAAAGAATATTACAAAGGATCATACTAGTAGAAAACAACATAAACCTAAAACACACACACACAAAAAAAAAAGAATCAGTTTGAGTTCATTCCTCAGGTCATAAGAACAAAAATAATAATAATAAAAAGAGACTCACAATGTTTTTTATTCCATCTTAAAACAAACTGTAAGAAATAAAATCAACATTTATTGATGCAGTAGTAGGCCATTGGTTTCCTTCAATGAGCTGAGGGAATGGGTGGGCACTTTATTATTGCTGTACAATACATGTCAAAAAAAAACAATATAAATTAATCAGCAACAAGTCTACCCTTATATATATATAACCAACAAAAGAATCAGACTCACCATTTTTTTACCAGCCCCCCCCTGAACTTGGCAGACCAAGTAATTGCCGGGGGGACAAGCACAATTGCAACCACAGCAAAAACTGGGATCGCCAAAGAAGCCAGATGAATTCAAGTTTACATGAAAGCAAAAAAGGAATTTGCAGAAAGGCACAAGGAATGAGGGCAGTGACTGCCTTAGTAGAAAGTAGGTCCTAGTTAAGGGGAAAATAAAAGGAACTCAGAGTTGCTTCCAGAAGCAGAACTTGGATCAAGAGAAAGATAACATACAACCAAGCCAAGGAACTTGGGGCAGATGAGGAAGTGGAGAACCAGAGAGCAAGGCCTCCTTATATAGACAACAATCGGCCCTTCTTGCAAGGGAGGGAACCTGAGACAAAGCAGAGTCCAAGCAAGAATTTGGATATGCAGGCAACAAGCGGAGTCATGCGTTTAAAAGCAGAGAACCAAACAAAGAGCAAAGATTCAATTCAGTGGAAAAAAATAGAAGATGCACAAAATGATTGACCTGCAGGATTTTCAATATAAGCAGGACGTAGACGAGATAAGGATAGAGTGGAAACCAAGATCAAAGGCTTACAAGGTCAACCATGTCCTGCATCAATTGGAAGGATTGAGAAGGAGAAAAAAAATTATATAATAAAAAAATATATATTAATTAAATAAAAGTAAAAGATTACTTAGCTTGCATCCGGTTAGATTGCACGAGCGGCCATTGGTAACCATGCGCAATACAGCGCCACTCCCACCTCTACCAATCGCACAAGTCAATCAGTCAATCTAATTGTCCCGTCCCCTGATTGGATGGACCAAGAAAAAAGAAGAAGATTAATAAATACAACCAGATAAATTGAAACTGTAAAAAAAAAGAAGATCGGAGAAAACAAATCTTAAAATCAAATAATTCCATACACCGCCCTTGATGACGCCGGTTGCCTTGTAAAATTTCAATTATTGGGGTGGTTGGTCAATCAGAATGACTAATTCCATTGAAGATCAACCGGTTGGCCACGCGGTTTGATGCAGAACATACATCAATCAAAAGAAAGGGAATAATCTGCAGAACATGCATCAATCAAAAGAAAGGAAAAAATCAATCAATCAATACAAAAAAAGTCAAGATAAATTGATACAAACAAAAAAACATAAACTTCACAATTGACTGCTGCCATCCACTGCCCACAACGATTGCGGTTGCCAAGGAAAAACACAATCCTGTATCCAATCATATTGCGCAAGCATTCGCCAGCAGCCACGCACAATTAAACAGGAGGGAGCTTCAAAACTGGCTAGACACCAAGCAAGTAAACAATGATAATATCAATAATTGACGAATAAAGAAAAAATAAAACGCAAATACAGGAATGGAAAGGAAAAAAAAAATTTGGCTTACCAATTACATAACTGAAAAACTGGCTGTATCACTGTATTTGATTTGATCACGTCAAGAGGGTGGCCGCCACAAAGATTGACATTGATTGGGATTTGGAGCCGCGGCAATTGACAAACAAGATGGAGTCCAGAAACGACTACCGCGCGCCCCATCTTTGTACAACGACCTTGCGCAAAATGTTCCCCCCCTTCTTTTTGTTGAAATGAAATGAAATCCCATTAAAATTGATCTCTAACCACGATCCTCTTCCGTACAACCAATGCGCACATGTCTCAGTTCCCTATCTCATCCGCGCAATAGCGCCCGCTCACCTGCAATAATCATCCGCGCAACGGCGCGCATGGGCGCGCGCATCCTATCTCCTCATCGCCTTCATCCATTCATCTCCACCATTTTCACCTCGCTCCTCGACTCTCACCACTTCTACCATCCACCTCATCATTCCCCTTCCGCTTATTCACCCACTTCCTTCATTGCTTCCGCTATCCATCTCACCCACTTCCACGCTTGCTTCCACCATCCATCTCAGCTTCCGCCTCGTTCATTGCTTCACTCACATTATCTTTGTCTCACTCCATCTCGTCATCAACACTCACCTCCGCCAAAACTCATCATCCTCATCTCCTCAATAAGCTCAATGCAAAATCTCCCTCAATAAGCTCAATACAATAACCTCCTCAACTTCATCACTTTGTCAAACCAACACTCACCACTCAACATCAAGGGATTTCCTTTCTTTAGTGTTCATATGTGAGGTTGTTTCTATGCTGATCCTTACACTGGCTTCAAATCTCACTCACGTGCTTATCTCTGACACATTTCAGATCCAGTCCTTTCTTTTATTTTCTTTTCTTTTATTTTCTTTTGTTACCAACCTGAGCGCCCAATCCTTTTGTGTCTGCCTAGAGTGAGAATCATTCTTTATTTTCTTCATTCTCCTTTTCATTCTTTGTTTCCTTCCTAAGGCTCTTGTTGATTCAATCGCGCTTAGTCTGTTGGTTCAGGAATCCAAAACATTCAACTCTTCACGGTTAAAAGCCAAATAGCAACAAACATACCAAAAATTCAAACCAACCATGTCTCAATCACCTGGACCAAAAGATCTCAATTCTTCCCTCCTGAAGACACTCACGGATTCCATTCCCACCCTAACCAAATCCAACTTCTCGCTGTGGCGCTCTAAACTTATGACCATCTTTGCCTTGAAGGGAGTAGCAAAATGGCTTCAATCACATGAACCTGAGAAATGTCCTCCAGACGTTAACCTCAAACTGGTAGGATATATTCTAGCTAAGCTCGACAACAGGACGTACATCAACTGTGTCAAGGATCATCATCTCACGAAAGGAATTGAACTCTGGAAATCAATCAATGAATTTTATGCTTCCTCCCAGACCGCAAACCGCTCTTGAGTATTCTTTAATTTCCTCAACCTTCAATTTTACCCGAAACACGTTGATAAGTTCGTAACCAATGTGAAATCCTGTCTAATTCAAATTTCAGAAATCGGAATTTGAATGGATCAAGACATAGTTGCATACCTAATCCTGTACAAGTTTCCACCACAGCTAGAACATCTCAAGACAACCATCACTCACTCGCTTGGCAAATCTAAAATTGACGGTGACTTGGTGCTTTGTCATCTGAATCAAATCAAGAACGAGATCCCAGCTGGTACTTACGCATTGGAAATGTTGAATACTGGAGTCAAACAAGAGTTAGTCAAGTGCAGAGCTACCTGGCATAACCCACAATCCGCTCACCCCAAGAACTTGTGCTGGTGGCTGTATCCACACCTTTGACAGAACAACAACAACAACAATCCAAAACACAACAAGAACAAATCAGCCTCTGCCAATCTATCCTGTACTTCTTACAACTTTGCTATGTCAAATTCCAAACTGCTCACCAAACACTCAATCATCCTTGATTCTGGAGCATCCCAATCAATTTTCAACTTCGCCAATTTTTTTGATGACCTTACTGAAGACCACACCAACATCCAGACTGGGAAGGAAAATACCTCTCTTAACGCTGAAGGTATTGGCACCGCAAAGCTCTTGTCCAAAAATTGTAACGTCTTACTTAGCCAATCTCTGTACTTTCCTCAGCTAGCGGTGTGGAAACTTTAGAGGTTATCCCTCACAAAGTTGTCCCTAGTTACGGGATCAATGGTTCTAGCGTCTGTAATACCAAGAATGCTTCCTTTTCTTTTCCTCCGAGAGAGAAAGAGAGAGAGTGAGTGAGATAGATCGATAGATATCCTCCTCCAACCCGGAGTCGAGGGGAAGGGTATTTGAGCCCTCCCCCTCAACCCTAACCTAAGCACAAGCACAAAGAAAGACTGGCAATCATGAAGAAGGAACCCTAGACCCAGAACCCTGACCCATCCCCCAACCCATACCCATACCCTATCCCCGCCAGCTCGCCTGCCATTACGCGCATCCGGTTTGTCTTTTCGTGGCGCGGCCCTCCGCCGCGCGATACCCAAAGTTCGCCGCGCTTACGCGCATCCACCCGGCGCGCCGTCGTCGATTTCCCGTCCCGTGGCCGGCCCGCGCTTGCGCGCGGCTGCCCACGCACATAGCCCCGATGTTGCCCCGCTTTTTCCTCCCCCGAATAGCCGTTCCGAGAACCTGGTTGGCCCAGCTCCATCCATGAGTTGGACATCCAAGCGGGTCGCGGCCCGCCTCCCTTAGTCAGGCCCAGCCCGCAGTCGCGTGCTCGATCCCGCCGCGCCCACTGCTGAGCCCGCAGCGGCTACTGCTGAGGACGGGGGCACCCCCACTGCTGAGCCTAACCTACCAGATGCTGAGCGCGCAGGCCGCAACGCAGTCCCCGACCCGAGGCTATATAATGACACCACATCCCCCCCCAACTTGAGTTCTGTCCCCAGAGGTCCCTTCCCATCGCCACCTCGACTACCCGCACCCCGCTCCTCCCTACCCACTCCTCTTCTCACACTCCACCGACTCCCCTCCCACGCTCATCGCCGTCATGCTCCCCTGCGAATTCTGCGCCCGGAATGGGCACGCATGCTCAATTGCTCCTGGTCGACGCGCCTGTGTCTCTTGCCGTCGCGGCCATCGCCGTTGCTCGCTTAGCGATGGCATGCCCCGAGCTCCCCCCAACTTCGGCTCCCGCCCCAGGCCGCGCAAAAGGGCTCGTCCCAACCCGTTCGTGGTTTTGGAAGACGACACCATCTCGGAGGACTCGTGGACTCCGCCGGGCTCCCCTTTCCGCCGCCCTCCGCCGAGCGAGGGTTGCGACTCGGCTTCCCCCTTTTGCCGCGCGGGACCGCCGCGGAAGGAGGATTTCTTGTCCGTTGACGACTATCGGAGGGCCCTACAATTCTGGTCGGACCGCGTTCAGATGAGGGAAGGCGCGAGGGACCCGCGACTTGATGAGATTCTCAGGCGTCGCGCTGCTGCAGCCCCGGTTCCCCCTCCGGCACCTACACCGGCTCCTTCCGCCCCAGCTCCACAAGGTACTCCACCGCCACCCGCGTCACCAGCGGTCTTGGATGGGAGGCCTACTACCCCCGAGGTCCCTCCTCCGCCGTCCCCGATCATCGTTCTGTCATTGCCCCCAGATGGACCGAGCCCTCCGCGCGATGCCCCGGGGACCCCCTCATCACCTCCTTGCTCTCTCGGATCAAGCCCCGTCCCAGCACCGGCACCGCCTTCCCTCAATTCCCCCAAGATCCCGGAGATCCCGGTCGTGATGGCACTCCCGGCGGCTGGCTTTGAGGCTTTCGCGGAACGGTCGACCGCGATGCTCCGCAACTTCCTGGCAACCCCCGGAGCCCAATCCTCCGAATCCTGGCGCGAGTTCTTGGCGTCTTACCGGGCCCTACTGGCATCATTGAGGGCGGACATGGAGGAAATGATGCAAATGGCTTAGACGCCCCCACCCCCTTCTTTTTCTCCCTTCCCGCCTTCTTTTCTTATCCTATTGTTGTACCGCGTTTGTTGGAGAAATACATATTGCTGCGCGAGGAAAAGAAAGGGCCGCGTCCGCGCGTCCGGGTGGAAAGTGAGTAAAAGACCGAGAGCCGCGTCCGCGTGAGAAGTGAGTGTGAGTGAGGTTGAGGTTGAGATCCACGTCCGCGCGCTCCCTCTGTGAGAAACCGTAAGTGACCACCTATTCCAAGAAAAGAGGTACCTGGACCGCCCCAGACGGACTGCCACACAGTTCCCCGTACCCGTACTACAAAACAAAACAAACACCGCGCCGACAGCGCGCGCTCACAACCGGGAGTATAAGGCAGAAGCAATGGGAACGAACATTCTGGGGTGTCTAGTCGTTCCGGCTGTGAACCGGCTAGAGCACCCCCTTACCAAGCTAAGCTTTAATCCGCGTCCATACCATCCCTGACCGTCGCGCCCGTCCGTTGAAGAAAGAAACAGGAGAGAAACAGACAAAAAAAGGAAAGAAAGCAGCCCAAATCCAAAGAAGAGAAAGAAAATATCCTATATTTATTATTTCATTCATTTTTTTTTTTTTTTTTTTTTTTTTTTTTTTTTTTTTTTTTTGCAGAGCTCTTTGTCCTGCCATCCGTGCGCGGGGCTCGTCCTCGCGTTTTTGGGCCCGACGCCACGCCGCGCCCGCGTACCTGCAATAAATAAACCATAGCCAGTACCAATCCAAAGCCAAGCCCAAACCAAAACATAAGGAAACAAACATTCTGGGGTGTCTAGTTGTCCCGGCTGTGAACCGGCTAGAAAACCCCCCTCACCAAATAAAGCTTAACCACCTAGCGCCCCCCCCCCCAGCTTTACAGCTGTCCCCAGCCTTCTGCAACCTCCTACTTCTCCGGGGTGGCGCGTTGCGCGCCGCTACTTCGCTGTCCGAACGATCCGCGCCGTCGTCCGACTCTGGAACCGCTTCGCCCCCGGGCCCCAAATCATCGCTCGCCGTCTCGTCAAAGGAAGTGGAACTGCGCGCAAAGAAGCGTTTCACGTGCAAAGCCGCGGCCTTCCGCTTAAGCGGCGTCCCGTCCAATTCCTCAAGTCCGTAGCTGCCGCCCAAGAACTTAGAGGCCACGTGGTACGGCCCGTTCCACCGGTTGGCAAAAAGCCGGCCCCACTGGGATTCCAGACTCCGATTATACAGCAGAACCAGGTCCCCCTTCCGCAGCGGATCCTGGAGGCGATGGGAACAGCGCTCGTCCCAATAGCAGACTGACGCCGTCCGGGTTTTCTTCAACCGTTCCGCGGCCTTTCCCAAGGTCTCCTCACGCCTAAGGAGCTGTTCAGCCCGCGCCTCGATCAGATCCGCGGACGTCTTAACCTTCCACCAATCCACGCCCAAAAACGTGTTCAGCTTGATGTCCACGGGAAGCACGGGCCGCTGCCCGTAGAGTAGCTCGTAAGGCAAATACCCCGTCATCCGCTTCACGGAGATCCGATCGGCGAAAAGGACCGCGGGGAGTGCCACCTGCCACTTTTTGCCGTCCTCACTGCACATTTTCACCAGGGCATCCTTGATTGGCTGATGCCCCCGCTCGATCATCCCCGCGCCCTCCGGGTAGTATTCCGTCACGCGGCCGAATTTTGCTCCACAACTCTGCACCAGCATCATCAGGCGTCCCCAAAACTCCGCCCCTCCGTCGACGGTGACCAAGCGAAGCGACCCGTAGCGCGCAAAACAGTCTTCTTCCAGAAACTGAGCCACCTTTTCCGCCGATAGCTTCGCTAGGGGCCTCGCTTCCACCCACCCAGACAGATCGTCGCGCGCAACCAGCAAATACGCAAACTTACCCGCCTTGATGTGGACCACGTCCAGCAAAACGGGCCCGAACAGCGCGTCCTCGCCCGTGGGGCGGCCGACCTCCTTGGGCAGCCTTGAGCTTCGCCGTTGGCAGGCCTTGCACGACTTCACCCAGTCACGCACTGCGCGAACGACCCCCGGCCACCAAAACCTTGCTTTCACCCTCCTCCGCGTCTTGACCTCACCCTGATGACCAAGGTTGTTGTGCAGACTTCCTAGAATCACCTCCTGGTTGGCCCTAGAAGTCGCGACAACAAGAGGCACGGAACCGCTCCGCCGCCATAACTGACCGTCCTGTAAGAAGAAGTTCAGAACTTTTCGCCTCACCCATCGGGCAACCGTTTCCGTCGTGCCCTCGGGGAACCGGAGATCCTGCAAATAAGAGCACAAGACCGCGTAACGTCCCGACTGACGCAACGGAAGACAAACCGCCGCCTCCGTCTTTCCTACCCAAACGACCGGAGCTTCCACGTCCAAGGGTTCCGCCCCCTCGTATGGGTCGTCCCGCGGGTACCGCAACAGCGCGTCCGGCATCGTGAATGCCTTTCCTGGGATGTGCACCACGTTAAAGGAGAATAACTGGAGGAACGCTACCCACCTGGTCATGGGCGCGTTCGGCAGCGTCGGTGAGTTAATCATTCGCGCCAAGGCCTCCGCTTCAACCAGGAGCTCAAAGTGCACGCCCCACAAAAGGTGCTGCAACCGCCGTACGATCTTGGTGACACTGCACAGCTCCAGCTTCGGCTGCAAATACCGACTCTCTGTTGCGGTAAAGGTGACCGATTCGTAGAGCACCGGCCTATCTTTTCCGTCCTCCTCCTGTGTCAAGACCCCCCCGGCGCCGAACTCGCTAGAGTCAACCGCCAGGCGTATCCCTCTGGCTTTGTAATTGAGGTCCCGAAGGACAATGTCGCGCCCCACGATTTCCTTGAGCTTCGCAAAAGCGGCATCGCATCCCTCGGTCCACTTCCACTCCACCCCCTTACGCGTCAATGCCCGCATTGGGCTCGCTACTTCCGCGAACCGCTCGATGAACATGCGGACGTAGCTGCACAACCCCAGAAACTGCAGGACGTGCAAAACTGTCCGAGGGGTCGGCCATTCAAGAACCTTATTCAGCTTCTTCTCCGCTATTCGCCTCCCGTTGTAGGCCACGACATGCCCCAGTACTTCGAGCGCCGGAACGCAGACCGCCAACTTTTTCCCGGACACAGTAAGGCCTGCCTCCTCAATTCGGAAGAGGACTCGTTCCAGAGTCTCCGCGTATTCCCAGACAAATCGCCGGATCGCGGGTGCATCCTCTAGGACCGCGCCCTCGTAGTCCGTCCTGGGGCCTTTAATGCCAGCGTCGTCGATGAAGATCTGCACGCCTTCCAGAAGGTTGTCGCGTAGTATCCAGGTCATTTGGGCTTGGTATACCGCCACTGAGTTGGTTGCACCTTGCGGTAGCCGCGTCAGCTGCATCCTCCCTAGCCCGGTTTCAAAAGCCATCAGTGGCTGCGAGTCAGGGTGGAGTTCTCGCTGGTCATATCCCCCCATCACGTCCACCAGCCCGTAGCAAGCGCGCCCGGCCATCGACTCCAGAAATTCTTCCACGCGCGGGGGAAGCCCCGCGTTGTGAATAGTGAACGAATTTAGCCTCTGAAGGTCGTGAACAATCCTTAGCGACTTCCCGTCCTGCTTAACAACCGCAAAGATAGGACTCAAGTAGCTTGACGTGGATTGCTCGTAAAGCCCCGTCCTCACGCGCTCCCGTACCAGCTCCAGAAAGGGCTCCCAAACGGTACGGGGGATCGGAATCGGCTTGATTTGCCACGGTTCGTGAGGGACAGTGGGAATAACGTAAGGGTCCCCGATCTCACCTCTCAACAACCCGCGCTCGTCCGGGCCAAACGCAAGCGCCTTCTCCCTCATCACCAATACCGACACCAGCAGATCCATCTCCTCCGCACTCAGCCATCCCGTTGGTCCAAAGTTAAGGGCGTCCACCCGCTTGTCCGTGATTCGCGCCAACCGCGTTACCCATCCATTCTTCCTAAGGGGCGTCTCCCACGGGTCGCAGGACCACGCGATTGGTTGTAAGGGTCCGTTGAGCCCCTGAGGCATTGGCTTGTTCCTCGGCCAGACTTTCCGCGCTACCGGTTTGTACTTGCCCGCGTTACACCGTGCCATCCAGACCCAATTGTCGCCGTCGTAAGTCCTAGTAATGACCAGACCGGGGCGTTCGCCTTTGCTCACGACTGCGGCACAATGATAGGGTTTCAAAGCTTAGCGCCTTCCGGCGATGCATACTGAGGAATGGGACTTACTTCTGGCACCTGCGCCCCACGCGCGCCCTCCCCCGCTTGCTCCTCACCTGTCGGCCGCCCGTGCTGAGCCGGAGCCTGCTTCGCACGGTTCCCGCGGCCAACTAGGAAAAATCCTCCGCAGGGTAAGCCTTACGGTCAATCCCTGCGCCGGACTCTTCGTTGCCGCCAGACATTGGGTCCTGTACCCATTTCCCTCTCCCGTGATTGCAGATCGTCGTCTCAAACCGCGCTCTGAGAGAGTCTTTGACGGTCAGCGCCTCCGTTCCTTCCTCGGAATTGAAGGCCATTTGGGCTTGGAACCCAAACATGAATGGCCGTCCTAGAATCACGTCTCCGCATTCCACTGAGAGAAATGACAGAGGCTTACAGACCTTGGCGACTTCCACCTCCGCCTCTACTACTCCATCCACGCGGCATTCCCCGCCATTTAACGCCCAAAGACCCATCGCACACTTCCTCCGCACCAGACCGAGCTTGTCCACCAACCTTGATGGGAGCAGGTTGACCATCCACCCGCTATCCACCATCGCCCACACCTTCCGCCCGGCGATTGTCATTGCGACATAAGCAAGCGGGACAGATACCGACTTCGACCGGTGTGGTGCCCCATCCTGGACACCCTGGCCGCCTTAAGACCTCAATTCATAAACTGTTGCGCAAACGTACCGCCCGGCTGAACAACTTATCCTCAGGCTCATCCAACTATTATTTACCCGCGCCGCGCCGCGTCGCGCTCCCTTCATCCGCGCGCGTCGCGCGTCCTTTATCCGTGTTGCTTCTCATCTCCGCCGTTGTTATAGAACGTCCTCATCTTTGTTTGTTGCGTGTCTTCATCTTTGTCGTTGCGCCTCCCAATCTCCTCATTGCTACCGTCGCGCGACGCTCATTCGTGATCTACTGAATCCATCCCGACCGCACCCACAAGCATTTGGCAGATCCTTGACCAACGCAAGTGACCACATGGTTGCCTTCCCGTTTCCGCTCTATTTGTAGAATCCGTTGTATATAGTCTAACAGGGCCTCCTGCCCATATAAGGAGGGGCTCTCCCCTGCCTTTTGGCCGACCATTCCATCATCCTAGTATCTCAGATCTCAGCATCTCAGCATCCCATCATCCCATCATCATAAACAATTTATCCGTGGGCATCCTTCCCCACTTATCCGAGCAAATTATCCGGGTATATCTATGATTGCCCCTTGATCCTTTGAGCCTCCATACTCAAACTAAGTCCTCTGTGACCTTGATCCTTATCACCAACCAATAGCCTTGCTGGTTGAAGAAGAATTCCTGTCTGCCTGAATTCTTGAGTGTGTTATACCACTCTGATCCCTTTTTCCGACCATACTGGTCTTGATCTCTCCTTGATCATCTTTCTGGAGCAAATCACGTTTGATTGAAGAGGTTTTATTAAGCTTAAAACCTGGAGTTTTATACCTCCCTTCTTCTTTGAAGTTGAATTTCGCCACGCTATTCTTGAGTTCCTTGAGAAGTGTTTGGGTATTCTTGCTCAAATTCGTTATTGATTTGCTTCTAGAGCTTCATAAACAAATTGCTTTTGTTTTTGTTCAGCCTCCCACAGTTATCTGGTACCCTTCAAGCGCTTGATTGCGGAGAGTTGGGCAGGTTCATTGAGAACCTGGAGGTTGGTTGGGATTGAGTTGATCTTTCCTAATCAGCTGCTGACGACCAGAGTTATTAGCTTGTGGGCGTTGTTACTTACAACTGCCTTGTTCTATTGAACTCTGAACAAACCTTGACTTATTTGTTCAAGTATTTCCCTGCACCATCTTGTCTCAGATAGTGTTGTTTCCATTGCTACCGACAACTCTTATCCCCTTCTCTTAGTTTGATTTCTCATCCATAAGGTTCTGGACCTTGATTCCGGTTACATTAAAATATTATTGTAACTCCTAGGAGGGCAGCCTAAACAGCACCTTTCCCCTCCACAGAACTGCCACGGCTTAGCACCGTTTGGAGTCTTACACCGGCACGGCTTGGGATCCATTTCCTCCTCTGCCACGTTAACCCGCTGAACCGTTGTCGGCACCCGACCCTGACCGCAATCTTTCAAGGCCTGGACCATCTCGTTGACGACCGCGGGGGACACCGCCGCTAGCTCTCGTAGGGTCAGGGGTATTGGTGAGTCGTTCCCCATTACCCTCCGGACGATGTCTGCGGCCTTCTTCTTTCCCACAGGATTAGAGGACGGCCCATCCGAAATCGGTACTCGCGCAACTGGCTTTGAGGCCGTTGGTCGCTCGTCAACATCCATCGCAATACGCTCATTTGTTGCCAATGCCCTTACTTTGGCCTCCACTCTCGGCGCTACCCAGGTTCCGGGCGCGGTGACAATCCCGAGCAAGACCCGAGCAGTCTCGGTCTTGGCCTTCGCTCTTTCCCGCACTTGCACCATTGGTGGCGGCTTGTCCTTGGTCAGGTCCACCGATTCACCCGTCGGAAATATGTACGTCATCCCGGATGCGCAAACAAGCCCTTCGTCCATGTCCCAAGTGAGATCCTCACAAACTGACTTCCAGTGCCCTCTCTCCCCGCAATACGAACATTGCGGCGACCCGTACGATCCGGATGATCCGCTAGGGGGCTGGAACCCCTCCGCCATGTGAGGCGGCACCGCGCGCGGTTGAGAAGGAGCCGCCGGAAACGGTGCGGATGCCGGAGCTGTAGGAGCCGGTGTCCGGTTGAGGAAAACCCTTATGTCCCGCAGAATCTCCGTTATCTCCCCAACTGATGGTCCCGGAGGCTGCTGGGAAAGTCCGGCATGAGAGGGCATCGGCGGCCCCGCGGCCAAAGTTTGGTCGGGGGCCGGCGCCGAGATTGTGACCAATTTCTAGGAGGAAGACGGGTACGTTCGTGCCGTATCCGCGATGAGCTTGTCCAAATCAATTTCGCTTTCCACCGCTTGACGGATAACCGAAAGATCAGGGAGAATCACAACGCTCCCATCCAGCGACCTCTTAACCAGGCCGTGGTTGTACAGGTATCGTTGCACTCTGGAACGGAGCTGGGGCGCAAGACCCCCCAGAAACGCCCGCTTCATGGCACCCGTCTGACCCGCGACGACCTTGTTCTTTGCAAGGTACCCGTAGATTTGCTCGAACCTTGACATATATTCCACTAATCCTTCGCGCAATTGCACCCCGCCATTCTTGATCGCCTCTGCCGCAGCTCGATTGAAGTCGCTTTCCCAAAACCGAGGTTCACTCTTTCCCCACCTCGCCAACATCTCGCTTTTCAACTTCCCCCAGTCTTGCCTCTTGTATCCAACCATTTCTTCCACGTCCCGCAGCTTCTCCTCCTCGGTAATGAACAGCACAATAGTCAGAACCTTATCCGCGCCCGACACGCCCTCCGAGTCCGCGATCCCTTCAAACCTAGAAAGGAACCGCTTGACATCCGAGGTACTGAACCGAAGATGAGGGAAATCCCTTGGCCTCAACCAAACGCGGCGAGGGGCCTCTGCCGCCATGTCCGACAACCCTTCCGAGGGAGGAGAAAACCCGCTAACTCTAGGAGCATGAGCGGACGGCGGCGGAGGGGTTTGAGCAGCAGGGAGGGGAGTCGGGCGTGGAGGATAGGGAAGGGGAGCATTGGATCCTGGAGCGGTTGTCGGTAGCATTCTGCGTAATCTTCAAGAGACTGAGAACGGATCAAAAGTTCCCGGCCAGACCCCCAGATGTGGAAACTTTAGAGGTTATCCCTCACGAAGTTGTCCATAGTTACGGGATCGATGGTTCTAGCGTCTGTAAGACCAAGAATGCTTCCTTTTCTTTTCCTCCGAGAGAGAGAGAGAGAGAGAGTGAGATAGATCAATAGATATCCTCCTCCAACCCGGAGTCGAGGGGAAGGGTATTTGAGCCCTCCCCCTCAACCCTAACCTAAGCACAAGCACAAAGACAGACTGGCAATCATGAAGAAGGAACCCTAGACCCAGAACCCTGACCCATCCCCCAACCCATACCCATACCCTATCCCCGCCAGCTCGCCTGCCATTACGCGCATCCGGTTTGTCTTTTCGTGGCGCGGCCCTCCGCCGCGCGATACCCAAAGTTCGCCGCGCTTACGCGCATCCACCCGGCGCGCCGTCCTGGATTTCCCGTCCCGTGGCCAGCCCGCGCTTGCGCGCGGCTGCCCACGCATATAGCCCCGCTGTCGCCCCGCTTTTTCCTCCCCCGACTAGCCGTTCCGAGAACCTGGTCGGCCCAGCTCCATCCATGAGTTGGACATCCAAGGGGGTCGCGGCCCGCCTCCCTTAGTCAGGCCCGGCCCGCAGTCGCGTGCTCGATCCCGCCGCGCCCACTGCTGAGCCCGCAGCGGCAACTGCTGAACCCGCAGCGGCTACTGATGAGGACCGACGCACCCCCACTGCTGAGCCTAACCTACCAGATGCTGAGCGCGCAGGCTGCGACGCAGTCCCCGACCCAAGGCTATATAATGACACCACAGCGGTAAATCTGGTGTCCTTGGGCCAACGTTTGAACAAAGGCTGCTCGCTCCACTTATCCGGTCAGCATGACTTTGTTGTAAAGTTCAAACATCAATTGATCCTTACCGGCTCCATTGAAGACAATCTCTTGGTAATCAGAGATCTTGCTCTTCCTCAGTCTGAATTGTCTCACGTCTTTCTTACCCTCACGACTCTCCACAAATGCTTTGGACATCCTCAGCCCAATCAAAATAAGCTACTTTTGAAATATTTTCCAAAATTGAGATGGAAAGAACTCTCATGCAAATCATGCGCCTTGGGAAAGATTCATCGCTCATCCTTCAAAAGCCATATCTCCAACTGCTCAAAACCTTTTGTTTGTCTTCACGCCAATGTCTGCGGACCAATAAATCCTATCTCCAAGACTGGCAACAAATATTTCTTGCTGCTCACTGATGAATTCTCCTGCTTCAAAACCTGTCTCCCCATCAGACTCAAATCGGATGTGACCAATGAGTTAATCAAATTCATCAAGACTTACTCTAATCAATTTGGATATCAACTCAAATCCCTTCACTCCGACAACAGCAGAGAATTCCTTAACTCCAAACTCTCCAGCTTTCTTACTGATTCTGGTATTATACACACCACATCTGAAACTTACACTCCACAACACAACCCCATTGCCAAGCGAGGAAACCGAACTATTGTTGAAGCCGCCAGAACCACCATCATTGACATGGCCATTCTGATGGAACTTTGGGATCGAGTTTTAATTGGATGTTGCAAGATTCTGAATCTGTTGCCAGCCAAAGAGTCAAAATTAAGCGCCTCAGAGATGTGGAATGGTCATCGCCCCAAACTCAACCTAATTTGAACCTTGGGATCCAAAACCATAGTTCTGAATCTCCGCCACCATCTTGGAAAATTTGAAAAGAAAGGTTGGGAAGGAATTCTCGTAGGTCATGACCTACAGTTTAACTCCTACCGAGTTTATATTCCAGAGCTTGGCGAGACTGTTCGCTCAAAACATGTTAAAATTTTTGAAAAAAGAAAACTAACTGAATCTTCTCCTTACTCAAATCTCCCTTTGAAACTCTTCTCCACCTCGATTCCAACCTATTGGACACTCTATCCTCGATCCATCATGAAAAGACCATTCTTCCTCCTCCTCACTCAACTGATCCAACTCCTCCTGAATCAACTCAATCCTCCAAGCCTAATTCCAACTCCGACACTTCTGAAGAATTGCTTCCATCCAATAAATCTGCCACTGACGGTTCCAATGATGAGAACATAGCCAACCAACTCGCTTTTCCTCCATCCCGAACTCTCAGAGATAGCTCATCCCTTCAAAAGCCTCAACGCTATGGATTTCTCTCCAGAACCATCCCTCAAAACTACAAAGAGGCGAAGAATTCACTGGATTTTCAAAATTGGTCCAAGGGAATGAAGTCTGAGCTTGATGGAATCAAATCTATGGGATTTTGGACTGGTTGTCACTCGCTTCCAGAAGGAAAGAAAGCTCTATCCACCGTGTGGGTTTATCGACTCAAAACCAATCCTGACAACGATGGCATCATCTTCAAGGCCAGGTTGTGTGTGCAAGGTTTTTGACAGCTAGAATTCATAGACTATGGCAAAACCTACGCACCTACCGGTCAGATTACCACGCTCCGAACTCTTCTGGTTTACGCCTTCCATCACAAACTGCCAATTGTTTAAATGGACATCAAGTCAGCATTCCTACATGCCGAGCTCGATGAAGACATTTTCATCAAAACTCCTCCTGGATATGACACAACTTTCCCTTATCTCAAATTGAACAAGGCCTTGTACGGACTGAAACAGGCTCCTAAAAGCTGGTTCGACACACTCAAACGCTGGATTCTTGACCAAAATTTCACCACCTCCTCCGCCGATCCCTGCTTATTCATAAACCAATCTGCCCAAATTCTTATCTGATGCTATGTTGACGACTTGGTCATCATTGGCAAATCTCAAGAATTCCGAAAGCAATTAAAGGCCAAATTCTCCATTTCCATGAAGGCCCCCTTTCTATGATCCTTGGCAACTACATTGTTGAATCATCACACGGACCCTGTCTTCACCAACCTGACCACATTAACTCAGCATTGACCAAGCTTGGACTACTGGAATCTCGACCAATCAATACTCCACTGACCCCTGGATTAGTACTCCATCCTGCGACCAATTCTGACGCTTCTGCCTTCTCCAATCTCAATTTCAACTATTGCTCATCAACTGGGTTCCTCAACTTCATATTGACTTGAACTCGACCCAATCTTTCCTACACTGTCTCCTCTCTTTCTCGATTCAATGCAAAGCCTGGTCTCTCCCATTGGACGGAATCAAAAAAAGCTTGGCAATACGTAAAAACCACTCGTGATCTGGCCCTCCGCATCAAGAACAACTCGTTCAATCTTGATCTTGAGACCTGGAGCTATTCCGATGGCGGCAACCATTCCATTTCAAAAAGGAGCCACACTGGTTACTTAGTTCTGCTCTATGGCTGCGCCGTCTCGTGGCACAGCAAATTGCAACCTACCATCTTGTTGTCCTCCACAGAAGGAGAGATCAAGTCATTAGTTCTGGCAACTCAAGAGAAAATTTGGATCTTAAATCTAATAAAAGAATTAAATCCGGATATATCCCTCACTCACGGATCATACATTGACAATAAATCCTTGAATGATCTGATCAATTTTGAATCTCACCACAACGCCCTCAAGCATGTAGATATTCAAATCAAATGGCTTAGGGAACAAAAGGAAGCCAAACTTCTGATTACCAACCTTGTCCCTTCCAAATCTATGCTAGCAGACCCACTGACAAAGTCGGCCATAAGACCCTCCATCAAAACGCTTCCCTCAAATATCCTTCAACCTCTCATCTGAACACGGCAGCGTGTTGAAATGAAATGAAATCCCATTAAAATTGATCTCTAACCACAATCCTCTTCCGTGCACGCAATGCGCACATGTCTCAGTTCCCTATCTCATCCGCGCAATGGCGCCCGCTCACCTGCAATAATCATCCGCGCAACGGCGCGCATGGGCGCGCGCATCCTATCTCCTCATTGCCTTCATCCATTCATCTCCACCATTTTCACCTCGCTACTTGACTCTCACCACTTCTACCATCCACCTCATCATTCCCCTTCCGCTTATTCACCCACTTCCTTCATCGCTTCCGCTATCCATCTCACCCACTTCCATGCTTGCTTCCACCATCCATCTCAGCTTCCGCCTCGTTCATTGCTTCACTCACATTATCTTTGTCTCACTCCATCTCTTCATCAACACTCACCTCCGCCAAAACTCATCATCCTCATCTCCTCAATAAGCTCAATACAACATCTCCCTCAATAAGCTCAATACAATAACCTCCTCAGCTTCATCACTTTGTCAAACCAACACTCACCACTCAACATCAAGGGATTTCCTTTATTTAGTTTTCATATGTGAGGTTGTCTCTATGCTGATCCTTAAACTGGCTTCGAATCTCACTCACGTGCTTATCTCCAACACATGTCAGATCCAGTCCTTTCTTTTATTTTTTTTTCTTTTATTTTCTTTTGTTACCAACCTGAGCGCCCGGTCCTTTTGTGTCCGCCTAGAGTGAGAATCATTCTTTATTTTCTTCATTCTCCTTTTCATTCTTTTTTTCCTTCCTAAGGCTCTTGTTGATTCAATCGCGCTTAGTCTGTTGGTTCAGGAATCAAAAACATTAAACTCTTCACTTTTGGCAACTATCGCGCCCCCGCCTTCAGAAACAACCTCCCGCGCACCTTGCGCGCACCTCCACCCGTTGAAAGCCCCCCGGTCAGTCGGCAATTGGAATCATGCATATTGCACCAAAGGCGCCTCCAACAGCAAACATCTCTACAGTCTCCTGTAAGACCTTAAACTGCAGAACACAACCATTCAAACCTCTCAAAATAAAACAAAAAAATAAAAAATGAAAATAAACCATCATTTGGTCCTTGGTAAGACCTGAAATTGCCTACACTCATAGACAAAATTAAGATAAAAGGAACAAAATAATTAATAAAAATTGAATAATTAAACATAAAAATAAACAAATAAATGAAATTCATCATGGTCCTTGGTAAGAACTTAAACTGTCCACAAAAAAGAAAATAAAACTGAATATTATAAAAATAAATTAAAGAAATTTTCATTAAGAAGGTTATTAGTGTTTAAATTTGGCAAAGGACATGGAATGCAAGGAAGAAGGGAACACCTGAAGACCTCAAGATTGGTTTAACTTCCAATTGGATCCAACTAAAGATTTCAAGAAGTGTCAAGGTAGCAAGTAGCAAGGGATAATTCATCTGTAACCAGAAGATTCAGAATGAAGATGTTATAGTGGGTATACCAAGGAAAAGAAATATATCAAATTGGAATAGATGCAAACGGGGCATCAAGGTTTAAAAATTGATGAAGACTAGGAAGAAAGTTAAAGTTTCAAAAAATTCATTAGGGTATTTGTCCTTGTCCAGGAGGTACCATATCATAGATGGGTATGAAGAAGGGAAAGGAAGTTTGAAGAAGGATGCACAGAAACTGTCTTTTTCCAGGAACCAAACTATGAATCAACAATCAAGAAGAATGGAAGGGATCAATTATGCTTTGAATTACTGCATGGATCAATCAAGAATGAATGAAGAAGGGAAGATTTGAGGATAGATCATCAAGAGAGTCAACAGGCCCAACTGGATTTCCTAGGATTCCTGGAACCTCTGGTTTTTTCATTATTTCTACATATAATTTTTCAATTTTGAATTAAGGACAAAGAAGAAGAAGGAGAGCATGGGGAGTCTGATGTCTATAGGCAGGAATTCTGCGGACAGCATTAATTTGGGAGGGGATGTGGTGCTCCAAAACCTAACCTATAGCCATAAGACTCACTTTTCTAGTATAGGGAGAGCTCCAAGCATCAATCAGACCTCAAAATTGGATTCTACACCAAAAAAAACCCCTAGTCACTCAGCCAAACTACCCCTCTGTCTCTCATGGTTTAGAAGATACAGCCCAAATCAACCCTGGCCTACCCATACCCCAACCAGGTGTCACAGACCATTGAAGGTTCATGGACATACCCTGGATATCTTCAAGTACATACCCCATACAGTAAAAATATACAGCACCAAAAAACCTGTAGCAGTATACATAATTAATATATGCAAGGCACTGCATGAAGAACCAAAAAAATCACCTGTATTCACAGCAATATATGCAAGACACTGCATGCAGAGGCTGTACAGCATCATAGAGGACATAATACAGAAGCAATATATGCAAGGAACTGCATGGAGAACCAAACAAACCACCTGTATACACAGCAATATATGCAAGACACTGCATGCAGAGGCTGTACAGCACCATACAGGACACTATACAGAAGTAATTTACGCAGGGGGCACCTGTATCAATGCAGCACAGCAATGCATGCAAGGGTGTACATGCATGTAGATCCTGCACAGCCTCCTCCTCTGACCAGCAAAAACGCCTCATGAACTGTATTCACTGTACCAGGGAGACCCTCAGGGGCAGCTCTGAGGGCAGGATTTTTTATAAATAGAGGGCCTCTTTCCCCATCCAGGTCCCATCATCAGTTCCCCCCATCCTCCCCTCCGGGGATCACCATACCTCCTAGGCACCCTTAACCCATACTCTTACTACTCTCAACCATTACCCCATAACCCATACTATCATCAGTTCCCCCCATCCTCCCCTCCAGGGATCATCATGCCTCCTAGGCACCCTTAACCCATACTTTTACCATCCTCAACCATTATCCCATAACCCATACTGTAACCATCACCAATCCCATATCCCATACCAACAAACATCACCATCACCATCATCATCAACATCAATCATCACCATCAACCATCAACCACCACCATTACCCTTGGCCATCCCCCATCATCAACACATACTTTTGACCATGTCCCAGCCCAATAACCCATACTTTTGACCAGCCACCACCACCATTATTTAATCCATACCCCATAACTTTGAACATCACCACCATGTACCCATAACCTGAACATCATCATCACCTACCATCATCATCATCAGTCATCATCATCATCACCTACCATCATCATCACCATCCATCATCATCACCATCCATCACCATCAATCATCATCATCCTCAGTCATCATCACCTACCATCACCATCATCAGTCACCCTCATCATCCATCATCATCATCACCATGCCTCCTAGGCACCCTTAAACCATACTTTTTTCATCCTCAACCATTATCCCATAAACCATAATGTAACCATCACCAATCCCATATCCCATACCAACAAACATCACCATCACCATCATCATCAACATCAATCATCACCATCAACCATCAACCACCACCATTACCCTTGGCCATCCCCCATCATCAACACATCCTTTTGACCATGACCCAGCCCAATAACCCATACTTTTGACCATCCACCACCACCATTATTTAGTCCATACCCCATACCTTTGAAAATCACCACCATGTACCCATAACTTGAACATCATCATCACCTACCATCATCATCATCAGTCATCATCATCATCACCTACCATCATCATCACCATCCATCATCATCACCATCCATCATCATCAATCATCATCATCCTCTGTCATCATCACCTACCATCACCATCATCAGTCATCCTCATCATCCATCATCATCATCACCATGCCTCCTAGGCACCCTTAACCCATACTTTTACCATCCTCAACCATTATCCCATAACCCATACTGTAACCATCACCAATCCCATATCCCATACCAACAAACATCACCATCACCATCATCATCAACATCAATCATCACCATCAACCATCAACCACCACCATTACCCTTGGCCATCCCCATCATCAACACATCCTTTTGACCATGACCCAGCCCAATAACCCATACTTTTGACCATCCACCACCACCATTGTTTACTCCATACCCCATACCTTTGAAAATCATCACCATGTCACCATAACCTGAACATCATCATCACCTACCATCATCATCATCAGCCATTATCCACATGGCCTACCATCATCATCACCATCCATCATCATCACCATCCATCATCATCCATCATCATCATCCTCTGTCATCATCACCTACCATCACCATCATCAGTCATCATCATCATCCATTATCATCATCACTTGCCATCATCATCACCACCTACCTTGACCATCATCAGTCATCATCATCACCCACCACCACCACCATCCACCATCACCACATCAACTATTATCTTCACCTACCTTGACCATCATAAATCATCATGAATAGGAATGAGCTTGATTTGGAAATCAAGGAGAAGCCAATGGGCTTACCGGAATCTTGCTTCTCCATGATCTCCTCAAACACAAAAAAAAATTGAAGTTTCTCTCCTATTTTGAAGGCTATGGGGGTTGATTTTGAAGGAATTGGAGGCCTTTCCCTTTCCCTTTTCAGAGGGGGCTTGGGTGGGAATTTCAATTCTCTCATTTGAAGGGGATGTGCGAGGCCCCATTGGCTTGAGTATTTGGGCATTCAGGAACGGATCATCCTGTTTTTTTACAATCTAAATCAGTCATCATTAACCAGACAGAAGAGAAAATATCTTGGTTCCTTACTTGAGCAGATGATGAAAATGGTGGTGATACAGGAATAACCTTCTCCTTGCTGGCCAAATCATTAAATTCTTCCACCCCAGGAAGAGAGAAATCCAAAGAAGAAAGTGGGGGGTCCAAGGAAGGGTTTGAATTGTTAATCAATGCTTATGGAGACATGATTGGAGCTGTTTATGTTGGAATATCCTCATCCATATCTGATTGGGGCCACTCATAGGTTTCATTGGGGCCATCATTGCTAGGCCAAGTATCCACAACCAGGTTCTCAGCATCAACTGAATCTGATTTTTGGGCATCAAAAGCGGCTAAAGGGGTGATATTGGCCTTCTTTCCAAATATTTCATTCATTTGAACATTAAAAGGATAAATGAAGTCCAACTTATCAACCACCCAGTTGATTCCCTTTGCTTAATTGGCATTGGTTATACCAAAGCAAGTGGAGATTGAAATCAAGTGGGATTTCTTGTACTTGGTTTGATAGTTTTTGAATTGCTTCAGCATCTGTTTGGATGAAAGATCCAGCCTAACTTTGGTTTAATTCTTGAGTTCATTGGCAATCAGGATATAACAATTAACCTTGAAGGAAGGAGTTTGGCCAACTTGTGTTTCATTGTTGGATTCAAAGCAAGCATCATAGTTGGACACAATTTTGAGCCAGTTTACCAGGATCATGTGATCAGCTCTCTAGAGATGACTTGAGCCAGTGGAAGCTGATGGGGGAGGATTGTTGAATTCTGAGTTCCTGGGAGATGTTTTCTTTGGTATATTGGATTGTTTAGTGGACTTGTGGGGGGAGGATTGCTGAGGGGCCATTTAAAAAGATTAAGGGATGAAGCAATGAAGCAATGAGAGTGATGAAGTGATGGGAATGATGACGTGATGAGGGGATGAGATTGATGAAGCAAAGAGGATAGGAAGAGATGAGGGTGATGAAGTGAAAAGAGGGATAAAGAAATGAGATTTAGGATGTAATGAAAGCAATAAAGTGATGAGAGTGATGAAGTGATGAGGATAGTGATGCAATGAGGGTTATCTGGATGTGATGAAAGAAATAAAGAAATGAGATTGATAAAGACATGAGATTGATGAAGCAATGAGGATAGTGATTCAATGAGAGTTAGCTGGATTTGATGAAAGAAATAAAGTGGTGAGGATAGCAATGAAGAGATGAAGAGTGATGAATCATTTTTTTTCAGATGAGGTTGGAGGTAGAATTTTTTGGAGGTTGGCAGAGGTTGAAAATCAGGGCTGGATGAAGTTTACAGGTGGTTGAAGCCTTTATATAATTTACTTGCAAAAACCCACTTATTTCCAGGTAACTCAGAAACGTCTGATGTGAAATAAGTGGGTTTTTTTGATTTTGAATGGCGGGTTTGAAATGGCAGATTAGGTTTGACACCTGCCTTCAAAAAATTGCGCATTTGCATAACTCTGATACGCCCTATTTAAGTAATTCTTGAAGGATGCTTTGGCAAGGTGATTGATTAGTGGGTGGGGGAAATAATCTGTGCCATTTTGAATATGAAATTGATATAAAAGTGCTGAGTGGTGGGTTAGGGCTTTAGAAAGTGCTAAATAAAATACTTGAACTTGAGGAATGAAATCTTATTGGTCAGTGTAAATTATTTTGAATGGGGCTTCAAGTATTGAAAACAATTGGAAAATCACTCTTTTGAAAAAGTTGATTATGAATTATCATGCAAATAAAAATTTTATGAAATATTAAAAATGGAAAATACAGATAAAATTATGAAAAAGTATTCAAACTACAGGTAAGATGACACAGTAAAGCTAAAGGAACTCAGAGAAGAAATGAAAACACTCATATTAACCATTTGAGATTGGTAACTCAGATATTGGAGTGGGTTCTAGGCTGAAAGGAATGTTGGAACAGGAATTTTTGTTAATGTGGTTCATGTAGTGGTGAGAAATAGACTTTGCTAGATCCTGACGGGTGGGTAATTTCAATTTGCCTTTATCTTGAGGTTTCTCAGACATACCAAGCATGATGGATTAAATTTACATTTGAAGGTAAGAAAATATAGGTTTCTTGGATGAAGGTCTCCCATCTGAGACTGACTGAATTTTGTGAATTAAAAAGCGGAGTTTATGCCAATCACACAAAGAAGAAATCCTTCTGTCTCTTGAAGAAATGAAGATCCCCTGGATACCAGCAAGAAGGTAGAAGACAAAAGGGAGGAAATTTTGGCGGCATTCTAGTTGAGTCAATTCAGTGCAACATTGTTCATTGGAAAACTCTGAGAAAGTGAGGGAAGAGTTGTCAATAGTGGATTCTGGAGGTTCTTTGCGCTTGGAATTTTTCTTCTTGCCAGTGGCGGGCTCCTTTGGTTCTTTCTGGGAATGAGCCTGAATTAAGGTGAAGCTGATCATGATATCAATGATGATTTGGAATAGCTCTTGAAGACAGTTCCTTGGATCAATGTGAATATCCTCCAACTGATTGGTCTTGGCCTCATCATCTAGAACCATGTGATGCTCTATTGATTTGGGATGGAGTGAATTTGAAAACATCTTGATGCTTTGGAGCCAAATTTCCATTTGTATGTTTGCATTGAAATTTGAGATGGGAGATGTGAGAGGATGGGGATTCTGTGCACACAGTTCATTGGAAACTGTTTTCAATTAGAAATCCAGTGTCTTGGCCCATTCATTGATGGCTTTTCAAGTGGGATGGTACAAGGAATGAAGAAAGCGCACCAGATTGGATTCTAGATGAGCGGTTTTCTGATCTAGGGGGGGGGGTGCGCCAGCAGGACAAGTATGGCTTTTCTGCAGGATGTAGAGGGCATGAAAATTTATGATGTCTGGTGCGCACTATGGCTAATGTGCACCCAAGTGTAAAAAATTTGTTTCTGTGAAATGAAAAAGTGGTCATTATCAAAAAGAAATCTTTGTTGTTGATGGGATATTCAAATAAAAGTTACCTTTCTTGCGGATTTCCCAAACCCATTTACCATACTCAAAATTGGCTGAATGAGAGATTTACCACATGTATGGTGGTTCCATAGCAGTGGTGGCCTGGAGACAGAAATCCAAAACATGCTTCACTGCATCCCATCCCATTTGGATTTTCTTTGGAGATTTCTGACCCTTGAAAGATTGAGTGATTGAATGAAACTTGTTGCGTATTCACTTGTGGTTAATGATGGTAAAATAACCTCTAATTTCTTGATCATCACAATAATAAGTGGGCTCCTCATCTTGGGGGGCATCTTTACCAGAATAAATGGGCTGGGGAGAGGTTGGGTCTGGTTCAATCACTAATGCTTGATTGGATGTCTTGGGTTGATCTGGGGCCACCTGGGGTTGCTCAGAATCAACTTGGGGTTCTGCCATGCTTGTAGTGGGTTGGGTTTAGGTGGAGAGGGAAGGTGCAGGAGTTATTTAGATTTCTGCTTGGGGGGAGGGTTCAGTGGCTTCATCATTTGATTCCACGTTGGGGGAGGAGGAGGCTGGATTGTGACTGCCCCCTATTTGTAGATTTGGGGTCATGTCTACAGGTGGATAAGTTAAGCATGGATTTTTTTGAGGTGGCTGTGATGGGGGCTTTTGAGAAAATGAGGAGCTGGGTGTGATTTTCAGCCTTTCTGTGTGAGGGAGACACCTTTTACAATTGTATTATATGGGAAAACAAACCAAGAAAACCTCCAAACCTCCAAATCTGAAGAATGACACTGGGACAAAAACTAGCCTTTTCTGATATTGCTCAAGCTGGAATTTAACCTGTTGAAAGTATCTTGGATTTACCTGGGGATCCTGAGGCAAGCACAGGTAGTGAAGATCTCTTAAATAGTACCTCCATTCTGCTAGAATTCTTTTGCAGTTACTTCCTGAAATTCTGATGCAGGGTGGGACTTGTCTGAAGGTGATGAGAGTTTTTCATCTTCATGAGTTTATTGTGAGGACTCTGTTGATTATAAAAAGGCATTAGTAAATGAAGGCCAAGTTCAGTAGGGATGGGCCTTTCAATTTGATGAAATGCAAAACAGTGGGTTCACAAAACTGAAGGTGGGATTGCTTTTGTAGGAGCGGTGGATGCCATTGTGAGGGAAGTAATAAATAGATGGGAAAAAGATGTGAAGCTGGCTTGAGGGGTATTGGGGAATGGAGAAAAGTGGAAAAACCTAAGAGAAAGGAGGGATATTTCTAGCCATTGCCAAGAAGACTTTTTTTATTTTTCTTGCTGAAACCCACAAAACAAACAAAGCTTCTGACCATGTCTACATGATTCAACATGCAGATCCGTGGTCATTTGTATGTCATGCTGATGTGCAATGCATGTGGCTTGCATTATCTGGGGATAGAAATGTGCATATTTAAGCCTTGCTGACTTGCTGCATTGGCTGAAAAGTAATTCAGAACATGGGTGGTGAATCTGTTTGGAGGCATTAGGATGTGTGAAAAAAGGAATTACTAATGGATGGTGACCATTAAAATTCTCTACAGATGGCATCCATTGCACCACTAAAAATAGGGCTCCACCTTTATGCAGGTGGAAAGTTTTATCTCACCTGTATCCAAAAAATATCTCAAAGTTATCTCTGTTGTATATTCATTTGATCTTAACTCCCCCCCTCTGTCATTGACAGAGGTTCTCACATCACCCTTGACTCTACATCCACATATCTTTACCCTACTAAACCTTCAATCCCCTCTGATCCTGGACAGCATCCATGAGTGGAGTTCAACCCACATTTCTCCCCCAAGTTCCAGGGGCAAGTGGAAAACCCATTCAACCTCCAAATCTTCAGAAATGCTACCTCCAATTACATAACTATTTCATTGGTGGATTGAGAAAATTAAATGAGGAGTGAGCCAACAACTCAAACACACTGTTGGAGTTAAGAATTCAATTTTTAAACCACCAGGTTTCAGTGAGCATTTTACTGCCTCTTGAACCAGGGGGATAAAAATTCTCTTGAAGGAACATAGTTTTAAATAACACCCTATTTATCAGTAACCACATTTTAGTTCATAATATGACTATATAGATATAAGCATTATTTGTGCCTTTGAGAATTGAGCTCACAATTTGAATCGGATTAAAGAATTTGGATATTTTTTTTAATTTATTTTTGAATATTTTTTTTATTTTATTTGTGTTTTTTCTCATGTTTTTTTATCTTTTTCTGCTTGATGTACTCATTGGATGTGTTTGTTGAATTTCTAATGAGAGTGAAAAGAATTCACATTGGAGGCACCAGGAGCAGAATGAAGAACAAAAATCACAGGAGTTTGAAAATTGAAGAAGGGAAAGAAACTGACAAATAGAAATTAAGTATAAAAAGAAATCATACCATAAATTCAAGAACAAAAGCTGAGAGGAGTGACGCGGATGGAAAGTGGCAGTTTGGTTTGAAGGTTTAGTTTAGTTGTTGAGATGTGTGTAAGTAAAAAGATGGTTTGAGAAGAAAAGATGAGAAATGAATAGAAAGTAAAAAGAGAAGAAAAGAAGATGAATAAAAAGGAGAAAAAACAGTTAATTGTGACTGCAGGACCCCAGGCGCCAGTTTTAGTGTTAGTAGCCAGGATTAAATCAAGTTTGAATTGCAGGGGCAATCGGGGAGCCGCGGACTGAGTGGGAGTTTCAATGACGGATTTGACGCCCCTTGTGGCTGGTAAGAGTTTTGGGTACAAGTACTGAGGATTAATGACTTGAATAAGTTTGGATAGAGAGGGAAGAGGTATTGCTTTAGTTATCCCGTCTGCTATCATTTCAGTGGATGGAATGAGTTTTATAGATATGTTGTTGGTCTTCAGTTCCTCTCAGAGGGCCTTTGTTTTTATGTTGATGTAGTGGGTATTAGAGTTGAATCCAAATTTTTTTAATTTTTTTTCCAAGCCTTTGTTGTTGATATGGTGGAGGCTGGGTTGGATGGGCTTTTTCCACATTTCTTATACTTGTCCTCACATCCAAAAAGCCTCAAGAAAAGAGTCCACAAGCGGGTTGAGTTCTGCTTTGGTGGTGGAGTTAGTGACATTTTTCTGATGGTAGCTGCTCCAAGAAATGGGAGAACCAACCAGGGGGGTTAGATGACCAGATTGGGAGTGTCTTGTTTCAAGATCATTGTCCCAGGCGGCGTTTCTGAAGCACTGGAGTTGAGTTTCAGTGTGTTTCACTCCTAGGGTGAGAGCAAGATCTTTGGTTTCCTTTAGAAATTTCCAGAAACATTTGAGTTTGCACCAATGATTGATTCCTGGTTGTTTTCAGAATCAAGCAAGGCTGGAGACAGCATAGCTAATATCTGGACAAGGGAGACAGGAAATTTAATTAATCAGAAATAACGCTGACCTGTAGTTGATATTCAGGGAATTGAATTCCTTGTGATCTTCATCAGTTGCAGGTGAAAGATTGAGGTTAGCCGTCAATGGTATCAAGGAGGGGTGACAGTTGGTAAGTTTGAGTTCTTCAAGCCTGTTTTTGATGTGTTTGGGTTGAGAAAGGAAAATCTTATTTCCCCAATGAATGTATTCCATCCCAAGAATGGTGTTTGGGTCATGAGCAGATGAGTTGAGAAATCGCAAGGGGAATGATAAAGTATTTCTTTCTTTCTCTGGGAATCAGGCAAAGATATCAAAACCAGAAACTATAACACTATGTCAGAGAAGAAAAGTCAAATGAATGAAATCAGACAGTTAAGAATAGGTCATACCCAAGCAGTATAAATGACTAAGATTGAAAACTTCAACAGTGTAGCTACCAAGGCTTTAGCACGCAGTTTGGGAAACTATACCTGAGAGTTGTGAAGATTAGATTAGAGAGAGATGAGAAGGAAAATGAAAAGAGAAAAGGTGATCGCACCAAATTAGTTGAAGTTCTCTTTGATGACCTGACTTATTCACTTGCTTCTAGACCTTGATAGATGAGTTTGCAAATTAGAATAGAAGAAATTAAAAAGTGAAAGTTGGGTGAGGGAAGAGAGCGGAGGAAACTCAGAGATCTTTGTCTCTTTATCTAACATCAGGGGAGCTAGAGCTATCCAGATGAATATTCAAAGCCATTCAAAGGCTGCGCGTGTAGTGAATGAGGTGAAACCGCACGCATAGAACAAACCAGTGGTAAATGAGAAAATAAAAGAAAAGATAGGATAAAATGAAATAAATAAAGGAAATAAATAAAGTTGGATAAGCCAACAGAGACAACTCCAACACCCCCCCATAATTCAGTGCTATCCTGAATCAAAACATTTAGACTTCAAAAGTCCCAAGCTGTGCCTAGTACAGGCTTTAGTCAGAGAGTCTGCAACCATTGTGTGGGTGGTGATGAAGTCAACACAAATTTTGCCAGAGGATAAATGGTCGTGGAGCCACTTAAGCTTAATTTCAATGTATTTTGTTTTTGAGTTGGAACCAGAGTGTCTTAATTTGTGGACCAGGCCTTTGTTGTCCACCACAAATTTAGATGGATGTTTAACCAAGTCCCGCCATAGGTTGCTGATCACTGATTCAATCCATAGTGATTCTGGCGCACCGTCGCTCATTGCATTCAGCTCAGCCTGCGTGGATGAGAGAGCAATATTGCTTTGCTTCCTACTCTTCCAGGCAATAGGTGTGGATCTCCAGAATACCATGTATCCAGTTTGAGGCCTCTGAGTATGTGGATTGTCCGCCCAGGAGGAATCTCTGTAAATGCTAAGGGGTTTGTCCCCTCTAGGACGCAGCATCAGGCAAGATTTTATGGTACCTGTCAGATATTTCCAGACGTGCATTACCTCTCTCCAGTGCAAAATTCCTGGATTTTGATTAAATTGGGATAGGATTGAGGCTGCAGCCAAGATGTCTGGTTGAGTCTGGCAGGCTAGATAATTAAGGAGACTGGTATATTTTCTGAATTTTACTCCTAGCTTGTTAAATTCAACTTGCTCATTTTCTGACGCCGGAACCAACTGAACCCCTGGCATCAAGGAGGTAAGAACCGGCTTAACATTGGAAAGTCATAATTCCTCAAGCTTTTCTTGAATAAGTTTAGACTGAGTTAGAGAGATGGAAATCCCTTGGCGCGCATATTCCATTCCTAGAATGGTATCAGGATGGTGAGCTGACAATTGAGGAAATCTGAGCAGGAATTCACTTTCAAACCAGTCCACCTCCCCAGCAACAATTAAATCGTCCACATGAAAGAAGACAAAGAGACTTCGAGCTGCGTGAATGTTTAGACAAGGATCAGCCTTGGACTGAGCCTTTCCAATCCCTTCCAGCCAAGTAGTCAGAGTTTTGTACCAGTTTGAAGGAGCCTGACGCAGACCGTACAGGGATTTCTTTAGCTTGAGGAATTTTGAGGAGCGGAAACTTTCTTGTGGGGTGAGAATGTAGAGGTTTTCTTCTAGAGGAGAAAAGAGAAAGGTGGCCGTGACGTCAAATTGCCGCAAGGGAAGGTCTTGATCCAACCCACACAGTAGGAGAAGAAGAAGCGTTGTGAACTTCCCTGTCAACGCGTAAGTCTCTCCAAAGTCTATTCCTGAGGTTTCCAGGTTGCCCATGATGAAAAGTTGAGATTTCCGTTTTTCAGGAGAGAGACTTGTGGCTGGCTTGATTTTGTCCACCCACATGGTCGTAAGATAATGA
Source organism: Puccinia polysora (assembly GCA_025617555.3). NCBI lineage: Eukaryota > Fungi > Basidiomycota > Pucciniomycetes > Pucciniales > Pucciniaceae > Puccinia > Puccinia polysora. The sequence goes on along the minus strand of CM062638.1, from coordinate 4,065,793 downwards.
GCAGGTTCAGCATCAGAGTCCTCCCACACTTTTTGCGACTCAATTTTGGCCAATTCAGCTTTCCTTTCAGGCCCCCATTCCTCACCCTTGTTTTTGAAGGACCCCTAAAAATATTTTTGAGGCTTGACGGAGGCCGTTTGTGTTTGCAGATTGTAAGTGACAGGAGTTGCTGTGTGTGTTGCGTCAACCTCCGTAGATACTTCTGAGAGAGCTGGGGTTGAGACGGGAATGTCTCCAGAAGAAGAGGTGTCGTTCTTGTTTAATGATTGAGAGACGCTTGAGTTGAGATCAGTAGCTTGACCAGATGATACTACGTTTGACATGACTGAATCCACGCACCAATCTCCAACTTTGATGCCATCGTCATTGGATGAAGCCTTGATGTTGGAATGAAAGTTGAGAAAGGTAACATGTTTAGTATCAATTATCTTGTGGTCAGTAGTTAGGACTTTATATGACAGTAAGTCATTGTCATACCCAATCAGCCTTCCGCACAGACCTTGAGGTTCCAATTTGAAGTAAGCTGCTCTGTCCTTGTAGATGTAAGTCACTGGATTGCCTATGGGGTGAAGAAAATTGACGTTCAGTGTCTTGCCTTTGAAGAGCTTGTATGAGGATTTTCTTGATTTATGCAATGGTATTTGGTTCAGCGCCAAAGCGCAAGATTTGATGATGATGTGCCAGAGATTCTTATTCAGCTGAGAGTCGTAGAGAACAGTACGGAGGGATTTGAGGATGAGGCGATTAAAGAGTTCAGCTAATCCATTTTGTTGCAGCGGATGTCCTTTGGAGAAGGTCTGCCTAATGTTGTTCTCAACACAGTACTTAGAGATAGTTGAGTTCCAGAATGCAGTGCCTCAATTGGAGTGCAAGATCCTAGGAGTGTAGTCAAACCTCTTTGACTTGACATTGATGAGAAACAGAAGAACACTCGCCACATCACTTTTGCTCTTGATTGGAATCACTGTGAAAAACCTGGTACAACTGTTGACTACGGTGAGAAAATAAGCATCTCCATTTGTACTCAGAGGATGAATAGGCCCAACAAGGTTGCAATGCAATTCTTGAAAAGGTCTTTTGGCTCAACCGTGCTTGCTTTTGAAGGGGGTCTTTGATATTTTGCTGATTGCACAAGCCTCACACATTGATACTTTTTTTATGGGGATCCCTAGTTTTTGACATATCCTGCTGTAACTCGCATGACCGAGGGCCTTGTGAATCAATTCATCATGGGTGAGATAGCAAACTTCATTTATTTCAGCATCATTGAAATGAAGAAATGGAATGTTACACTTGTAATTGCCATATTTCTTCCAATTCCTCTTCTGAATTGAGAAATCATTTGCTCCAAACTTGACAACAAAACTGTCTACTACAAGAGAGCGCATTGACAGGAGATTTGCAGTTGATTGCAGTGAGTATAAAGCATCAGAGAGAAGAATTTCTTGTCCTTTAGCATCCGCCAGTTTCACTGTTCCGACACCATCATACTTAAAAGAATCCTTTCCACAGCTTGTGGAGATGTAGCCAGTCATTGATTGGTCTAAGTGAGAGAAGTGCTTTGAGTCAGAAATAATGTGTCTTGAAGAACCTGAATTGACTACAAATGCATTCGGAAGAAACAGAGAGCTCGTATTAAATGAGCTAACTGAGGTAGTTTCATTTTTTGACTCAAAAGTTGCAGCTTTATTTTTTCTTGGAAAGCATGGTCTGAGATGTGAATACAATTTCAAGCATCTGCCCTCTGGATGACCAGCTTTTGGATTATGCCACTTATCATTGCACGCTTTGACACTGGAGTTGGGAAATGAAACTGAGGTTGTGTTCTCCTCAATCTTGCTTGTAACCGGATCTCTATTGAGGAATCTATTGTTGTGAAACATTCAGAGGTGGTCAAGCACTTGTTCCCGGGTAGTTTTCTTGTCCAAGTGCGTGATTTGTTGGACTATGGTGTCCATGCTTGAGGGAAGTTTTTCAAGGATGAGATAGGCTATAATGTTGGATGGCAGTTCAATCCCTACATCATGCAGTCGCAATATGGAGGTTTTGGTATTGGTGATGAAACCGGGAATGTCTGATGGGGTGAAAGGAGCTCGCAGAAATTCTTTGAATACTCTAGCGCAATTTGAGGCGTGATTAGAGGCGAAATATTTGTTGATGTCTGCCCATATTTGATGCGCATCCTTCTCATTTGCGGCAGTGATGATGTTGCCCTGTATAGCGGTGTCTAGCTTGGATGTGAGAATTGTTCTAATCCTTAGGTTCTTTATGTGATTGAGTCCGATTGGATTACTGGCGGAATCATTCCTTTTCTTGGTGATTTTGTCAAACAGATCATCTTGCAAGTCCATCATATTTACAACACAATTGCGCCATACCAAAAAGTTTTCATAGGTGAGTAGAGGAATTTCCTCAATGGCCGTCTTGAGTATGGTTGCCATTAAGGAATTGGTCATGTTGGTTTCTGGTGATTGATTGTAAGAGATTGAGGCGTTCCAGCGTTTTGACTGTTAATTGTGATAAACTATTTCTTTATTTCTCTGGGAATCAGGCAAAGATATCACAACAAGAAACTATAACACTATGTAAGAGAATAAAATTCAAATGAATTAAATCAGACATTTAAGAATAGGTCATACCCAAGCAGTATAAATGACTAAGATTGAAAACTTCAACAGTGTAGCTACCAAGGCTTTAGCACGCAGTTTGGGAAATTATACCTGAGAGTTGTGAAGATTAGATTAGAGAGAGATGAGAACAAAAATGAAAAGAGAAAAGGTGATTGCACCGAATTAGTTGAAGGTCTCTTTGATGATCTTACTTATTCACTTTCTTCTAGACCTTGATAGATGATTTTGTGAATCGGAATAGAAGATTTAAAAATTGAAAGTTGGGTGAGGGAAGAGAGCAGAGGAAACCCGGAGATCTTTGTCTCTTTATCTGACATCAGGGGAGCTGGAGCTATCCAGATGAATATGCAAAGTCATTCAAAGGCCGCGCGTGTAGTGAATGAGGTGAAACCGCGCGCATAGAACAAACCAGTGGTAAATGAGAAAATAAAAGAAAAGATAGGATAAAATGAAATAAATAAGGGAAATAAATAAGGGAAATAAATAAGGGAAATAAATAAGGGAAATAAATAAGGGAAATAAATAAAGTTGGATAAGCCAACAGAGACAACTCCAACAGGGAACTTTTATTTGAATTTGTTTCCAAGGCTGATCAGAATAAGATTGTCTACGAGGAAAAAGATCAAGGACAGGGGCTGGGGATTCAAATAGAGACAAGGGTTGGAAGAGGATTCATGAAACCCTTGACTTGAGAGCCAGGAAGTTTGAGTTTGAAACCAATTGAGGGGGGCTTTCTTAAGCCCATATAGTCATTTCTTTAACTTGATATACTTTGATTTCCTTTTTGATCCCTTTGGGGTCTTGATGGTTACTGTTTCCTTGAGCAAAGTGTGAAGAAATGCGCCCTTCACATTGAATTGAGTGATAGGAAGAGAATGAGAGAGTCCTCAGAGAAGTGTGATTCTGAGAAAGGCTGCCTTACTGGTAGGGTAAAATGTGTCTTGATAGTCCAGGCTGTAGATTTGGTTGAACCCCTGGATGCACAATTGACTTTTGTAGACTAAATAATCCTCATGGCAGTTATCCTTGAGACAATGGAACCATGTCTTGTTAAGAGGATTGGCAGGCTTGGAACCGTTGTAGTCTTCCCAGACCTCCATCTTTTTGATTCCCTCCAGTTCAATATCCATTGACAAGTCCCACATTTTGGAGTCCTTGCATTTGTTGGCCTGCTCAAATGACTTGGGCACAAAGTAGTGGTGAATTCCATATTGATCAGGTGGTTTAAGCTTGGATTGGTCACGTAGAGTTCAAGTAGGGATGAGTTTTTCTGCAATCTCTTGAGAGGACAGATTGTTGTCTCACAGAGATTCAGGTTTGGAAGTTATAGGGTTGGTAGCTGGAGCATCAGGGATGGCAGCGGTTGGATGATTCAGAGTTGATTCTATGGGTAGAGTGGGGAAATCTATTTCAATACATGAGTTTGGAGAAGAGTTGATGTCTTCAGGTACTCTGGGAAGAGATTTGAATATTCTGATGTGTTTTGAGGATATGATAGAGTTGTTGGGTTGAAGGATACGGTGAGATAGAAGATCAGGATTGAAAACTATAAGAGTGCCCTCAAGTCCACAATTGTTGAATATTTTGCCTCAAACTAAATTCATATTCAAGTAGGCCACCTTGGAGCCCAGTGGATGGAAGTATTCCAGTGGTTAAGTCTTGCCCATAAAGGCTTTGTAGGGCAATTTTTGATTTGGCAGTTTAGGAATTTGATTGAGCATCAGCATGGAAGCCTTGGCAACTTCAGCCCAGAGATTCAGAGGAAGTTTGGAAGATTGAAGGATGGTTCTGATGGAATCAGGGATGGTGAGATTGGCACGCTCTACTTGTTCATTGTGTTTTGTGATGGTAGGGTTTGGTGATGATATGTTGGATAGATTTTTCTTCAAAAAAGACCCTGAGCTTGTGAGAGGTGAATTCCCCGCTGCCGTTGGTGCAGATGGTGGAATGAAAGCATTCTTGCTTTTATTTTTCAAATCTAAGAATGGACAGAATATGAGTACATGCATTGGATTTGGAACCAAGGGGAATCGCTGAAAGGTACCCAGTGCAACTGTTGACAATGGTCATGATTTACCTCATCCCTTTGTAGGATTCTGGATTGATCAGTCCTATGAGGTTGATATGCAGTTTTTCAAAGGGTTTGGGCGCGGGCTTCCCTTTGTGATTAAAGGAGAATTTTTTAATCTTGGAGAAGACGCAGTCAGTGCATTGAAAGTTGTTGATTAAGGAGTTGGGAATTTCAGGCTTGACATTTTTCAATTGGTGTGGACTGGCGTGCCCAAGAGATTGATGGAGATAGGGGATTTTGTTTTATTCAAAAACCTTTTTTAGTGAGATAGCTCATTTTAAAGTCTTTACCAATGAAAGAGGGAAGATCAAGAGCAAAAATTTTGTCTTTAATGAATCCCTTGAACGCTAGAGTTCCATTGTGAGTGACCTTGAACAAATTGCCGCTTGCAAGGACAGAAAATTTCTTTTCCGCCACAAGGATACCAGTGCTAATGAAATTGATAACAGGATTGGGAAAAAACAGGCAATCCGTGAGTCTGATAAGTGAATTTCTCCAGGTTAGGACAACTTTGCCCTTTCCTTTGATTGGAAGATTGGCTCCGTCCTTCCCAGTGATGATGTGTTCTCCATTGCGTTCCTGTAAGAAGATGAAATATTTGGTCAAGGTTAACATGTGGCAGCATGCCCCAAGTCAAAAATGATGATGTGGTCAGAATTCAATTTGTTGATCCACGTGGTTAGTAAGGCATGGTAGTGAGCAACCTTGTTGTTTTTGGGATTTTTTTTGAGCTCTCCATTTGAACTGGGATTCTTTCCACCAGTCAGGCGCTAGGTGCTTATGCTTGTGCCAGCATTGGTCCTTGGTGTGATTGGTTGAACTTGGATTGTGGTATCCTTGTCTGCATTTTTGCACCTTTGAAATGAGGGTCTTGGGTTTATTAGTGACTAACACAGTTTCTTGCACAGGGTTTTTAGTGAGTGTCAACTTGGATTTGTTGTTGAGCTGAGTTAGATGGTTGTGGACTAGGTCAACAGTGACCTCCTTTTCCGAGTGAATTATTTGCTGTTGGATAGAGTGAAGAGATGTGGGACTTTGAAAATAACAAGATAAGCCAGAATTTCTGTTGGAAGTTTGATGCCAACATCAAGCAACTTTTTGAGGGAAATTTTGATTTTGGTTATGAATGAGATGATTTCTTTGGGCTTGAAGGGGAGGTACAGGAAGTCGTTGAAAACTCGCGCTTGGTTTGCGGCTTGAGATGAAGCAAATCTTTCCTTGATTTTCTTCTAGAGAGTTTTAGAAGAGTTAATGTTTTTGTGGTTGACTAAATTGTTGTGGGTAATGGCATTGATTTTGGACAGTATGCTAACACTAGTTTAGATATCATCCATTGGGCTGAGGGCTTTGGCCTTGTCTTCAAGGATTTGTTTGATTCCCTTAAGTTTGAGTAGAATGTATATCTTGTCTTTCCAGATTGAGTAGTCCTTGTCTGTCAGATTTGGGACGGCTTTGAGAGCAGCTTTGAGCATTATTTTACAAAAGCCATCCATGTTTCCAGGTCCCTCCATGATTTTGCGATATTGGGTAGTCGTGAAATTTGGCTTTTAACCGTGTTTGTTGAATTGCTAAAGAGAGTGAAAACAATTCAATTGGAGGAACCAGGAGAAGACCTGAGAACAACAATTAGAGGAGTTTTAAAATTGAAGAAGGGAAAAAACTGACAAAAAGAAAAGAAGAATAAAAAGAAATCATACCAGACAGTTTAGAACAGAAGCTGAGAGGAGTGACGCGGATGGAAAGTGGCAGTTTGGTTTGAAGGTGTAGTTTTGTTGTTGAGATGTGTGTAATTAAAAAGATGGTTTGAGAAGAAAAGATGAGAAATTAATAGAAATTAAAAAGAGAAGAAAAGAAGATGAATCAAAAGGAGAAAAGACAATTAATTGTGACAGCAGGACCCCAGGCGCCAGTTTGAGTGTTAGTAGCCAGGATTGAATCCAGTTTGGTTTGTGGGGGCAATTGGGGAGCTGCAGACTGAATGGGAGTTTCAAGGACTGATTTGACAGGATGATGTTGGGGAAAATTAAATTAGTGGTATCTGCTGGGAAACCCATCCTGGTATGGCGTGCTCTGAAATATATATATAGATATATATTTTTGATTTTTTTTTCTCATGGTTTTTTATCTTCTCCTGCTTGAGGGAAAAATTGGATGATGTGGGGGAAAATTAAAGCGGGTTGAAAAAAGTCATGGGACTTTTTTTCAAAGCATATTTAACAAGGGAAGTTTTTTTTCAACCTTGTTTAAATTCATTTGATTAATTTATGCACAGCTATTTAAAATAAAAAGTTAAAAAAAATAACTTTTTGATTCAAAAAAAGAGAAAAAATACAGTTGAGAATTGGTTGCGCAACCACCTTTGATTGACACCCAAACCAACTTGGCAAGGCACCAGGCCAATTTGGCAATGCGCCAACTGTCACTTGGAAGGGCACCAAGATTGCTTGGCTGGGTTCCAAGCTAGCTTTTTTGGGTGCCACATGCAGTTTAAAAACAAAAGCTGGAACTTTCCCAGGCACTCATACCAGCTTTATACACCATAAATTTGCAAATGTGGGTGTATATTGCAACCCAAAGTTGTATATTTTTGATGAAAAATGTTTTTTGAGGCCTCTTCCGTGGGCATATACACATATGGTGTGTAAATCACGTCTGGGTGCCTGTCCAAGTTTGACTTGGCATGCACCTAGCGGGACTTGGATTAGCCCCTGGGGAGGTTGATTAGGTTGGGCTTGCGTCAATTAAAACTTGGTGACTAATCAAGCTTCCCTTCATGCAAATCAAAGCTGGTTGCACCAGAATCAACCAGCCTCCCTCCCTTAACTTCGACCCCTTTTTTTTCAAGTATGATCATGTGATTGGCAGGTCAATGCAACCAGCTTTGATTGGAACCAAGACAAAATTGGCCAGGCACCAGATAAATTTTTCCAGGCGCCAAGTTGACCTTGGAAAGGGGCCAAGATGAATTTGCTAAGCGCCACACACTCTTTAACAAATTTTGGAAAAACTTGGCTCACCACCCAAACACCCTTTAAAGACCATGAGCATACACATACATGTGCACAGTTTCCAAAAGCAGACTTATATGTAAAAGGTATGTACCACATCAAATCATTGAATGGATGAGCTTTTATTTGAATGGTATTTGTACAGTTATTTTGATGATAATTGTACAATGTAGAATGTATTTTTATGCAGGGGAAGATAATTAAAAAACTTTGGAAATTTTAAATATTTAATGATATATATCTGATTTTACAACACAGGTAAGTCTGATGACAAAAATATTCCAATTAGGATATCCTTGCAAGAGTCTATGGATTAAAGTAATGAGGTTTGAACATTCTATTATCAAAAGAATCAATATGGAAACATGACTTTAGATCTACAAATAATTTAAGGTATGAGTTTAGAAATTATGAAGGCAAGGTCAATTGGAGGCTGCATATCCAAAAAGATTTTTGCCCTCTGGAGAAAGGGAATAAATCAAATCAGGATGATAAAATTTGCTGGGGATCCTTGTTGGCACCTTTGTTAGTTTTTCTTGGAGGTTGGAAGGTTTCCTTATCATCCACAGCGACTGACCACGTTTGTATTGTCTACAAAGTTTCTCACCTTTCATTTTCTTGAATGTTTTATCCATTAGGTGACCCATGGCAGAGAAACCTTGAGATTGCCATTGGCACTAGACCTTCTGGAAGACCTTTTCATTGGAGAACTCACTTTCAGAGCAACATTATGTTTCACTGAATATACTGGACAGTTTTGCTGGTAATCCAAGTGATTCCAAGATCTCTGTTTTTTGATTCAAGAGCTGTAGGCAGAGAGGAACACCCATGTGAAATCAAATGGGGTAAACAATACCATGAGATGATAGGTAGTAATTTCTTACTTGTTTGCGCCATCTGAATTTTCTTGTCTGATTTTGTTCTTCTGCATGGGCTTCTGAAAGATATTTTCCAAACTTAATATTGGATCTCCTGACCATGAGCCAGCTCTTGAGGAAAATATTATGGTGGAATGTGGTGTTATGCACTGAGTTGAATTGGTAGTTTTGAAATGCACCATGTGCATGGGCATGGCTCCAATGTTTAATGATGAGTCCCATGAACAATGGTTCAAATTAAATTCCCAAGTCTCAAACCAATTGAACCCACAGCAAGGAAATGTGATTTGTGCAAGGTCTTGAATAAAAACCTCTCTGGCTAGGGTTGATATGCAATGAAGTAGAGATGAAGACTTGGATGGAACTAGAGAGGTAGTGGAGTGGATCTGTTGATGAATGCAAGGTGATGGAAGTGATTGAACCTGGGATTTTTTTAAGGAATTGCAGATTTTTTGCCAATGATTATCTGTTGACTTGGTGATATTCCTCAAGACTCTACAGTAGGATGAGTGAAATTGAGAGAAGTGGGAGTTTGAGCCAGTGGAACTGATGCAAACAGCTTGATTGAAGAGTCTGGGGTTTTTTGATGGGGCTCCATTCAAGAGGTTTTGTACCACAATGGGTTGTTTTTTGGCAACACTGAATCATTATCAACAGTAGGAGAGCAGGGTCAGCATTGATTAATTGCAAAGCACAGTGGGATGCTGACTTGAATGTTAAAAATTGTGGAATTATGCCAATGGAAAGCCACCATTGCAGCAGGCACATGGTCAGAGACCATTGAAGCAGGCTCATGGTCAGCAACCATTGTGGAAAGCCAATGGTTGGAAACCATTGGGGCAAGCTAATGGTTGGAAACCAATGGTTAAATCTAATGGTTGGCAAAAATTGGGGCAAGCTCATGGTAGGCAACCATTGGGGCAAGCTAATGGTAGGCAACCATTGGGGAAAGCTCAGCCTAAGCTAATGGACAACAACTATAAGGCTAAGGTCATGGATGGCAATCATTGAGAGTGAGTCACTCCTATATGCATATATCCATACCAGGTAGTAGCTCATGGTTTGCAACCATTGGGGAAAGCTAATGGTTGGAGAACATTGGGGAAAGCTCATGGTCAGAAACCATTTGGTAAAACTAATGGTTGGGAACAATTGGGGCAAGCTCATGGTAGGCAACCATTGGGGCAAGCTCAGCCTAAGCTAATAAACAACAACCATGAGGCTAAGGCAATGGATGGCAAACATTGAGAGTGAGTCACTCCTCAATTCATCTATGCATACCAGGTATTGTATAAACTGTGGGTGGGTAGTGTTCCCAGCACCCAATTGATGAATCCCTCCATCATTTGATCCATCCATCCATCCATCCATCTATCAATACATCCATCCATCAATCCATTCATCCACCAATCTATCCATCCATCCATCCATCCATCCATCCATCAATTGATATGAAGACAGCCAAATGGAAGATATGCCAATGCCTGTAACTCAAATGTGGCAAGGGCACAAAAGAAGATGAAGATGGAAACAAAAAGATAAGAATGGCTTTTTCTTCCTCTTCCTTCAAGAAAAATCAGGCATCTATTAGCAGACTCAATAAGGCCCTGCAAGTCACAAAAGATATATTTCCATTACAAGGGGGCAGTCATAAAAGAAAAGAGGAGGGATGGGAAAGGAGTTACTATTACTAAAATTGATGGTTATAAATTTCAACCAGCAAGACTAAACAGAATAATCAATCAATGAGAATCAATAATCAAATGAGATAATAGAACAATTGAATAGAAATACCAACACAAGGATGATGATGACTGGACTAAATCACTATGACGTTGAGAGGAGACTAGGAGAGAACATGATGAGGCTAAACAGTGAGAGAACATTCAGAGATTGATTTGTATTCCAACAATCTTGAATGTTGATTGGTCTCACCAGTTAGAGAGGCAGAGTGTTGATTATTGACGAATGATTTGTTTGAACACGGTGGTCTATTGTCTTGAGTCTTGGCTTGAGGTTTAATGATTTGAGAAGGGAGTCTTGGCTTGAGGTTGAATGATTTGAGAAGAGACAGGGGTTTTTAGATTGTATGTATATATATAAGAGATACAAAAGGAGAATTTGAAAAGAAATAGAAAACAAAATGAAATTGAAAATGATTGAAGAACCTCCGAAGAGGAGACCCTGAGGATTCTCTTCCAACACTCATCTAACAGTGCGCCTACTGATGTGCACGTCACAACCGTGACCTCCTTTTGGAGTGTTCACAGAGGGATGTGTACGCGCGGGATTCTTGAGAACTGTGAGAGGATGAAACCTATCACAAGTCTCCTCTGTGATTCTCCACAGTTACCAATGTACATTCATGTGCTGATCTTCTAATTTTCCTGTTGTAATATTTTTCAGGTTTCCAACAATCAAGCAAGGAATGAAAGTCAAGAGCAGATTCAGATTCCACTTCACCACGGAGGGAACTGGTTCAATACTCAAGACAACAAGTATAACCCTTTTCATCTATTCCCAAGGCACAGTCTACTTGTGCTTGTTCAAGCTATTACACTTTGCCTTGTTCATCAACTTAGTGACATGGAAATCACAGATTCCTTGAAGACAGATCCAGAGAAGATTAAGAATCTTGGCAGGGAATGAAATTTTTATTCAAATAAAATAATGAAGGCAATACCTCAGAGCAAAGTCACTCTAATTCAAAGGCCAGGTTTTGAGCCCAACCTGGAAACAAGGATATGATTTCCGGAATGCTTTAAGCTGTATCCAATCCCAGACAAATCCAACAAACAAGCATCAATTTTCAAGAAATTTACTGCCAATTTCTATTCTACTAGCAAAATCTTTGTGCCGCAAACTTGTAATTAACAGGGCATTTACTATAATACAGAATTTCTGATGAAGAAAAGTGGGAACAATAACAGACCCATCAAACCAGCTTGAAAATTTCATTATGAAAGCTTGGAGGCATGGCTTGGTAGAAAATTATGGTTTTCAGAGTTTGAAAATCTCCTTGAAAGCAATCTTCATCATCAAAAACTCAATGCAAATGTGATGAGCAATGTTTGGGATGGCTCAATTTGGCAAACCTTTGTTGGATCCACGGACAAGAAGAGGGAATTTACCCAAGAGCCGGGGCACCTTGTCTTCAGTCTTGATGTGTAGTGGTTCAACCCATTTGGAAATAAGGTTGAGCACAAATCAATCTTGGTGGGAGCAGTGATCTTTATCTTTTTCAACATTCCACTAGCAGAACGTTACAAGATAGAGAATGTTTTCCCCGTGATCCTTTCAGGAGTTGTATGCTTTCTGGCCAGCGTACAAGTCCATTTTGAGTTCCCTCAGAATTGTGTGGGCATATCAAACCAGCTTTGAGACACAGCTTATTTTATTCCCACACTCTTGCGTAGCACTCAAAAGCCAAGCTGGACCTTGGCAACTGGATTGCACACCCTCATTATGTCCCATTCCCCATGATCCTTTCAGGAGTTGTACGCTGGCCACCCAGCGTACAACTCCATTTTAGGTTCCTTCACAAGGGTGTGGGAATATCAAGCTAGCTTTGATACACAGCTTATTTTATGCCCACACCCTTGTGGAGCACTCAAAATCCAAGCTGGAGCTTGGCCACTGTATTGCACAACCTCATTATGTCCTATGCACCATGAACCTTTCAGGAGTTGTACGCTGGACCCCCAGAATACAAATCAATTTTGGGTTCCTTCAAAAGGGAGTGTGAATATCAAGCAAGCTTTGATACACAGCTTATTTTATGCCCACACCCTTGTGGAGAACTCAAAAGCCAAGCTGGACCTTGGTCAACTTATTTCACAAAATCATAATTTCCTATGCACCATGATCCTTTCAGGAGTTGTTTGCTGGCCGCCTAGCGTAAAACTCCATTTTGAGTTCCTTCATGAGGGTGTGGGAATATCAAGACAGTTTTAATACACAGCTTATTTTATGCCCAAACCCTTGTCAATCACTCAAAAGCCAAGCTGGAACTTGGACACCCAATTAAACAACCTCATTACGTCCTATGCACCATGATCCTTTCAGGAGTTGTACGCTGGCCACCCAGTGTACAAGTCCATTTTGGGTTCCTTCAAAAGGCTGTGGGAATATCAATCCAGTTTTGATACACACCTTATTTTATGCCCACACCCTGGTAGAGCACTCAGAAGCCAAGCTGCTTCTCATCTCCTTCTTTGCAATCTCACTGATATGGTTGCTGTCTTCCCTCCTCACTATCCTGTACATTACTCTTAAATCAAAATTCTAGAGAAGTATATTTTTTCCACTATGCCATGTGTAATTTTTGCTCACAATTCACATCATCCATGTCTTGCCACCACCTGTCACCAATAATCCCATATTTTTAGATAAGATCTTACACTGTGTGAAATTGTGTGTGACACTCTTTTACTAGATTTGACACTGGCACAAGAATAAATTGTTGGAAACCATTAAGAAGAAAATTGGTCAATGTCCATGAGGCATTATGATGGCTGCAGTCCATCTTGAGAAGCAATTGTTGCCATCCATAAAGAATTGCAGTGGTTGGGGACCGTTAAGAAGAACTTTTGTCACCATCCATGATCCATTCTAATGGTCACGGTTGGTCGTGAGAATCAATTGTTGCCATCCATAAAAAACTGCAATGGTTGGTGATCATGAAGAAGAAAATTTCTTTCCATCCATGAGGCATTCTAATTGTCACATTTGCTCATGAGAATCAATTTTAACCATCCATAAAGAACTGCAATGGTTGGAGACCATTAAGAATAAAATTTCTCACTGTCCATGAGGCATTCTAATGGTTACAGCCCATCATGAGAAGCAATTGTAACCATCCATAAAGAGTTGCAATGGTTAGCAAACATTAAGAAGAACATTGGTTGCCATCCACAAGGACTTCTAATGGTTGCATTCTGTCATGAGAAGCAATTTTCATCATCCATAAATAGTTGCAATGGTCGGCAACCATGATGGAATTTCAATTTTTTGAGCTCAATTTGCTTGAATTGAATTACAATGGATGCCATCCATATAAAATTTCAACGGTCACCATCCATTTGGAATTAAAAATTGTTCAGTTCACTTTGCCCACATCATAATGCCTCCAAAAAGATTCACCATCCATGTGCTAGATTATTCTTGAGCCAATGCAGAAAGTCAGCAAGGCTTAAATATGGACCAATAGTTGTCATTACTGGAAGCTCCAGTTACAAGAATTTTTCCCCTGAGAAGTGAGATTGGATTCCTCAAGGTTATATTTTGGGTTTGGACTGTCTGAAGCCCTCACCCACCACTCAGCAATTTTAGATCAATTAAATATTCAAAATGCCACAGATTGGTTGCCTCCACCCACTACTGAACCACCTGAATGAAGCATCTATCAAGAACTACTTAAATAGGTCCTCTTTCTCCCCTCAAGTGATTTACCCCCATCCCATCCCACCCCACCCCTTTAATTTGACTTCCACTTCCACTCTTAATATCCACAAATGCCATCTTTTCCATCCATGTGAAGATCATCATCTTTTCCCCCAAGCGTACCAAGTCCTGTTGATATATGGATGCATTCAGGTAATGTGCAGATTATTGTTTAATTCAAATGGGATGCACAAATGGGCCTTCATGGCCCCTTTGACATCACGTGGGCCACGTGGGCTTATGTGGATTTTATTGATATTGGGAATTTGGGCGCCAAAACACATTTTCCCAAGTAATCGGGACACTGGCCTTGATGGGCCCGTCATGGTAGATGGGCCACCAGAGCCAGATGGGCTCATTTGGGCATTACTGGGACCAACGTTTCTTTTGGACATACTTGGCCAGATTGGCTGGCCCTCTAAAGTATTTATTTTTTGGTCTTTGGGCCTTGGTGGACCATTGGGGCCACCGCCCGCTTGGGACAGCTTTTTTCTCTCTGGGTCACGTTGAAGGGCCCAAAAACCCTGTGCGGGCAATTGGGTATGGGGCAGAGGACTCTGTTTGGAGTCCTCCCACCCGCTGTGTGCGAGGCCGGGGCCCCAGTCCCGCCACCCAGCTGGTTGCAGACATGGTTGCTGGCGGCCCATGCCTCCCTTCCTCCCCTTGCTTGGTTGTGAGGGGGAGGAAGGATGGCTGGTCCTTGCCCTCATCAAGGACCAGCAAGTGGTTAGTTGCATGTGGCAACCAACCAGGGTGGGGGGGATTTCATCACCCTACCACCTGTTGGTGGTGGAGGGAACAAGGCAGTGGGGGGGATCTGACCACCCTCCCACCAAGCAAGAAGGGCGCTCTCCCCCCCCCCCCCCCCCCCCCCACCATTACTGAGGGGGAGGCGCTAAGGGCTGGGGGGACCCAATCCCCCTCAAGTCCACCTGTTTCAATGGTCCGCCTGTGGAAAATCACGTCCCAGGAAACCAGCCGTGGATTTGACCACCCCTTCTGGTCACCTAGGTAGGAAAGAGGGGGGGAGGAGGAACACCTGCTGGTTACATCCCCCCCATGTGAGCTTGAGAGCAGAACCAGCTAAGTTCTTGGCCCCACTTGGTCCATGCTAGGGGACAACTGCTGGTTGTATGAAGCAACCAGCCCGGTAAATGAGGCCAAATAGTTAACAGGGCTGGTTGTAAGGAACAACCAGCCAGGGCCTGAACATCAACAAGGGCTTGTTCAGCCCAGTAAGGGTAGAAACACCAAATTTGACCAGTAAAGACTGGTCACAAGGGTTCAGGGACTAATGCCAAGGGGGCTGAGTAAGCCCAAAACAATTAGAAATGCTTTTAGAGCCTGTAGAGACCATTTGGGGAGGAAATTTTGCCTTTTTCTGGTTATTAAATGAGCTCCACATGAGAAAAATCTTTTGTATTTAAGGAGCTCTTCCCCCTGCTGTTTTCCATCCATTCATTCACCAATTCATTCCGTTCACAAGTGTGCCATTGACTCTGCCTCATATTCAAGATCAATCAAAAGACATTATTGTCTCAGCATTTCTTTTGCTTAAGTAATGCTCTTTGACTAAGCTTGTGGGCCAATAATTCTCACAAGTCCTCTCCCCTGTGAATCACTACCATCCAAATCAATATTTTCATGGTCAGGAACAAGACCAAAGCATATAGTTTTTTCCTTGTTATAATCATTTATGTTTATTCACCAAGCTGACATTTTCCCAATTCCTCCTCAATTCTTCACTGTAATTCTCTTTTGAAAATTCTGTGATTGGATATGCTACAGATATGTCCCCTGGTGAATATGAACTGCATACCACTCAACTCTTAATGTTGTTAATTTCACCATTCACCAGGAAAAAGGCATATTTGCTGGAGGAAAACCAGCTCAGTACAAATTGAAGAGGGATATTCTCTTTACCCCAAAAATCACAGGTAAAAAGGACAAGGCACAGCACCCCAAAATTCTGTGGAGGTACAGGTCCTACAACAAATGCAAGCTCTATCACCAGATTTATCATGAAAATACCAGAAAGCCAAAAAATGAAGAGTTGCAAGAGGCGCATGCCTTCGTTGAATCCAACTTTCAACCGGTTGATCATGGTCAAGTGCTCCTGATGGATCAGCAGAAGAATGATATTATTGCATATATCAAATTTACCTTGATCCAAGAATGGTTTGGAGGGCGAAGACCAAAGAGGAAGAGGTTTAGCAGGATTTATTGCATCAAGGATAGGTCAATGAGGAGAGACAGATAGTGAGATGATGTGGATCATTAAATTTATGGGATAAGATGAATTGGGGTTAACCATACCAATCATTCTGGGTGAATCCAGGATATCAACCTAAAACCCTGCAACCCAAGGCACCCTTGTTACCTGAATAATTTGATGATGCACTTTCCCTGAACCACTTTGTGGAAAGAGATTGTGTGTTTGGTAAATTTTCTGCAAAAATATAAAGTTCTCCGCGAGAATCTTTCTCCAAGTTCTGGAAAGCCCACTAGCCCTTGAGTCACACTCCTGTACCTCTGCAATTATGAATTGAACACGGCTTCCGCACTCAAGCCAAAAACCACTAAAGCACACTTTTGATGAAATAATAATAAATAAACAAGAAGGACTCCCCAACAAGCTGCGCAATGGAACTATTTCCCTAAATATGACCACTAAGGACTCTCTCTGGTAATTAAACTCCAAGTAACAGAAGAAAATAATAAAACTATAATTTTCCATGATAATCTCCCATAAAGGGAAACTCCACTAATCCCTTGATACAACTAAAGAAAATCTTCCTTATATATACAACAAAATAATGCAAGCCGCAAATGAAAGACCCCACTCATCTCCATGCATTCCACACTGAACGGCCTTTGCTTCTCCAAAAAAGGAACAAGAATTACTAATTAAAGATGCCTTTTCCCGCAGGCTCCGTTCATTTGCACTAATGCTGCTTACCAATAGTCCAATCCTCACCCAATCCAATGATTTGCATTAGATCTTGTGATCCTGTTGCCAGTTCCCCATAACTGTTGAGTTGCGCCAATGAATTACTCAAAACAAATACTCCTCAATCTTCCCCAGCAGATCACTCCTGATCCGGCATGAAGCATAAATATGAATCCCCATCAATCCACACGCTGCCTGCTAAAATTTAGCCTTCATTTCCACACAGCGCTCTGCAATTTTGATGCTTATCCCATAATTGACCTGATAATTAATTCTAAGCTTTGATCACTTGCTTCTGAATTAGGAAACCCACCAATGTAGGGGGAAAGTTATGTTTGAATGCGCAATGTCGGCCAAAGGAAAAACTCTGGCCCATTCTTGTTATTGTGCCCACTAAAGGCGCGCCCCGCACAAATTCCTAGCCCTCTGCTATTGTTCTCCGGAATAGACAGTCTGTCAACACGCTTCTCTGAGACTATTGTACTGCCAACTTCCACCCAAATCTGACCTGCTCCAAGTCAAACTTCCAGTGATGAGCCCACTTGCCTCTGTGTCTATAAATAACCACCACATCCCCCCAAAACTTGAATTCTGTCCCCAGGATTCCTGCGCTCCACAACAACAGAACGTCTTCCAAAACCCTTCAAGAACCAACTTCTAAAACCCTCCAAATTCCAAAAGAAAGAAAAAATCCTGCCATGAAAACCTGTAAATATTGCACAAACATGCGGAGAACTTGTACCCAAACCGCTGGTTTCCCAGCTTGCAACCCCTGTTGTCTAGGCCACTGCAGGTGCTTGTTTGTTGCTACGACCCCTGGATACTTGCAGACTTGCCCTCTTCCCTTTCCTGGCTCTTCTTCCAGACCACATTGCAAATGCCGCCACTGTGGAACAATGACCAATTTTCTGGTGGATGATGAAAATTAAATCAAGCCCAAAGATTGAACTCAGGAGCCGGACCGCGCTGCCTCATTGTTACCGCTTGCAGAGGTGATGGACCATCTTTCCCCCCTCCTTGACCCAAGGACTTCCCTATTGAAGCCGCCTGGGAAGATTCTACCCAAGCCTGGGGCTGACTCCATAACCTGAATTTTGGACTCAGCCAAGTACCACGCGGGCCCAAAATAGCTCCTGGCTTTTTCCAAGTAGCAACACTTCAAATACCCCCACCAACAGCACCAAAGTCCCACTATTCTGTCTGCCATTACCCACTTCTCCTGTGTTCACCACTCCAACCACAACACCTCCTGCAGTGGTTGAGTCCCTGCGCTTGTTCATTGCAATTAGCTCCAATCCACCGCCCATACCCTGTTAGTTTTTTTTTAACTGACCCCTACCACCCTCACACATCCCCCATGCTTCATGCTGGACCACTGTTGTCTCCATCCCTGTTCCAAAGATCTCTGTGTTGCTTGTCTCAAATCCAGACCCTGTCTCCTTCGATCTTTTCTCATCTCCAACTCCTGTACTTCTACGTTGACCTGATTCCGCCTGGTCTCTCCATACCACGCGGCCATTAAAAGCAACAACAAAGAAGGCAGCCAAGCAATTGAGGAAGCCAAAATCAACCGGTACCTCTCCAAATTGGATGAGAAAATACTGGCCATCCTCTGACAATTGGTTGAGATTCCAGCCGCTGAGTGCTGCAAGCTCCTCTGCAACCATTGTTGTGCCAGTGGTGAGCTCTGCTGCAGGCTCCCCCGCGTCATCTTCCTTCCTTAGATTCCTCCCTCCTTTTAAATTGTTGCCGCACCCCCCAAAATATCGTACATAGCTAAATAAATAAATATGATGCCTGCCACGCCCCAGAAAGGAATCCTCTTGATTCCCTGCACCATTCTAAAAATGATAAACACACAAAAAAAAACTTGGCAAACCCCTAGTGATAACCCCTCTAAATATGAGAATGAGACAAATTAAACTGCAACAAAGAAAAAGACTCCAAACTCCGAAAATAAATATCTCCTTCGACCTGGACCACCCCAGATAAAGGCCTCTAAGACTAGACCTTCCATGCTTCTCCGGTGATCTGAGCTTCCCGTTGCCCCTTAACTTGAAAGTTGACCCCAATATTCATTCCTCCAATTAATCTTCCCCCAAAGACCCCCTCTCCTCTGCAGCTGTTTCACTTACATTGGCCATGTCTTGATTTTCATCCCCTGAACCCGCAGTTTTTTCAAAGTCTGTAGTGCCCTGAAAGTTTAACTTTTTTGACACATGAGCAGCCTCTACCTTCTGCTTGAGAGGAGTGCCATCCAATTCATCCAAGTGATAACTCCCACCCAGAAACTGACTAACAACTTGATAAGGACTGTTCCAGCAATCTGCAAACAGCTTACACCACTGCATGTGCAAGCTCCAATTAAAAAGCAGAACCAGGTCGCCTCTCTGCAAAGGTTCCTTCAAGAAATTGTCACAAAGTTTTTCCCAGTGCCAAACCAACTTAGCCCAACTTTTCCAAAGCCCCTTTGCGGCCTTTTCCACCATTTCCTTCCGCTGCAAAAGTTGCTCCGCCTGTGCCACGACTAGATCCTCTTTGGTATTAACCTTTCACAAGTCAATAGAGAGGTAAGTCAAGGTATTGATATCTACCAGAAGCACAGCCTGCCGCCCATACAAGAGCTTGTAAGGCAAATAACCCCTCCCTTGCTTTACTGATATCCAATTTTCAAAAAGCACAACTGGCAGGGTTTCCTTCCACTTTTTCCCATTACTTCTGCAGATCTGGAACATTGCGTCCTTAGTTGGCTGATGAACCCTTTCTATTGCCCCGGCTCCCTTGGAATAATATTCCATAACTTGCCCAAACATTTTTTGGCAAGATTCAAACAGCCTCCATAGATCCCCCAAAACTCCGCCCCGCTGTCCACTGTGATGAGCCACAAAAGCCAAAAACAAGCAAACCAATCCTCCTCCAAAAACTAACCCACCTTCTCCGCAGACAGCTTACCCAATGGATACGCCTCCACCCACCCCAACAAGTTGTCCCAAGCCACAAGCAGATAAAGTAACTTTCCTGCCTTGATATTAACCACATCCAGAGAGACACTCCCAAAAAGGGCATCCTCACCCGTTGTAATACCCACCTCCCTAGGTAATCTGGTACTCAACTTCTGACAAGCTTTGAAACTCCACACCCAATCTTGCACTGTTTCTCCCAGACTGGGACACCAGAACCTGGTCTTAACTCTTCTCTTTGTCTTTTCCTCTCCCCAATAGCCTAAGTCATTGTGAAGATTCCGCTGTGGTGCTCCAAAACCTAACCTATAGCCATCAGACTCACTTTTCTAGTAGAAGGACAGCTCCAATCATCAAACAGACCTCAAAAATGGATTCTAAACCAAAAATAACCCCTAGTCACTCAGCCAAAGCACCCCTCTATCTCTTATGGTTTAGAAGATACAGCTCAAATCAACCCTGGCCTACCCATGCCCCTACCAGGTGTCACAGACCAGTGAAGGTTCATGGACATACCCTGGATGCCTTCAAGTACATACCCCATAAACTAAAAGCATACAGAACCAAACAACCTGCAGCAGTATACATAATTAATTTATGCAAGGCACTGCATGAAGAACCAAACAAATCACCTGTATACACAGCAATATATGCAAGACACCGCATGCAGAGGCTGTACAGCATCATACAGGACACAATACAGAATCAATATATGCAGGCACATGCAGTACAGAAGCAATATATGCAGGACACTGCCTGCAGAAACAAACAAACAACCCACAACCACAAGTCAGCCACCAGGAGGCAGCCCCCCCTGATGTCCATAAATAGAGGGCCTCTCTCCCCCCATCCAGGTCCCATCAGTTCCCCCCCCATCCTCCCCTCCAGGGATCACCATGCCTCCTAGTCACCCTTAACCCATACTCTTACTACTCTCAACCATTATCCCATAACGCATACTATCATCATCACCAATCCCATATCCCATACCATCAACCACCATCATTACCCTTGGCCATCCACCATCATCAACACATACTTTTGACCATGACCCAGCCAAATAACCCATACTTTTGACCGTCCACCACCACCATTATTCAATCAATACCCCATACCTTTGAACATCACCACCATGTACCCATAACCTTAAAATCATCCATCATCACCATCCATCATCACCATCCATCATCATCACCTACCATCATCATCATCAGTCACCATCATCAGTCAACATCATCACCTACCATCATCATCAGTCATCATCATCATTCATCATCATCAACTACCATCATCATCATCAGTCATCATCATCATCAAGCATCATCATCACCTACCTTGACCATCAGCAATCATCATCATCACCTACCATCATCATCATCAGTCATCATCATCATCATCCATCATCATCATCACCTACCATCATCATCATCCGTCATCATCATAATCCATAATCATCATCACCTATCCATAATCATCATCAACCATCATCATCAGTTTTCAAGTATAGGCTCAACCATTTCAACTTTATCAAACACCACCTGTAACATCAAGGGAGTACTCATCAGTAACCAATAAAACAAAATAAAGAATATATAAAGGATAAGACTAGCGAAAGGATTCTTCCCTTACTCAGCTTCTATCCACCAGGTCACCCATCTGTTCCACCATTTCTTCCTTATCAAGCCTGAATACATTGATCCTAGGTCTGATAGAGACTACTATAGTGGCAACTCTATCTGAAAATCAGCCACCAAATCTCTTTTCTTTTATTTTTGTGAGACTACTATAGTACTCAGAGGCGCAGGCAATTCAAAACCACCCTTAGTATTCCTCTATCTTATTTGTAGTTGTAGTACTAAATTCCCACTCAAGTGACTGCCAGAAAGCTATTTGCTAAACTTTACCCAATCCCAAAGGAGTCTCCACATCTGGTGTCCCAAAATTGGCCTATAACCTTCATTTTTGGATCAATAACCTCAAGCATTAACAAGCAAGAAAATACTAGGAACCATTCAAGACCAAGGATTTGAAGCACCTGTTAGGGAAAGGATCAATAATCTAGTCAGTAAAATAAAGGAAACACTTTTATTGGATCAAGAAAACCTGGACTCAGAAGAACCAACCTCAGCAGATATCACCATGGACAGATACAAGGAAAAGGAACAAAAGATCATGGAACAGTCCAAGGAACTCCAAGAGACTAGGAATCAAATGAAATCAATGCAAGACTCACTGGATAATATGTCCCAAATGTTCAAAGCCTTCATGGAAAGTACCCAGGAAAGGACCATTCAGGGAATACCAGAAACCCCATTTACCCAATCAGTTAGGTTCACCTCTACCCCCAGGACTGGAATCAGACAAGGCCCAGTCAGGATATTATCAGAATCAGACCCACCAGAAGATAGTCCAGAGGTTACCACATTCCTAGGTCACACTGAAAAAGAAAGAAACCATCAGCACTCCCAGTTCATTCCTATGGACCATCACCCAAGGAACACCACTATGGACCTCCCCTCTCCAACAAACTCTAGGATCAAGGATGTCCAGAATGGAGTAGTTTTAGATAATTCCAAAGCCCAGCTTGAGTTAAATGGAACTGAAGTGGAACTATTTATTAACAGGATTGAAAAATTGGCAGAACTTCATGGTGCTGGAGGAAAGGACTGGGCCTTGCAGCTACCTTTCATCATCAAGGACATCAAACTCAGGGATTCTGTGTAAAACATGGAGAGTCATGAAACCAGGGACTGGGAGCTCCTCAAGAAAGAAATGAAGAGGAAGTGGGGAAGAGCCACACCCCACAGAAGATTCAATGAACAGTCTATACCAAACCTACTCAATCACACCCAGGAAAAAGGGGGCATCAGCACCAAAGAAGAATAAAGAAAATTTATTGGGAACTATGAAGAAATGGTTTCCTACTTCATTAGGATGGGGTATGATAACACCAACTGGGAAAAGAGTGACATACTTTGGAAGGCCTTATCATTGGAACTCAAGAGGGAAGTCACCAGAGGACTGGTTCAAGCCAGGCAAATTAGGAAGTCCCTTGATGGATGCTATTTGGCTCCAGAATTGGAAATATTGAAGGAACATGTGGAAACAGCTCTGGCCCTGTGGGATATTTCTGAAGGAAATGAACCAACCCAAGAAAAGAAGGAAGTTAAGAAAGAGGTGAAATTTCAGCAACCTGTGGACAACAAGGAAGAAATCAAACAGCTAAAGGACCAATTCAACAAACTCACCACTGCTCTCAACAACCAAAAACCAGCCCCACCACATTTTGACAGGTTAATAGGGCAACAACCCTATAGACAACCAGGAGTACCAACTCTTGCATCAAGATGGCCTCCAAAATTTTATCATTGCAAAGATGAAACTCACATGTCCTATGCTTGCACAGACCTTTGTGAGGATATAAAGTATAAGAAGGTTATCAAGCTAGGTCGAAACTACTACTACCCAAACCAACAACCTATCCCAAATAACACACCTGAAACATTGAAGGAATTGGTAAACAAGTTTCATGCCTCAAACCAACCAAAAAAAGAAACCACTAACCAACCAAAACCGAGGACAAGACAGTTCCAGTAACTGCAGTCCTTCAAAATGGAGAATGGGGATCCTGGCAGCCACCAGAAGTTGGAATTCCAGAACACCTACAGCAGATTCAGTTTGGTATTAGGAGATCTCCTAGACTTAACCCCTCTCAAAAAAACCATGGAGGACCAGAGGATGAAGCAGATGGATCAAAGAAGAAGAAGGAAGGAAAGGCCCCAAGAAAGAGGAAACCAAGTTACCCTGGAGCCTGGATAGAGGATGACCAGGAAGATTCAACTTCAGAGGAGGAAGAAGTTCATCCCACCCAAGAAAAATTTACCAGAAGGGAAAGGTAAATAAATGAAAATGTGAAACCTGAGGGTGAGAGAACCTCAAGAGATCTGGAAGGCCCAAAAAATATGGAGGAGCTCAGAATTTGGACAAATTTGAAGAAGAAGAAACTCAAGCAAACTTTCACACTTACTTTGGAGGAACTCTTGACCATATCACCAAAATTTCTCCAGCTACTTCAGAATACCAACATGGAGGAAGGGATTACTTCAAAACCACCCGTAGCAGAAAGCACAAAGATCAAAGCCTTTCAACACCATTTAGACCCAGAGGATGAAGATGAATGGTATGGAATTAAGCAAAATCTTACCTATGCCTTTCCTCTTGGATTAATAGACATTTGGATCAAGAACAGGAAAGTAAGAGCCTCGGTAGATAGTGGAGCTGAATTGAATGTCATCCCTGAACACCTGGCCAACCAAGTAGGATTGGTAACCAAAGAAATGTTGATGAAAATTACTGGAATTGGAGGACATTCAACACCTCTTATTGGACTAGAAGAAAGGATCCCATTTGAAATCAACCCAGGGGAAACAAGAGTGGCCAACTTTTTTGTAGCAAAAGGGATTTTTCATACTGTTCTTGGGATACCCTTCTTGTTTGACTATAAGGTCAGGTTGGAGCTGTCTCAAAAGAAGGGTGAAATCCTCAGTTATGAAATACCTGGAGGGGAGAGGTTATGTATAGCAATTTGAAAACCAGGCCAAGCAGGGTGGGAAATGGAACCACCAACAAGACTTAAAAGGGCTGGAATGACTCTTAGGAAAGTCCAGTGGGAAGACCTGATTGAAAGAGATGAGGAAATGGAAGAAGGGGAACTCAAGGAAGACTTCAAGAGGGATGAAGGTGAAAACAAGATGGAACTAGACCAGTCACTAACTCAGTTTCAAGAAATGGAATGGGGAAGGAGTCTGGAGCAAACAGAAGAATTGGATCATACCACAGAAATCCCCTGGGAGGAATGGACATCAAATGACCAACCAGGGAACTTGTTCCAAAGAGTTTTTTCAGAATTGTTCCCTCAAGAAGAACACCCAGAAAACAGAACAATAATGGACAACCTACCTGGCTGGGGAATTACCAACTTAGAGTTTATGGACATACTTACAGGCATTGGATCTCTTGGTTTCCTCAAGAATGGTGATTGGGACTCAGACTATGGATATATCTCACCAGAGTTCAGGGTAGGGTTATATTATCAGGAGCCCTGGGCAGAGTATTGGACTGAAGGAGTCATACTTTGGAGGGAGGAGAGTATCCAAAGATAGTGGGACCACTTCAGGGAGATACCTCACCACCTTCTGGAACAATGTGAACAACAAGTGTTTTGATGTCCAGCATGACATTAAACTGCAAAGTTTTTTCCTTTATCTGGGCTCCTAAATAAAAAAATAAATCAAATAAACCAAATAAAATATTCAGTATTGGGTTTCCTCCATAAAAAAATATAATAAGAAAAGAAAAGAAAACTCACAGTATTCAACACCTCAACCTCATAAAAAAAGTTAATTACCATTAAAGGCAAAAAAAAAACTCATGGTCTTGACAAAAAAAGGGTATTCATTGCAAAAAAAATTACTAAGAAGGATCATACTAGTAGAATACAACATAAACCTAAAACACACAAAAAAAAAAAATCAGTTTGATTTCATTCCTCAGGTCATAAGAAGAAAATAATAAAAAAAGAGACTCAGAATATTTTTTTATTCCATCTTAAAACAAAGTGTAACCAAAAAAAAAACATAATCAATGCAGAAGTAAGCCTTCATTTCCTCTATAAGTGCTGAGGGAATGGGCAGATTGAGTAATTGCTGGCAAAAAACACAACTGCAACTGCAGCAACTACCGGGATCGCCAAGGAGCCAATCCATTGACCCATCCATTGATCCATTGATCCATCCATAAATCCATACCATCACCACAAGACTTCTCCAATATGTCTAAATCTCCTGTGCACAGCAAAAACCCACCCTCAATTGCATATGTCCATCCTACTGAGCCCACTGGAGATCAACCAACTGCTGATCCAGTAATCACCAAACCCACACCCTAAATTCCATCTGCTCAGCTTTCTGAGCCCGCTGGAGATCAACCAACTGCTGGTTACCCCACATGGCTTTGCTATAGCTAGAAATAATTTTTTCCCTGGGATTATACCTGAGAACAAGTTTTTGGTCCTGATAGTCTTGAGATACTTCCAGACCTTGCGTGCTTCTCTCTGGTGACTCATTCTGGGCTTAGCATTGAATCTTGCCAGGTTTGAGACCACAAATCAAATGTATGGGGGGGGTTTATTGAGCAAGATGGTTGATTAGTCCGGTGATGGATTGAAAGTTAACGTCAATTTGCACAAACTCTGCATGGTCTTCATCAGTGGCTAGTTCAAGATGAAGATTTTGAGCAAGCGGTGAGTGCGTGTCTTGACAATCTGAGGGACCCAATTCATCCAGACTGCAATCAATATGGTGAGGTTGACTAAGAAGAATTTGATCATCTTTCACCTATATCAGCATACCAAGAATAGTTCTTGGGGTGTGGCAGGAGGAATACTTAAACTTATTTAGGAAATTTTACTTGAAGGTATTGTTCCTTCCAACATTTAAAAGATTGTCTATGTGGAAGTAGAGGACGTCCTCCCAGTTGGGTTTGATGCATAGACAGGGGTTGCTGAAGGATTCTTGAAATACTTGAGATTTGATCCAGAGAGTTAGTATTTTTTAAAAATGTTTGGGGGACTGTTTGAGACCATATAAAGATTTTGTCAATTTGTGGTATGGGGATTTTCTGTGTGAGCATTCAGTAGTCTTGATGATAAAAATTTCATTTAGGGGGTCATGGATGAATGCACCCTTGAAATTGAACTGCGTGAAATTCATATTTTCTGTTAAACCATATAGGAGAGCAATAGGTGGGGAGCCAATTTTGCCAGTGGTTTCCCATTTGTTGTCATAGTCAACTCCCAGAAATTGATTGAACACTTGAACACATAGCCTAGCTTTCAATATCACAGGTTCCCCATGGCAATTTCCTTTCACTTTGAATACCCATTTTGTGTTTAGAATATTTATGGGTGTTCCAAATTACTCCTCCAATACTTCTTGAGATTTGATAAATTCTAGTTCTTCTTCAAAATCCTTCTTCCATTGGGCCATTATTGGGAATTCCGCGCAGCGTTATAGGAAGGAGGTTTGTAATAATGATGGAAAACATAGTGTTGTGGTTTTCTAGTTTCTTGTTTTGGTTGTTGGTAGTTACCCTGAGTAGCCTGAGTAGTTGGTATTGGAGATGGGATTCAAGTAGGTTCAGGTTGGGGAGAGTCTGAAGATTCTGAAAAAAGAGAGGCAGAGTCATTGAAATTAGATTCAGATCCTGGTGAGTTGCTATTGTGGTCCCTGGCCACAAGTTGTTTGTCAATTGAGGAGAAATTGGATTCCTTGGGGTCTTGATGAGTTGCTGAGAAGATGTCCATTCTAGAGGATTTTAGAAGGGTGAAATTGGTTGTGTGAGTCTTGAGGAATGTGACCTGCTTCATTTCAAGGATAGAGCCTAGTGATTTCAGAACCAAGTAAGAATTAAAAGTGGGATTGAACCCAACCAATATTCCTTCATATCCTTTCTGGTCAAACTTGCGTCCTTTTTGAAGGTGGTTTTCCAGGTAGACCAGAGGAGTCCCTACAGGTCTCAGATAGTTATCAGGGACTTTCTTACCAAAAATGAGCCCCCGAGGAGAAAGGTTATTACCTTCTCTAGGGATTTGATTGAGCATGAAGCAACAGCTTCTCATGACAACATGCCAATAATTCCTTGGTAATTGGGAGGAAGAATAGGTGGCTTGGGCTGACTCCAGAATATTTTGATTTGCTCTTTTGGCGCAGCTGTTATGATGATAGTGATAAGGTTCATAGGTGAGGAGTTTGATGCATTTTGCCTTGTCAAATTCTTTGAGTGTGACATTGGTGAAGTCTGTGCTTTTTTCTGAGTAAATTTTCAAGGGATAGTACTTGAGCCTCTTGAATTTGAATTCAATTATGTTGATGACCATCTCATGGTTTCATTCTTGGAATGTAGAGGAAAGGCTGCAAGATAGCCAGAGTAGTTGTTGTACAGGGTCAACGTTTAGTTGTGGCCAGCCTTTGATTGAGGGGTAATGGGTCTGACTAAATCCAGGTGGATTGGTTTGAGAAGCTGACTGGAGGAGTAGAAACAGCCGGGAAGGAAGAGCGGGTGATTCTAATTCAAGCACATGCATCGCATTGAAAGCGGGTCAGCTCATCTCTTGGAAAGGGTCTTTTAGGATCTTTTGGAGGGTGTATATCAAGGCGTGGCTGTACATTTTAGGGATTTCTGACGGAGATTGTGTTGTATCAGAAGGATTTTGGGGAGACTGGTTGATATGATTGACCACATTGTTTAAACCTATTGTCCAAGGTTTCTCAATTACAAATAGGTTATCCCATATCAATCTGTTGAGAAAATTCATCCCATTTTTGGCGACTAAGAAATTTTCTTGGTTTTGAGTTAAGAACCATCCTTTTTTGGCTAAGAGACAAGGACTGATAAGGTTGACTACAATATTAGGTATAAAAACACAGTCTTCTAGTCTTATCATCAAATATTTTCATTCAAGTTTTACAATGCCCATTCCGTGGATTTTGAGATTAGCTTTGAGCTTTCCTGTTTTGACTACTTCATTTTTGTCTTGCATTATTATTTCCAAGAAGTATTTGAGATCATTGAAGACATGTACGTTTGCACCAGAATATAGGATGATATTGGGAGTTTTTTCTGCATTGATCCCAAGGTTCAGGAGAGCATGAAAGTTGATTATTGGTTGTTGTTTCTTATTCCTGTTTTTACATTCATTTTTTTGTTTGATGCACCAAATAGGGGCTGTTTGAGAATTTAGATGGAATCACAAAGATTCTGGATATGGAGCATTGTGGTCATGATAACCTTCTCAACATTGCATGTTTACCTTTTTATTGTCTTTGGTGGCTGTGTCCTTGTTGTTACTAGAGAGACCTTGGAAGTGGCTTTGGACACCATCTGTTGGGATTTACATTTGTTTTTATAATGGATTAGATGATTGAAGACTAAATATATTGTTACGATCTTCTCCACGTGCAGGATTTTTTGCTTGAGTTTCTCAAGGAAAGGGTGGAATTTGAAGAGAATTAGATAGGAAAGAATTTCAGGTGGCAGTTCTATACTCACATCATTCATTCAAGTGAGGGCTTTCATGGTGTCTGTTACAAAAATATCTATGGCGTGTTTTTTGAAGGTGATGTGAAGGAAGTGGGTGAATATTCTGGAGCGGTTGTAGTTCTTGGACAAAGAAAAACAATGGTTTATCTTGGCCCAGAGTATCTTCAATGAATTAAAGTTTTTTGAACTGACCACATTGGCATGCCTTGTGCTAGCCAAATTCAAGAGTAAAACTGCTCTGATTTCTTGGTCCTGTTTGAGGGATAATTGTTCTGCATTCCTTGTAATAGCATCTTTGATATCTTTGAGGTCAAAGAGAATTAGCATCTTGTCTTGCCATATGGAACATTTTTTGTTGTTGAGTAGGGGAATGGCATCAACAGCGGCCTTCAAGGCAACTTGGTGAAAATAGTCCATTGCTCCTTTTGGTTTGTTCATCTTGCAATTTTTGGGGTTATTGGTGAGGCTTTGGCTTTTAACTGTGATAAGATTTCAAGTTTAGAGCTGAGGACTAAAACCAACAGACTGAAGATCAAATTTAGAGACAACGTTGAGACATGAGAAAAATGAAGAAGAAGAGAGGAATGGGGAACACCAAGAGCTAGCCAAGATGAAAATGTTATTGATTTCTATAGAAGTGCCTATATCTCCTTCCATAACATTAATAGGGTTGGTCACGATCAATTCACATTCAGAACGGGATCCTTCAGTATCAGCTATCTCTTCATACTTCTGATTCCCTTCAACCTCCTGCTCTCCTTGCAAGACTGCTATCTTTCTTTTTGTTAATTCGCAATCTTTTCTCATATGCCCTGTCTTTCTACAATTCCAAAAAGTTCCAGGAATTCTCTCTATGTCCCTGTTCTCATTAGGTTTGTTATTATCAGAGGTATTTATCAGAGGAAGGTTGTTCTCTGGTTTTGTTAATGTAAAGGTTCTCTTTAGTTCTAGAAGGAATTTCTTTTCTAACCCATTCATGTCTATGACTTCTTCTAACACATTGATTAGAGTTGGTAAGTCAGAATCCATACTCATCCTGCATCTTACACTATGGTTAAAATTTCCAGGACACAAGTTGAGGAGTCTTTCATTCACTTCCTCTTTATCAGCATCTGGATAGAAGCAATCTAGTCTCCTCTTCTGTTCCAAGCACCATTTGTGAGGCTTATCCTTGGAGGGGTCAAATGAGGAATTTTCAAAATTTTTCATCATTTTTCTTTTTCACATTCTAGAACCAAATTGTTCTTTAATTAGAAGTTTTCAAAAATTCCATGGTAAGGATCCTACTTCTGCTTTTTTACTGATAAACCAGTCTAAAGCTACTCCTTAAAATAGTCTGGGAAGCCTGACTTCAGCTATAGCTTCTGGTAAGTCATAAGAGGTAATATTATAGTCAATAAATTTAATGAAATTTATATAATTGTATTCTCCTTCACCAGAGAACTTATGCCATTTATAAATTGGGGGTAAACGTTTGAGGGCTTGTTCCATTTCAGGAGTAGGACTAGGCCTGAAGGTGTCACTCCTATACATTCCTAGTAAGGGGGGGGCATAAGGAGTAGTTGTTTGTCTGGGAGGTTGTGGTTCCTCTGTGGAACTCCCCAAGGGGTTTGTCAGACATACCTTTACGTCTCTAAGATCATTTTTGATCAGATTAAGTTGCAGGTCCACTTTATTTTTAAAAATATCCAATTTATCACTAAGGGATAGAATGGAGCTGATAGTAGTGGTTACCAATTCTTCTTTTAAAGGTTGAAAAGACATAATAAAATCTTCTTGGATACCTGATAACATATTCTCAATTGTTTGAGTCTTTCTGATTTTACCTTGATTAATTGTCTTCAAAAATTTTTCTGTATTTTCTTTAATATTTTCCATTCCTTCAGTTTTTGTTTGGTCATTAATTAATTGGGCTACTACTGAGGTTAACTTATCCATTTGGGTATAAACACCTTCCAAATTTCCACAAAAAATCTTGAAATTATGGCACATATAATTAGAAGAGGAAGGAATTACATCAGAGGTTGGTTTAAACAAGTTACTGGGTTAAGAATTAGAGGCTAATTGTTGTACACCTTTTTCCACTTTTGGGCTAAGGATATTATCTGATCCCAATCCTTCTTTCCCTTCGGCTTTGGATGGTACAAAGATCTATTCTTTCCTGATCCTTTCCCTTTCAGTTGGGCTAATTTATCCCAAGTATTCCACTTTTCTACGTAGGATTCTACCACTTTCCATGGTATCATTTTCTGAAGAGCTATCTGGGTAGCTTTTGAATGGGAGATGATCTTTTTCATAGATACCATGTCCTCCTTGGCTTGGGATTCTTTGAACTCTACCTAATATTTCAGGTGCTCTCTGACTAAATCTTTGATCCTGGATTCCTTGGCCAGATTCTGCTGGGTTGGCTGCAGGGAATCTTCTTTTAATGGAGGGGGGCTTAATTCTACTACCTTTTCTGGATCTAGGTTGGGGGAGGGCAGAAGTACTTGGGGCTGTTCCTTGTCCATCAAATTTTTTTTCATGGGTTCCAGTCCCTTCATTGTTGTCATTTTTGGTGGTCTCACAGTTACAGGGGGCTCCTGGCAAAGATCCATAGGAGGGAATTCTCCCTGAGGCTCTTGTGTTAAGTCTATTCATATTGAATAAAATGTTTATAATTATTTTCTAATGAAAAAAAATACATAAAAATAAGTTTAATTTAAAACTCACTTAGGTTGAAATTCAAAGGTACCAGTACTTTATTAGGATTAAATTGTTCCTCAATTGATAATCCTATGGAGTCTTGGTGTTTTCCAATGAGGTCTTCACCCGTCCAATCAATATTTTCAGGGCTTCCAGCAATATCTGGGACTTTTTTCTCCAATAGATCAGTTTCAGTGGTTGTGGTTCTGGTATAGGACTGTTCATTGGTGGTGAAAGTTTATTTTTTGGTCAATAAAATTTATTAATATTATTCTAATAAAATAATATGGTAATACAAGTTTTATACTTACTTTTATATTTTAAAAATCAATTTATATGGTATTTCCTCCAACCTTTATGTTTTCTTAATAGGGCCTGGAAGTTGATATGCCTCTCAAGATCTTCTTTTTCAAGGAGTTTATCTAAGTTTTTACGTGAAGAAGAGATATTATGTTTCTCAGCTTGAGCCAAAGCTTCCTAGCCAGTAGGTTTATAATTTTGAATATATTGTTCTTTTCTTATAATTAAAAGATTAAATAATACATTATTAATTCTGCATTGGTTTTTAAATCCACTGCAAAATAATTTATTGATGAATCATGGTTAAAAAGTCAGATAAATTTATGTTTGATTTAATTTTATGTGAAATTTCTGGTCCAAGGTATTAAATATAATAAAATGGAATAATTCCGGGCCACACCCCCAAATTTCAGCCTCCTGGATTCCAAGAACCTTTCTATCCTTGAGCTACCAGAGGTGATAGAATAAATAATAAATATATTATTCAATAAATGAAGCAAAAATATGTAAAATATTTGGATAAAGCTCACTGCAAGGTTAATTGGTTTGGATATGGTTTATTTTTATAGATCAATATAGATAAATTGATTATTAAATATTTTCATAGAGGGGCAAAAATTATATTGGGGATCTTGAAAACCTCTCTTCAGGGATTTCAGTATGAAAACACGTAGGCCTGGTTAATTTGGAACCTTTAATTTATGTTCTTGAAGGATATTTTTCCCAAAGATAATATGTATATAAAATACAAAGTGGATTTGCAGGGCTTTGTAACCAAGCTTCAATGACAAAGAAAGGATAATAAGACTCACTGTTATATTATTAAATCCTTTGGGTGCCTGTTTGGGACATGAAATGATGGGTTAAACCTGTATAGTGGGGTTATAAGGTTTTTCAGCAGTTTAAATTGATAAAAAAGGGTTTTTGAGGGATATTGTTAATCAGAAAAAACCCATAAATCACTTACTTATATCCAATAAGTATTTGATTACCTTGGCATGGTGTCTGGATACAAATAGAACTGGGTCTCTTGGTATCAATATCCTCAAAAGAGCTCTTTATTTATAACTTTTTCAGTCCCAATATTTTCCTTCTGAGGTGTACAGGGGCACAAAGGGATGTGCATTGAGGCTAGCAGGGTATCCAGTAGTAGCCTTTAACATTTTCATGGTTCTTTAGCACGGGTAGCATCTAATTCCACAGGCTATGCGAATTATTCTACTTTATAATTGATGTTTGGACATGTGAATAACACTAATTTGTCTTTTTATTTATTATTTAATCAATTATACTTAGTAAATGTTACCAGTAATTTAATAATCATTTTAATAGACATTCCTAAAAATATACTGATGTCAGGTGAGTTCTCATGATGTATTAGATAATTGGAGTAAAGTCATTATATTGATTTTAATCCTTATTTTCAAAATTAAAATGATTTACTAAAACAATTAATTAAAAATATAAGTCATGGGTATTCATGTAACATTTTTACATCATTAGTTTTGTTAGTATGTCACCAAAATATTGAGATCTAGAAATTTTCATAATAGTTTATTAAAGTATTTTAATATATTTTTAGAAGTAGTCATTATGTTTTTTTCGACATTTTTGGTACTTTGAATTGGATTTAATCAAAAATGCATATAAAGGTTATTTAGATATTTTTATATAATTTTATGTATTTTTAGATTCTCTCCTATCCTCAGGAACACATATTACATATGTAGAATGCTCCTGTGTAGGTTTTAGCATGTTTACGTGGTACCTAGGTTTCTCAGGCCGCCTGTCACTTTGTCAACCTGTAGTCCTGCGGCTGGGTACTTTTCAGAGGCCCAGGGCTGCGTACATGGCTTTGACAGAGTGACAGTGCTGTAGCTCAGCCGCGCGCAGGGGTATTGGCTGCCGCGGCTGCGTGCGGGAATTGTGAAAGAACACATTTCTGTCTGTAACTCTTAAAATATGCACCCCACCTCAATTCTGACTGAATTTTAGGTGTGAAACCTATACCTGACAATACATGTGAAATATTCAATTGGCCAAAAAATTTCAATAGTGGTGCCATGTTATTTTGGTCTTTGTTTTCCTTAATTATTTAAAAGTATAAGTTTTTGGATTGCAAGGGTGGGGTCAGTGAGTGACCCTACCTAATTTTGGGTGGCTAATCCATTTTAGGAATAATATTTCCAGTTTTCCTTCTCCTTCTTTGATAAACGTTATTATCATTATTTTTATGTCATTTTTGTTACTTTTGAAGCTTGCTATGCAATAGTAGCAAGATTACACAAATTTCTTTGATAAAACCATTGATTACACACTAACCAAATATGTTCTGTCTGTTTGTTTAGATACTCTGTGCCACTACAATGTGTTTGCAATAACAACAAGTCATACGTTTACAATTGAATGCGGGTTTCCCCACAACCAGAGAACTACTTTTACCATGATCAATGCCTTCTGGCTGATTCACCTTATGATAGTTGGAAATATTTGGTTCCAGCAATCTGGAATGTTTTTTACAATGATCAAGAAAAAACCAATTTAAACTATCATCTTTACAAATCACAATGGCACACAACTACCCCACATACTATAGGGCAATCTTAGATGATTGTCAGCGCTAAAGGAAAGCTGAGTGCAAGGGCTAACTGCAAAGTGAAAACTTATAGTGGAGTAACTTTAACACAAAGCAAGAGGGATGAATGTTCCAATGGAAGGAAACCCAACCCAAGTCTGATGTGATGACTGGATCTAGAAAATGTGAAAAATTATGAAATTCACCAACTGAGCAAACAACCCCCAGGCAAGCAGAGTAGCCTTTATAAGGTAATCCAAGATGACTAGATACAAACTGATGGATGGTCAACTACAGTTTTGAGCAATGAGGCAATGAATGACATGGACAGCGCACAAAATGAAATAGCAGTATGAATCATTTCCAAGGTCTTATCTTAAGTGCAAGACAATAGGGGAAATTTTATTGGGATGTAACTGTTGAGAAATGAGGAAGTGACATCAGAAGTAATGCAAATATGAAGGTTTAGTTTATGCAGGGTAAGGGAATAGTCTATTTGCAAACTATACAGTTGAGGTGGATAGGTGACTAGCGTGGGTGCAAACTAGCAAAAGCATGTGACCCAAAATGGGAACCCAAGGGTTAATGATACCCAGGGTGAAAAGGTGGAGTCCAAATGGATGGTTGACCAAGGTAGAGTTGACTGCAATGTTTGCAAGTGGATGCCGATTTAGTCACCAAGAATGAAAGGTTGTTATGCAAGCCAGAGTTGATAAGCGGAAGGCACCATTGATGTTGTGCTCCTAGTTTGTCGCGCTTATGGACTGAGGTAGATGTTAATGAGGAGGAGAGTATATCAAAGTGGGAGTACAATAACTCTTGAGCTCAAAGCTTGACAGTTGCCCGGGTATAAAGACACAAGCTCCTGAAAGTGTTCAGACAGTTTTCCAATTGATTCCAAAGTAGTTACAGATACTTTATACCCTTTCATCATTACTTCTTTGCTTTAAAAAGATTCATAATTAATTATGTTGTCATTGTCTGTCAGCCTGCTACTATTGCAAAGCAAGCTGCAAAAGTAACAAAAAAAAACATAAAAATAATAATAATATAATTAACCTAAGAAGGAGTAGGAAAACTATAAATATTATTACAGAAAATGATCTTCCACCCAAAATTAGGTAGGGTAACTCACTGACCCCACCCTTGAAATCCCACGCCTTATATTTTTAAATAATTAAGGAAAGAAAGACCAAAATACCACGGCTCCACTATTGAGGTTTTGGTCAATTAAATCTTTCACACACATTGTCTTGTATAGGTTTCACACCTAAAATTCAGTCAGAATTGGGGGTTTGTGTATGATTTAGGAGTTACGGATGGAAATGTGTTTTGTCACAATTCCTGCATGCAGCCACTGCAGCCAATGCCCCCGCGCGCGGCTGAGATGCAGCCCTGTCACTCTGTCAAGTTTGTGTACGCAGCCCTGGGCCTCTGACAAGTACACAGCCGCGGGACTACGGGTTGACAGAGTGACAGGCGGCCTGAGAGGCTCAGGTACCACGTAAACATGCTACAACCCACACAGGAACATTCTACATATGTAATAAATGTTCCTGTGGATAGTAGATAGTCTAAAAGTACATAATATCATATAAAAATACTTAAATAATACTTATATGTATTTTTTATTTAATATAATTCAAAGTACCAAGAATGTCGAAAATAAGACAATGACAACTTCTAAAACTATATTAAAATACTTTAATATACTTTTATGAAAATTTCTAGGCATCAATATCTCCGTCACATACCAAGAAAACTAATGATGTAAAAACATCACATGAATTCCCATAACTTATATTTTCAAGTAATTATCTTATTAAATTAACTGGAACCCGAAAATAAGGAGTAAAATCAATATCATGAATTTTACTCCAGTTATATAATACATAATGAGAACCTACCTGACATCAAGATTTCCATAGAAATGTCTATTTATATAGTTATTAAATTACTGGGAACATTTACTAAGGATAATTAATTAAATAATACATAACTCGGATTGATTAGTGTTATTAACACGTGCTAATATCTATTATGAAATAGAATAATTCCCATAACCTGAGGAATTAAATGCTACCCGTGCTATAGCACCAAGAACACATGACAGGCTACCCCCGGTTACCCTGCTAGCCTTAGTGTCCGTCCCTTTGAGCACCTGAAACCCTCAGAAGGACAATATTGGGACTCCAAAATCTATAAATAAAGAGCTCTTTTGAGGATTTTGATGGGAAGAGACCCAGTTATATTTATATTCAAACACCGTTTAAAATTAATCAAGTACTTATAAGAGATAAGTAAGTAATTTATGGCTATTTCTGATCAATAATATATGTCCTCAACCTTTTTTTTATCAATTAAAACTTCTGAACAACCTTATAACCCCAGTATACAGGTTTAACCCATCAGTGCACGTCTCAAACAGATACACAAAGGATTTAATAATATACCAGTGAGTTTTATTATCCTTTCTATGTTGTGGAAGCGTGGCTACAAGGCCCTTCCACTCCACCGTGTATTTTATATACATATTATCTCTGGGTAAAATATCCTTTAAACTAAAGAGCCCAAAGTAACCAGGACTACGTGTTTTCATATTGAAATCCCTGAAGAGAGGTGTTGGAGATCCCCAATATAATTTTTGCCCCTCTATAAAAATATTTAATAATCAATTTATGCATATTGATTTAAAATAATAAACCATAACCAAACCACTTAACCTTGCAATAAGCTTTATTCAAATATTTTACGGATTTTTGCAGCATTTATTAAATAATATATTTATTATTTCTCCTATCACCTCTGGTAGCTAAAGGATAGCAAGGGTCTTGGCATCCAGGAGGCTGACATTGTCATTCTGCAGTTGCAAAAACTGCATCCAACAGAACAAGCAATGTGTCCCTAGTACAGTCATGCAAGGTATCCAAGACAAGTTCAAACAATGTCATTTGCGCAAGGCTGCTTGTACATTCCTCATAAGTAGCGAGCCAGTCATAGATGTCTCAGCAGTGTTCATAAGGGATGTGCAAAGTCAAAGGTCCGCACAGCAAGTCAATTATGATACCAGTCGTCCTGTTGGTAGGAGACAAACATTCAAAGACACTGTTTGAGGATCTGATTGATTTTCTTGGTTTGCCCATCCATTTCCGGGTGGTAAGCCATTGATAGATTGCAAGTGATATTCAAATGTTGACACGGCATGGCCAGAAGCTAGAGACAAAAAAAGATCAAAATTCACTAATTATATTATCAGGGAGACCATGTTTCAAGAATACATATTAGGGTGCATCAAAGTTAGCCATTAGAAACCCGCCATTTTTTTTGACAAAACCCGCCATTTTTTTTGACAAAACCCGCCATTTTTAATGGCAGGTTTCTGAAATACACATACCCCCTAACTGGTGTATTTCAAAATGGCTTGTTTCATGAAAATGGCGGATTTCAATCATCAAACACACCATCAAACCCGCCATTTATGCATCATCTTCCATCCACCATCCATCACATCAAAAACACCCATCCACATCAGCAAATCCATACCAGTCCCATCTCCATTGCATCACACACATCTCTATTGTTTTTCACATACCTTCACATACCCATCTTCACACAAATCCCATCATCATCTCATCACCCCACATCACTCACCACCTTTCTCAACATGTCCAATCAAACATCCCGCCAGCAAGTTGAAAACGCAAAAAAGCTGACTGAACTTTTGCTAATGTTTGACTCCCATTCAGACTCTGATTCAGACTCAAATTTGGAATCAACTTGGTTAGCTTTGAATTCTCTGTTGGCAAAGCAATACATGGTTCCAAGAATACACACTCTCCATAACCCTATGTATGAAAGGCAAAAGCTTCATCTCATCCCTGACTTAAGCTTCCAGCAACTGTTCCGAACTTTGTTGCCTTTTTTCATGAAACTTTTGGCAATGATTGAAGACCACCACATCTTCCAGAACAATTCTTGCAATCCTCAACGCGATCCAGCCATCCAACTTGCCGTTGCTCTTTGTAGATTGGGGTCAAATGGAAATGGAGCAGCAATCCATTGATTGCAAAATCTATTCTCAGTCAGTTACGGATGCATTGACTTATACACCAAAAGAGTAATGATTACTATCCTATCTTTCCGTCGCTTGGTCCTTTCATGGCCAACCAAAGAAGAACGCAAGGAGATATCTCAAGTAATGGAGACAGAAGGCTTTCCTGGTTGCATTGGTTTTTTTGATGGAACCACCATCCCCTTGAGTCAAGAACCCAACCTAGATGGCAACCACTATTTTGATCATAAAAAAAGGCAATTGATTCATTTCTTTTCCAATTGCTATGATAAAAATTTGAATCACACACTGACCAAATATTTTCCATCTCTTTGTTTAGATACTCCGTGGCACTACAACTAGTTTGCAATAACAACAAGAAGTTCATCTCCCTCCCTGGCCTTCCAGGTTCTTGTCATGATTCATATGTTTTCAATTGGATGCGGATTGCCCAACAACAAGAGATCTAATTTGACCAAGATCAATACCTTCTGGCCGATTTGGCTTATGCTAGTGGGAAATATGTAGTTCCAGCATACCGGAATGTTTCGTCCAATGATCAACGAAAAACCAATTTTAACTATCATCTTGCCCAATCACGAGTTCGGACTGAGCATGCCATAGGAATTCTGAAAGGAAGATGGGCCAGCTTAGGGGAGATGCAAAACCAGCTCCAATGTTCCAAAGATATGAGGTTCCTCATCAACTGGATTATCACTTGTGTAATCCTTCACAACCTTTTCGCCAACATCAAAGATGAATGGGACAAAATATTCCAAGATGATATTCCTGATCCGCCTCAAGTCATCCCTGTCTCATCTGGTACCTCATCTTCTTCTATGAGAGAGCGGATTCTTCCTCTCACCCTTGCTTGCTTTGATGAGTAATTTTTGGTTTTGAAATTGGTGAAAATTCCCTTCACCGTATTTTTTTGATTTTGGTTGTTCACCCAAGATTCATAGGCTGAGTTTTTTTTTTATTTTTTTTTAGTGGACTTGAATCCAAAAACACCTCCACCTCAAACCCTGCCACTCACCAAATGCCACCCCCCTCCCCCTCACAACTCAACCCCTTCAACCTCACCCCACTCACTCACCGGTCAAACCCTGCCTCCTCCTCATCAAACCACCTCACTCATCACCACCACCTTACTCACCACCACCACCTCATCTCACCTCACTCACTGAATCCCCTCCTCCTAATCCTGGTAAGCCCCCTCCACCCTCTTCCTCTTCCTTCCCCTCACCAGTTGCTGATCCTTTGATCATTCAACCTTTAGTCCCCCCCTGGATCCACCCCACTCACTCACCGGTCAAACCCAGCCTCCTCCTCACAAAACCACCTCACTCATCACCACCACCTTACTCACCACCACCACCTCATCTCACCTCACTCACTGAATCCCCTCCTCCTAATCCTGGTAAGCCCCCTCCACCCCCTTCCTCTTCCTTCCCCTCACCAGTTGCTCATCCTTTGATCATTCAACCTTTAGTCTCCCCCTGGATCCATTGGTCAATCCATCAAGGTGAGCCCCTCCCCTCCTCCAATTCCTCCTCTCATCGATCAAGCAATTGATTCTCAATTGATTGCCAATTGATTGCCCAATTGATTTGCAATCGATCAAGCAATCGATTGCCAATCAATTGCGAATCAATTGGGCAACCGATTGGCAATTGATCAAGCGATTGATTTGCGATTGATTGGCCAATTGATGCAGAGTTTTTGTAGGG
This sequence comes from Puccinia polysora, assembly GCA_025617555.3. Taxonomy (NCBI): domain Eukaryota; kingdom Fungi; phylum Basidiomycota; class Pucciniomycetes; order Pucciniales; family Pucciniaceae; genus Puccinia; species Puccinia polysora. The sequence continues at coordinate 4,025,414 of CM062638.1, read as the reverse complement.
TACAGGAACTGACTTCCCCATTGTTTTTTCTTTGTTTTTGTTTCTTTTTTTTTTAGGTTTTCGAGCTCTGCCAGAACACATTCTCTCAAGTCTTACGCCAACTGAGCTATTTCCTGGGACAGTCTGGTTTGCCTAGTATGATGCTGGCTGCGTCTCCTCATCATTACCACTCCTCCCCAGCTAATTCTATTCTTTTGATATCTATCAATTCCTTCACTGGCTACCAAACTCAAAATGTTATACATCCATTCAAATTTCACCTTGATCCTCACCTTGGGTGCAGCAAGTGCCTGGGAGGGAGAAAGATGGAAGGAGATGGTATGAAAAACATAAAGAGAGGTGGCAAGCAGAGGAATCTTAGAAAAAGGAGGGCTCAAATGAGGGATTCGGAAATTTCTTTGGGAGTGACTGACGACTTGATCAAGGAAAGGTTTTCCTGGTCTAGACAAAAGCTATGCCCTTTGGATCTGTACCCTGCTATCATGGCTGAAAAGAAAAACAACCCTCAAAAAGCCACCCAGGAAGAATTTAAGCAAGCAAAACAGACAATTGGGGCTTTCCACTTCTTCCACCATGAGAAAGTTATTGTTCTCAACCAATCTGATCACCATGCTCTGGTTTCCGTCATTGAATTTGTGCCTTTGGATTGACTATCTGAGCAAGATAAGAAAGATATCAAATTTGTGAGGACATTCCTTCACTGTTCAAAAAAATTTGTCAACCCGGTTGGTCCCTCAAGATCTTGGGGTGGAAAAATGTGGGCGATTGGTTGGCTAAAATCAATGAACCCTTTGGAGTTATTCAGAAGTTATGTGAAGAAATCATCCATTAGATCTTCTCCTCAAGAGTACGCTGTCCTCAACTTGAAGGCCAACAAAGTATCCCGAATTTTAGGACAAATTTTTTGTAATTTGGCCAAACTTGCCTTTTAATCAAACCGTGATACCATGAAGGACAGCAACATCCCCTCTTTCTCTTCGTTGGAATTTGGTTCCAAGCCTACACCTTTTGATTGCTCCCCACACCTTACTTTCACCTTGGATTCTTTTTACAATTCTCCTCATATTGACAAAGGCGACATCTCTGGCTATTCCTTTTTATTTGTGGTCCCAACCAAAAAATCAAATGGTTGACTTATTGAAGATATGGATGAATATCAAGTTTCGGACGGTCAATTTGTTTTTCCTGACCTTGGCTTTGGAATTGATTTCAAGCAAAAAGGTATAGTCAAAATGGTTTGGGCGGCTAACAAGTACAAGCACTGTACCTTTCCAGCTGTGGACACAGCAACCCATACCAGAATGGCCATGTCACTCCAAATTAATAAAAAAACTCAGAGCACTTGTAGGGACATGAAAAACGGCCAAATTTACTCTAGAGAAAAAAATATCAATAAAAACAAAAAATTTTTGTATATTGGTGGGGTTAAGAATGCTCTCAAACGTTGTTGTAGTAAAAAATAATTTGTTTTTCTTTCATCCATGCAAATATATTTACAAGCCCAGCATTTGATTAATCTGCTGTATTTCTTCTACCAATCTACCACTGCCAATGCAAGCCAAAGCTACTGATACCTTATTCTTTTTTTGTTTGCCCGTTGTTCCCTCTCCTTTTCCAGTTGCACTTGCTGCCAATCCTTCTCCTTTTCCTCTTTTTGAAACTCTAGCTCAGCTTGTTTCAACCTCCACTCAGCATCCAATTTTTGTTGATTAGCCAAAGTCTTGGCTTTCTGCTTTTGACCATCCATGGCCAGTTGGCAATCCCACTTTTGCTTTTCAAACTGAAGTTTATCTGATTCAATTTGTGATTTCACTGTTTTTTTTGGAGGGGAATGGCAATGAGCATGATTTTGAAAGCAAGGATATTGAATCAATCAACTTACATGAATCTCACTTCTCCATGATTTCTTCAAAGCCCGAAAAACTCGAAGTGTTTCTCCTCTTTTGATGACTTTTGGGGTTGAAATTGATGGAATTGGAGGCCTTTTGCTTACCCTTGGCAGAGGAGGTTTGAGTCTGAAAGTCCTCACTAGTATTTGAAGGCGATGTGGGAGGCCCCATTGGCTTGAGTTTTTGGCCAATCAAAAATGGATGAGCTTGTTTTTTTACAATGTAAATCAGTCACGAGCAACCAGACAGAATTGAAAACAATTTAGTTCCTTACTTGATCAGATGTTGATGGCAACGGTGATCCAGGAATAACATCCTCCTCATTGGGCAAGTTATCCAGTTGTTCTGCCCCAAGAAGAGAGCAATCAAAAGAAGGAAGTGAGGGGTCCAAGGTCGGGATTGACTGATCAATCAATACCAAAGTAGAAGTGATTGGAGCCAATTGTGTTTGAATATCCTCCTCGTCATCAGATGGGGGCCACTCCAAGGCCAAGGTTTCATCAAGGTCCCCGTTGTTAGGCTGAGCATCCCCAGCCAAGTCCTCGGCATCAACAGAATCGGATTTTTGGGCATCAGGAGCAGCTAGGGGGGTGATGTTGGCCTTCTTTCCAAAGATTTCATCCATTTGAATATAAAAAGGACAAATGGAGTCCAACTTATCAACCACCGAGTTGATTCCTTGGGCTTTCTCCAAGTCGGTGATACCAAAGCCAGTGGAGATAGACATGGAGTGGGCCTTTTTGTACTTGGCTCAATAGTTTTTGAACCACTCCCTCATCTGTTTGGATGACAGATCCAGCCTACCTTTTGTTTTGTTCTTGAGTGCATTGGCCATCAGGAGATAACCATTGACTCTAGAGGATTGAGATCGGCCAAAACGTGTTTTGTTGTTGGATCCAAAGCAGGCATCATAGTTGGAGGGAATTTTCAGCCAGTTTACCAGGATGATGTGATCAGCTCTCTTGAGCTGACTTGAGCCCTTGGAAGCTGATCGGGGAGGATTGTTTGTTGTGGAGTTCCTTGGCGATGTTCTCTTGGGTGTGTTGGACTTGTGGGGGGAGGTTTGCTGAGGGGCCATTTGAAAGAGTTTGGGCTACGCAAGTGATGAGAGCGATAAAGTGATGATAGTGGTGAATTTTTGAGAGCGATAAATTGGATGAGAGTGATCAAGTGATGAGAGCGGTTAAGTGATGAGAGTGATGAAGTTTTGAGAGCAATGAAGTGGATGAGAGTGATCAAGTGATGAGAGCGATAAAGTGATGAGAGTGGTCAATCAATTTTATGATGAGGGTGGGGGTAAAAAATTTTCCAATGAGGTTGGAGGTAGAAGGAGGTGGGAAGACAGGGGTGTATGAAGCAGACAGGTGGTGGAAGCATTTAAATACTTTATTTGAAAAAACCCACTTATTTCAGGTTGACTTTGACACGTCTGATCTGAAATAAGTGGGTTTTTTTGATTTTTAATGGCGGGTTTGAAATGGCGGATTTGGGTTGAAACCTGCCATTAAAAAATGGCGGGTTTGGTTAACTTTGATACCCCCTATTCTATAAATAAATTAGCAAGGTCTTCAGAAGAGGCCGTCACATTACTGCAAAGAAATAAAGCCATATTTGAAAAGCAATCTACTACTACTAAAATAGCATCATAACCACTAGAAATAGGTAATTTCAAAATGAAATCCATAGAAACCAATTGACAAGGAATCGGCTGAATTGGAAGTGTCTGAAGAAGCCCATACTTCCGGTGTTTTGAGGACTTGTTCCAATTGCAATCATAGCACGCGTTAACATAGTCTTTTACTTCATTGGTCATACCAGGCCAATAGAAGTCTTGTGCAATCAATTGGTAGGTTTTATCCTGCCCATAATGACCAGCAAGCAGAGAATCATGCCTCGACTCAAAGATATCCAACTTAATACAAGGATTATCTGGTACTACTATACAAACCTTATAAACTAAATAATCATTTTTGTCAATACTATAATCACTATCTAATAAATTTTCATTCTTGCATATTTTGATGCACTTGAGGTTGTTGAGTTGAGATCGTTGTAGTTTTGAAGCTAGATCTTGAAGGTGAGTGATGATTGAACTGAGTTTGGCAGACTGGGTTGAGAAAAGTGTCCTAATATTTTCAGGATTGTTGTTGGAAAAGGTGCTCCCCCCTCCTGGGTAAATGTTTTCCCAAAGTGACAAAGCATCAGGTACTACTTCTTGTTTCCCAGGACTTTACGTGACCATAAAGTTGAATTTGGAGAGATATTTGTCCCAACGTGCCTGTCTGCGTGTAAGGAATCTTGAGCTCATGAAATATTTCAAAGAATTTTGATCAGTCAAGACCTCAAAAGGTTCCATACGACTCAAAAGGTATGAATACCATTTTTTAAAGCAATAAAAAATTTTAAAAAGCTCCTTTTCATGAATTTTGTATTTAAGCTTCACAGCAAGCAATTTTCAAGACTCAAAAGCTACAGGATGAAAAAGAGAAGAAGAGGAGGAAAACTGCAAGATTACTACTTTGATTGCATAATTGTTTGAATCTGTTTCAATAATAGTGCAAGCTAGCTCATTAAAGTGATCAAGTATTGGAGCAGTTGTAAATGTTTTTTTCAGAGCTTTTAACTCCAAAGCAGCTTGTTCTGTGAAAAATAAAATGAGTATCTTTTTGAAGAAGGTTAGTAAGGTTCACAGTCTTATGGACATAATGCTCAATAAACCTCCTGTAAAAATTACTGAAACCAAGGAAAACTTGAAGGGATTTAACAGAGGAAGGCAGGGGCCATTCCAATATACGTTTTCTTTTGGCTGGGTCCATTAATAGTCCTTGCTGCAAGACTATGACACTTAAAAATTGAAGAGAAGGAGTATGAAATTTGCACTTAGAGGCTTTTGCAAACAGGTTGTTCTGGTAACATTTCTGGAGCACCTCTTGCACATGTGAAATGTGATCCTCAAGAGTTTTTTAGTAGACCAGTATATTGTCAAGATACACCATGAGATATTTATCTACAACGTCAGAAAAAATGTCCTTGAAAAAATGTTGAAAAGTGGAAGGAGCATTGCAGAGGCCAAAGGGCATAATGGTATACTCATAACTTCCAAACTGTATTCTCATTGCAGTCAAATACTCATGGCCTTTTGCAATGCAAACTAAATTATAGGCACCTAAAAGGTCTAACTTCAAGAAATAAGAATCTCCATGGAACATAGTGAGGAGGTGGGACATAGGCAGTACTGGGTAGGCATTCCTCCGGGTTACCTGGTTCAGTTTCCTATAGTCAACAAAAAGGCAAAGTCCACCATCTTTCTTCCAAACAAATAAGACGGGTGAACCAGTGTTCAAATTGCTTGGTCAAAGAAATCCTTTTGATACATTTTCTGCAATGTATTCTTGAAGCGCTGTCAATTCCTGCTTTGAGAGAGAGTAGAATGGTCCAGGTGCAGGTGGTGGGCCATTAATTTTAATCTGATGATTGCAAGAAAAGGATGGAGGAATTTTATCTGCCTTTATATCTGAAAAGACCTCAGCAAAGTCATGATAAACAGAATGTAAAGACTCTTGGATGATTTCTAAATCTTCAACCTCATCATCTTGGAGCACGGGATTTGTATTTCTTGCATGATGCAAGAGGATTGGGGAGCTCAAAATACACCATTTTTTTGGTGCCTGTTTCTCTTTGAAGAAACAAGGGAGAGGTAAGTTGGAAAAATAACTGATAAATCCTAAATCTGAAGAGGGAACTTGGGTATGAAGGTCAGGATATTGCAAATCTCCTGGCGGAAAAGTGTCATCCAAGTCAATGACAGTTTCAGGTAGGCTGTTTAATATGTGTTTGAGGGTAGGGTTGGTTTCCTGGGGTTGGAAGGTTGGAAGGTTAATTAATCCTTCTTTCCAATTCACATCTGGATTCCAGTGAACTAGGAAATCATGGCCTAGAATGTTATCATCCATTCCAGGAATATCAAGAAAAATAAATCCCATTTGAGGCTGAGGAAATTTGAAAAGTAAAAGGTCCATTTTGCCTTTTGGAAAACCCAATAAGATGGCTCAGTTGCACTACTTACTAAATAGATAGGGAACTTATCTATCGCAGAATGCATAAGTTTTTTGGAAGTGGCAAAAGATTCACTTATAAAAGAAACATTAGCGCCAGAATCAATTAAAACTCAATAAGGAGAGTTTTTGGAATGGAAAAGGAAAAATCTTGAACTTGGAGCACCTAGTGTCTTGCAAGTGCAAAGATTGAATTTCTGTAATTTATATAATGCGTAGCCTTCCTTGCAAGTGTCAGGAAAACTACAAGCTAATTTTTTGACTGTTTAGCTGCTTAACACACTACCCACTTTGCACAACTATCAACATAATGTTTACCTCCACAATAAATAAATAACCCATTCTTTTGCATCCTTAACCATTCCTCATTCTGCAGCATCCCAGTTTCTTTATACAGGAACTTTGGAGTTTTGGCAACAACTTTTCCTTTTGGGTTGGAGTGCAAGGATGGATTTGGTATGGATTGCTTTGGATTCTTGAAATATTTTTTTTAGGATTCTTCCATCTACAGAGTCAAAGTTGATGGTCCCGGGTTGTTTCTTTGAGAGTGGTTCTTGTCATGATAAAAATTATCAAGCTCAATCACCCTTTCAATTAACTTCTGAAGGGAGATTTTCTTATGTCCCCCAACTGTGAGTTGTTAGATGAGGAGTGCCTGTAAAACTTTTAAAAAATGAAATAAAAGGCTGCCTTGTTCCATTGGATGCAAGACTGAAGAGTTTGAAAATTGGAAATATAAAGGGAGGCTCTACTATTTTCCTTCATGACTAGATTATTGAGTTTGTATTTGGATTTTTGAACTTCATTAGGGTTGGCAAACAGGTTGAACAGCTGTTCCTTGAGCTCGTCCCAATTGTTGAGAATACAAGTGGGGCTAGTGTTATCTCATAGGTTGAGGTAAGGTTTGAACCACTGCAAGGCTCTTCCACCAAAGAAGGAAGATGTATACATAACTTTAGGTCTATCAGTGAGGAAATTGTGAGGATTGTTTGAAAAGATGATTTTGCAGAAATGTAGGTAGGATCTAAGCTTATGAGGGTGATCCTGGGTAAAGTGATCAGGCTGCTTCATGCCCCGGGTGTGGAAACTAGGACCATTTGGACCAGATTGTGGGGCAGTTTGGTTAACCGCCGGGATCAGATTTGTGAGTAAGGTTGAAGCACTGGGTTTGGGAGCATTAGTGTGAGCCTGCAATCTACCACAAATCAAGGTTTCATTGGAAGAGTCTTTGATTTCTTTGAGAGGGTCCACTTCTTCCCGCAAGGGAGCAAGGGGATCATCAAGAGGTTCAATCAAAGGGGATTTAGAAGAAGGGACAGGATCTAAAGGTTTTCTGGCCTGAGAAACGCTGGATCTCCCTACCCAATAGATATCATCATTGTAAGGGTTGAGGGAAGTGTTCTTGGTTGAGCAAGTACATGACATTGTAAAAGAAATCTATTATAGGTTGGCAAGCTAGATCAATGTGTTGAGTTATTTAATTTACTGTCACACAAACACCCCACGTACTATAGGGAAATCATAGATAATTATGAGCCCAAAAGGAAAGCTGAGTGCAAGGGCTAACTTCAAAGTGCAAACTTATGGTGGAGTAACTTTAACACACAGCAAGAGGGATGAATGTTCCAATAGAAGGAAACCAAACCCAAGGCCAATGTGATGACTGTATTTAGCAAATTCAAGAACGTATGAAATTAACTAACAGAGGAAACAACCCCCAGACAAGCGGAGTAGCCTTTATGAGGTATTCCAAGATGACTGGATACAAACTGATGGATGGTCAACTACAGTTTTGAGAGATGAGGTAATGAATGACATGGAAAGAGAACAAAATGAAATAGCAGTATGAATTTTTTTCAAGGTCTTAGCGTAAGTGCAAGACAATAGGGGAAAAATTTATTGGGATGTAACTGTTGAGACATGAGGGAGTGAAGTCAGAAGTAATGCAAATATGAAGGTGTAGTTTATGCAGAGTCAAGGACTAGCCCATCTGAAAACTATACAGTTCAGGTGGCTAATTGACTAGCGTGGGTGAAAACTAGAAGAAGCATGTGACCAGAAATTGGAACCCAAGGTTTATTGATCCCCGGGGTGAAAAGGTGGAGTCCAAATGGATGGTAAACCAAGGTGGAGTTGACTGCAAGTTTTGCAAGTGGATGTTGATTCAGTCACCAAGAATGGAAGGTTTTTTTTCAAGCTAGAGTTGATAAGCTGAAGGCACCATTGATTTTGTGCTTCTAGTTTGTCACACTTATGGACTGAGGTAGTTGGTACTGAGGAAGCAAGTATATTAAAGTGGGAGGACAATAACTCTTGAGCTCAAAGCGTGAAACACAAGTTTGGATTGAAAATGCCATAGGAGTCCTGAAAGGAAGATGGGCCAGCTTAAGGTAAATTCAAAACCAGCTTCAAAACCCAAAAGACATGAAGTTCCTCATAAACTGGATTATCACTTGTGTAATCCTTCACAATATTTTGACTGACACCAAAGATGAATGGGACAAAATATTTGAAGATTATGTTCCTGATCCACCTCAAGTCATCCCTGTTTAAACTTGTCCCTCATCTTCTTCTATGAGAGAGTGGATTCTTCCTCTCACCCTTGCTAGCTTTGATGACTATGGTGTGATTTTGAGTTAGGTAAAGAAACCCTTCAACAAATTTTTTTGGTTTTGTTTGTTCACCCAAGATTCCTAGGCTGAGTTGTTTTTTTTTTTCTCCTTTGATGAACTTGGACAGAAAGTACACTCTACCTCACCCCATCAAATAACTGGTCCCTCAACCTCACCCCTCCACCACCTCAGCCTCACCCACCACGTCCACCTCACCGCTTCTTCTCATGCATCACCTCCACCTCACCCACCACCTCCCCTCCTCCTTTGGTTGGAATCCCTGGTAAGCTCCCCCCCCCTCCTCCTGATCCTCCGCATCAACTGAGTCTGATTGTTTGATCCATCCACCTCCAGGACCCCCCACCTCCTTGGGTTATCTCCCAGGTAAGCCCCCCCATCCTCCTCTGTTGGGAATGCCACTTGTCCCCAAGGCCAATAGACGACTTCTTCCTCTTTGACTAAAATCTCTTGAAACCTATCCCCGGGAGACCAATCCCCGGCGATCTCCGGGAGAACGGCGGCATTCTCCTCTTCCGAATCTTCTCTGTTTGTCAGCTCGGGCAACTTGACCGTTTCTGTTCTCTTAAATCCTCTTTTAGATTTCAATCTCCTCTTTTATATTTTGATCTAATTTTCTTTTCTTTTTCACTTTCTTTCCTCTTCTATCTCTATTCTCTTCTTTTCTCATTCTTCTTTATTTCACCATCAAGATTCTCTCGACCGTCAAACCACCACTCATCAATGGGCCAACTCACCTCTTTGAACCCATCCAATATGCTCCAAACATACTTGTTGTCATTCCTTGTCTTGTGAGGTGATCCGCACCTCAACTCTGTGACCAAGCATTAGCTTATATCTCTATCAAACTAGCTTGTATATCTTTCTCGCCTCAAATCCTCTCCTTCCTGATTGCTCAGCCTCTGATGTCCTATTGCTTGTTGGTTCTCTCTTTTTCCTCTTCATTTCTATCTCTTCCTTTCTATGTTTCCTGTTTCTGATGTTGAGGATCTTATTCTTCTGGTTCTTAGTTCTCAAATCATTCTGTGAAATCTTATCATCCTCATCCTGCTTTTCCATCCCTCCCACCCATCCTTGCTAACCTCACTTTTGCATCCATCCCTCTCCTCCCTCTTTCTTGCCCCCCTCTCAATTGCTCCCCCTCCCTTGCCCCCCTCACAATCACCCCTCCCCCCCTCTTGCTTTCTTCCCATCACGTGCCTGGCCCCGCCCCTTGCCTTAGTTGCCCCCCCTCCCTTTTTCTTGGTTGGAGGCTCCACCCTCCCCCTCCTTTGGGAAACCAACAACCAGGCCCCACCTCTTCTTGCTTGATTGGCCAACCCCGCAACCATTCTCCCCTGCTTTGGCCAGCCAATGAGGCCCCCCCCCTTCCCGCTTGCTTGGCAGACCCCACCAGCCCGCTCCCCTCCTTTGGCCAACTGACAAGGCCCCCCCCCACTTTCTTGATTGCTTGGCCAACCCCGCAGACCCCCTCCCATCCATCAGCCAACGCTGGTACCTTTCTTGGCAAACCCCGCCGCCCCGCTCCCCTCCTTTGGGCAACCAACAAAGCCCCCCCCACTGCCTTGCTTGCTTGGCCAAACCTGCCGGCCAGCTCCCATCCATTGTCTGACGCCTGCCCCTTGCTTGGCTAACCCTGCCACCCCGCTCCACTCCTTTGGCTGACCAACAAGGCCCCTACCCTTCTCTTCTTAGCTTGCTACTATTTCAGAGCAAGCTGCAAAAGTAACAAAAATAACATAAAAATAATAATAATACAATTAACATAAGAAGGAGTAGAAATACAATTAAAATTATTACAGAAATGGATTTCCCACCCAAAATTAGGAAGGGTCACTCACTGAACCCACCCTTGAAATCCAACTCTTTGTATTTTTAAATAATTAAGGACAGAAAGACCAAAATACCACGGCTCCACTATTGAGCTTTTGGTCAATCAAATATTTCACACGTATTGAGACGTATAGGTTTCACACCTAAAATTCCATCAGGATTTAGGTGTTGTGTTCATTTTGGGAGGTATGGACGGAAATGTGTTTTGTCAAAATTCCGGCACGCAGCCATGGCAGCCAATGCACCCTTGCACCGCTGAGATACAGCCCTGTCACTCCTTCAAGGTTGTGTATGCAGCCATGGGCCTCTGACACGTACGCAGCCACGGGACTAAGGGTTGACATAGTGACAGGCGGCCTGAGAAGCTTAGGTACTGCATAAACATGCTACAAACCTCACGGGAACATTCTACATATGCAATAAATGTTCCTGTGGAAAGTAGATAGTCTAAAAGTACATAATATTATTTAAAAATACTGAAATAAATCAAATAAGTATTTTTTATTAAATATAATTCAATTACCAAGAATGTCAAAAATAAGACAATGACAACTTCTAAAAATATCTTAAAATACTTTAATATACTTTTATGAGAATTTCTAGACATCAATATTGTCGTGACAAACTACAAAAACTCATGATAAAGTAATATTACATGAATTACCATGAATTATATTTTTAAGTAATTATGTTAGTAAATCAACTGGAACTTGAAAATAAGGAGTAAAATCAATATCATGAGTTTGCTCCAGTTATTTAATACATAATGAGAACTCATCTGAAATCAGGATTTCCATAGAACTAACTAAAAAAATAATTATTAACTTACTGGGAACATTTACTAAGGCTAATTAATTAAATAATACATAAATAGGACAGATTAGTGTTATTCAAACGTCCTAATATCAGATATAAAGTAGAATAATTACCATACCCTGTGGAATTAGATACTACCTGTGCTATAGCACCAAGAACACCAGACAGGCTACCACTAGTTACCCTGCTAGCCTTAGTGTCCGTCCCTTTGAGCCCCTGTACCCCTCAGAAGGATATTATTGGGATTCCAAAAGCTATAAATAAAGAGCTCTTTAGAGGATCTTGATGGGCAAAGACCCAGTTATATTTATATCCAGACACAGTGCCAAGGTAAAAAGTACTTATAAGAAATAATTAAGTGATTTATGGCTTAATCTGATCAATAATATCCGTTCTCAACCTCTTTTTATCAATCAAAACTGCTGAAAAACCTTATAAACCCAGTATACAGGTTTAACCCATCATTTCACGTCCCAAAAAGATACCATAAGGATTTAATAATATAACAGTGAGTTTTATTATACTTTCTCTGTTGTGGAAGCTAGGTTACAAGGCCCTGCCACTCCACCATGTATTTTATATACATATTATCTTTGGGCAAAATATCCTTTAAACTAAAGAGCCCAAAGTAACCAGGACAATGCGTTTTCATACTGAAATTACTGAAGAGAGGTGTTAAAGATCCCCAATACAATTGTGGCCCCTCTATCAAAATATTCAATAATCAATTTATTCATATTGATTTATAACAATAAACCATAACTAAACCAATTAACCTTGCAATAAGCTTAATCCAAATATTTTACGGATTTTTTCTGCATTTATTAAACAATATATTTATTATTTATTCTATCATCTCTGGTAGCTAAAGGATAGCAAGGTTCTTGGCATCCAGGAGGCTGACAATTGGGGTTCTGGCCGGGAAATATTCCATTTTATTATATTTAGTATCTTGGACCAGACATTTCACGTAGAAATATATCAAAGATAAATTTATCTGACTTTATAACCATGATTTATCATGAAATGTTTTTGCAATGGATTTAAAACCCAATGCAGAATCAATAATCTATTCTTTAAATATTTTCAAGATAAGAAAAGAAGAATATATTTAAAATTATAAACCTACTGGTTGGAAAGCTTTAACTCAAGCTCAGAAACTTTATATCTCTTCTGCAAGTAAATACTTAGATAAATGGCTTGAAAAAGAAGATCTTGAGAGGCGTATCAAATTTCAGGCCCTATTAAGGAAATATAAAGCTTGGAAGAAATACCTTATGAATTACTTTTTGAAATATAAAAGTAAGTATGTATTACCATATTATTTTTTTAAAAAAAAATATTAATATATTTTATTGACCAATAAAATAAACTTTTTTATATCAGTGATCCCTCCTGTACCAGAAACCACCGCCACTCAAATTGATTTATTGGATCAAGAAATCCCAGATATGTCAGGAAGCCCTGAAAATATTGATTGGGCAGGTGAAGACCTCATTGGAACACACCAAGAACCCGTAGGATTACCTACTAAGGATCAATTTAATCCCAATAAAGTCTTGGTAACTTTGAACATCAACTTAAGTGAGTTTTGAATAGAACTTACTTTTACGTATTTTTTCTGTAAAATACTTACAAACATTTTATTTCAAAATGAATAGACGGAACACAAGAGCCTAAGTGAGAATCCCCTCCTATGGATTTTTTCCAAAAGCTCTCAGTTACCGTGAGACCACCAATAAGGACAACCATGAAGGGACAGGAACCTGCAAATCAAATTTTGATGGAAAAGGAACAGCCCCAAGTACTTCTTCCCTCCCCCAACCTAGATGTGGAAAATTTAGTAGAATCAATCCACCCTCCATGTCAGCCTCCTGGATGTCAAGACCCTTGCTATCCTTTAGCTATCAGAGGTGATAGAGTAAATAATTAATATATGATTTAATAAATGCAGCAAAAATACGTAAAATATTTGGATTAAGCTTATTGCAAGGTTAAGTGGTTTGGTTATTGTTTATTGTTTTAAATCAATATGAATAAATTGATTATTAAATATTTTGATAGAGGGGTCACAATTATATTGGGGATCTTTAACACCTCTCTTCAGGGATTTTAGTATGAAAACACGTAGTCCTGGTTACTTTGGGTTATTTAGTTTAAAGGATATTTTACCCAAAGATAATATGTATATAAAATAAATCGTGGAGTGGAAGGGCCTTGTAGCCAAGCTACCATGACAGAGAAAGGATAATAAAACTCACTGGTATATTATTAAATCCTTTGTGTATCTGTTTGAGACGTGCACTGATGGGTTAAACCTGTATGCTGGGGTTATAAGGTTGTTCAGCAGTTTTAATTGATAAAAAAAAGGTTGAGGACAGATATTATTGATTAGAAGTAGCCATAAATCACTTACTTATCTTTTATTATTACTTGATTAGCTTTACACGGTGTCTTAATATAAATATAACTGGGTCTCTGCCCATCAATATCCTCAAAAGAGCTCTTTATTTATAGCTTTTGGAGTCCCAATATTTTCCTTCTGAGGGTTGCAGGTGCTCAAAGGGACGGACACTAAGGCTAGCAGGGTAACCAGGGGTAGCTTGTCATGTGTTCTTGGTGCTATAGGAAGGTTAGCATTTAATTCCTCAGGTTATGGGAATTATTCTACTTCATATTAGTTATTAGGACGTGTGAATAACACTAATCAATCCCATTTATGTATTTTTTAATTAATTATCCTTAGTAAATGTTCCCAGTAATTTAATAATTATATAAATAGATATTTCTACGGACATTTTGATGTCAGGTAAGTTCTCATTATGTATTATATAACTGGAGTAAAAGTCATGATATTGATTTTACCCCTTATTTTCAAGTTTCAAGTTTATTTACCAAGATAATTACTTAAAAATATAAGTCATTGGAATTAATGTTTTATTTTTACATCATTAGTTTCCTTGGAATATCACAAAGATATTGATGTCTATAAATTCTCATAAAAGTATATTAAAGTATTTTAATATAGTTTTAGAAGTTTTCATTGTCTTATTTCCGAAATTCTTGTTACTTTGAATTATATTAAATAAAAAATACGTATTAGGATCATTTATGTATTTTTATATAATATTATGTATTTTTAGACTTTCCACTATCCACGGAACATTCATTACATATGTTGAGTGTTCCCATGTAGGTTGTAGCATGTTTACGCGGTACCTGAGCCTCTCAGGCTGCCTGTCACTCTGTCAACTCGTAGTCCTGCGGCTGCGTACTTGTCAGAGGCCTGGGGCTGCGTAAACAACCTCGACGGAGTGACAGGGCTGTATCTCAGCCGCGCGCGGGTGCATTGGCTGCCGCGGCTGCGTGCAGGAATCGTGAAAAAACACATTTCCGCCCATAACTCCTAAAATATACACAACACCTCAATTCTGACTGAATTTTAGGTGTGAAACCTATATGTGACCATGTGTGTGAAATATTTAATTGGCCAAAAAGCTCAATAATGGAGCCGTAGTATTTTGGTTTTTTTCCTTAATTATTTAAAAATAAAAGGAGTTGGATTTCAAGAGTGGGGTCAGTGAGTGACCCTACCCAATTTTGGGTGGAAACTCCATTTCTGTAATAATATCTATGGCTTCCCTACTCCTTCTTAGGTTAATAATCATATAAATTTAATAAAATTTATATGATTGCATTCTCCTCCACCAGAGAACTTAGGTCATTCAGAAATTTGGGGTAACAGTTTGAGGGCTTGCTCCATCTCAGGAAAAGGACTAGGCCTAAAGTTGTCACTCCTATGCATTCCTAAAAAGAGTGGTGCATAAGGAGTAGTGGTTTGTCTGGGAGGTTTTGCTTCCTCTGTGGTACTCCCCAAGGGGTTGGTCAGACAGACTTTTAAGTCTCCAAGATCATTTTTGATTCATTCATATAACTCTGTCCTAGATATATTTGAAAGATATTCTGAAAAGGCAAAATTCTTCCCTAACCACAAGGAAGATAGTGCTATTGATGTAGCTTTACTGTTCTGGAATAGTATCATAGCTGATGTGGGTATACCCAAGATTATAATCAGTGACAGAGACTCCAAAGTCACCTCTGAGTTTTGGAGGAATCTACATGATATACTGGGTACTACTCTAGAATTTTCTACAGCATACCATCCCCAAACTGACGGATTAGCTGAAAGGATCATACAGACCCTAGAAGATATGCTAAGGAGGTTCTGTAGCTTTGGTCTAGAATACAAAAACTCAGATAGTTATTGCCATGATTGGGTAAGCCTACTCCCAGCCCTAGAAATGGGTTATAACAGCAGTAAACATTCTACTACCAAAGAAGCTGCTTACATACTAAAAAGAGGATGGATTCCAAAACTACCTAGGAATAAAATGAACTTTAACTTACTTAGCCACTATTCATCCAAAATCTCTTGACTTTAAGAATATGATAGATCTGGAAAATAATCATGCTCAGAAATGTGTAGAAGAAGCTGTTGAATACAACAAACAAAGATGGGACAAATCCCATAAAGAACCTGACTTTAAAATAGGAGATCAGATCTTGATATCTAAAACCAATTTCAACAACCTAGCAGGAAACAGAAAACTGAAACCAGCCTTTGTTGGACCATTTGGTATCAAGAAGATGCATGGCCAAAATGCTGTGGAAGTAATCTTGAGTGAAGAATTATCAAGAAAACATCCAGTATTTCCTGTTAGCCTAGTCAAACACTTTCAACCAAGGGAAGGCAGCAACCTCCCTCCAGCAATAATCCCAATAGAACCTGAACCTGTGAAAGAAAAAGGGAAAGTCAGCAGGATATTGAGAGATAAGAAAGAGAGAGTACAAGAAAAAAGATATCAGATTATACTTAGTAAGATACAAAGGAGAATCTGCAGACAAAGATGAATGGTTACCAGAAAATAATATACCTGATGGACCAATACATCTCAGGAACTACAGAGCCAGCAAAAGGATTTGAAACACACATGAATTTCATTTTCTCTCCCAACTTCCTCCAAATTTTTTTCAGATATGGCCATATCTTGGAGTGGGGGAATGCCAGCTTGCTACTATTGCAGAGCAAGCTGCAAAAGTAACAAAAATAATATAAAAAAAATAATAATACAATTAACCTAGGAACGAGTAGGAAAACCATAAATATTATTACAGAAATAGTTTCTCCACCAAAAATTAGGTAGGGTCACTCACTGACCCCACCCTTGAAATCCAACTCCTTATATTTTCAAATAATTAAGGAAAGAAAAACCAAAATAGTACGACTCCACTATTGAGCTTTTTGGCCATTTAAATATTTCACACACATTTTCACATATAGGTTTCACAACTAAAATTCAATCAGAATTGAGGTGTTGTTTATATCTTAGGAGTTACGGGCGGAAATGTGTTTTGTCACAATTCCTGCACGCAGCCGCGGCAGCCCACACAAAGCGCGTGGCTGAGATACAGCTCTTTCACTCCGACCAAGTTTTGTATTCAGCCCCAGGCCTCTGACAAGTACGCAGCCGCGGGACTACGGGTTGACAGAGTGACAGGAAGCCTGAGAGGCTCAGGTACCGCCTCAACATGCTACAACCTACATGGGAACTTTCTACATATGTAATAAATGTTCCCGTGAATAGTAGACAGTATAGAAATACATAAAATTATATAAAAATACATAATATTATATAAAAATACATAATATTATATAAAAATACATAATATTATATAAAAATACATAATATTATATAAAAATACATAATATTATATAAAAATACATAATATTATATAAAAATACATAATATTATATAAAAATACATAATATTATATAAAAATACATAATATTATATAAAAATACATAATATTATATAAAAATACATAATATTATATAAAAATACATAATATTATATAAAAATACATAATATTATATAAAAATACATAATATTATATAAAAATACATAATATTATATAAAAATACATAATATTATATAAAAATACATAATATTATATAAAAATACATAATATTATATAAAAATACATAAATAAACTTATACATATTTTGTATTTAATATGATGCAAAGTATCAAGAATGTCAAAAATAAGACAATTAAAACTTTTAAAAATATATTAAAATACTTTAATTCACTTTTATGAGAATTACTAGACATCAATATCCTTGTGAAATACTTAGAAAACTAATGATGTAAAAATATTACATGAATTCACATGACTTATATTTTTAAGTAATTATCTTAGTAAAATCAATTGGAACTCGAAAATAAGGAGTAAAATCAGTATTATGACTTTTTCCCAGTTATATAATACATAATGAGAACTTACCTGACATCAAGATGTCCTTAGAAATGTCTATTAATATAACTATTCAATTACTGGGAACATTTACTAAGGAAAATTAATTAATTAATACATAAACAGGACAGATTAGTGTTATTCACACGTCCTAAATGTCTATTATAAGGTGGAATAATTCCCATACCCTGAGGAATTAGATGCTACCCGTGCTATAGAACCAAGAACACATGACAGGCTACCAGTGATTACCCTTCTAGCCGTAGTGTCCGTCCCTTTTATCACCTAAAACCCTCAGAAGGACAATATTGGGACTCCAAAAGCTATAAATAAAGAGCTCTTTTGAGGATATTGATGGGCAGAGACCCCGTTATATTCATATCCAGACACCGTTCCAAGGTAATCGATTACTTATAAGAGATAGGTAAGTGATTTATGGAAGTTTCTGATCAGTAATAACCCTCCTCAACCTCTTTTTATCAATTAAAACTGCTGAACAAACTTATAACCCCAGTATACAGGTTTAACCCATCAGTACACGTCTCAAACAAATACCCAAAGGATTTAATAATATACCAGTATGTTTTATTATGCTTTCTCTGTTGTGGTAGCTTGCCTACAAGGCCCTACCACTCCACTGTGTATTTTATATACATATTATCTTTGGGTAAAATATTGTTTAAACTAAAGAGCCCAAAGTAACCAGGACTACATGTTTTCATATTGAAATGCCGGAAGAGAGGTGTTAAAGATCCCCAAAATAATTGTGGCGCCTCTATAAAAATATTTAATAATCAATTTATTCATATTGATTTAAAACAATAAACAATAACCAAACCACTTAACCTTGCAATAAGCTTAATCCAAATATTCTATGGATTTTTGCTGCATTTATTAAATAATATATTTATTATTTACTCTATCACCTCTGGTAGCTAAAGGAGAGCAAGGGTCTTGGCATCCAGGAGGCTGACAGTCTAGAATACAAAAATCCTGATGGTTTTTTCGATGATTGGGTAAGCCTTCTCCCAGCCCTAGAAATGGCTTATAACAGCAGTAAACATTCTACTACCAAAGAAGCTCCTTACATACTAGAAAGGGGATGGATTCCAAAACTCCCTAGGAATAAATTAAACTATAACCTAGCCACTATTTATCCAACATCTCTTGAATGTAAGAAGGTGATAGATCTGGAAAATAATCATGCTCAAAGATTTGTAGAAGAGGCAGTAGAATACAACAAACAAAGATGGGACAAATCAAATAAAGAACCTGACTTTAAAATAGGAGATCAGATCTTGATATCTACAACCAATTTCAACAATCTAGAGGTAACAGAAAGCTTAAACCAGCCTTTGTTAAACCATTTGTTATCAAAAATATGCATGGCAAAAATGGTGTGGAAGTAATCTTGAGTGAAGAATTATCAAGGAAACACCCATTATTTCCTGTTAGCCTAGTCAAACAATCTCAACCAAGAGAAGTTATAAACCTCCCCCCAACAATAATCCCAATAGAACCTGACCCTGTGAAAGAAAAAGGGAAATTCAGCAGGATATTGAGAGACAAGAAAGAGAGAGTACAAGGAAAAGATGTTAGACTATCTATAGTAAGATACAAAGGAGAATCTGCAGAATAAGATGAATGGTTACCAGAAAATAACATACCTGATGGACCAATACATCTCAGAAACTACAGGGCCAGCAAAAGGAACTGAAACACACATGAAGTTAATTTTCTCCCAACATGCTGCAGATTTTTTTCAGATATGGCTATATCTTGGAGTGGGGGAATGTCAGCTTGCTACTATCTCAGAGCAAGCTGCAAAAGCAACAAAATTTAAATAAAAATAATGTAAATTTAAAAATATAATTTATTAGAACTGGAAACCAACAGTATTCATATAGACAGTTAGAGACAAGCAAAAATCAAAGCAGAAGAAGGAAGATAAAAGAATAAAGGAAATGAATAGATACCAACAGTCCAGACAATCTTCAGTTAAGGTAAGAAAGGATAGACAGCAGAAGAATGGTGGAGGCAAGGAGAGGAAGACAGATGATGACTACAATATAGCTAGACTGTCAGAATCATTGGCCTTGGCAAGTAATGAGGATTGGGATCCTTACCAGGCAAAGACTTGAGGATTGTAAGATTTTATTCAGGAGAGTAATTCAAGCATTCAGGTGGAGTTGAGGATTTGGGTATTCAGATTTCAGCACGTGCAAGTATTGGGATTGTGGAATTATATCAGTTACAAAGAAACAGAAAAGAGAATAGAGAGAATATAAGGAAGGAAAGATAAAGAAGCAAAGGAAAAAGGAAATCCCCAAGAACAGAATCTATCCTCCCAAGACCATTCAACTCCCCTTGATCTGAGATTCATCCACCTCCCGCCACCAGGCCCCAATCCTCTCACCCCGGGGTAGGTCTAAGTTTACAGTGTCTTCATGGTGGGAGGATTGGAGTGTGCGCTTACACAAGACATAGAGAGTTCAAAAAAGGAAGATACTGATGGATTGACAATCTTAACACCCCCCGTGACTGGTAAGGGTAGGAGCCAAAAGACTATCAGTTGGGAATAGTGAATACTTTTCCTTGTAGAAGCTGTAGAGAGCTGATAGAAAAGGCTTTAGTAAGAGAATCCCCAATCATAAGCTGACTGGAGATTAGGTTCAGAGTGAATTCCCAATCCAAAAAATCTTTTCAAAATCCCTTGGTTTTTATATCTATGTGCCTTGATTTGGAGTGAGATCCAAATTTCTCAACCTTATCATCCAGGCCTTTGTTGTTGATGTACAGTGAGGGTTCAGGTTGTGAAATTTGAGAAATCTCACTGACAAGATGTTTGATCCATTTGAGTTCAAGATAACAGTCAAGTAAGTCATTCAATTCTGATTTGGTGGATGAGTAGGTAATGTTTTGCTGACAAGTAGAGTTCCAAATAACTGGGCTTCCATAATGGAATATGATATATCTGTCTTGGGATTTGCAAAAGGCTGAATCTTCTCCCCAAGTAGCGTTGCTAAAACTTTAGAATACTTCTTGTTTGGGATTGTATTTGATAGTAAGTTTGAAGTCTTGAGTTTTCTTGAGATATTTCCATACCTTCCGAACCTCTCTCCAGTAACTCATACCGGGTTTGGCATTGAATCTAGCCAGGCTAGAAATGGAGAAGCAGATGTTGGGTTGGGTTTTGTCACACAACCACCCCAAGTACTATAGGGCAATTCTTAGATGATCGTGAGTGCAAAGGAATGCCAAGTGCAAGGGCAAGTGCAAATAGCAAGAATCAGTTGCAAAGTGCAAACTTGGTTATGCCACTCAACAAATGGCGAGAGGAATGGAATTTGTTCCGAAGAAGGAAACTCAACCTGATTCCAATGTGATAACTAGGTTGTAGCAAAATGCGAGAACGTATGAAATTAACTAACTGAGGAGACAATCATCAGGCAAGGGGATAGCCCTTATAAGGTAATCCAAAGTGACTAGATAAAACCTGGTGATGAGCTAACTACAGTTGAAGCGGTGAGGCAATGAATGACAGGAACGGGATAGGAAATGAAGCAGTAGTACAGATTGGAGGTCATAGCCTAAGTGCAAGACAATAGAATCTGAGCGTACAATTTGTATGACAAATTGGGACAGGAGAGAGTGACATTGAAGGTAATGCAAATGAGAAGTAATAGTGTATGCAGGGTAGGGACTAGTCCAATTGCAAAGTATACAGTAATGATGGCTTAGTTAGACGTAGATGCGAACTAACAAACAATGCATGACCAAAGATGGAATTCCAAGGCTGTTGATTGGCCAGGGAAGGAGATTGGATCTCATAATGGATGGCCGACCGGTATGGAGTTAACCGCGAAGTTTTCAAGTATATACTTAGTTGGTTGCCAAGATTGGAAGGTCAGCGCGAGCCAGAGGAAATAGAGGATTGCACCATTGATTTTGTGCTTTTATTTGTGTCATGCTTTTAGACTGAGGTAGTTGATACTGAGGAGAGGACATGTTGAAGTGATGAAGACAATAATCCCTAAGTGCAAAGCGTTACAGGTTTATTGAGAGAGATGATTGAGTAGTCCAATGGCCAACCTATAGTTACTGTTTAGTTGACAGAATTTTGCATGATCATCGTCTGTGGCGGGTTTGAGGTTGAGATTTTGCGTCGGGGCAAATGTGGGTCTTTGCAAGAAAATAGACCAAGTTCCTCTAACCCTTGAGTGATATGGTTAGGCTGGCTTAAAAGAATTTTGTCCTCCTTCGTCCCCAAGAACATTCCAAGTATGGTATTGGGAGGATGACAAGATGAATTCTTGAATCAAATCAGAAAATTAGATTCAAAGTCATTGGAGTTACCCACATGTATCAGATTGTCTACATGAAAGTAAACAATCTCTTTAGTCTTGTGGTTGATATAGAGACATGAATTGCTGGTAGACTCTTGGTATCCTTGAGACTTGATCCACAAGGTCAACGTTTTGTACCAATTCTTAGGGGATTGTTTTAGACTGTAGAGTGATTTTTTTAATTTTAGATATACAGAATTTCTATTTGATCCTTCTGGAGTTCTGAAGATAACGGTTTCTTCAAGAGGGGCATGGAGAAAAGTACCTTAAACATCAAATTGGGTTACTTTCATTTTTTTTGAAACTGTATCAGAGAGCCAATTGGAGAGACCCAATCTTTCCAGTTGGTGCCCAGGTGTTGTTATAGTCAACTCCTGGGACTGGATCAAAGCCTTGAATGCAGAGTCAAGCTTTATATTTGACTGGCTCCCTGTGGCAGTTCTCCTTCACTTTGAAAACCCACGTATTATTTAGAATTTTATTTGGAGTTTCATATTAGTCTTCCCAAACTTCCTGGAGTTCTATCACCAGGGCCAAATTGGGGTCTCTGGCTGACCAGTGACATGAAGTCACTATATGTGGCCAATGTTGTCTCAAAATATAAGTATCAAAAGTTTCACCATGAAAAGGCAATGATGGATTCTGTGATTCACCATAACATATACCGGGTTGATTGTGGATATCACCTTGATGGAAAATAAAAGTCAACTGGTTTTCACCTTGGTTAAAAGTCAAATTCAGTCTGGTTTCACCTTTGGGGAAAATGAAAGTCAAACTGATTTACCCAATGATCAACTTTGTTTTCAGGATCACATCACCAGAAAAAAAGCAATAAATTTGAATATTTTCAAAATTGTAGCACTTTTTTTTTAATTGCATGTGCAGTTTTTTTCAATTTTATTTTCATTTACTCATAAGTGAATGTCACCCCAACAAAAAAGCAGTGGATGTTTCACAGGGTGAAATTTGAATTTTCACACAACTGTTTGTACATGCGTTTCACAGGAAAATGTTGTGAATTCAAGGTGGTTTTCACCTGATTTTATTGATTTCATAAATGCCCATAAAAATATCAAAATGATTTTTATAATTCCAAATCTGTTGATTGGAGCAAAACTAATATAGAAAGGCCATCTTGTTCAGACAGCGCAGCATGAAAATCAATATCACCACAAGTTATGATCTGCCAATTATTGGTTGCTCTTACTTGAAATACATTCAGATGTTCCCAACTTGAAAGGAATTGTGTATTTGTTTCAAAAAAGTTGATAAAAATATAAAAATCAGGGAAATCATGAAGAGGATCAACAATATTGATAATTTTTGTAATCTTACCAAAATGTGGAGTATTATCTAGATAAAAACAAACAATGCTATTGCCCATATGTTTATTGTGTGTGGTGAAGGTTGAATTCTTCCAGTTAAGATGATGGTGGTATCTCCACCATGGGGCATGAATTAGTTGGAAAATCATGATCAATCCAGTTAATATGTGTTTTTACCTTCCTCAAATGATCAAGGAAATCGGTTTAATCTTTCCTTTTGGCCAGATTTGTTTTTGAATTAATCTGATTATCATTTGCATCTTTGCTTTTTTAATATGATGTCATAATTCTTACTTCTGGGGGGGCCTCAGGGTTGTTCAAAATGTTCTTCAAGTTTTTAGATTGGGAGAATCTCTGAAAAAGAGTCAAGGGTATATTTTCTGCAATCAGAAAGAAATGAAAATTAGTTTTTTGTGATTAATATGATTCAAAATTTGAGCTTATCTTGTACCTGTTGAATTGTTATGTTTAATACGGGAAAAAAGCCCATTTATTCCTTCATATGCCCATGTGGCAGAACAAGGAGCAGGACCCCAATGCATGAGGAGCTCAGGTATATGTGTGGAAAGGTGATGGTTTGGTTTGGATTTGCATGCAGGAAAAAGCTTCTGACAACTATTTTGGTATTTTGTCCAATGCTTGGTAAATTCTGGAGCAGAATGTTGAGTAACCACCCAACTGGTAGCTATTTTGAGTGCGCTCACAAGGTGAAAAGTGTTTTCAACAATATCTGCAGGAAGTGGATTTCCCCCTTTGTCCCTTGCTATAAATAAAAGGGGAAGATAAAGTTTATATATCAAGAGCCATTCTGCAGCTTTCAAGCTTCCATGAGCAGCCAAACCAAGATTCTTTGGCACCCTGGTCCAGCTGGAGGGAATGGGTGTCCTTTCAATCAGGTTTTGGATTTTGTTCAGAGTTTGTGAGTAAAATGTAAATGTTGGAATGATTTTGCCATCAAACCCTTCAGAGTGAAAATAATAGCTAGTGATGCTTGATATTGGAACATATTCCAAATCATCATTATATTGATTACTGGGTCCTGAGGTGTGAAGAATGTTGGCACTCCTTTCTAAATAGGGAGTGGTGGTATTTTTCTGATTGTTGGAAATATTTTTGCGGCGGGTTTTGGGTAGGCTCTGAAGATCTGGAATGGCCTCCCTCCTCAGATATCTCACCTCTCTTGATTCAATGTCTTTATTTAGTATTTAATTTTCATTTTCACTTTCACTTCTGGAGAGTGTGTCACTACTGGAAAAAAATTCCTTTTTGCTCTTGTTCTTCTTCCATGTTGATTCTGGCAGGCAGAGTTTATTTTTTGCATGATCTTTCAAAGCTCCAAGGAACATATTGTGCATCACATCAAGATTTATAATCTTAGTTGCATCCCAATAAGGCAGCTCTTCAAGGATTGAATATCTCACACCTGTTTTTCAAAAGACTTCCTCATGTGCATTGATTGAGGGTGCGTGAAGCCATTTATGGACACTTTCCTTGTGGTCCTTCAAGTTGCAATTTGGGAACAGGAATGGCTGAACAACATCCATTTGGGATTTTTCAATATTGCAGAAATTGCAAAACTTGGTTCCTGCATGACTTGTGAAACCAGTGAGCTTCCTCATAGCTAAAACATCAGCAATTACAGTCAAAATGGCAACTCTGATGAAGGATCAATTTGTATTTAGAGATGTTTTTGAGAATAAAATACCATTCCAAAGTTCTTTTAGTTCTTCAAAAAGGGTTTGTAGGAGATAGTTCAACTGGGGTCCGGTAGGCTCCTTGGGTCCAGGTATTATTCCAGCAATATATAAAGTTTCTGGTTGGTGATGTTTTTCAGGAGGAAGATTGAGACAAACCAAGACTATTGATCCACATGCCTGCTTGATTTGCCAAATTCATTGAACCAATCGACGTAAAGTGTAAAAGCCAAATGTTCCTTTTTTGAAAGGAAGCATTCTGATTCACCAATTCCTTTGAATCTTTTCCAAACAAAACCATCCCAAATATGGGTAATGATATCCCTTGGTGATCTTTCCAGGTGAGCAGAAAGATCCTTTTCAATTCCATTGCATTGCAAAAAACTTGCTAGCCATGCCTTAAAAGGTTGGTACACAAATGTTTTCCTAGGGGAGAACTGTGATTCAATAATTTCTTTCATTTTTGGATTTTTTTTTGATGATTTCTTCATTTGCCCAATTGATTCTTTACATGCTGGAATGAATTGGCCATAATTGAGATGTCTAGTAAACTTTATTTGTTCATTCTTGATGTCCTTCACCAATGCAGGGAGAAAGAAACATTCTGGACAGCAAGCATATATATTCAAGGTGGGTTTGACATTCAGGTATTCAAAAACAGTATCCATATTTAGGGGGTTTGTTAATTGAATATTTGGAGAGTGATTTAGAATGGTCTGCTTGTGCAAATTCAATGCAAACAACAGAAATCTGGATGCATCCCTGCTAATACAATGTTCAAGATTCAAAATAGCGGATATCACTAGAGAGAGCACAAATGGTCTTTCATTGAGTCTCCAAGGGATTGGAGAATAATTTGACGTATCAAAGATGACTGAATCTGAATGAGAGTCGGAGGAATGAAAAGCTGAAGCAGAGGTGCTCTGTAATTTGTTTTTTTTGGATGACCTTGGTGCAATGCTGGAAACTTCAAAGTATTTCTGATTTTATGGATTCCTGGGTGGAGTGATTTTGGTTTTTTATCTTCTTGCTATGTGATGTTGATACTGGGCAGTTGAAAAAGCCAACCCAGGTCTCATCCCATGAATTTTCATGTGGGTCTTGGAATTAAAATCATCACATTGGCAGATGATGTGCTTGTTTTGTGGTGACATGCTAATGAATAGTTCTTACTAGTGTTGGGTTTATTTTCTTTCCAAATGGTAATCCAAACAACCTTAATGGGGGAATGAAAGTAGACAAAGTAGACATCTTATATAGAAGTGTCCTGATGCATTTCAGTGAACAATTTCATCTCAAAATTGTAACCAAAATCAAGTGGATGAGTCTTGGAACTTAGCAAGCAGGGCTTTTGGTGCAGGTTTGAAACATGTTTTGCAAGAAGCTTCAAAATTTTAAATTACAAATGGTAATGCAGAATTAAAAAAAATAGGACAGAAAACAAATCATAGCGTTTGAATTGTTGCATCAGTAATATGAGCCCCTCTTGGAAGATTGAAAACTCGGTCTCCATTGGGATGAGAATTCATCCAGTATTCACTGAAGTCAAGCACAATGAACTTAGCAAGCTCAAATCTTTTTACGCGGCAAGGAACAAATCTATCTGCAGAAAAGAAAGTCTTTTGAATTATGGAACAGATGTACGTGTTGGTTCTTTTCCATATGGGTTCATCAATGTTGTTGGCTTCAAGTTCATTCAGCTTGGAAACAATGTAAAAGAGTTCAAGGCAACTGGAGGCTGGTAAATTTCTGTAATCACTACAACTCAAAAGAATCCCACAAATTCCTGAAACACAATAAGCAGCCAAGAGGTAATAACATGGCCTTGAAGTGTGCTCCTTGGGAATTTGATCAAATTGGGAGGTATAATGCTGAAGAAATTGTTCTGACCAATTGATTTTGCACCTGGCTTTTAATATGTAAAATGAAATCAATAGATGGTAGACATTATCAACCAGCCTGTCTAGAACCTTTAAATCAATTTTGATACTTCTTTCATTGGATGATGCAGTGGAATAAGTGATTTTGGAACTGGTGCTATGGCTGGTAAGACATTGTATGAAATACTGTATCATTGCTACCTCTTGTGCCAAGTCATCATTTGGGTTGGTTGGAGCTTCATATGCTGTTAAAGGTGTTATATCCTTAGAAACAAGTGCAATGGACTGGAAAAAGATTTTTGCGCAATTGTTCTGTTGATGCTTGGTAGGATGGAACAACATATTGAGCAGTGTAATTAATTCATGACCCAGTAAATTTGATGGAGCAGTGTTATTTTCTATTGTGGGAATGTTCCAAACATCTGGTTTCAAGAGTGGTTCATTCAACAATTGCTTGAAAACATTGATTCCTGATTGCAATCAAAAGAAAAAATAATTCAAATCAACATTGAGGGTTTGATTCAAAAGTAAAGGTTCAACAGACCATCATCCAGCATTTTCTTTAACCACTGTTTGATACCAGTTTTAGTCAGTGTACGGAATCGAATCATTGATGGCAGGGTATCAGTGGCGCTGCTCATTGGCTGGAGTTTATTTTTTCACATGGTGTGAAGCTTGACTACAGATTCATGTGCCATGGAATAAGCATCATGGAGGAGTGTTGTAGAGTAAAGTTGAATTATAGGAAGGATTGCATCATTGTGTTTCATGAATGTGGTTGATCCATTGGATTGTTGGCTAGGTTGGCCTTGGGAAGATTCTGGCAGTGTGGCAGGTTGAGCATTGGCTGTTGGAGGTGGATTGGGCTGCAACTTGCATGCAGATTGGAACTGGGAATGTTGGTTTGTTTGGTTTTCAGAAGTTGCTGTTGGTATTGCCAACAAAGGATCAGATGTTGCAGGGTGAATAGGTTGAGGCTGGGGCTGATGGGGAACTTCACCGGGAAGTTGGAGCATATCAGGATAGATGGTTCCAGGTGGTGGGGGTGGCCAATGTTCATTTGTGGTAGAGCTTTGAAAGTTGGGTGGAAAGGATGCCCCAAAATCAAACATTTGGACACTAGGTTTGGGATTGTCATCAGTTGTGATCTGCTGGCTTTCAGGCAAAATGATATTGTCATTTGTTGTGCTGGAATTTGATGTGAAACAATGCCGTCTTTTGGAAGGCTGGAGAGTATATTTAGATTGATGAGAGCGTTTAGATAGCAGATTTCCAGACCCTATCTTCACCTGCTCTTCAACTGGCAGATCCTGACCAATTGACACAACTTTGAAAGGCAAGAATTATTGGTTATCATAGGATGATTGGAGAGAAATGGATTTCAAGAAATGTGCTCACCTCTATTGGATTCATCTATGGCATCCATAGCCTTTTGTGCATGGTCACAAACTGACCTGGGCAAGGTCTTATCATTGTGGGCTTTTTCAAATTGGTGTTGCATTTGTTGGATGTTTTCAAGAAACTCTGCCCGGGGAACTACAGAGATCTCCGACTCATCTAGGAAGGTCCCTGTCATTGGTGGAGGTGGGGGGGCTGAAAAAGGTTCAAGATTGGATCTTTGATGTGCTTCTGGTTGTGGCCAGTGGGGTGCAGGAAGGTTGGTAGATGTTGGATTTTGTTTGGCTGTTGATGATTGTGGTTGGAATGTTTCATTTGCCAAAAGTGGCATGGTAGGTGGGAAAACGGGATTTGATGATGGATTCAAAGGAGCAGTGTTTGGGGCAGTGAAGAGTTCAACTGATTCAAATGTTAACAAGTCTATGAATGATGAATTATCAGCAAAAAGGTCAGTCCATTTTGCATGACCAGGGTTTTTAATGATGCGTAAAAGGTAACACAGTCAGTGGGAGTCAAACCCACATATGCCCATTGCATGCAGGATTCTCTAACCATTGAGCTATAACTGCTTGGTGCGAGGTGTACATCATAACACCCCCCCATACACCAAGCACCCACTTAGCACGCCCTTTTTACCCCATAGTCATGTGTCTTTATTCAATTTTATAGCATGATATTTGGTGTGAATCAGGATGCTACAGCTGCAGTGCTGGGCTCATAACCTGTAATGACGGGGAAAAGGTAACGCAGTCACTGGGAGTTGAAACCACATCTGCCCATTGCATGCGGGATGCTCTGACCATTGAGCTATAACCGCTTGGTGCGAGGTGTACATCACAACAGGGTTAATTTCTGGGATCTGGGTTGAGTAACCTGGCTGGGCAAGGTCACTAGCTAGGAGATCATTTGTTTCAGGGTCAAATAGATCACCAACATGAGGAGAGAGATTTCTATTGGTTTTTTTTTTTCAAGTGGCAAATTGCATTGCGCATGGACCACTTTGGATATGCATAAAATCTGTGTGATAGGTACAAGGAGTCTCAGAAGCCATGACACAGCTTTGATCATATAGCAGCATGATGAGGCCAGAATAAGGAGAGGAAGAAGGGAAAAGGAAAAACAAAAGAAGGAGATAAAAGCAAGGAAAGGATATGGGAAAGGCTAGACAAGCAGGGTTGTTCAGAAACAGGGGGCTATGGTGTGTTACATTATTAGGGGGGGTTATTTGTTTGTGGTGGCGCTGGGTTCTCTTGCTCCTGTAGGGATTTGAATCTGTTCGAGGCCCTTATATATTGTTCCATAGCCGTCCATGGTTTCTTGTGTCGTAGGGCGGAGCTGAGATTGCTGGGGTTTTAGAGTATTTTGTCTTGCCTTAGGTTCTTTCTCAAGGTTTGCCGTTGTATTACATATGCAGGACAGAAGTGGAAAAAGTGAGTCACCGTCTCTCTGTGGTATCTACACTTTGGACAGGAGGGGTCTGCTACTTTCCTTATTTGGAAAAGGTAACCATTCAGGCTACAACATCCTGAGTCAAGTTGGTTCAGGATGGCTGACGCTTGGATGCCGACGGGAGCAATGTTGTGTTTGAGGCGGCAGGATGGGGTGAGGCAACCCTCTAAGATCCGTGTCTTTGCCTTCTTGGCGCTGCTGTAGATTGGGAAAGGCAGAGCTTGGCCGAGGTCGATTGCTTTGTTGGCTTCCACATCTGCAATTTTGTTTCCCTGAATGCCCAAGTGGCCGGGGCACCATACCAGGGCAATTTTGATTGATGGATCCAAGCTTGACCACAGCTGGAAGAGCTTGTCAAAAGTTATTGTCCCGTCTTTGCTGACCGCATATCCATTGTTCGTAAGATGACTCCTTGGTTGTCGGTAAAAATATTGAATTGTTGAAACTTTCCAGGCATGGATTCCTTGATCAGTTGGAAAGCTGTGTAGAGCCCCAGCGTTTTGCATTTGTGGTTTGAATGAAGGAGTTGCCGCCCTGTGGAGAAGCAGACAGATTCATCAGTGTTTTGAAAATAAACTGCTGCTCCCCCCCTTTATCTATTTTGTAAGACCCATCCGTGAAAATCATGGCTTTTTCTGGCCCAAGGTGTTGTATAAGGGAGTTCATTGAGACGATTGCGTCCTTCTTTGAGATGCCCAGGTTGAGGTAGTTGGTGGTAGTTGGTTGGGCACATGGTTTGGCACTTAGTTGTAATTCAATCATTTTGACATGCATTGATAGGAACTGTTGGATTTCTTCATTGCATATTGAGTTGTTGACGGCTGAGCTGGCCAGGGGGCGGCTTGCATTTAGTTGAGCAATGAGGCTGTTTTTGGTGTCAATCGGGGCACCCCCCTGTGTCAGTTTCCTGGCATAAAAGAGGAAGGCTGCTTTTTTTGTGGCCTCCATGAGGGGTCTATGGGAGTAGTTCCTGTCAAGCCAATTTTTGTCAGTGGTTCTAAAAATCCTTTTACAAATCTGGCACATTCTTGATCCAAATTTGTCATTGCTGCCTGTATTCTGGTTAGATTTTTCTTTTGGGCCCATACGTGCGCTGCGTATGTTACCCTGGGGGTCAGGACTGCATTTATTAGTTTTGATTGGTTTTCCTCAGAAAGACCCCAGCGAGAGTTTCCTAGTCTGTTCAAACTTTGTAGCGTCAGTTGGCCTTTTTGAGTGAGGTTGCCAATGTGTTGGTGGAATGATAATTTGTTGTCGATGGTAACTCCTAGCCATTTGAAAACGTCAGTAAAGGCCACAGGGGTATCCCCAAAGACAAAGGGGGAAGTGGTTTGGGGCGGGGTTCTGGCTTTGGATAAAATCATCACTTGGGATTTAGCTTTGTCAAAGACTGCTGCGTGTTTCCTCCCCAAAACCAGGGAGAGCTTGGCCAAGTTGTTCATGCGTTGAAGAGCGTCGTCCAGGTTTTTTTCAAGCCGCAAGGTGAACAATGTCATCCATGTATCCTATTGTTGTGGTTTCAAGCGGTGCGGCATCCAAGAGCTGTAAGAGATGTGATTTGTACAAAATGTATAGAATGACAGAAAGGGGGGATCCTTGGGGGAGGCCGCAAGGGATTTGTCTTGGTTCTGACACATAGTCATCAAGGCACATTTTGGTTGTGCGGTTTGAGAGGAAATCCCGGATGATGATCCATAGATACGTTGGGCATCCTTTTGATATTAGGGTATGAACAAGTCTGGTTGGATGGACCGTTGGGTACGCCAATTGGACATCCAGAAATAGGGCAACTACCAACTTCCTTTCAGCCCACTTGTCTCGGGTCCAGGAGTCCAAAGCTAATATGGCATCCTTGGTGCCCACACCCCTGCGTCCTCAATTTTTGTGCAAGTGTCCATTGTAGCATGAGTGGCACTGCCACATGCAAGGTGGTTGCACCAGAATCTTAGTGTTTGGATGTATGAATCCAAACAGGGACATTTCAGTAGCATTCCTGAAGTCACCATCAACCTAATCAGTTCTGGTGAACTGAATGCCAAAGGATTTAGGAGATCTATGATCTGAGTATATACTACGTCTAATTATTTCTCTAGGTCAAAATCTCAGATCATCAAATTCTGATCCATATTTATCTAGTTTACAATGAAATTCAGAGGGAGGATGAGCAAAGTGAAAGAACTAGACTATAGGGTTGGATGATTGAACTTGGGATGGATCCATGGTGATTGAGTGCGTCAAAAGCTGATGACAGTCAACCTCTTTCACACACACACACCTCCTTCATCAATCTTCTTCTATCTAGATCAGACTGACTCTCCAAGCAGACCGTGTATGCAATGGGCCAGGATGGTGCTGGGGGCGGGAGGGTAGGAGCTTGGAGGAGATGCGGTGTAAGATAGGATAGGATGGCTCCTGAAGCTCTTTCCTATCGGATATACATATACTAGCGGTATCGATCCTCGTACTCCTCCTCCTCCTCATCATGATCATCGTCAGGATGAGTGTGATGTAACCAATCTGACTTGATCTGAGGCTTGAGTCGTCAGATAGTTATGTGTGAATATATGTATACGTACTACCACCTCTTGGGTGAGTTTTGGCTAGTTGAGGGTGAGTCTGACTGGCTTGTTTTGATCAGATTGGCGGGCTTGAGACGGTCATGAGCTGGGGCGGGGGAAGGCCGCGGGCAATGGGGGCAGCTTCCCGCCGCGTGTGGGAGTTTATCACCCCCCAGCTAGCTGCGAGCGAGGGGGGAACCATCCCCACCTGCTACCTGCGACCGAGGGGGGGAAGGCCGCGGGCGATGGGGGCTGCTTCCCGCCGCGTGTTGCAGCTTGTTCACCACCCCCCCCCAGCCAAATGCAATGCGAGCGAGGGGGGATGGCCGTGGGTGATGGGCGCGGGCTAGCTGCCAGCGAGGGGGGAACCGCCCCCCACCGGCAAGCTGCAAGGGAGGGGGGAACCGCCCCCCACCTTCTAGCTCCGATCAAGGGGGGGAGGCCGCGGGCAATGGGGGCAGTCTCCCGCTGCATGTGTGGCGGCTCGTTCATCACCCCCCCCCCCATTGGCTAGCTGCGAGCAAAGGGGGAAGTTCACAGGCAAGGGGGTGAAGCCCCGCAGCAAGTGTGGGATTTCATCACCCCCCCACCACCCAGCAATCAAGGGGGGGACAGTCGGCTGTCAGCAGCAATGGCAATGGCTGCCACAATGTCCGAGCTGTTGCCCTGCCCCATTCAACCCGCTCTAAGGAGTGCAAAGCTGCAGCTGTATCCTGACTCATGACATTTCAGGATAAAATGGCAGGTGCGCTTGAGTGATGCTCATGACAGGCTCAAAAACAGAGTCAATGATGAATGCTTCCACAGGCTGGTGTACCCCATTGACATTAATATAAAAGGATGCATCTACTTGCCTTGCCTCTTTGCAACATTCTTCCCCTCAAACATTTAAATTTTGAAATAAAGGATCCGTCCACTACTCCCTTGACAAAAGTTAATAATCCCATTCTTCACTTATTCCATGTTTCCCTAAAAGGTGCTTTGGTTTTTCCACCAAAGCATGCCGGAGATTGAATGCCTTGCATGAATGCGTCCATTAAGGAAACCATTCAAAGTGCTTTCTAATTGATGATGGTATTTGATTGATTGGGCTGTGGCCGCGCCATGCCTGAAACATCAATCCTTTTGTTTATTTTCCCCTTGTTTTTTATAATGTCACCATATCATTCCAATAAAATACCCACGACAGGCATATGAGCAAAACTAATTGACATTCTTTTCTTGATTGGCGGAAAAAAGAAGAATGTCATTGCTCAGTAGCAGCCCTTGAACGCCGTGCACTGAGACATCAAGAAAACAATGAAATGCAGAGGATTAAGACAGAAAGTCCAGCTCAGCATCACGTCCATGTACACTCCATGAGTGTGCATCCACCACAGAGAAACTC
The DNA here is from genome assembly GCA_025617555.3 of Puccinia polysora. Taxonomy (NCBI): domain Eukaryota; kingdom Fungi; phylum Basidiomycota; class Pucciniomycetes; order Pucciniales; family Pucciniaceae; genus Puccinia; species Puccinia polysora. The sequence continues at coordinate 3,991,839 of CM062638.1, read as the reverse complement.
TGCAAAACATGTCATTGTCACACCATTCCCTGAGAATAGCTACAATAATGGGAACCGACAGAAATCATATAAACAGGCCTCAATTGAAATGCTCCAGCATTTACCGGGATTGTTGTTTTCTTGAAACCAACCCAACAACCGGGGGTCCATTCAATGTCCAGATGTGCATTCAATCCACCATACACAGGAGGCACTCCAATGTTACAGGTATATCAGGCCACCAGGGCCTGCTGTTGTGCATGTGAATGGAAAAAAGGAAATCGGCCTAGTAGTAAAATTTACTCAATGGAGGGATATGAGTCCGGTTGAATATGCTGACCTCCGCTTTGTCACCACCACCCTTGTTCAGTTGGGATCTTTCTATGGAAACCAGAAAAATGGCTCCTTCTTGTCAGGGATCATGAAAGCATTTGGTTGGCGTCCAGTTTATGGCTATCATGGAGAAAATGCTGGTAAATTTCAAATCATTGTAATTGGCTATATCATATTGGCTGACAAACAATTGTCCCAGGCCAGTATGTCCCAGTGCCTGCTTCAGTAAACACAAACCAGAAACATGTACATTGGATTAACCTTGTGAACTGTCTACCAAGGATCAAAAAAATATTGGGGAATTGGTTCAAAACCATGGCACCAGGTTTCCACAGGAAATCTATTGATTGTCCATATTGAACATCAAACAGGGCTTTGATGTTCAATATGGACAATTTTTATTTTGAACATCAAAGCCCTGGTGTCTATGGGCAGGTTCCCCTGTCTCCTGAAAAATACCACAGAAGCCACCATAAGCCATACCACTGATGTTGTTATCAATATGGGCTGAATTATAAAATTCATTCCAAGTGGCAGTTAAATTGCCAGCAAAAACTTCTTCACCGGCAGACACATATTCTCTAGATGCAAATCCTGGTATTGAAAATTGATGAATTTGATCAATAGATTGCCTGTGGAAACCTGGTGCCATGGTTTTGAACCGATTCCTCAATATTTGTTTGATCCTTGGAAGACAGTTCACAAGGTTAATCCAATGTACATGTTTCTGGTTTGTGTTTACTGAAGCAGGCACTGGGACATACTGGCCTGGGACAATTGTTTGTCAGCCAATATGATATAGCCAATTACAATGATTTGAAATTTACCAGCATTTTCTCCATGATAGCCATCACCTGGACGCCAACCAAATGCTTTGATGATCCCTGACAAGAAGGAGCCATTTTGCTGGCAGCTTCTTGTGCCAATTTGAAACAAAAAGTAACATCTCAATCCTCCTTGCTTCAATCCAAGCAGCTGGATTGGGGCTCAATATTACATGTGCTTCTGTGTGTATTCTAACGGTATGTATGCTTCCCACAAGCATTTTGGAAAATTGGAATGACAGTCTCAATCAGCATGAATGTTGCCACCAGGAGCCCCATTGGACCCCAAATTTTGAAGCCCAAGCTTTTGACCTTCTGCACAGAATTGGTCAAAACAAAAATGCTCAAGTATTACATCTCATTAACACAGACTCAATACAGACCAAAATTCAAATGGCAAGCTTTTTCCTTTCAACATAAGTTTTAAACTTGATTTATTGACTAATTTTGAAAACACATGAATTACATAGGTGCAAAGGCGTAAGGAGCAGCTGGCACCATAAGTTTTTTGATCATGAATCTCTAAAAACTTGCACGTATCTTATGATTCTGTCTGATATATCAGGTCAACCATTTTAACCACAACCCGTTGGAGGGAGTTATTACAAGCTTTCTTGAACTGAAATCATTCGCAAAAATACAAATTTATATCAAGGGTGATATTTATTATAGACTAAGGCCTTGTGGAAGTTGAGGGTTGACCATCCTCTTTCATGATCTTGGTTTTTGTGATTTCAAGGCTCTCCCTTGTTGGAGCTGTCAATGTGGCCAACCAAGAAGGGTTTTACACTTGTAGTGCTTTATTCTCTGGTATAGGTGGATTCTCTTCATATTTAGTACCATCTTCTCTGATAATGAAGTTTGTTTGTTTTCTGATTTTTCCTATTCTTGCACCCACTCGTATTTGATGGTATATAACTTTGACCATGTTGGAAAAGGAATCTGACCTCCATTCAAGTTTTGTTTGGTGATGCTGTGTCACTTGGCCAACTAAAACTTCCTTGGTGTCAGAGCATATGGCCTGGTGATTGAACTGTGCTGCCAGCTCAAAATAACCATTTTCATCACACCACATCTGCCTTCTTTAATCAAGCTGTGATTTATTATGAATAGACTCAGTGGCCCTTCATCAATTCAGAATGCTATCAGAAAATTTCACTCACTCTTTTCCTTGTCTTGAGGGCACGTACCTTGGCTTTCTGATGCTCCAAAGCCTGTTCACCAGATCTTTGCACCAGCTTCCATTGAGACTGCAGGTGTGAAACATACCTTTCAAGGATAACTGACACAACTGCATGAGTGGCATGATTGGGGGACCACAGGTACATATTATATTCCCCCAAATGCAGGGCCATGTCAAGTGTCCTGAAAAACAGCAGGTCCATGAGCTTTTTGAATGGATGCTTCCATGAGCTTTTCCAATCAAATGTGAAAACTGTTAGCCCAAGCTCCCGGATTTGGGTTTGGACCAAACTTTTGTATGCTTTTGTGTTGTTATTGATTTTTGCAGGGGCTTTTGGTGTAGGCTGAATGAAAATGAGACTCTTTGAACATTGAACTGCAAGGTCCCTCTCATCTTGTAGTGGTGGTGCAGGTAGGTTTGGGAGGTCAGTTCCTTCCACATCCATGAGGAGCCTGGCATGTTGATGGAAAATTGTCTTCATTATTTCACTTCCATCTGGAATCTGTCCTCTAAGTTCCTCCATACTCTCTTTTTGGGTTTGAAGTTTGGCTGATTGGGCTTCTTTCCTCCAAATTCCTCAATGTTGACGTGCTCTAGAGTCTGCAGCATAATCCTCAGCTTTGACTGGGTCCACTAAAGTTTGTGACATCACATTCAATTTTTTTTTCAAAAAACCAGGAATACACTACAAAAAAACTTGCCCTGATCATTGGATAAATGTTCATCTTGAATTTGAATGTTGTTCATTGATTGTGCTACAAGCCAAAATAATAATTAGAAAGTGAAATAATGCACAAAATTATTTTTAAACCAATGGCTCACATTGATTTGGTTCAGCAGGCATTGTATCTCCTGGTGCTTGTGTTGCAAATTTTGACTTATGGGTCTCATTTGCATGAGGAAGATCTTGCAACGTCAAAGCTCCAGAAGCACGTGGGGTGGGGAAAGGTGTGGTTCTCCATTCTGGAGCTCTTCCGGTGCATATACTCTGAGGAGTACTTTTGGGGAATTTTTTACTTGCACGGCACTTCTTGGTGTGTTTTTCCTGGAATTGGTGATTGAATGCTGCCTGGGACTTTTATATGGACTGCAGCTTCTTGAGCCCTAGAAATTTTTTCCTCAAGTGAGACCACATCTATTTACCAATTCAAAATCAATCAAATAATTGGATAATATTTCTTCCTGTGATTATTTTCTTACCTCTTGGACCTGGAGCCCGTATTACTCTTCTCTGGCTTGAACCCTGTGCTAATGCACCCACACTGAATATGGAGTGTAATTGTGCAACTTCCACAGGTATATCTGTGTTTGATCCTTATGCTTACCTCTTGAACAACTGCTTGAACATTGAAAATACTCACCTGGGCTAATTGCCCTTTGCTTTCCTTTGTCCATCCTTGCAATAGGAGATGATAATTCATCTTCTAACACATGGGCTATGTATTAGATTCATTGTGGTCTAGCTAATGCCATATGAAATTGAAGGGGAAAAAATACCTTCTCCACTCTCTTCCAGATATTCAAAATGGCCTTTCTTGGGAATCCTGAGGAAATCATCTAATTCAAAATATCCCAAAGAATTTGATAAATGATACTTTGAATAACCTCACTTTATTAATATTTACAACAATTTCCCTGGGACAAAACATTCTTATGTCAAATTGGAAATGAATCTTCTTCAAGTCTCTTGGATCTCAATTGAGATCCCAATTGTACAGGAGGATTTATTCTAGGAGGTGCTGAGATCCTCCAATGGTGGCCAACGTTATTTTTTTTATCCTTGAAGGCTGATTGCTGCTTCCCCCTAAAAAAATGAAACATGCTACCAATCAGCTTGTTTTCCTATTTCTAGATTTCAAATCAAAATTTTACCTTTTTTCCAAAGTCCCATTTGAATTTCTCTATCAAAATCTTGAAGCCTCATAGACATTCTCTTTGATATCTCCCCAGCAGCAGCTTTAGATGATTTTGTCAGCAGCCAGTAATTAATTGACTAAACAGGTAATTTACCTTCCATCTTCAAATTCTCTGGCCGCTGGGCTTTTTTCCTCAGTGTTTAATTGCTCTGGCTATTCTTGTTCTCAAATCCTAAAATAAATTTTTCTCACCACTGGGCTTTCTGGCAGCATTACTAATGCAAAGCTAGAATTTGTACCATCCAATTCAAATTGATCCCCACTCTCAAACACTTCCATATTTCCCAGTTCTCCAGCCACATGCCTTGGATCTTTCTGTGATTTAGAAGCACCATCATGGACATTTGAACTTTTTCTCATTTTGTCTGATTTTGGGCTTATCACTTAGGTACAAATTTAAAAATAAATCACTATTACTGTTGTCAGGAATCATATCAATTAATTACATACTTTCAAAATTTTCTGTGTTGTCATCAATTGGTTCCCAACCTTCTCCATCACAAAGTATCAGGGTACTTGTCTCAGAACCTTTTCCACTTTCAGATTTTTGATTATCCCAGATATTATGTGATTGTTAATAATAACTGGAGCGTTCTAAATTGGTCATAAACAAGCCATTGTGGCCATACACATAATTTTCAAAATAACATGTTACTTACCCTGGGAATTCAATCTGCAACTCCAGAAATCCCAATTTTCCTGCACTGGTTGGAACATATGCAGCCTGATTGATCTTTCTAACTCACTTCCCCTGGATGAATCTCTCCAACCCAAACCAGAACTCTCCCAAACACCAGGGACATTTCCCAAACCTTTTGGGATGAGCATATCACGCACATTGCTGGAAATGGATTCACTAATGCTGCTATCATGCAATTCAGCAACTGGGGGCCTTTATGATCTCTTGACAATTTAGCTGGTTGATCTCTGATCAGACTTTTCCTTTTTTCCCCAGAAATTTCATTCTCAGGGCCTGACCCTATATTTAATATGAAAAGAATTTCCCATCAAATTTCTGAAGTGTGTTACATTTCTGAAATAATTTACAATCTGTGTCACCACTGGATGGCAAGTTTGTGTTTTGAGCTGTGGAAGAAAACTTTCAGTTCTATAATTTCAACTCAATCTTTGAGATCAAACACACCTATGATATCAATACGCCCACATAGAATCTGTGTCATGAGAACATCCACAGATTGTCCCCCTGAACTTGATTCTCCAATTGAACAAGCAGCCTCAAGTGTTTCATGTTTTTTATTTTTGGCCCCTGATAGTGTTTCTGAAGATTGTGGTGGGTTTTCTTCCATGCCTAATTTGACAATTTTAATAAGTTAAATCAAAATGCCTGCCAAATTTCAGAAGTCATAAATAATTTCCACATACATGTTGAAATTATTGTTGGTATGGTTTTTGTCAATGCCTCAGATGCGGAAAATTCAGATGAAGCCCCTACAAAAAAACATTTTTTAAATTTGAAGGATTTTCAGAACATTTTCCTGCTTCAATCACAAGTATTTCTAGTCTCTCTTCTTGATTCAGGAGGGTTTTCTAGTCTCTCTTTTCAAAAGAATTTTAACCAATTATCAGTCATTCTGTTTTATTCAAGCACAATTAGATACACCAACATTCATCTTCCTTATCCAAATTTTGTTCCAAGGCAATTCCTGCAGAGGTCACTCCTAGGGCTGCCAACTTATTTCCATCTGCACCATGGGATTCCATTTGCTTTGTTGAGGAGACAGACTTGCAAATAACCTCTTTGTTCTTTCTGCGTTGTAATATTAATTTTTCTCTCCTTGCTGCTGCTTCAGCTTGTCTTTGTGCATTTTTTTATTTCCCATTCAGAAGTAGTCACTTGTCCTAAAAAGTGGAGTGATAAATTTACAAGGAGTTATTTCTGCAAACATTTATGAATACCTCCCTTGACTTCCAGATGGAGCCACTGGGGACCTTGGAGTTTGGACTAGATCAAGATTGCATTACTAAATAAGCCCAATAACATCCCTCCCATAAATTGAAGAACATACAACTTGTTGGATAAACATTTCCTGCGTTTGGTAGGATCTTTTTTGAATACCGCAACCCAGTTGACTCTTTTTTTTCCTGTGAGGCTGAAATTGGGACAGAACCTGTACCAAGAAAATTTTCAAAGTTTTTCTGTGATTAATTCATGCAATTTTGAACCTGTGAAAAATTTGAACTGCCCACTTGGCCTATCAGCGTTATCAATAATTTTTTCCAATGAACTCATTGGCAAAGACTCTGTATATTTTGATGTGTAACTGAGCTATCTTTAACTTCAATCAAGAATTAATCTTTTAGATCTGGACCGCATGTGCTGCAATTGACACACAAATCAACTTTCCAAAGCTTGAGTTAACTTTGAACCATTCAAAGCGCATGAGTTTTGCCAAAGTGATTTTTAATACCACAAGGAAACTCACAATCAACGGGACTTTTGGAAATGAGATGAGAATAGATCTCCAATAGTAAAAATTCCGTTGTAAATGGTTTGAAAGTGAAGAGAAAAGGATACCAAGGATTCCAAACAACCAAGGATCAACCTATTTATATTTTTGAAAGCCTGAAAGCTAAATTTCTTTGATTGAAAATCAAGTATGAAGCAATGCCATTCTTGGTGTTATTCGAGCCAATCTGAAATGCATGATTTGTCACAAATTAATACCCAAATAGTAAAATAGACATTTTTCAAGTCCTAATGCTGATTTTTCTCAATGGAAATGAATAAATGTGCATTGGTGGCTATTTCCCCTGATGCCTGAGCAGGTTAACCTATTCATTTTGGCTTTTTTTGTAAATTTGTGCCAAGTCATACCATTATGAAACACATCAATACAAATCCAAGGGCACTCATAAACATCAATGTGCAAAATTCAAAAATTGGCATATCATGCTTGTTCTACATATCACTTATTAATTCAAAGCCAATCCATGTGATTCATATTTTCAAAAATATTGCAGAAAAAGCTGCAATGCATTGTTGTAATGAATTGGGTAAAATCATAACAAAGTTGCTAGGAGTTGAACCAACATTGAGCCATTGCATGTGAGTTTCTATAACTGTTGAGCTAGACTGTTTAGTGCAAGGTGTACATCACAACATTGTTGGCATTTTCTTTTCAATGCCTAAGAGTATCTACCACTGTCTTGACAAATTTGACAAGTTTTTGAGGCATGCAAGGTTGGATAGCTGTCAAAAATTTGATTTTGCTTCCTTTTTGCAATAAATCAGGCCAACACAACAGTTATCCAGATGTTAGGGAGCGGGACCCACCATTGATGCTTCCATGAATCCCTGCTCAATAACAATTGGGACTGCCCTGAACATGGCAAAAAAACAGTAATGGGATCATTTTGAGTTCAAAAAGAGAAGAAGAAAAATACAACCAATTGGAAAGAATTTATGTCAAGCTTTATTGAGCAGACAATGGTGGCTTGATGGGATGAATCCTCAATAAGTCCATGTCTCAAGCAGACTTATCAAAACAGTGGTACCTTCTCTAAAGATTCATTTAAATTTTGTAGCTTTCAAATTCAATTCCATAGTGTTGTGAAGTACACCTTGCTCCAGGCATTTGTAACTCAATGGTTAGAGCAAGCCACATGCAATGCGTCAATGTAGGTGGGATTCCCACTGACTGCATTAGCCTTTTCCCCATCATTACAGATGACATACAATATGAAAACATGATAACCCATTTATTTTATCATTTGAGATTTTAAATTATTCCCACACTTTCTGATCAAAGTTTCTGAGCAGAATGAATATTGGCATGTTACCCACCAACCCCAATGAAAATTTGGAGACCAAGTGCCAGTTTCCATCAACAAAAGTGTCATTAAAGATAACCTATTTTTTAGAAATGAACCAGATGTCAAACCAGTTGAAAGGCTGAAAAAACCATGGTGAAAATTGTGATACAGAATTTGTAATTCCAAAAAAAATAAATGTGAAATGAACTGCAAAATATTGGTTGTTTTATAAATGGTGACATTAATCAGAATGCAACTGGCCATTGAATAAAACATTGATCATAAAAATTTGAGCGGGGATATCAAAATAAACTGTCTTTTATTGCAAATTTTTATTTGATGGGGAATTTGAAGTGAGTGCCAGTTGAATCAACATGAAAATCCGAGTGAGTTCAGGTTTTTTCATTGGGGAATTAAAAGTGAAATTCATTTTCCACCATGGTAAATACAATGTAAATCATATTTTCTTTTTGATGTAAAATGAGGTGAACTCAAGAATATTCATTGGTGAATAGAATTTCCCTCTGAGTGACTCAATGAGCCAGGAAATGTGACTGGATGGTGACATGAAGTCACTGGCAAGCCAGAGACCCCAATTTGGCCCTGGTGGCATAAAACTTTGCCATCCAGTTGCCCAGATGTGTCCACCACATGTTCTTAAAGTCCAAAAGGTTTGGGAAAAGATTTGGATTGGTTATAATAAATGGGGACAAAGTTGATGTCTTCCTTATCTTCCTCTGAAAAGTGATCCATGGAAAAAATTCAATGATTTCCACAATTTATAACCAATCCAAAAATTCTAGAGAAACAAAATTTCCATGGTAAAAGAGGTGAAAATTCCTGAACAGAGCTTGATTTTTCTGGAGATCAAAATTGGTTGGAATGCAAGGAAAATTATTTTTTTCATGGTGGATAGCCAGGTATAGGAAATGTTTTTAGGGATTGGGTGGACCAGGTGATTTTATTTCCAGGTTGGAAGTTGACACTTTGAATTTTGAGGGAAACTTCAGAGGCCATATTTTTTAACCTCTTCTTAATCTCATTGGAATTCTTGTGCTTTATCTTGTTAATGTTTGACTGATTTTCATGAATTTTGAACTAAGGACCCCAAGTGATTTAAGCAACTGCATCAAAAATGGAATGACAAATAGAGGTGTATTAATTCAAAAAAGGATCCACCAAAGAGTAGGTCAATCAGAATGGAAAGGAGAAATAAAAGATGGTCAGTCAATTTATAATTACCAGTTTAGGAAAAAAAAATGATAAAAATCATCAAAAAATTGAGAACCTAATAAAAATGAAAAGAAAAGCAGATCAGTGCCACAAAAGTGTTAAAGGTTGCACTCATATATAGTAGGGAAGGACCTACATTTAGAGCTTTCAGAACCCAAACATGGTGCAGTTTCCACTCCAATATAGTAAGGCAGGACCAAAATTTTGAGATGGCAGAACCCAAATGTGGTCCAGGGGCATCTTCCCCCTTATCCATGGAAAACATTCAATGATTACTAAATTAGCAATCAACAACTGCTTTATTAGAAATTTATTTTCTAATCAAAGGCAAAATAAATTCACTATTTATTGGCAAATAGTGAGATGGAGTGGGATGAAATTCAGTGGAGATTGATGAGAAGAAGTGAGACAATTCTTCCAGATTGAATTGAGTGTTACCAAAACCAGCTTGTTTTGGGGTTAATGAGGTTTTGGAGGTATTTCCAATGTGTATGGATTTGCTGATGTGGAGGTGTTAATGAGCTTTTTGCTTGAAATGGTTGGTGAATGGATGATGATGCATAAATGGTGGGTTTTGAGTTTGAAATATGCTGCTTCCATGAAAAAAACCATTTCAAAATACACCATTAAGGGGGTATGTTTATTTCAGAAACCCACCATTGAGTGGTGTGTTTGGTCAAAAACCAATGGCAGGTTTGTAATGGCATTTTTTCTAACTCTGATACACTTAATTATCATATTTTTCAAGGAATTCAAATCTGAGGTCATTCTTGACAAAGAATTTATAAAGTATGAGAAAATAAGTAAAAATGATGAAGAGAGTTCTTCTACATTTAGAATGAACTCCAATTATTTACATCATTGAATAATGCACAATTTTGAACCCCAGAGATGCACAAAAGTGGTTCTGGAGAATTTTTTAAGTTTCCCAAGCCCTGTATTAATGATAAAAGGCCTCCATATTCTCAAACTGTCCCCAAAGGCAATTTTTCCACTACAAATTCCCCTTTAAAACTTCCATTCTTAACGCCCCAAAGATCCCCCAAACCCTATATGTCACCCACACACCATCAATGAGCTTTTGGTCCCACCACAGGGATTCATTTAAGCCCTGAAAAGGTTTATCAAAACTTAAATTCCTGTAGTCATGAATTTTTTTATTAGCACAAATTTTCAAGGTTTACATGCCTTCCTCGAGTAGGAAAATCTCCCAAAATTATGAATTTACAAATAAAAAAAATTTCTTCATTCACACCTCTCTTCAAATCAAGGGATGAATTTATAAAAAAAAAACTTCTAAAACCCACCTTTATTTAAAAAAGGTGTAGAGTTAGTAAAATTGAAGGCTTGATTTAACATTTGGCCTTCCTTATTAAAGTTGAGTGAGATTTTGCTTAAAAAATTTTGAACTTACAGTAATTACAGGAATAATAATTGTGAAACTGTAGGTGCAGTTGTTTTTCTTCAATGGTAGATACCCAAGGAATTTTTTTTTGTGAATTGATTTTCAAGTGAGCCTCTTTTTTTTCTTGAGTAAAATTTTGGTGAAAAAGACTTTATTTTGGTTGGTAGATGTGTTTTCTAATTCTTTCACATTAGTGGGAAAAGTTTTTGAAAATCTAGTCATCACGCCGCCCTTACTACTTTGACTACAAAACATTCAGCCAGGGGGTGCAAGCGCCCAGGAACTAACCAATTCACTTGGCACTTCCCTGGTTACCTTTAAGACTCAAAAAACTCTTTCCTCTCATCTCCTTCTTCATCCCCTTCACTAGAAACTGGTAAAAGAACTGAAACTTTCCCTTATACTACCTACAAGAAACCTTGCCTGAACTCAACTCCATGCCTGGATGTCACTTGAAACACTACCCTGGTGAACTAATGCTTACGCTTGCAACACACCAACTACTCATCTGAAAGTTTTCTCAGATCTGCATTGGTTGAACCCAGCTTTGGAAGCCAGAACTTTTCAAAGCCTTGGACCTAACCCTCTTGGGGGCACCTCCTGACCATGGCACCACCAAAAAACTGAATATATTTATTGATTGCTATTCTTTTATTTTGAATTTCTTTTTCTCATTGTCTTTATTTCCCTCTTTCTTTTATTTCTCTTACAAAATCACGCATAAGCTATCTCCTTTATTAAATAAGAACAAGAGGGCTATCTCCTGCTCTTAGTTTAGTATCATCTTATACACCCGCATTCACATTTTTCATAGCTGTTACAATGACCCTAATAATATAAAATTGTTCTTAGTTTCAAACCATGTTATTGCCAAAGTGAATGGATGCTGATCTAAATTCACTTTAAAGGCAAAAACCCTTTTTTTCTTGTTTTTAGTTATTTCATATCACTAATCTTTGAATATTACTGAGAAAAAAAATCTTTTCATCACGATTTCCTCAGATTATCAAACTATCCAATATTCAAAATTGAACTTGGCTTTGAAGCATCAGTACTGAACTTCAAAGATAGTTTCTAAATTTGAGATTTCTTGTAGTAATGGTCTTCCTTCTTTGCACCAGATCCATTGAATCATTTGGCCCTCTCAGTACAGGGAATTGGTGCATGGAAATAGACCTTTCCTTCATGGTGAATGGTTTGAATCAAGCAAAATTTCCAATATAAATAAATTGGTTCAACAGATACTCAGACAGTATGGTATTGTATTTAAATAATTAATTTTGAGAAATTTTAGCACTTTTAATGATTAGTGTGATTTTATTTTTTTCCCATCCTTTTAATTTAAAAATCAAGCTCTTATTACATTCCAATTTAGTTTGAGATGAAATCTAACAACTGTAAATATTTAGGCCCCATTGTTTTGCCCAAAAAGAATTCTATAGTTGGCATTTGGCATCCACCTTTTTACATCTGCTCATATGTCTCTTCAAAAAGCTTGATAAATTTTGACATCTCCCATAGGCCAAATTGCCATAAAAAACTAAATTTTGGCCCTTACCAAAATTTACTGCCAGAACCATTTTCACCGAGCCTCCCCCCCTTTGGGTTATTATCTCCATTTACTTGTCACACAACCACCCCACTTACTATGGGGAAATCTTAGATGATCTTGAGCGCAAAGGAAGATACTGAGTGCAAGGGCAAGTTCGAGGTAGCAAAGCTAACTGCAAAGTGCAAACTTATGGTTGGGTGACTCAATACATAGTGAGAGGGATGAATTGTTCAAATTGAAAGTAAACTAGAGCCCAGCCAAATGTGATCACTGGATTTAGAAAAACGCAAGAAAGTATGAAATTAACTAACTGAGGAGACAATCTTCAGGCAAGTGGTGTAGCCTTTATAAGGTAATCCAAAGTGAATAGATACAACCTGATGGACGGTCAACTACAGTCAAGATGGGATGAGGCAATGAATGACATGAACCAATTGGGAAATGAAATAACACTATAGACATTTCCAAGTTCATGAATTAGATGCAAGACAATACAGTCTGAGCGTACAAGGGCGCAACGGATGAGATAGGAAGGATTGAAGTTAGAGAAAATGCAAATATGAGGATGTAATTTATGCATGTTAAGGGACTAGTCAAATTGCAAACTATACATTTGATGTGGCTGACTAGAATGGTCAAAAGCTAGCAAGAGTGCGTGACCAGGAATGGGAACCAAAGGGCTCTTGATACCCCGGGTGGAAGAGCTGAGATTGAATGGATGGTTGACTGGAGTAGAGGTAACTGCAAGGTTTTCAAGTAGGTGCTTAGTCAGTTTCCAATAAATGAAGGTTGTTATGAAAGACAGAGTTGATAAGAGGAAGCCACAATTGATGTTGTGTTTCTATTTGTGTCACACATATGGACTGAGGTAGATGGTACTGAGGAAAGGATATGTCCACATGAGGGAGACAATAATCCTTAATCTTGAAACGTGACAGTTGCCTGGTTATAAAGAGGCAAGCTCCTGCAAGCGTTTGGATAATTTTCCCATCAATTCGAAAAAATTTTGTAAGTACTGTATACCCCTAGTTATTATCCTAATTTTTTGTCTCTCAAATAAATTTATAATTAAAATATTTTCTCATTTTCATCTTGTTGTTTTTAAACCTGCATTTTTCAAAATGAACAATGTGTCCTCAGTACTGCCACAAGAGGTCTCCAAGCCAAATGGAAGCAATTTTGTCTGCGCAAGGTAGCTTGCACTTTTCCTTTAAAGAGAAAACCAATAGTGGATACCCCTGTAGCATCTAGGAGTGAGGTTCAAAGCCAAAGGTCTGCACCGCTGTAAGACTCCAAACGGTGCTAAGCCGTGGCAGTTCTGTGGAGGGGAAAGGTTCTGTTAGGCTGCCCTCCTAGGAGTTACAATAATATTTAAATGTAACCGGAATCAAGGTCCAGAACCTTTTGGATGAGAAATCAAAATAAGGGAAGAGGATAAGAGTTGTTGGTAGCGGTGGAAACAACACTATCTGAGGCAAGATGGTGCAGGTAAAGACTTGAACAAATAAGTCAAGGTTTTTTCAGAGTTCAATAGAACAAGGCAGTTGTAAGTAAAAACGCCCACAAGCTAATAACTCTGGTCGTCAGCAGCTGATTAGGAAAGATCAACTCAATCCCAACCAACCTCCAGGTTCTTAATGAACCTGCCCAACTCTCCGCAATCAAGTGCTTGAAGGGTACCAGATAACTGTGGGAGGCTGAACAAAACAAAAGCAATTTGTTTATGAAGCTCTAGAAGCAAATCAATAACGAATTTGAGCAAGAATATCCCAACACTTCTCAAGGAACTCAAGAATAGCATGGCAAAATTCAACCTCAAAGAAGAAGGGAGGTATAACACTCCAGGTTTTAAGCTTAATAAAACCTCTTCAATCAAACTTGATTGGCTCCAGAAAGATGATCAAGGAGAGATCAAGACCAGTATGGTCGGAAAAAGGGATCAGAGTGGTATAACACACTCAAGAATTCAGGCAGACAGGAATTCTTCTTCAACCAGCAAGGCTATTGGTTGGTGATAAGGATCAAGGTCACAAAGGACAGAGTTTGAGTATGGAGGCTCAAAGGATGAAGGGGCAATCATAGATATACCCCGATAATTTGCTCAGATAAGTGGGGAAGGATGCCCACGGATAAATTGCTTATGATGATGGTCTCATTGGATGGATTGGATTCTCTGATGCTCTCTGATGATTCTCTGATGATGGGCCAAAAGGCAGGGGAGATCCCCTCCTTTTATAGACATGAGGCCCTGTATACTATGTACAAGAGAGATTTACAAATAGGTGCGGAAAAAATGAAAACATAAAAAAAAAAAAAAAAAACAAATTACATGAGAGAAAAAAAAGATGTCGCCCACGTCGAGAATGACCGCGGGCAACCAGATGGACACCTGCGACAGCGGTCGCGGGTGTCGACAACAGTTGTCGTTGCCCGATCGCGGCAACAACGGGGTGAAATTTCCGACGGCCGCAAGCGGTTGCTCGCGGTTGTCGGTCGGATCGGATGATGGGCATGGAGGAGGTAGAGTGGATTGGTTGCGGAAGAGGGAGGATAACCAGCCATCGCGAGGGTCAATCAAGAAGTTGGGGAGTGGTAAAGAGAGATGGATTGACGGTGAGAGAGTTATAACAAACGACACAAGTAGGAGACAGGTTGGGAGGGATGAGCTCGAAGAGGTTTGGGATCTTAGCGAGTTGATGGAGACGAAGGAGGTGATTGGGTAGAGGGTTATAGGCGACGGTAGGGGATAAACCGGAGATGGGATTGTTGAGGTAGGAGGAGTTTGAGATGATGTTGAGGAAGGATTGAATGATGAATGAACCATGGGAGGAGCAGATGGATTCAGGATGAAATTGGAGGGAGTGAAAGGGTAGGGAGTTATGAGCAATGGCCATGATGGATTGATGATGAGGATCATCCTGAGACCAGGCGGTGATGTGAAGATGTTGAGAGGGGACTTGGGGTGACAACAATGGTGGGATGGACGGCTTTGCTGAGCGAATGGAAGTGGGGGTTGATCTCGGAGACGACCGACTCGGCATGGAGGGAAGATCTTGGACTGGAGCCGCCAACGGTCATGGCCTCCGAAGATCGAGGCAGGGATGGATGAGCAGATCGGTGGTGGATGGGATCGTCAAAAGTGGTTCGACGATTGCTCGCGTCGCCAAAAATCAGGGCCGCGAGCGCGACAAGTGGGAGTTGAACATAGGAAGAGGGGAGCAAAGCAAAGAGACAGGAAAGAGGCCTGTCCTAGACCGCTAGGACAGGGAGGAGTTGAGAGATGGGGGGAAATGAAGGTAGCCATAGGGGTACAACTGAAAAAGATATTTTTTTTTTTTCCGTGATGTCCCGGATTGGTCACCACATCTCTCCCCAACTTACAGACTGTCCCTAGTCTGCATCTAAAATTTGAAGGGATTAAAAAAAAGCAAAGCAGGGAAAAAAGAATTCGAAGCAAAGATTGGCCATTTCTTGATCTTGAGAGCAATTGACAAGTTGAGGAAAATATCTTGATTCTTCCAAATGAGCCCTAGAAGCGGCAGGAATAGAACAAGGAGGGCGTCCCAGGTGCTCACATATGTGGCATGCAGTAGAGTTTTACAAACAAAAACGCAGCAAATGACCCTGGTGGTGCACAATTGGGAGGACTTACTTGTACCCCAAATTGCCTCCACTGAAGCCCATATTCCTTCATACTAAAATCACCAAAAACGGAATTGCAATTAGGATCTAGTTTAGACTCATTGCAGAGATTCCAACCGGAACTGAGAGAAGATTGATCAGACTCAAAAGTAGAAGGAAAAGAGGACACAACAGATCCAGAGAGAGAAGGAGATGGAGAAGAAATATTTTTGGATTTTTCTATTTTGATATGTTTTTGTTTTTTAATATTCTTGAGCTCAGAAGAGAATGATGAAAGGAATGAAAAATAAGCCTGAGGGATGGGAGTTGACCCTTGAGTTGCAGTCTGAGGCTGAAAAGAACTACAACCATTAGTAGGATCAACTATTCCCCTAAAAAATGAGAGGAACTAGAGTTATCCTTCTGCTTCCCCTTAAAAGATGATTTGGGAGAATGACCAGGAAAATCTCTTTCCCAACAACCAGAATCCAAGGAGCAAAGAGGAACTTCAATTTTTCTGCCATCAGCATCAGGGAGAAGAATTCTCTCCCCAACTTGATCAGAAAACATCAGGGTTGCACCAAAGTCCATTAAGAAGGGTCGTCCCAAGATCATAGGACTGTCCAAACGAGTGATCCAAAAGTGGCAGGTTCCAACAATATTTCAACCAATCCTGACCGGTAAATCTTCACCAATACCAATCAGTTCACAAGCTTGATTTCCTATCCCATACACTGCAGAGTTGAAGCTGACCCTAGGACTAAGTTTGAGCTTGCAGGCCATAGCATCCAAGATTAAGTTAAGCTGAGATCCAGAATCCACAAGAGGAGAAACAGTTTTAGCTGAGTCACCAAGATAACAAGGAAGAAAGCCAAGGGGACAGGAATAAAGATTGGATTCTATAGAAGGACTGGTTCCACCAGAGTCCTCCATTAAAGTGCCAGAGGAGACTTTGAGTTCTTCAGGGCCAATTTCCACACGTCGACGAGAGACCCATTTCTTCATTCCTTCAGCAACAGATGGAGAGATCAATAGAAGTTCAGCAACAGATAGATCAGGAATTTTAAGATCAGAAATTTTCTTTAATACTCCCTCCACAGCATTGGGGTGATCCTTGGAGATGCCCCTTTCAAATCAAACTTTGGGCTGGGTGGAGGGAGGAAGTTCAGGTGACGCAGAATCTAAGATGGGATTAGAAGGTTGAGGTGAGGGAGAAGGATCAGGGTGGTCTGGGAACCTTTCCATGAGTGGTTCCTTTTCCACCTCCATGTCTTCTACATCAGAGGAAGGAGGCTCAAGTGATGATCGACGTTTAACGGGTTTTTGAAGGATTGAAGTTGGCAAGGAAGGAGCCTTATGAGGTTGAGGTTCCTCATGTCGTTTCCTGGCTGGATCAGATTGATAAGTAGTCCCAGCAAGACTAGAGGAAGAAATAGCTGGAGGATACCAAGGTTGGAGGGTACCACAGGATGATCAAAATTCAAAGGAAGCGAGAGATGCTTTCACAGGAGGTGATGGCTGGTAAGAGGCCACCACATGTCGGATAGGACGAGACGAGTCAAAAGGGATTAGGGCACCATTAGGGAGGAAGTAATTGTTTCGCCTCTGTTCTAACAACTTTTCCTTTAGGTCCTTCTGAAGTTCTTGGCATTGTCTGGTTCCATGGCCTTCCCTATGACAGTAGTAACAGACCAGAGTTGATTTGGGGACAGAAGAAGGAGCTTTGGGCGTAGCTAGCGAGGAAATCTTTTGATCTATTTTGTTCTCAAAGGCTCTAAGTAACTTGGTGATTTAATCTATAGTAGTCGGTTCTCGATTGGAATTAGGATCTGCTTTAGGCCTACGATCTGCCTCCATTTTAATCATAATATTGTTTGACTCTTTAAAAGAAGTAGCATGGACCGGTTCAGTAGTTCTAGGCTTTTCAAAGGTAAGAGCAGTTTGACCTTTCATGACTTTATCCACAGTACTCCTAAGGGTGAGAAAAACAGGGAGCTTGAATCGATTATCCCTGGTAGTAATCATGGATCCAGATTAGACCAGTTCTTCTTTAATCCTTTCCTGCACAGCCGACGAAAAAGATTGGAAGAAATTTGCTCGAATTTTGTCCACTGTGTCAATGTGATCATTTTGGATAAGATAGTTTTGAATGGGATCCCAAGACTTTCTAAAAATCTGATAGTCAGAGGCTGAAGAAATACCACCATTGGAGATCCACTGAGAAACCAGAGCATCCAAATCCTGCAGAGTAAACCTAGCCACATCTATTTTACCCCAGTATGCCAACATAGCCTCCCTGAGAAGCGTCCAGTTATGGGATTCAAATCCCTCGAAAGACTCGATTACCTCCATAACTTCATCAGAGGAAATAAAGAATTGCAACTGATAAGCCATATCAAATTCACTAGCTCCATCCACTTCAGCAGCCATTTTGTAGGAGTCCAAGAATTGCTTGACATTTGTACCGTTGAAGCCTAAGTTCTTGTTCTGAGGTTTGATCTTTACCATCTTAGGTCGGACAGGGGTGGTTGGAGTAGCAGAAGATGCCATATAAAATAACAGAGTTCCTAGGGGATCCAAAGAGCAGATTTCCAAAGTGGCTCACGAGTGTGGCAAGAGTAGGGTTTCTCCAAAAACAACAAGTATCTTGCCCAAGCGGTGCACAAATTGGGAGGACTTACTTCTAGACCAAGCTGCCTCCACGGATCAGATCTAAAAAAAAGAACAAACAGAAAAAGAAAGAGGAATCGGGTAGGATTTCGGAGTTGATTCTTCAAGTTGGGACTGTAAATCCCAAGGTTGCTGGTTTGATCCCGGCCCGGGGGACCAAATGTAAGACTCCAAACGGTGCTAAGCCGTGGCAGTTCTGTGGAGGTGAAAGGTGCTGTTAGGCTGCCCTCCTAGGAGTTACAATAATATTTAAATTTAACCGGAATCAAGGTCCAGAACCTTATGGATGAGAAATCAAAATAAGGGAAGAGGATAAGAGTTGTTGGTAGTGGTGGAAACAACACTATCTGAGGCAAGATGGTGCAGGTAAAGAATTGAACAAATAAGTCAAGGTTTGTTCAGAGTTCAAGAGAACAAGGCAGTTGTAAGTAACAACGCCCACAAGCTAATAACTCTGGTTGTCAGCAGCTGATTAGGAAAGATCAACTCAATCCCAACCAACCTCCAGGTTCTTAATGAACCTGCCCAAATCTCCGCAATCAAGCGCTTGAAGGGTACCAGATAACTGTGGGAGGCTGAACAAAACAAAAGAAATTTGTTTATGAAGCTCTAGAAGCAAATCAATAACTAATTTGAGCAAGAATATCCCAACACTTCTCAAGGAACTCAAGAATAGCGTGGCAAAATTCAACCTCAAAGAAGAAGGGAGTTATAACACTCCAGGTTTTAAGCTTAATAAAACCTCTTCAATCAAATGTGATTGGCTCCAGAAAGATGATCAAGGAGAGATCAAGACCAGTATGGTCGGAAAAAGGGATCAGAGTGGTATAACACACTCAAGAATTCAGGCAGACAGGAATTCTTCTTCAACCAGCAAGGCTATTGGTTGGTGATAAGGATCAAGGTCACAAAGGACAGAGTTTGAGTATGGAGGCTCAAAGGATCAAGGGGCAATCATAGATATACCCGGATAATTTGCTCAGATAAGTGGGGAAGGATGCCCATGGATAAATTGCTTATGATGATGGTCTCATTGGATGGATTGGATTCTCTGATGCTCTCTGATGATTCTATGATGATGGGCCAAAAGGCAGGGGAGAGGCCCTCCTTTCATAGACATGAGGCCCTGTATACTATGTACAAGAGAGATTTACAAATAGGTGCGGAAAAAATGAAAACATAAAAAAAAAAAAAAAAAAAAAAAAAAAAAAAATTACATGAGAGAAAAAAAATATGTCGCCCGCGTTGAGAATGACCGGGGGCAACCAGATGGACACCCGCGAAAGCGGTTGCGGGTGTCGAAAACGGTTGTCTTCGCCCGATCGGCGGCGACAACGGGGTGAAAGTTCCAACGGCCGCGAGCGGTCGCTCGCGGTCGTCGGTCGGATCGGATGATGGGCGTGGAGGAGGTAGAGTGGATTGGTTGCGGAAGAGGGAGGATAACCGGCCATTGCAAGGGTCAATCAAGAAGTTGGGGAGTGGTAATGAGAGATGGATCGACGGTGAGAGAGTTATAACAAACGACACAAGTAGGAGACAGGTTGGGAGGGATGAGCTCGAAGAGGTTTGGGATCTTAGCGAGTTGATGGAGACGAAGGAGGTGATTGGGTAGAGGGTTATAGGCGACGGTAGGGGATAAACCGGAGATGGGATCGTTGAGGTAGGAGGAGTTTGAGATGATGTTGAGGAAGGATTGAATGATGAATGAACCATGAGAGGAGCAGATGGATTCAGGATGAAATTGGAGGGAGTGAAAGGGTAGGGAGTTATGAGTGATGGCCATGATGGATTTATGATGAGGATCATCCTGAGACCAGGCGGTGATTTGAAGATGTTGAGAGGGGACTTGGGGTGACGACAATGGTGGGATGGACGGCTTCGCTGAGCGAACGGAAGTGGGGGTCGATCTCGGAGACGACCAACTCGGCATGGAGGGAAGATTTTGGACTGGAGCCGCCGATGGTCATGGCCTCCAAAGATCGAGGCAGGGATGGATGAGCAGATTGGTGGTGGATGGGATTTTCAAAAGTGGTTCGACAATTGCTCGCGTTGCCAAAAGTCAGGGCCGCAAGTGCGACAAGTGGGAGTTGAAGATAGGAAGAGGGGAGCAAAGCAAAGAGACAGGCAAGAGGCCTGTCCTAGACCGCTAGGACAGGGAGGAGTTGAGAGATGGGGGGAAATGAAGGTAGCCATAGGGGTACAACTGAAAAAGATATTTTTTTTTTTTTTCCGTGATGTCCCGGATTGGTCACCACACCGCAAGTGAACTATCATATACCGCCAGTTCCAGAGATCAAATTCTTAGGCATCCAAAACCCTGGTAATTTTGAGGCTTAGAGACTAACAATAAGAAAAATAAAAATAAATGGAACTAATTTATTTTTTTTTCTTGATAGTACTACCACAATTCAGAAGGTACACTACTAAAACGCCTCTGCCGCCGCCACTGTATATTGGATTTTTGTCAAAATTCAAGATTAATCAGATGAATCCCAAGGTGGGAGGCAAAGTGCAAGCTGAGGAATTGGCAGTAGTTGAAGAAGCAAGGGAAGACGGGATAATGACTGAATGAGAGGGTGATATGGAACAAAGGGAAGGAAATGAACAAGAAGCAAACAGGACAGAGGGAAGGGATTGAATAGAACAAGAGATAGAGGAACGGGGTGGAATGGAAGGGAATGAAATGGAAGGCCAGGATGGAGAGAACCGGGTGGGAGTTGAAGGGCCCATCAAAACTGATGCAAGGAAATTAATTGAAAAATTTGGAGAACGTTTGTCAAGGGTCCAAAGGAAGAGAGCATATGAAGAGTTCTTGGAGGAAGTGGGATGGAATTCCCAGCCAAAGAGGGCTTGGACTTAAATTTGAAAGGGAATCTTTGAAAGGCACCTGGTGACGCAAGTAATGTTGTTCCAAATGATGTCCTCTATGATAAAAAAGGAGGATTTGGATGAATTTAGGTCAATGGTAGGGGAGTTGACCAAAAAGTGGGAGGAAGGGGAAAGAGAATTAAAGGAAACTTTTTAGAAAGGTATTTTATTTTTAATCTTATTTTATTATAATATATAGTTTATTTTATTATTATTATTATATCTATACATATATATATATATATATATTATTATTCTTTGAAATAAAAAAATGTGAAAAAATAAAAGTTTATGAAAAGAAAATGGATAATTTTTAGGAACTGAAAAATGAGATAAATCAAGGAAATGGGATGAGATTGATGGGATGGAATGAGATGGAAGTGCAGAATGGGATTGTAGTCATGATTGGCAAGGTTTTCAAGGGCAACTTGCATGAAAGTCTCAAATAAAATTGGGAGAGTTGCAAAGGTGATGGGCTGGTGCCCACTAGGTGTGATCTTTGTTGGACTGGAAGCCAGTCCATTCAACAAGGTATTGAAGTTTTCCTTTGCGTAACTTGGAATCCAGAATACAACTTACTTCCCAGTCTAACTGATCTTGGACCTTGACTGGTTCAGGAGGGGGATGAGTTTTGCCTGGGTATAAGACTTGAGCTTGCTCCAGGAGAGACACATGAGAGACTGGGTGGATACCTTTCCATTTTGCAGGTAAGGTGAGTTTCAAATTGTTAGGGGAAATGAATTATTTTACTTTGAATGGGCCAAGTTTTCTTTCAGAGAGTTCTTGGTTTAGG
This sequence comes from Puccinia polysora, assembly GCA_025617555.3. NCBI lineage: Eukaryota > Fungi > Basidiomycota > Pucciniomycetes > Pucciniales > Pucciniaceae > Puccinia > Puccinia polysora. The sequence goes on along the minus strand of CM062638.1, from coordinate 3,969,688 downwards.
AAAGTAATGCAAATATTGCAAGCATCAAGCCATACCTGATCTACTACTGCAAAGGTTGGGGTCAATGTGCAAAGTTGGTCTGCTTGTTCCTTGTAATGCTTGTTTGCCAGTTTGAGGTTGGTTTGAAGTTTCATTTGAAGAGAATGAATGTGATTAAGTAAATTGGTAGCAGATTTAGAAGGTGCTACGTGAATCAAAGAGAAAGTTGGGTTTCTACCATAAATAGTATGGAAGGGCAACTGTTTGGTGGAGGAATGAGTGGAGTTGTTTTATGAAAACTCCATTAATGGGAGCCATTGCAACCAGTCTTCCTGTTGGTAGGAAAAATAAATTAAAAGGTAATTTTTGATAATCTGATTGGCTTGCTTGGATTGCCCATCTGTTTCCAGGTGGTAAGCCATTGATGAATTGCAAGTGATCTTCAAATGTTGGCAAAGAAAGTCCTTAAGCTAGAGACAAACAAAGATTCACAATCACTAATTATGTTACCAGGGAGAGCATTTTTTTAGAATACATATTCTATGAATAAATTAAGTAAGTCTTCTGAGGAGGCCATCACATTAATGCAAAGGTTCAAAGCCATATTTGAGAAGCAATCTACTACTACTAAAATAGCATCATAACCACTAGAAATAGTTAATTGCAAAATGAAATACATCAACAGCAATTTACAAGGAATAGGCAGAATGAGAAGTGGCTGGAGCAGCCCATACTTCTGGTGTTTTGAGGACTTGTTACAATTACAATCATAGCACGCGTTAAAATATTCTTTTGCTTCCTTGGTAATACCAGGCCAGTAGAAGCTTGGGAAATCAATTAGAAGTTTTTATCCTGCACATGATGACCAGCAAGCGGGGAATCATGCCTTGACTCAAAGATATCTAACTTAATTAAAGTATTATCTGGTACTACTATACGCTCCTTATAAACGAAATAACCATTTTTTCAATACTGTAACCACTATCTAATAGATTTGGATTCTTGAAAATTTTGGTACACTTGGAATCATTGCGTTTAGCTTTTCATAGTTCAGAAGCTGTATCTCAAAGGTTAGTTATGATTGAACTGATTTTGGCAGATTGAGTTGAGAAGAGTGTCCTAAAGTTTTCAGGGTTGTTGTCAGCAAAGGTGCTCCCCCCCTGGGTAAATGTTGTCCAATGTGATGAAGCATCAGGGACTACTGCTTCTTTCCCAAGAAGGTATGTGATTGTAAAGTTGAACTTGGAGAGGTATTTGGCACATTGTGCCTGTCTGCGTGTAAGGACTTTTGAGATCATGAAATATTTTAAAGAATTGTGATCAGTTAGGAACTCAAAGGGTTCCATAATACTCAAAAGCTATTAATGCCATTTTTTCAAGCAAAAAAAAATTGCAAGAAGTTCCTTGTCATGGATCTTGTAATTAAGCTCTGCAGAAAGTAATTTTCAAGAATCAAAATCAACGGGTTGAGAGAAGAAAGAGGAGGATGAGAACTGCAAGGTTACTCCTGCAACTGCATAGTTGCTTGCATCTTTTTCTAAAGTAGTGCAAGCTAGCTTGTTGAAGTGAGCAAGTATTGGAGCAGTAGTGAATTCTTTCTTCAGAGCTTTAAAATCTAAAGCAACTTTTTCTTTAAAAAAAAATGAGTGTATTTTTGAAGAAGGTTCTTAAGATTTATGGTTTTCTTGGCATAATGCTCAATAAACCTCCAGTAACAATTACTGAAACCAGGGAAAACTTGAAGGGATTTGAAAGAAGAAGTTTGGGGCCAGTCCATTATGCCCCAGCTCTTGGCTGGATCCATTGATAATTGTTTCTGCAAGACTATGACACCTAAAAAACTGAATAGAAGGAGTATGGAATTGGCACTTAGATGATTATTCAATCAGTTAATTCTTGGAAAGTTGCTGTAGCACCTCTTGCACATGTGAAATGTGATCCTCAAGAGTTTTTTAGTAGACTATTATATTGTTATGATAGACCACAAGGTATTTCTCAACAAGGTCAGAAAAAATGTCTTTGACAAAGTATTGAAATGTGGAAGGAGTATTGCAGAGGCTAAAAGGAATGACAGTATACCCATAACTGCCAAAATTTTTTCTCATTGTGTTCAAATATTCATGACCTCTTGGAATGAAAACTAGGTTATAGGCGCCTAAAAGATCAAACTTTGAGAAAGAAGCAGCTCCATGGAAGAGAGTGAGGATTTTCAACATAGGCAGTACTGGATAGGAATTCTTCTGGGTTACCTAGTTCAGTTTCCTGTAGTGGACACACAGGCAAAGTCCGCCGTCTGGTTTTGGAATCAATAGGAGAGTTTAACTGTTATTTGAATTGCTTAGTCAAAGAAATCCTTTCAATACAATTTGCAAAATTTATTCTTGAAGCACAGTTCATTCTTGCTTTGAGAGAGAGTAGAATGGTCCGGGTGTTGGAGGTGGTCCAGTAAGTTGGATCCTGTCATCATAAGAATGGGATGCGGGAAGTTTATCTGCTTTTACAGCTAGGAAGATTTCAGAAAAGTCATGATAAACCAGAGGTAAATACTCTCAAATGATTTTTAGATCTTCAATCTCATCATCTTCAACTATGGGGTTTGAAGTGCTTGCATGATGCAAGAGGATTAAGGAGCGCAATATACACTGTTTGGTTGGTGCCTGTTTCTCTATGAAGAAAAAAGGAAGGGGTAAGTTGGACAAATAAGCAAAAACTCCTATGTCTGAAGAGGGAAATTGGGAATGGAATTTAGGATATTGCAAATCTCCTGGAAGAAAAGTTTCATTCAACTAAATGAAAGTTTCCAGTAGGTTGTTTGATTCCTGTTTGGGGGAAGGTTTAGTGTCCTGGGGTTGCAAGGTTTGAAGTTTAATTGCTCCTTCTTGCCAATTCACATCTGGATTCCAGTGAACCAGGAAGTTGTGGCCTTGAATGTTATAATCCATTCTGGTGATATAAAAGACAAATAAGTCCCATTCAAAGCTGGGAAAATTGGAGAATGCAAAGGTCCATTTTACCTTTTGGGAAACCAAATGAGATGGCTTGGTTGCACTACTTACTAAATAAATGGGAAAAATATCTATCTCAGAAAGCATAAGATTTTTTGAAGTGGCAAAAGATTCACTTATAAAAGAAACATTAGTGCCAGAATCAAGATAAACTCGATAAGGGGAGCTTTTGGATTGAAAAAGGACAAATCTTAAACTTGGAGCACCTACTGACTCACAAGTGCAAAGATTGAATTGCTGTAATTTATATAATTTTTAGTTTTTGTAAAAAGTAAAGAGAGCTTGAGCTCTAGTGAGAAGAAAGGATTAAAGAATGAGTGAAAGGAGCTTATAACTTCAAGCGTAACGGACCTGAGATCAGGAGGAAAAGGACACTCCTGTTAATGTGTTGGCTGAACAGATGATTGAATTCCACTTGAGAGCACCATGGTTTAAATAGACTAAATACATGATTGGCCAACAAGTGGTTGAGTAAAAAATCAATAAGGTAAAATTAGCATAAGCAGTTTAAGTGACATGGTAAGTGAAATGTTATGAATAAAGAGTCTGATAGCCATGACTAAACAGTCTGATAATCACAATACTACAACACAGCCCAGTTACATTTTACCTGTTATTTTAGTACTTGAAGGTTAACAATAATAAGATCAAATCAATCAAATCAATGGTACTCTGAACTCCAGTGAAAGTCACATAAGAGAAAACTCAAACTCTAACAATTTTCCTTGCAAGTATTAGAAAAACTACAAACTAATTTCTTGACTGTCTAGCCACTTCAAACACTAGCCGCTTTTCACAACTATAAACATTATTTTTTCCTCCAAAGTACATAAATAACCCATTCTTATCCCTCCTTAGCTATTCCTTGTGCCGCAGCATACCAGTTTCTTTGTCCAGGAACTTTGAATTTTTCACAATGGCCTTCCCTTTCCGGTTGGGGTGTGAGGTTGGATTTGGTTTTTATTGTTTTGGATTCTTCAAGGAGTGTTTTGAGGAGTTTTCAACCTTCAGAGCTGAGTTTGATGGTCGATCGTTGTTTTTTCAAGAGCAGTTCTTTTTGTGGTAGCCATTATCAAGCTCAATCACCCGGTCTTTTACTTGCTGAAGTGAGGTTGTCTCATGTCCCCCAACTGCAAGTTGCTTGATGAGGCATGCTGGTAAACATTTTCAAAAGTGAAATAGGAGATCTGCCTTGCTCCATTGGATGAGAGACTGAAAATTTTGGAAATTGCATATATAAACATAAACTCTTCTATTCTCCTTCATGAATAATTTATTACGTTTGTATTCCCTGTTTTGGACTTCATTAGGGTTTCCAAACAGGGTACAAAATTTCTGCTCAAACTTGTCCATTTCTTGAGGATACAAGTGGGGCTAGTGTTATCTAATAGTTCAAGGTAAGGTTCAAACCACTGGAAGGCTTGTCCAACAAGGAAGGAAGATGCATACATAACTCTTTGTCTATCAGTAGGAAAAATGTGAGGATTTTTTGAGAAAATGATTTTACAGGACTGTAAGTAGGCTATAAGTTTATGGGGGTGCTCCCCAGTAAAATGATCAGGCTGATTCATGTCCGGAGTACAAAATCTAGAGCCACTTAGACCAGATTTCAAGGCAGTTTGGTTAAGGGCCTGGATCAGTGTCATGCAAGCTCACAGCTTTGGGTTTGGGAGCATTAGTGCAAACCATTGATCTACCACAAGTCAATGTTTCATCAGAAGGGTGGTTGGAGTCTTCAATTTCTTTAAGGGGATCCACGGCTTCCCAAGGAGGAGCAAGGGGATCATCAAGAGGTTCAACCAAAGGGGATTTAGAAGAAAGAACAGTTTCTAAAGGTTATCTGGCCAAAGAAGCACTGGATCACTCTACCCAATTGATATCATCATTTTAAGGGGTGAGGGAAGCGTTCCTGGTTGAGCAAGTATGTGAAATTGTTAAAGAAATCTATTATAGGTTGGCAAACTACAATATATGATTTTAGTTAGTTAATTTACTATCAAAAAAACCACCCCATGTACTATGGGACAATCTTAGATGATGGTGAGCCCAAAGGAAGAGACTGAGTTCAAGGGCAAGTGCAAGGTAGCAAAGCTAACTTCAAAGTGTGAACTTATGGTTGGGTCACTCAACACACAGTGGGAGGGATGAATTGTTCCAATTGAAAGGAAACTAAATCCAAGCCCAATCTGATGACTGGATTTAGCAAAATGAGAGAAAATATGGAATGAACTAACTGAGGAGACAATCCTCAGGCAAGCGTCATAGCCTTTATAAGGTAATCCAAAGTGACTAGATACAACCTTATGGACGTCAAACTACAGTTAAGAGGTGACTGGCAATCAATGAAATTTACAGATTGGTAAATGAAATAACAATATAGACTTTTCCAAGGTCATAACTTAGATTCAAGGCAATAGAGTCTGAGTGTACAAGGGTGTATTGGATGAGATAGGAAGGAGTGACGCAAGATAAAATGCAAATATGAGGATGTAATTTCAGCAGGGTAAGGGACTAGTCCAATTTCAAACTATACAGTTGGTGTGGCTGACTAGCATGGATGCAAGCTAGCAAGAGTGCATGACCAGGAATGGAAACCCAAGGGCTATTGATACCCATAGTGGAAGAGGGGAGCTCAAATGGATTGTTGACTGGAGGAGAGTTAACTGCAAGGTTTGCAAGTAGGTGCTGAGTCAGTTCCCAGGAATGGAAGGTTGTTATGGGAGCCAGAGTTGATAAGCAGAAGGCACCCTTGATGTTGTGCTTCTATTTTTTTCACACGTATGGACTGAGGTAGATGGTACTGAGGAAATGATATTTCAAAGTGAGGGAGACAATAATCCTTAATCTTGAAGTCTGAAACACCCCCTCAACATCACCTCTTCCATTCCATATTTTGCTTGTGGATGCCAAAAATCTCAGTCCCTGAAATAAGGTTGCTTCATAACTGATTTTTTTTGAAAAATTTATTATGATGATAACCTTGTTTACCACATGACAGATGGCGATGCTTTGTGTGAGCCCAAATGGGGCCTTAGGTTGAAATCCTGAAAAAAAATCAACTCATAGAATTTCTTGCTATTTTAATGCAATTCTAGAAATGGATGAGGAAAACCAATTAAAATAATTCCATTAGAAGCCAGCCATTTAATTTCAATTTTTCCATCCTGTAAAGAAAGTATAGAAAATATTAGTATAACATCTTGGAAATCCTCAATAATATTTAGAAGCTTTTTTCAACCTTTTCCAAGCATTATTAATTTTCCATTCAACCTGTTTTGTGTAAATCTTTCAAACAAAATTTGCAACTAGGCTAAAATATATCAGGAAGAATTGTAAATATTTGGAAACGGTCAAAAAATCTATAACTAAGTTTTCAATCTGTTTATTGTGGCACATGCTAGCACCTTGTGACCTTTTTCACCATTTAAATGAGTAAGCACTATTTCAAATAGCTCCAAATAGTAGAAGGCTGAAATTCCTGAAGCTATCATTACATAATTGGTTACCAGTTAGCCTCACTCAAACAAGCTTCTCTTGAATTTATAACTAATTTTTTTTATTTTCCATATTTTTCTTCTTCAATTTCTTAATCATCCTTAAACTTAAAAATTGTTGCCGCTTTTCCAATTTTGTGGCAGAAACTTTCTGAGTTGGTTTCTCTTTTAAAGCTCTTATGGAGGCCAGAAAATTACGTCTGGTTTTACAAACCTACACAATTTCACATTGCCATATTTCTAAACATATTTGAACCCATTTTCTTGTCAAATTTCCATCTTCTCATTTTACCTTTACAATGTATGTTTCATTTTTTAGATTTGAAAACTGGTCAAATTGGCAAACTTTCTTTTCTGATTCTTTTTGCAGTCGCAATTCTAAATATCCCCCCCTCCTTTATGCTGAATTGGCATCATCCAATCGATGCTGTCCTGGTTCATCAATATTGAGGGCTGTTGCGTGTTATATCATACCGCACAGTTTAATGACAAATCGGGAGTAGGACTCATCATAGATGTGCGCGCCAAACGAAACTGTAGCCGATGAGGATGCATACTACGACAGCCGTCCATATTGCTCCGAGTTTTTTCCCTCCCTGCACAACGCAGCCAAAGTGGCTGGGGGCAAGATCTACTGCATGATTAGTTGGAGTATCGCTTGGGCTTCTTGCTGTAGGGGAATCCCGATCAGAGAGAGGGTTGTCCAAGAGAATTGGCAGCGTGACTCCAGCCTGAGCTTCTGAGATTTCTCGGCACATAGGACATGAGAAGGATCCGTGACTTAAAAACCATGTTTGTATACAGTTTAAGTGATAACGATGCCCGCATGTCAACATGTAGCTTCTTCGGTCGTCGAGAGTCTCCCAATTCACTTCTTCGACCAGTCGTGATAGGCAGATCACGCATGTAGTCTGTATTTCATCCAGTTCAGTGGGTGAAGCCCTCAGATTTGTTGACGTGGGGTGCACCACAACGGGTAAACTCTGTCCATCCGATCCAATGTCAAATGAACGGTCGAAAATATTCGGGCTACTGGGCAGCACGGACCCGCCAGATTGATCTATTGTTGCTCTCGCTGCCCGGGCTCGATTCCTTTGAGGACTTTCAACCTAATAATGATTCATCAAAGCGGGAAGTGATTCAGATTAGCCGTTGTTTCGACATCTGGTCGCGTCAACTGACGATTTCAATTGCATGAAAATACATAGGCCCTGTGGGGTAAGCAAAACCTTCCAGATCATTTTTAGCTAGATCAATTGGCCTCGATGAAAAGGCGGTTGCACAATCCTGGTAGGCGAGTGTTTCCAGTGGGGGTTGAGCCCATTCAACGGTGGATCCGATTTGTTTTATCGAGTCTCCGAATTGCGTTGATTCTTGGGGCGCTTCGGACCCGCAATATCTACCTACGAGCTGTTGGAAAGGAATTAAGGGTTGATTGTTTTAGAGTGACCGGGCTGATTCAGTCTCCAATAGGAAATTGGATCACCTTGGCCGTTACAAATAAAAACCGCAGAAACATTATATTGGCACTTTGGGATGCGCGGGGTACAGAAGTTTTTCTGGTTGAGAGGTCTTTCCACAGGTTACGCTCAAATTAGATAGCGCGGAAGTGAGGAACTAACGGACTGAGTCCGACTGGGACGCTGGATTACTCGGCGAGCATTATCAATTAACTTGATCCTACTAGCGAGCTATGGATAAGGCATGCCTTGGAAAAACTTCCGTAGTGCCTTGTTCTTCCCAAAAACAGTATGATACACCTTCAATAAGCAACTTGCATCAGTCTGCGTGAGATTCCAGGCTCATTTCGGCGAAAATTTACCAAGGGCGGAGAATGGTGATGATAGTCAAACGTGTAGGCAAAGACCAAGTAAATTAAGGTGTGTTTGATGCATCAACGGCCACCGGATACAAGCGATGAAGAAGGATCGCCTTGCATCTTGTAATGACGGGGAAAAGGTAACGCAGTCGGTGGAAACCGAACCCACATCGACCCATTGCATGCGGGTTGCTCCAACCGCTCATGAGCTACAACTGCTCGGTGCAAGATGTACATACATCACAACACATCTGACCTCCATTGAAACACTTGCAAAACCTTTTGACACAAAACTAATGCAGGCGATGGAAAAATAAAGGGATATCGCGCCACTACCACAGCTGTTTCTGGCCGATATTTGAAGGACAATGTATGATATGAAGTTCCGACAATTGAGTTGTGCATGAAAACTTTCTTCCTTATCTCTCCGACTAATCGGCTTATATGGGATATGTGCGAGGATGTCATGGACCCTTTACACTTGATTTAATACTACCTGGTTATTTATTAGTTAAGACCAACATTGCTCCCATGAAAACTCCATTCTCTGTTGTTATCGCACTGATTATACACAAATTACGACGATAGGGAAGCAGAGGAATGAAGATAACAACTTACCTATAGGTTGTATAAACCGAAGGTATGATGTAGAAATGAAAAGACTGCATGTGTGCGAGAATTGCAGGAAGAACCGCACGGATTCAAGGAAATTTGAAAATTGTACAGGAGTAGCTCATACTCCTGACAGCAGGCACCAAGAATTCTAGAATGGATGATGAAAATCCCTGCTGCGGACTGATCTACCCCTCGGCAGGTTCTCTGAGCTGAGGTGTTTTGGTTTCTATGAAACTAGCAGCTATCTGGTCCATCCGCTAGATACAAGCAACAAGCATGAAGAAGGCCCTTTGTCATAGACGGATTTGGGGTAATGTATGATAGTAATGTATTTTTTTTTTTTTTTTTTTTTTTTTTTTTTTTTTTTTTTTTTTTTATACGGTACTCTAATAATGTATTTGAGTTTGTTCCACAACGTCATGCCAGCCTCCTAGATGCCAAGGGCCTTACTTCCTTCCGGCTACTAAAGGTGATAGATAAGAGAATTTAATAGAATATTCAAAAATGATAGCAAAAGTCTGCTGAAATATGGGTAATGCAAGTCCAAGGTAGTAGTTTGGTATGAGTGGGGTAGTTTTTGTGAGAGGCACAAAGCCTTGACATACCATGTAGCCAAGAGGGCACACCTCCATCAGGCAGAGCACAACAATGATGCAAAAGAAAGCAATGAATTAAAGATCCCAAATGATAAAAATAGATGGTTCAAGAAGCAAGTCATGTCAATCAACAAGTCAAGAGGACTTTCACTAACCTAAGGAGTCTGCACTCACAGAAAAAACTCCTGTAATGACGTAATGATCCATGCAGAACTTATTGGTGACCTAGAGCTGCAAGTCATTCATTACCTGTTCAAAGGTCTTCAGTGCAGCATCAGATCAAGCTGCTAGGAGGAAGAAGGGAGGGATGAAGGGGCAAGAATGGGGAAGCTGTTAAAATAAGTATGCACTTACACGTGTGCTACGTATAAGTGTAATCCAAATGGCATGCACATATGGGCCTCTCTGGCCCATTGGACACACACACGGACCATATGGGCCTGTGTGGATGTGACTGATTTGGGGAAACTGGCCTCAAAACACGTGAAACAGGCTCATTGGTACACGGGCCCTAACGGGCCCGGTGGGGGATATGGGCAAATACAGCCAGATGGGCTTGTATGGGCAGAATTGGGCCCAAGGTTTATTTTGGACATACTTGGCCAGACGGTGTGGAGACTCCTTTGGGATTGGGTAAAGTTTAGCAAATAGCTTTCTGGCAGTCACTTGAGGGGGAATTTAGTACTATAACTACAAATAAGATAGAGGAATACTAAGGGTGGTTTTGAATTGCCTGCCCCTCTGAGTACTATAGTAGTCTCACAACAATAAAAGAAAAGAGATTTGGTGGCTGATTTTCAGATAGAGTTGCTACTATAGTAGTCTCTATCAGACCTAGGATCAATGTATTCAAGCTTGATAAGGAAGAAATGGTGGAACAGATGGGTGACCTGGTGGATAGAAGCTGAGTAAGGGAAGAATCCTTTCTCTAGTCTTATCCTTTATATATTCTTTATTTTGTTTTATTGGTTACTGATGAGTACTCCCTTGATGTTACAGGCGGTGTTTGATAAAGTTGAAATGGTTGAGCCTATACTTGACAACTGATGATGATGGTTGATGATGATTATGGATAGGTGATGATGATGATGGAAGATGATGATGACTGATGATGATGATGGTAGGTGATGATGATGATGGATGATGATGATGACTGATGATGATGATGGTAGGTGATGATGATGACTGACGATGATGACTGATGATGATGGTAGGTGATGATGTTGACTGATGATGGTGACTGATGATGATGATGGTAGGTGATGATGATGGATGGTGATGATGGATGGTGATGATGGATGATGTTCAGGTTATGGGTACATGGTGATGATGTTCAAAGGTATGGGGTATTGAGTGAATAATGGTGGTGGTGGCTGGTCAAAAGTATGGGTTATTGGGCTGGGTCATGGTCAAAAGTATGTGTTGATGATGGTGGATAGTGATGGTGATGGTTGATGATGATGATGACTGATGGTGATGGTGATGGTATGCAATATGGGATTGGTGATGATGATAGTATGGGTTATGGTATAATGGTTGAGAGTAGTAAGAGTATGGGTTATGGGATAATGGTTGAGAGTAGTAAGAGTATGGGTTAAGGGTGCCTAGGAGCCATGGTGATCCCCTGGAGGGATGGATGGGGGAACTGATGATGAGACCTGGATGGGGGAGAGATGTAAGCGCTAGACCCCAGAGGTCACGTCCCAAAGACCCCGGTCCCCGCGCTGCGCGCGCTTCCCCGCGGCAGCAACCCTCTGCCTAGCTCACGTTGACCCCATCAGTGCCGGATGCACCAATCCTGGGACCTTGATTCAACACTCAGCTTCTTGTCCACCCAAGTCCCCAACCACCCTCGACATCACGAGTTCACACCCTCGAGCCTGATAGCAACTCCGGTACACCAGCCACCGCCCCGTCAAACCAGTCAGCAACTCTTTGGAAGTTCAGGAGGAGCCTGAAGCGGCTTAGCTGGAGGTAACTACATCCTCAACCTGTTTCATTTTTCTATCTCTGTTCTTGTTCTGTTCTCCTTTGTTTCCGTCCAGTCCTATGTCTCTCCTCTCCTTCTTTCCATCGTCTCTCTACTGTCTCTTTCCAGTCCTCATCTCGAATCAATCCTCACTCACCCTTGTTGCTCTCTTTGCCATCTACTACTCAAGATCTAAGTACGCATTCGCCCCAACTCCTTTCCAAGGATACCTGCCCTACTCAGGTCAAACAGAACTGCAGGTAACTTTTGCGCAACTCATCCATAGCTTTTGTGGTTGTGTCTTTTAACTCATCTCCAGTCAAACTCATTCCCATTCTTTCATTATCCCTCCCACCTGTGTTTGATAGTTATTCTTTACTGTTACTGCATATTACACAAGCTCAGTGTTGCAATAAAGATATACTACTCAAATATTACAAGAGAGTCCCTTTATTTATAGAAAATCCTGCCCTCAGGGCTGCCCCTGAGGGTCTCCCTGATACAGTGAATACAGTTCATGAGGCATTTTTGCTGGTCAGAGGAGAAAGCTGTGCAGGATCTACATGCATGTACACCTTTGCATGCATTGCTGTGCTGCATTGATACAGGTGCCCCCTGCATAAATTACTTCTGTGTATTGGTGGTTGGTCATTTGTTTGGTCCTTTATGCAGTGTCTTGCATATATTTCTTCTGTATACAGCTGTTTGTTTGGTGCTGCATGCAGTGCCTTGCATATATTGCTTCTGTATTATGTCCTGTATGATGCTGTACAGCCTCTGCATGCAGTGTCTTGCATATATTGCTGTATGGTTGTACTGTATGGGGTATGTACTTGAAGGCATCCAGGGTATGTCCATGAACCTTCACTGGTCTGTGACACCTGGTAGGGGTATGGGTAGGCCAGGGTTGATTTAAGCTGTATCTTCTAAACCATGAGAGATAGAGGGGTACTTTGGCTGAGTGACTAGGGGTTATTTTTGGTTTAGAATCCATTTTTCAGGTCTGTTTGATGATTGGAGCTGTCCTTATACTAGAAAAGTGAGTCTGATGGCTATAGGTTAGGTTTTGGAGCACCACAACGGGCTGGCCCTCCAAAGTGTATTTGTCTTAGGTTTTGGGCTTGGGGCGGCCTATTTGAGCCCCCGCCCGTGTTTCAGCCTGATTGGGGCTGCTGCCCGAGCCGCAGCCCACCCAGGTCCGCTTGTATCTCTTGGTTTGGCCCACGCGGGGCTGTTGCCACGGCCGATGGATCCCGCGCGGTGCGATGCCTCGCAGGCCCGGCTGGTAGCAAACGGAGGCCACCGTGGCTGGAGTAAGGGCCAGTGGCCCCGCCTCCCTCCCCCTCCCCTTGGTTGCCATTGGGAGGGGGAGGGGGTGGCTGGCTGGGTTGAACCAGCCAGCAACCAACCGCAACAAGGCGGTCAGTTAGGGCAGGGGGGATTTCATCACCCCCTTGCCCAGGGGATGACAAGGCCGGCCGCAAGGATAGCAACCGGGGGTGGGGGGATCTGATCACCCTCCCACCAACAAAGATGGCCAGGCTGGTTGCATTGAGGCAACCGGCGGTTGGGGGGGATTTACCACCCCCCCCACCATTGAGAGGGGCGCACTCCCCCCCCTCTTTACCAAGGGGGAGGAGCAATGGGCTGAGGGGATCTGACCACCCCCAAGCCCACTATTCCTGACAATTCCCTGGGGGTATCAACCCCCAGTGCCCCTGGTGAGAGGATTTGACCGCCCCCACCAGGGATTTGAGAGAAAGAGGGGGGGCGGCATGTCCGCCGGTTACACCCCCCCCCAAAGTGAGGTTGAGACCGGACCCAGGTGAGCCCTGGGTCACACCTGGCCCATATCTGGGGCCAGGGGCTGGCTGCATGAGGCAACCAGCCTGTAGTTAAGGAAATAATAGTAACTGGGCTGGTTGTAACGGACAACCAGACAGGGGATTGAACAGCTAAGGGGCTGGTTCAGCCCCATAACGGTGGAAACACCAGAATGGACCAGAATAGGCTGGTAATAAGGGTGCAGGAACTGATGCCATGTGGGCTGATGTAGCCCAAACCAAGTAACAAGGCCTGTAGAGCCTTTGGAGCTCTTTTGGGGCGGAAAATTTGTCTTTTGGTTTGTTGTATCATTGGCTCACCAGAGGCCAATCTTTTTTACTTAAGGAGCTCTTCTCCCTGCTGTTTTCCATCCATTCATTCATCATCAAATCAAATTAATCAACAATATCATCCAAAGTATTGCCCCATTGTGAGAGCACATCAAGCAATTATTGAAACAAGGTTTCCAGCATTTCTTTTGCTTTAAAGACTGCTCATTTTCCTAAGCTAATTCCTGGCCATAATTATAACACATTATAAGTACCAACATCATCATTACTTCCAAGCAATCTAGACCCATGTATGTTACTCTGGAGAACCTCAAATACCTCAAGTTTTCCAATAATATGTCCTATATCCCTGATGTTAGCTCCCCCAAGATAGTACTGAACAGTCAGAATTATAATGCTTGGGCTGTCCTTATGGATATTGAGCTGGATAACATCTGTTGTGGGGAGATAATGGATGAAGATGACACTTTGATCAGTTCAGAAGTGGAGAAAAAGTCTTATCATCTCATCCTTAGGCATCTTGATGAGAATCATGTGACATGGGTTGATGATACTCTTAGGGAAGATGAGAGAATGAGGGGCAGCATCCTATGAAAGTTTCTTAAGTCCAAGTATGCTGGTGATTCTGTTCACCAGAAGGGTATAGGTTTCAATAAGCTGTTCAATTTACAATATTTGAATTGTAAACAGTTTTTTGCAGAGGCTAGGTCTAGCATAGCCAAGTTTAAGTCATCAGGACTTAACATGGATCCTGAGTGTTTTTCACTATTAATCCTTCAGAAGCTACCAAAGGAGTTTGATTCTTTAGTCAGAATTATTTCTCAATTAGATCCTCTTCCTGGGGAGGAGGATGTGCTGAAAAGGATTGAAAAGGATGATCTTCATTTCAAGATGAAGGGGGGTTCTGGAACAGCCCTGGTTGGAAAGACTGGAAAATCTTGCAAGAAAGCAAAAAAGGATTTGTCCAAGGTCTTATTCTATAATTTTCAGAATAAGGGGCATTATGCTAAGGATTTCAAGGAGGCCAAGGAGAGGAAGAAGTCCAAAGAGAATGACAAGGAGTTCAATCTCAATACTGAAAATGTTGCAATGGTGGCGTTTGATGGTCCAACAGAAATGGTTGTTGGGGAAGAAGGCCCCAACAAGCAGGCCATAATTGATGACAATCAAGAAATGGACTTGATTGATTCCAAAGTGAGTAATCTTAACCTCAAAGATGAGAACTTATCAGTAACTGATAAAGATTTTTTCATATTAGGAGGATTGAAGGAGGATGTTCTTGTTTTGATTGATTCTGGGTGTACAGATCACATGTTCTTTCAACCAAATTTATTTTCAAATCTTAGTTATTATGATGGAGTTGTAATTATTGGTCAGAAAGGCAGAACAATTCAGATTAAAGGAATTGGAAAAGTTATTCTTGCAAATCACTTGGGTTTCAAAATTTCTTTTGAGAAAGTGTTCTATGTACCAGAGTTTCCTTATAACCTTGTGTCCCTTGGAGTGTTGTGGAAAAAAGGTTTCCAGATTTGTTATCTTAAAGAAGATAATTTTGTTATTGGTATGAATGGGAGAACTGTTCTTAGTGGACAGGGGGGGGACAAGCTTTTGTCTGCAAGCTTGTTCAAAATCTCAGCTTTGAGCACTGTTTCTCACAATAGAAGTGGTCATTAGGTAAAGGACAGAAACTGTGAGAGTTGTACCTTTGGGGCTAAGACTAGAAATCTGTTCTCAAAGAGTAGAGATTGCATTGATGTTCCTAGAGAGGAATTTTCCATTGATTTGGCAGGGCCATTCACACAAGAGTCCCTTGTTTGGGCAAGATACTTCATCAATTTAGTTGATAATGAAACTAATTATGTTTGGGTTAAACCAATTCAATCTAAGGATCAGACCACAGAGGAGGTTTCTGTAATCTTCAAACTCTGGAAACACAATGGTCTGATGAAGGAGATCAAGGGGGTTATCACCAATGGAGGTGGTGAATTTTTGATTAAAGATTTTGAGAGATTATTGAAAGATTATGCTATCATTCATATAGTCACTACTGCAAGTACTCCACAGAATAATGGAATAGTTGAGAAAATGAATAGGAATTTACTGGACAAGGTCAGAACTATTATGTCTCAATCTGGTCTACCAAACTTCTTATGGGCTGAGTTGATGTGTACAGTCTGTCTGTTGCATAAAATTGTAAGTGTTAATGGGATGAGTCCTCATTATCAGTTTTGGAAGTTGTACCCCAAAACATCACACCTAAGAACAATTGGTTGCTTGGTGTATTATAGTATCCTCCATGATGAGATCCTTGGAAAATTAGACCCTAGAGCCAGAACAGGGGCACTTGTAGGCTATGATTTAATAAGTAAATTGTATAGGATCTATTGTCCAGGGAAAAGAAAGGTTATCCTTAGTAGAGATTTAAAATTTGATGAAAGTACCTTTCCACCCAAAAGGAGTGAAGATGTTGTTGCAAATAGGTCACAGCAAGAAATAGAATTAGCACCTATTTCACCAGCAAAGGCTGTGGAAAATGTGGTTCCAGAAGATGAAGAGATGGCAGACGTGCCACCAGAGGGTTCAGTGCCAGCTTCAGGAGAGTCTGTTACTTTGGAACCTGATGATCCTCCAACTCCAGTTAGAAGGAGTGGTAGGGTTAGAGTACCAGTTGATAGGTAAGGGGAATGGAAGTCCCATTATGCTGTGGCAGGATATGAGGAATATACATTTCAGGAACAGTGTATGCTCAATGAAGTCCTGGAGTTGAGTTCTGAAATGGGTAACAGGGTTAACCCAAATAGCTTTTGCCAGGCTATGAATTCTGATGAGAGAGCCAACCGGAAGAGTGCTATTTTTGAGGAATTTGATTCTGTAGAAAATAATAGTGTCTTTGAAGTGGTTAAGTGGGATTCTGTTCCAAAAGGAAAGACCATTGTGGGGTCAAGATTGGCATTAAACAAGAAGTTTGAAACAAATGGAGTTTTGAAAAGATTCAAATCTAGATGCGTTGCACAGGGCTTCAAGCAGGGAGAGGTTATTGATTACTAAGAAACTTTCTCACCAACTGAAAGGCTGTCCACCTTCAGGTATATCATTGCTCTGGCAGTGGAGTTGGGTGAAGAAATCAGAAAAGCTGATTTTGTAACAGCATACTTGAATGCAAAACTTGGCAAGGAGGAGACTGTTTATATGTATAATACCATGAGTGAGAAACTGATACAGATTGGTTTGAAGACATCTGAGGCAAACCCTTTTCTTTTTGTGAGAAAGGATGAAATTTTGTTTTTATGGGTCAATTACATTATCATTATTGGAAATGGTAAAGAGAAAGTCATGGAGACACTCAAAAGGAATTCAAGATAAAAGATCTTGGTCTGGCGCAACAGGTGCTAGGAATGAAAGTCAGTAAGAGCAAGGATGGTATTAAGTTAGACCAGAGCCATTACATGACAGCTCTTCTTAAGCAATATGGCTTAGAGGATGTAAAGGAGTTTGGTACTCCCATGCAGTCAAACATTTTTTTTAGAGAATTCTACAGATGAGAAGTATCTGGAGTTTGTTCAATCTGGTAATGACTACAGGTCAGCTATTGGATTGCTTAATTATTTGGGGCAGTGTAAAAGGCCCAATATTGCTTTTGTAATTGGCGTCTTGTTTCAACACTTAGAGAAGCCAAGCATGAGGCATTGGTCATTGCTTAAGGGAGTTATGAGGTATCTTAAAGGAACAAACAGTCTGGGACTGTTGTTTACAAAGTCAGAAAATTTTGATTTGGTTGGTTATTCTGATGCAAGTTGGGCAGATGGTAACACTAGGGAACCAACAAGTGGTTTTGTATTCTGTTTAGGTAAGAATATGGTGTCATGGATGTTCAGGAAGGTGTCAGAAATAAGTCTTTCATCAACAGAGGCTCAGTATACAGCTTACTTTTCAGCTTCACAGGAAGCAAAATGGTTGAGAAAAGTCTTAGAGGATACACATAAACCACAAGGTTTTGCATTGTTGTATTTTTATAAACAGAGTGCCATTGCGTTGGCGCAAAGCCAATTGTTTCATTCAAGAAGGAAACATATCAATGTTCACTGTAACTATATTTGCAATGCAGTTAACTGCAAGGAGATTGTGTTGAGGTACATGCCTACTGGAGCAATGATTGCGGATATCTTGACTAAGGATTTGGATAGGAACAAGCATCAAGGCTTTGTGATTAATATGCGTATTTCAACCCTTTTGGATTAATGAGGTGTGTTAAAATACGTATGCACTTATGTCAGCTTGCTAATATTGCAGAGCAAGCTGAAAAAGTAACAAAAATTAAATAAAAATAATAATAATACAATGAACCTGAGAAGGAGTAGGAAGAACTGAAATATTATCACAGAAATCGATTCTCCGCCCAAAATTAGGTAGGGTCACTCACTGACCCCACCCTTGAAATCCAACTCCTTATATTTTTAAATAATTAAGGAAAGAAAGACCAAAATACCACGGCTCCACCATTGATCTTTTTGGTAAATTAAATATTTCACACGTATTGTCAAGTATAGGTTTCATACCTACAATTCTGTCAGAATTTAAGTGTTGTGTATATTTTAGGATTTATTGAAGGAAATTTGTTTTGTCCCAATTCCCGCACGCAGCTGCGGCAGCCAATGCACCCGCACGCGGCTGAGATACAGCCCTGTCACTCCGTCAAGGTTGTGTACGCAGCCCCAGGCCTCTGACAGTTACGCAGCAGCGGGACTATGGGTTGAAAGAGTGACAGGAGGTCTGAGAGGCTTAGGTACCGCGTAAACATGCTACAACCCACATGGGAACATTCTACATATGTAATAAATGTTCCTGTGGATAGTAGATAGTCTAAAAGTACATAATATTATATAAAAATACTTAAATAACTCTTATAAATATTTTTTATTAAATATAATTTGAAGTACCAAGAATTTCAAAAATAAGACAATGACAACTTCTAAAAATATATTGAAATACTTTAATATAGTATTATAAGAATTTCTAGACATCAATATTTTGACGACATACTAAGAAAACTAATGATGTGAAAATATTACATGAATTCCCATGAATTATATTTTTAAGTAATTATCTTAGTAAATCAACTGGAACTCAAAAATAAGGAGTAAAATCAATATCATGACTTTACTCAAGTTATTTGATACATAATGAGAACTCAACTGACTTCAGGATGTCCGTTGAAATGTCTATTTAAATACTTATTTAATTAATGGGAACATTTGCTAAGGATAATTTATTAAATAATACATAAATAGGACAGATTAGTCTTATTCACACATCCTAATATCTATTATAAAGTGGAATAATTCCCATATCCTGAGTAATTAGATGCTACACATGCTATAGCACAAAGAACACGTGACAGAATACCACTGATTACCCTGATAGCCTTAGTGTCCATTCCTTTGAGCCCCTGTACCCCTCAGAAGGATATTATTGGGACTCCAAAAGCTATAAATAAAGAGCTCTTTTGAGGATATTGATGGGAACAGACCCAGTTATATTTATATCCAGAAACCGTGACAAGGTAATCAAGTACTTATAAGAGATAATCAAGTGATTTATGGCTAATTCTGATCAATAATATCCATCCTCAACCTCTTTTTTATGAATTAAAACTGCTGAACAACCTTATAACCCCAGTATACAGGTTTAACCCATCAGTGAACGTCCCAAACAGGTACCCAAAGGATTTAATAATATACCAGTGAGTTTTATTATCCTTTCTCTGTTGTGGCAGCTTGGTTACAAGGCCCTGCCACTCCACTGTGTATTTTATATACATATTATCTTTGGGAAAAATATCCTTTAAATTAAAGAGCCCAAAGTAACCAGGACTACGTGTTTTCATACAGAAATCCCTGAAGAGAGGTGTTAAAGATCCCCAATATAATTGTGGCCCCTTTATAAAAATATTTAATGATCAATTTATTCATATTGATTTATATCAATAAACTATAACCAAAACCAATTAAGCTTGCAATAAGCTTAATCCAAATATTTTATGGATTTTTGCTGCATTTATTAAATAATATATTTATTATTTATTCTATCACCTCTGGTAGCTAAAGGATAGAAAGGGTTTGGCATCCAGGAGGCTGAAAGCCATGGATGATCAGAGGATGAGGTGATGAGGGAAAGAGTAGGAGGAGGAGGGTGGATTGGGCAAGATGATAACATTAATGAAACCAGTTGGAACAATGAAGTTGACTGGATAGCTTAGTGGGATGAGATTTTGGCTTTTAACTGTGAAAAGTTTAATATTAGGAGCAAGGTTATTTGGAGAAGGAAGGAGTATGGTAGGCTACTGAAGAGCCAAATGAGAAGCATTGATAAGGCTGCAAAGAGCCTAGGGAAAAGGGAAAATACTTTTAAAGTCAAGTGGAACTGATCTGAAGGGGAGGAAGGGACACTCCAGTTTAGTTTCCTGGTAATCAGATCCTTTTCCTTAATGGTCCAAGGGAAGGACCAGCATTTATGGACAACTAGAGAACCCAAAAGGGGGCCTAAGGCAGAAGGTTAGGGACAACTAGAGAGCCCCAGAGGGGGCCTAAGACATGGGTAATGAGATAATGAAAACAGTAAGATAGAAATAAGGTAACTAAATTTTTTAGTTACAGAATATGAACATCAAAAACACAACACACCACCTTCACTGAAAAATTGACAAACCAATTTAAAACCAGAAACTATTCCAGAGATTCATGAGAGATGAGAGGAGAATATGAGAATTGAGGAATATATGACAAGAAACCACCTGGTGAGGATTTGAGATGGGGAAATGATAGACTATTATAAGAGGAGAAACAAGGACCTCAGGAATAGTTTCCTAGCATGATATGGGGAATGATAGGCTATTTTAAGAGGAGCAAAGAGGACCTCAGGAATAGTTGCCTAGAATAATATGAGGGAGAATGATATGATGATGAAGATGAGGGTAATGGTATAGCTTAATGGGGAAGAATGATATGATTATGATGGTTATGGTAATGGTGATGGTGATGGTAATGGTAACAATGATGGTAATGGTGATGGTAATGGTGATGGTGTTGATGATAGAGATGAAGTTTGAATGGAGTGGTGACAGTTATTTGATGATGGTGGGTGATGACAGTATTGAATTTTAATGAATGTGGTGATGGTAATTAGAGAGGTGGAAGATAGGGAGATATGAAGATAGTATTGAACAAAAAAAAGGGAAGGATTCCAACACACCAGCCTGTTCAATACTAGATGAGAAGGAATATAGATGTGTTGTTGAAGTTGAATTGAATGTTGTTGATGGTGATGAGAGTTGCATGTTGTTGATATGGTTGATGGATGGAATGATGATTCAATTGGATTGATTATGGGTGTATTGATGTTGGAGATGGAGCAAGTAGAGAAGTAGGGGGTGGAGCAGATCAGATGGATGGGAGCAAGCAAGTGGTGATGTAGAGTGAGGATTGGAGAAAGCAAGTAGTGATGTAGCATGAGGAGAGAGGTAGCGGGTGATTTAAAAATGACTCTATATCTATCATTACCATCACCAACAGGATCAAAAACCTCACCCAAGAAATTCTGTAAGCTCTCAGGTATGTGATTTTGGTTGTTCCTACAATCAAGATTCACTTAGCCAACATCCCAATCACACAAATAAAATCAATACTCACCAAAGATGAGCTTCTGATTGACTCCTACTTCACGTCTTCTTTTTCAGAAGAGGATCCCAAATTGAGTGGTTATCATCAGCCCCAACAAATGGGAGTGGCCCAGTAAATAAAATCAGAAAAGAGGGGAGGTAGATGATTATTTACATCAAGATGTCCTTCAGAATTTTAGCTGTCATTTTTGGGGATTCAATAAAAAGGAGAATGATGGATATAAAAGAATCTTGAAAAATTTATGAGCCAATATTTAAAAGCTGAAAGGCCTTTGCCATCTATCATGGTTTAGAGGATCCAAAAAAAATTTTTGATGCAACCAATGTTGAGGGGTGCCAAGAAAAACTCGGCAAGGCTTCTGCCTAGCTCAAAGTCAACCTTGGCATGGCTCCAAGTCAACCTTTGAAAGGAACCAAGATGAATTAGCTAGGCTCTGCGCAAACTTTAGAAAATTGGAAAAAATTGGTTCAGCGCCCAAACACGCTTTAAAGACTATGTAAAAAGTAAAAATCAAGTCCAACTTATCAATCACCAAGTTTATTCAATTGGATTTAATGGATTTGTGCATACCAAAGCCAGTGAAGATTGATATTGATTTGTCCTTTTTTTACTTTGATTGATATTTCTTGAATTTCTCCCTCATCTCTTTTGAGGAAAGATTCAGCCTACATTTTTTTTAATCTTGAGTTCATTGGAAATCAGAAGATAACCATTGACCTTAGAGGATGGAGGTTGGCCCACACATGTTTCATTTTTGCATCCAAATCAATCAGCATAGCTTGATGGAATTTTGAGCCAGTTTACCAGGATGAGGTGATCAGCTCTCTGGATCTGACTTGAGCATTTGGAAGCTGATTGGGTAGGATTTTTTTCTGTAGATTTACTTGGCAAGTTTTTTTTTGGTGGATTTTATTTTTGTGTGGAATTGGGGGGTAAGACTTGCTGAGGGTCCATTTGATAAGATTCAGAGCAATAAGATTATAAGAATGAAAAATTTATGAGGATAAAAATGAACAATGAGATCAATTGAGATGTGAGAGAAATGAAGTGATGAGAGAAATCAAGTGATGAGAGCAGTAAAGTGATGAGAGAAATCAATTGATGAGAGGAATTGATTGATGAAAGTGATGGATTGATGAGAGAAAAAAGGTGATGAAATTAATAAAATGATGAAAGTGAGGAATCATATTTTGAAATAAGTTTTCAGGTAGAAGGATGTGAAAAACCAGGGGTGTGTGGAGTGAACTGATGTTTTGTTGAAGCTGAAAAAAACATTAAATACTTTATCTGGAAAAAAACTTTTATTTTCAGGTAAATGCAACATTTCTGATTTGAAATAAGTGGGTTTTTAATTTTTAATTGTTTGTTAGAAATTGGGGTTCTTTTCTGAAACCCACCATTAAGAAGAATGTGGTTTTGCTAACTCTCATACTCTCTGTTGTGAATGATTCAATAAGAGAACTTTTCTGTGTTTCAAAGTTTGGATTGAATTTCTTTGTGGTTATTTATTGAATATTTCAGCTCTTATTGAAGTTTCTCCCTACAGAAATTGTCATAATTTAAATGACATAAAATATGAAATTTGTAACTTAAGGGCCAAGAATAGAAATTTTTCCTCAAAGAGTGGAGATAAAACCATAATTACTGGGGTGAAATTTTCCATTGATTTGGCAGGGAAATTTGTCCAAATACTGCTTGAAGGGGCAAAGTACTTCATCAATCTAGTTGATACAGAAAATAATTGTGTATGAGTGAAAAAAAGATCATATTATCAAACCACCTAGTATATTTCTGTAATCATCAACCTCTGGAAGCAAAATTCTTTGATTCAAGATATTAAGTGGTTAATCACTGATGGAGGGGTTATATTTTTGAGGAAGGAATCGGAAAATTTTTTAAATTTTTTATGTGTTCATTGTATCACTCATTTGTTAAAACTTCCAGTAATCCACAAAAATGATGGAATATTTCAGAGAATTGATAGGGCATTGTTGGAAAAATCAAGAGGTATTATGGCTCCATCTGGTCTACCGATGCTCTGATGAGATGAGTTTTTCGGCAGAATCTTTATGATTCATGATATTTTTATTGTTCATGGTAATATTCCTCATTATTTGATTTTTTGAAGAAAGAACACACCACTTAAAACCTTAGAACTATTGGTTTTTTGGTGTATTGTAGTGTTCACCATAATGAGCTGATTGGCAAATTAGATCCTAGAGAACAGAAATTTGTTTCTTGTTGTTTATAATTCAATAATTAATTAATATACTATATATTTCCCAGGATCTAGAAAATTAATAAATATAACTTATGTTAAATTTGAGGGAGTCACCTTTACACTCCAAAGGAGTGATGATAAGGCTGTTAAGTTAGTACAGCAAGATATTGTTTTGAAGCCTTTTTTTATGGAAATAGCCAAATATAATGATGATGCTGTAGTGGAAGACATTTCAGAGGTTGGTTGACTACCCATTTCATGGGATCCTGAGGAACCAGAAGCTGAATATCTTATATCAAATTTTAGAAGGGTCATAGATCTAGGATACATATGGGTTTTTACAGGGAATGGAATTCACATTATGCTTCTGCAGAATATGGGGAAGATAAATTCATAGAAAATTTTATGCTTAAAAATATTCTGTAGTTGAGTTCAGAGATTGGTTGCAGTGTTAGAACTAAAATCTATGGCCAAGTTATTAATTATGGAGAAAAAACTAACTGTAAGAAATCTATTAATGAAGAGTTTGATTCTTTGAGAATAACACTGTTTTTAAAGTGGTTAAGCAAGATTCTATTCCAAAAGAAATACCATTTTTGGTTCTAGATTATTTTCAAATAAAAATTTTGATACTAATGGAATTCTGAAGAGATTAAAGGAAAGATGTGCTGCACAATTCTTCAAGCAGAGAGAGTGCATACAATACAAAGAGAATTTCTTTCCAACTGTAAGTTTTTTAACCTTTCTTTTTATCATTTCTTTTCAAGTGGGGTTGGGTGAAGAGATCAGAGAAGCTGATTTTTTAATGGAATACTTGAATGAAAATCTTTGGGAGAAGGTGAATTTGTATCTGTTTTTTTCTGATTGTTTTAGAGCATTTCTGGGTGACAAAAAACTTGAAACATGAATAAAATCTGCATGGGTAGTTTTTATCTGCAGATAAATGGGAATATTTCCTCAAGGTGAAGAGACCACTTTATGGATTGAAGAAGTCAGCTAGGTTTGGTAAAAAACCTTGAGCCAGAAAAATTTCTAAATTTGTTTCAAAATCAATGAGGGTGAAAAATTTCTATTTTTTATAAAGGATACCATTCCATTTTCTTGATTAGATGGCATTATTAAATTTTTAAATTTTAAGGATATATTTGTGGAAGTAATTGGGAACTTTTTCAAGATAAAAGATCTTGGCCTTGCACAATAGGTGATTGGGATGAAGGTTACTAAGTGTACTCATGTTATAAAAGTGGATCAGACCTTTTATGTGGCAAAACATCTTAATTAATATGGCTTAGATGATTCAAATGATTTTGGTACTCAAATTTAGTCAAATTTTTTGATAACTCCACAGATGAAGAGCATCAGGAGTTGTTAAAGTCAGGGAATTTTAATAGGTAAGATATTGGGTTCCTGAATTTTTTTGGACATTTTACAAGACCAGATGATGAATTTGCAATTGGTTTTATCATCAAAATTATATAAACCATGATTGTGGCATTGGTTATCTTTTAAGAAATTTTTGAGGTATCTTGAAGGAAAAAATATTCTGGGAATAAATTTTCAAAAATTTCAACACTCTGAATTTGTTGTTTATTCAGATTCCAATTGGGCTTATGGTAACACGATGGAATCAAGGAGTGTTTTTTTATTCTTCAAGTCAGAGAATTTTAATAGGTAAGCTATTGGTTCTCTGGATTATTTTGGACAGTGTACAAGACCAGATGATGCATTTGCAATTGGTTTTATCATAAAAATTATAGAAATAGTGTCTTGGACTTCCAAGTTCTCAGAAATATTTCTTTCATCAACTAAAGCAGAGCACAGGGTGTACGTTTCTCTGCTGCCCAAAGCAAATTTTTTTATAATGGTCTTAGAGGATACACATAAGCCACAACATTTGGAATTGTTTTTTTCCAATAATCAGAGTGCCATTCCATTGTTCAAGAACAAAGTCTTCCATTCATGACAAAACATATTGATGTTCACTAGAACCATACATGTGATTCAGCTAACTGAAAAGAGATATTGTGAAGTTCCATTCCCACTGGGGAAATGATTTTCAATATAATGAATAAGGAATTATACAGAAACATGCACCAAGTTTTTGTTTTGAATATGGATATGTCACCCCTTTGAAATTAAGGGGGTTTGCTGAGACAGGTACGCAAGTTTTATGTTCCAGGTAAAGTTTTTATCCAAATGGGATGCATAAATTGGCCTCTATGGCCCATTGGACAATTGAATGGACAATTCAGGCCTGAATTCAATTTTGTAGAATGTTCCAACTCAGCGCAATGGACTTTATGGGCCATGATAGTTTGTCCTCTGTATTTTTTACATAATGGGCAGCTTTTCTGGCTGCAATTGTTCATTTCTCACATTTGGGATTGGATTGTACATTGCAAACATTTCCTGCGCTTAAGCTTCCTTGGGGCTTCTTTTTTGTGATTTTGGCCCATTTTAGTGTCTGGAATCTCATGTGGGGCTGTTTTAGGTGGCAGGGGGACTCCAAATGGAGTCACCATACCTTCCAGTTGATTCAGCAGAAAAGGGGAGGAATCTTTATTTTCCCCGTTGCCACAAGGGAGGTGGAAAAGGAACCAAAAAAACCTCTTTGAAAAAATGCATGGCCTTTGGGGGGATTTAATCACCATTGCATCAACAGGGGTGCTGTACCCCCCACCCCCCCCCCCCATGACCAAGGGGGAGGATTTCAGCCACAAGAAAAATATAGTTGTCAAAATTTCTGAGAAATCCATGTTTCTTGTTTTTGTAGTGGCTAAGCATTGGCAAAACATGCAAAAAGTTGACAATTTTTAATAAATTTCACCTAAGGGATTGTTGCGGGATACTTGTGGGACTTAGCTTTCCACATGTGAAAATTGGGCTGCAACCTTGCCAGATGGTTTTCAACCATCTGACAAAGTCAAACTCACCATATTGAGCAATTTACACAAAATGACAGCTAAGTCATGCAGGAATCCCTTGGGTGAAAATAATTCATAAGTTTCAACCATTTGCACCTTGTGTGGGTTATCCTCCATTTTCTGAATCCAATTTCACATGTTCAACCCATCATAGAGTCAATAATAAAGAACCAGGGATTTTTTTTATAACTGTATCATAATTTTGATAATATTTTGTAATAATTTTTAAGTATGTTTTTATGAATATTCATAATGGAATTAAAACCTTGATAATATATGTTATCATGAAGGAAATTCAATATAAATTTCAATTAAGTTATGAGCAGTCAGATTCTTCCTAAATATTTATATGTCATTTCACAATAGGTTGATGATAAATTCATGGCTCCAACCATGTGGTAGTTGTGTAAGGACCTACAAGGCTCAAATTAGCCGTGGGGGCCCATAGATGACTACAAAGAGTTGTTTCAAACATGCGCAACCCCCGGGGGGTTGTTTGGGAGCCATTTACCCCCAAAAATGGCCATTTCAAGCCGTGTACCCCTGTACACAGCTCAAAACTTCTTTTTTTGGGGGTGCAAAACCCCCCAGAAGTTGTGCCAGAATTTTGGGCTGCCCCTGGAACACACTTGGGTTCCTTCAACAAAAATTTGGGATCAACGCATATTTTGTGGAACTGTTGTTCCAAACCTAGAAATTCCAAAGTGACTTTAAAGTAAAACCAAAGTGAATTTAAAGTGAAACCAAAGTGAAAGTAAAGTGAAAATTGAAATCATATAAAAATCTGCAAACAATTCTTTTTGAACTCAAAAGTGAGCAAACTTTGTTTTTTCAATCAAAAGTTGGATTGAATACTAAAGTATACCATTGAATTTTTTTGCATGGGAACATTTGCAAGCCCTCCTTCTTCTGACATGGTTGCATGGAAGTTCTAAATTGATAGTGCCATCAACAAACCTTTGGAAAAATAAAAAAAGGATTTGGGTAATGAAACATTGGAAGCCCCAATTGCATCCTCATCAAGGGTTACAATTGAGGGACAAAATGTTTCCCAGTTTGATTTGACCTCTGGTTGTGAGCAAAATTTTATGTTACTGAGGCCTTTGCTTGATTTAATTTGATTGAAACTAATGGGTGAATGTAACTATGAAAGTAAGAAAAATAACCATTGGATTGGTTCCAGATTCACTTGACCCACCTCCTGTGAGAGTTTTTCCTACTAGGAAAGAGGCAAAAAAAACTATTGTCAAACATGGGCTATGAAGCATGGTTACGCTCTGATGGTTTTGAACTCAAATAAAGATAAATATGTGGATTTGGCCTGTGAATGCCATGGTTCCTATTCAGGACAACTTCTTACCAAACGGTCTAGACAAAATCACACAAGGAAGGTTTGGTGCAAGTTGCACAAAGGCAGACCCCTTGTGGCAAATCTCTAACAAAGAAACCCTAAATATTCATCAACCATCTGAAAATTCCTCTGTGAACCTTAACTGAGGAGAATCTCTTGGCACGCCTTGAATCTAGTTCAGGACAGCATGAAAGATGGGCTCAATACGTTACAAATTAAGAGAAAATTGAGAAAGATTGATGGGCGGGATTATGTTGATGACCAAAAACTCTATAACACTAAGTAGATGGTAACGCTTGTAGAACTAAAGGGGAAAACTGTTATGGAGGTACTCTATGAAAAGCTTGAATAAAAAAGTTGGATTCACCGGTCAAAGTTCAGTGGAGAGGGTCACTTGGAGGCCCTGTAGTTAGCACATCCTGGGCAGTAAATCTTTCAAAACAATTCCATCATATTTCCATGTTGGATTTTACTCATATGAAAAATAATTACAAAAACCCGCTATTGCATGTTTTAGGAATGACAGCCAATTGGAAAAATTTCACAAAAGCTCTTATTTTTATAAAAAAATAACCATTTTATTTCTACAGTTGGTCTTCAAATGCAATAAAAAAGTTGGCTTATGATACTGAGAGACTGCCAAAAGTCTTTCTGAAAGACCATGAAAAAGTTCTGATTTGTGCTATTGAATCTAGTTTCCCTGATTCATTGAGGCAATGTTGCACTTGGCAATCGTCTAAAAACATACAAGAAAACTGTAAAGCACACTTTTTTAATGACATCAAAGGATGGAAAAGCTTTATGAATCTGTGGGCAAAGTATGGGGCCTCAACAACTCAGGAGGAGGCAGAGGTCAATGATGCCGAACTCAGAGTAGGTCCAAATCACTGCTTGTTATTCTTCCTAGTTTTGGGTTCTGACATTTTGACTTGTATAGTGTTTCTTGAAAGACTATGAGGATGTACTCGAGTATATGTAAAATAAAATTTTCTCTATCAAAGAGACATTTGTAACAGCGTGGACTTCTATAAACCCAGATTTTGGAAACAAAACAACATCTTGGGCTGAAGGCACCCACGCCACTCTCAAACAATTCCTTGAAAACTCTTAAGGAGGCCTGTTGTATGTTTTTAAAAGCCTTTACAGAACAGTTTTGAATCAAATTAAATTGGTTCATGCGTCACTTTATAACTCTTGAATTAAGTTATGGACAGTTATGCCACCTAAAATTTTACCATTGGGTTACAAATTTTCTTCAGAGGCAATTCATCTTATTAGGGAACAATTTGAGAAATTCAAAATTGATTATGATGGTAAAGTGTGTATCAAGTCATATTCCAAGACTATGAGTTTTCCCTGTTCCCACCAAATAGGTGAACGTGTAGAATTCAGAGGATCCATGGTACCCCATGATGTTCATCCTTGGTGGAGGTTGGACTATTACCCTTGCATTTCTAGTTCTGTAAGTTGGCTTAAGTTGGATTGTTCAAGTTTGATTGTTCAAATTACTATGTGATTCATGCTTTTTGATTAATTCTTTTTGATTAATTCTTTTTGATTAATTCTTTTTGATTAATTCTTTTTGATTAATTCTTTTTGATTAATTCTTTTTGATTAATTCTTTTTGATTAATTCTTTTTGATTAATTCTTTTTGATTAATTCTTTTTGATTAATTCTTTTTGATTAATTCTTTTTGATTAATTCTTTTTGATTAATTCTTTTTGATTAATTATTTTTGATTAATTCTTTTTGATTAATTCTTTTTGATTAATTCTTTTTGATTAATTCTTTTTGATTAATTCTTTTTGATTAATTCTTTTTGATTAATTCTTTTTGATTAATTCTTTTTGATTAATTCTTTTTTATTAATTCTTTTTGATTAATGATTCCTAATTCACTAATGGTTGATCTTTTTGAATTTTTCAAGTGCAATGTTGATGAAATCCTAAGAATTCCTCAGTTACGTGAAAAAGTGAATGGAATGACCTTGGAATCTCCAGATCATGAGCAAAGCGGCCTATTGAAGTATATCATTCAGAATATTACAAAATATTGATTGAAGCCAAGAATTGAACCTAAATTCTTACAATCAAGTAGGGGAAGGCCAAAATTGACAGATACGCAGCAAGAACCATCTTGGTTTGAAAATTTTGAAAAAAAACTCAAGGCGGAAAAAAGGACCAGAAGGGCTCAAAACAAGAAAAACCAAAGTATTTGAAGTCTTTCCTTTTTAGATATGTTCATCTTTTTGATTTAAGATGAATTTTTAGTGAAAGTTGGAAGAATCTGAATCTGAATTTCACATATCAGAGAAAGAGACTGAAAGTGAATTGGGATCACTTAATTTGGAATCAGAATCCTCCTCAGAGGTAGAGAATGTTCCGCAAAGCCCAACCAGAACCTCATCTTTGATGAGTATTCATTTAATTGATCTGATTAAAGAAATGAATACTAAGTTAGTTTTCATGATAGGAACCAAACGTGAAATACCTCAATGAAATACCCAAGAAAATCCATAAGTTCTTGGGTGAGGTTTGGGATCCAATTGGAGATAAGAATTGCAGATTTAGATTCATTGTTAAATCTCTTGGTTAAAAAGAAAATGGTTCGTTTAAACTTAGGAAGGAAATTATTTAAGCATGAGAAAAACATAAAGCATGCTACATTAAGAGCTTGGTGGTTCAAAGGATGTTGAAACAATTAAACAAAGGCTTGATGTTGAATACATCAATGAAAATATTCCCTCCTCAAAATGGCTGGCTAAATTAGAAATGGGTTGAATCATAGCAGACACATATTCCAGACTTATATGATTAATTTCATTCGATTCATGTGATAATTCTACTCCAATGAAAAATGGTTTTACTCATCAATCAGATCCAATCTTCATTTACTTTTTGAACAATAACCACTGGGTTCTATTAGTACTTGAGGGAGAAATGATTCCAACCCCTCCCATTGTAGCAAAACCCCATTCCTTGATTTTCAAAAGAGCCAATTTTTGGGTTGATCATCTCACAGATCAACTGCAAATATATTCTAGATTATAGATATTATAGACTTTGACTTCATTTCATCATTGGGTTTCATATAAATTGTAATTCTCATGCAGCTAATGAGTTCTATTAATATAAAGGGTTGTCACATTTTGAACATCATTATGTTGAGTGTTTTGAGTTAAAATGATTATATTGAGTTTTTTGAATGAGAGTTTAATGGTAAGTTAGTTCAACTTGTGGTAAGGTGATCCCATCCCAAGCTTAAAGTTTTTTTGGTGTTTTTACTTTAGGGCTACTTTAGGGCTGGTCAAAAGACTTGTTCCTTTTTTGGCGCTTTTACTTTAGGGATGGTCAAAAGAATTGCTTAATTTTTTTTCCCTTTTACTTTAGGGCTAGTCAAGTTGAACTTACTTTAGGTATTTTCAAGTTACTTGTATTTTTTTTTTGGTGTTTTGAATTTAGGGCTTGTCAAGTTACTTGTCTTTTTTTGGTGTTTTTAGTTTAGGGCTAGTCCAGTTACTTGTGTTTTTTTGTGTCTTTTTACTTTAGGGCTAGTCATTTAGATAGTCCCAGTTTTCTTTGTTTTTTATTATTTTTAAATTTTTGTTTTGTTTAACCAAAAAATCAACATTTTTTGATTTCTTTGATGTTTGGGTGATTCCAGTTTTTTGAAAGGTTTATTTGATTCATGGGTTATGTTAGTGCCCTTTAATTCTATTTTTTTTTGTCTCACCGCGGTCCAGTAGCATTTTGGATGCCACACGACTACATTTGAGCTGTGTACAACTCCACATGCCTTGAATGTAGTTGTATGGAATCCAACACGCTGGCCAACCAGGCTGGGTTGGCCTTGCGACTCTTTGAGCAATGGGGGCTTGTAAACAGCTTGGATTGGACCATGTGGCTTGCCACACAGCCCCTTTTTCCCATGTGCACGGCTCAAAAATCCGTGAATTTAACATTTTCCTTCCCAATATTCTCCATTATTTTGGTAATAATTTATATTAACAATTTTAATCCATACCCTCTACTCTGTACAGAGAAATTGCATAAAGAAAATTTTATTATTCTCAAGGATGTATTATTAATCTAATATGGAAAACTGAGCCTTTTTTTTTCCATAGAGAGTTCTCAGAGCAAATTTTTAAGTTTTAAACCTTTTAAATGATTACCAAGCGTATACATACTCCATATGTATAATATATGCCAAGATACCTGGAATTAAGAGGTAAGGACACACATGCCATTATATGTAAATGAATTTATTTAATTATTATGAGGTTTTCTAAGATTTCTAAACTTTCCACTGGATTTAAAGTTAAGTCCTAGGATCACTTAGTTAGCCTTTTGGTATGTAAATTGGAACTTTAAATTGAGAATACCCCCAAATGAATTGTAATTAGTTCTTCTTAGCCCTTGAAAACAAAAGAATGGAGAGACAATGAGGGCTCCTTTTACCGAAAAAGAGGAGGTTCCTTACCCTATACCCCTTTCCCCAATTATTTTTTATTTATTATTGATCGAAGGATATGGAAAGTGTTCACAAGACCACTTACCTTAATCTCAAGAATGCAATTGACTGGTTCCTAAAACTTGAGTATTAGAAAAATAAAAAAATCCATTCTTCAACTCCAAATTTGTGCTCCCTTTTAGTTTCAAAATTTATTTTCACTTTAGAGGGTGTGACTTTACTTTTGTAAACAAGGCTTCCTTGGGCTTTATTCACTTAAATCCAGGTCCGTTATCTCTCTTCAGAGATTAAGGTCTGGAATTTTAATAATAATACTCTATTATTATTCAAGTTGTGTTTTTTTAACAGTATAACTGTTTTAATAAGTCATTGATTGATTTATTTATTGGTTTTCTCTTATTTTTGAAGTTTTAACCTTGGACAATTGTAGCATTAGAGGTTGAATCCCTGACAGAGGGTAAACAGGCTGAGTGGTACCTTACCACCCATCAGCCCATTTTTTAGATAATTTCCCAGGTGGAATTTTCACCCAGGATCCTGGGGGATGATTTCATCACCCCCTCCATGAAACCAGGAAAAAGGGGCAAGGGCATCATGCATTTTTCCAAATCCATAGTATGAGCCTTTTGGAAGTCCCAGGGGGATTCTGGGCCAAGCCTTGCCCATTTTTGAGACACAGGCATGGTTGCAAATGGCACCCAGGCTGTTGTAAGGTGTTGTTTTTTGAAACCAGGAGGTCCATCTTTCAGACAAGTTTGTTCCTGGCTTGAAAATGCAGCCAGGCAGGGACTGAACAGAAAATGGGCTGTTCTGGTCCTTATTAGGTCAATACACACCAATTAGACTGGATTGGTCTTGTCAGGATGCCCTGGGTCAAACAAAAAGTGTTCTTTTTGAGGCCAAACTTAATAAAAGGTTCTGTAGAGCCTGTAGAACCATTTTGGGGAGGGATTTTGTCCTTTACTCTTGTTGTATGATTTCCTCATAAGAGGCCAATATTTGGTACTTAAAATCGAGTTCTGATTCCAAAAGGGACCCTAATCTTGACAAGTTAGCTTAATTACATCATTTTCCTGCTACAAAGAAATTTTTCGAACCAAAAATAAAGAGAGCCCAATGATCATCAAAACTGGAAAATCCTTTGCATCTGACAAAGATTGTCTTTTTTATAGGTAAATTTTATAGGAGGTAAGAAATTTGATGATGAAGTTTTTCAATTTTATTTTTAACCCTATCAAAAGTTTTAAATTAAAATCAATTTATTCTTGGGAATAAGAAGAAAATTGATCCTCAATTGCATTCATAAGAGTCACATCTCTTCCTGTTGAAAAGGATTGGTGGATTTCATCTTCAGACCAAATTAATCTGACCTGTTACAGAGCCCAAAAGTAGAGTTATTTGTTTTGATTTATCATCAGGGAAGTTTTTAATTGAAATCTTTGACCTGTTGAAGGCATTTAAATAAATTTTTACCCGGGATATCTTTAGTATTTTTTCTTGTATGTGCAATCCATTATTCACAAAAAGTTCAATTTTCCGGCAAACGATACTGATTAAGGGTGAGATAAAAACAAGACTTTCAATTTTCCATCCAATTATTTTTTAACTGAATTCATCCAGCTCTCAGACTAGGTACTCATCACATTCACTAGATATCTAAGATATTATTTACCAGAAAGAACTTCTTTATTCATTTTATCTTTAATTTTTCTAATATCTTTTCTTCTGTTCAAACTATTTTGATTTTTCTGGTTTGATTATTTCAACATTTTTTGGCAGTGACACCCACTGCAATCGTTGATCTGACTTTAGGTTTCATTTTAGGTTCAATTATGCAATGAATTGATCAAAAAATAAGATCAAAAAATTTCTCATGGTTATGTTCAGGATTCCTTACAAACAAATTAAATGGGATTTAATTGCTTTTTTTTATCCATAAAGCTTGAAAGGGAAAGAAACCCTCCTTGAGGAAATCTGAGGTGATGAAGGAGCAGGATTTGATAAATTCTTGCCACCCAAGGAGCACTTCAAGTACACATTTCTTTCCTTTTTTAAAGTTAGCATTCTAAATGCATAACCATGATCCTTTGTTCAATCTTGGGAAAACTGCATCAATTCAGAAAAATTTTGAAAAGGTCTTTCAGGAGGGGGCTTCATATCTGGCTTTCAAAAAAGGGATTAAAATTGAGTTTTTTGCTTTTCCACAACAGGAATTTCTGGATCTTAACGATTAACAATAATTCCACCTTCAGCACTCATATGATCATAGCTAGATGCTTTGGGAGAATTATTTATTCATGTCTGGTTTCCTTCTTTACCTGGTATAATTGGAGCCAGAAGTATAAAGCTGGTATATTAAATACAAAAAACCACCAAAAAAAATAAAACAATTATTGATTAGTCAACAGCTTTATTGTTTTCAAAATCTAGAAAGAAAAATTATATACATAGAATGGCTGTGGAAAAACGGGGATGAATTTTGGTTTGAGGGCATGGAATATTGTGAAGGTTCTCTTGAATAGATGAAGTATTGTAAATCTTTTCAGATTGTGGGTTATAATCTTGGGAAGATTTATTGGAAGCTTGATTGAATTGTGAATATCTTTGAGATTAAGGTTTTCATTTTCTTGAGTATGAATTTAAGTCTAAGATCTTGATACAAAAAAAATCAGTCAGTAATTAGAAAAAAATCATGAAATAAAAACAACAAAAAGCATTTTTCTTTATCCAAAGTAATGAAAAGAAATAAAAAATTACATGAGTGCCTATGGGAAAGGGAATCCTTTTGAGTTTTTTATTAAGTGCAATAGTTGTTATTTTTATAAGCTTGGACTTGGCAATATTTTGGAGGTTCATGAGATTTCTACATATTCTGGGAAAAAATTGGATATTGAAACAAAGCGCAGTATGTGGTTTAGACCAGTGGATCAAACAAATCTCATATTTTTTTTAAACAAAGGACTGCCGTGAGTTGTTTGGTAATTTTATTCAGAGGTAATGAATTTTGGTTGAGTTGAATCACAAAAATCATGATGAATATTGGAGAGATTATAATTTGAATACTTGGTAAAAATTGAAAAATAAAAAGGATTAATTATAGAAGATAATTGATTTAAGCAATTATAATTAACCTTTCTTGATATAGATATATCCTTCTCTTCTTTCTTCACAATGAGAATTATATTTGGAAGTTTTATCCATTTATTAAAGTTTTAATCTTTGGGGATATGGATGGTTAAAAGAGCTGTGATGAGAGAAAAATGACGAACATCTGAATTTCTGGGAAATAAGAAACAATTTAATGTCCCATTTTACCATTTTTAAGAGAAATTCCTTGGGACAGACATGAAAATGTTAGAGAATAAAGTTTGAATATTGATATTATTATCAAAATTTACATGAAATGCTTCAATAAAATGAAGCAAATGAATTTCAAATTATGGAAAATTAAGCAGAATTTTGTTTTTTTTTTTCCAATAAATCTAAAATATACATAAATCA
Organism: Puccinia polysora; assembly: GCA_025617555.3. Taxonomy (NCBI): domain Eukaryota; kingdom Fungi; phylum Basidiomycota; class Pucciniomycetes; order Pucciniales; family Pucciniaceae; genus Puccinia; species Puccinia polysora. The sequence goes on along the minus strand of CM062638.1, from coordinate 3,933,953 downwards.
AGGGAGTTGATTTTCTCACAGGTGAAAACCTTTGAATCACAGGTTTTCTATATCTTTGAAATTTAACTGCAACACAGAAAAACACTTCATTTCACAGATGCATCAAGAATTTATTTTTATTGAAATTTTGAGTCCTTAGCCCTGTAGCTGGCTGTATCATAGCCTCAAAAAAATCTTATTTAATTTTGGAAGCATTGGAACCCCTAGAAAAATTCATTCATAAATTAAAAAACAAAACAAATTTCTGATTTGATTTTTTTGCTTTTTTCTTTTCCTTTTATAATTGAATTTTATTGGCAATCCTAGCATTCATATAATTCAACAAACAATGAACTTGCCTTCTAATTTTTTTCCTGGGATTTTTCGGATATATTCTTGGGCTCTAAAAGTTGAATCCAATATGAAAACACTTCAAAATAAAAAATCCTTTTAAAAATTTTGTTTTCACATCTGTCATCAATTTTATCTCAATTTTTTAACCAGAACTTAAGAAAAGCCTCCAAAGATGAAAATTAAAATTATTCTCATTGCTTCTCACATTCTTTACCCATCAAAATATATTCCACAATAAAAATAACTCAAAATACAAGGGTTTCTCTTTCTCTATTTATCATTTATCTTTTTTGTGAAGAAATAGTAATTGATTGTTAATATTCAAAGCTCAAAATTTAAAGATAAGCTTTCCAAAAATTCATTTTTGGTAATTTTTGAGGTAATGTTTGTTTCTCACAAACCAAAAAAGAATAATCATCACAATAAACCCCTTTGAGGTTCTGGACCCCTTTTGTTAGCCCTTGGCATACATGAATTCAATATGAATTTGAATTTATTACAGGGAAATCCTGCCATCCTGGATGGTTAATTCATCTTATAAGCTACCACCTTCACCTTTTCCAACCACCCACCAAAAAAACACCCCACTACCACTACCACACCACACAATACAACACCTCTCCACACCCAAACTCTCAAAATCACACCACACCACTCAACTCCACTCCACTCCACTCCACCCCACTAATCACCACACCACACCACTAATCACCACAACACACACTCACCACACCACTCACCACTTACAATCCATCACCACACCTGAATAAAACAAATCAAAACTTGAAAACTCAACAATAAATCCTCCTGAATTCAAATATTCCATAAAAAAGTCAATAATTTATCTCCTCAACAATTTTTTTGGAAAATTATCAACCTTTAAGTTAAATATTAGTCTTGTTACAACCACAGTTTTGAAACTCCTTCAACTAAAACAATCCAAATTTTCATCAGCTTCACTCTTAGCTCATGCTCAACTTCACCAAATCCTGAATCTTACACTGGATAGTCCTCCTCAACATCTTTGAATTTCCAAATTCTTCTAACTGGCTCACCTTCTCCCTGCATGGGATAATATTCATCTATATGTACAGCATACCACTGTTTCATGTGATTCAGTCAACCATCCCTGGATATTGTCCTTTCTCTATGGCTTTTTACATTGTCTATCTTGAATAAACTAGTTGGTATATGAATGAGTAAATATAAAATACTTATTTTATAGATATTGCATACTTACTCTCTACTTTTTGTTCAGCCATGCTTCAAGGACTCTGTATCAGTACATGTCAAAGGGTAATGTTAAATTCACGTCTACAGAGCCGTGTTAACGGCTCAATAGGCCCTGTGGCACCCTACACGACTCAAATGAGCCGGGTGGCATGTTACACAGCTCAAATGGGACGTGTGGCATGCTACACGGCTCAAATCGGCTGTGTGGCATGCTACACGTCCCATTTGAGTTTTACGGCACGCCAAACAACAAAAATCAAGTTGTTTAGCCTCCACTAAATCATAAAAAATGAATAATAAATAATAAATAATAAATAATAAAAAATAAATAATAAATAATAAATAATAAATAATAAATAATAAATAATAAAAATAATAATAAATAATAAATAATAAATAATAAATAATAAATAATAAATAATAAATAATAAATAATAAATAATAAATAATAAATAATAAATAATAAATAATAAATAATATATAATAAATAATAAATAATAAATAATAAATAATAAATAATAAATAATAAATAATAAATAATAAATAATAAATAATAAATAATAAATAATAAATAATAAATAATAAATAATAAATAATAAATAATAAATAATAAATAATAAATAATAAATAATAAATAATAAATAATAAATAATAAATAATAAATAATAAATAATAAATAATAAATAATAAATAATAAATAATAAATAATAAATAATAAATAATAAATAATAAATAATAAATAATAAATAATAAATAATAAATAATAAATAATAAATAATAAATAATAAATAATAAATAATAAATAATAAATAATAAATAATAAATAATAAATAATAAATAATAAATAATAAATAATAAATAATAAATAATAAATAATAAATAATTAATAATAAATAATAAATAATAAATAATAAATAATAAATAATAAATAATAAATAATAAATAATAAATAATAAATAATAAATAATAAATAATAAATAATAAATAATAAATAATAAATAATAAATAATAAATAATAAATAATAAATAATAAATAATAAATAATAAATAATAAATAATAAATAATAAATAATAAATAATAAATAATAAATAATAAATAATAAATAATAAATAATAAATAATAAATAATAAATAATAAATAATAAATAATAAATAATAAATAATCAATGATAAATCATAAATAATAAATAATAAATAATAAATAATTAATAATTAATAATTTATAATAAATAATAAATAATAAATAATAAATAATTAATAATAAATAATAAATAATAAATAATAAGTAATAAGTAATAAATAATAAATAATAAATGATAAATAATAAATAATAAATAATAAATAATAAATAATAAATAATAAATAATAAATAATAAATAATAAATAATAAATAATAAATAATAAATAATAAATAATAAATAATAAATAATAAATAATAAATAATAAATAATAAATAATAAATAATAAATAATAAATAATAAATAATAAATAATAAATAATAAATAATAAATAATAAATAATAAATAATAAATAATAAATAATAAATAATAAATAATAAATAATAAATAATAAATAATAAATAATAAATAATAAATAATAAATAATAAATAATAAATAATAAATAATAAATAATAAATAATAAATAATAAATAATAAATAATAAATAATAAATAATAAATAATAAATAATAAATAATAAATAATAAATAATAAATAATAAATAATAAATAATAAATAATAAATAATAAATAATAAATAATAAATAATAAATAATAAATAATAAATAATAAATAATAAATAATAAATAATAAATAATAAATAATAAATAATAAATAATAAATAATAAATAATAAATAATAAATAATAAATAATAAATAATAAATAATAAATAATAAATAATAAATAATAAATAATAAATAATAAATAATAAATAATAAATAATAAATAATAAATAATAAATAATAAATAATAAATAATAAATAATAAATAATAAATAATAAATAATAAATAATAAATAATAAATAATAAATAATAAATAATAAATAATAAATAATAAATAATAAATAATAAATAATAAATAATAAATAATAAATAATAAATAATAAATAATAAATAATAAATAATAAATAATAAATAATAAATAATAAATAATAAATAATAAATAATAAATAATAAATAATAAATAATAAATAATAAATAATAAATAATAAATAATAAATAATAAATAATAAATAATAAATAATAAATAATAAATAATAAATAATAAATAATAAATAATAAATAATAAATAATAAATAATAAATAATAAATAATAAATAATAAATAATAAATAATAAATAATAAATAATAAATAATAAATAATAAATAATAAATAATAAATAATAAATAATAAATAATAAATAATAAATAATAAATAATAGGTAATAAATTAGAAATTATATGGAGTAGTGTATGGGCCCCTATACGACTCCCACAGGATGTGTGGGGCCATTTACACGGCTCCCACACGCCTGCAGCCATTTACAAGGCTCCCACACGACCGGAGCGGTGAATTTAACATCACCCCATGACAAACCTTCCTGGACAGGTCCATCAAAAATTCAGTCAAGTAAAGCCTCCAGCCCAATCAGTCAATGTGTAATACCAAGGGAACTCCGAAATCACTCAAAAGCCACTCATTCCTCAAGGCCTCCTCCTTGTTTCTCACATTTAATGGCCTCTCCTTCCATCCAGAACTAATAACCCAAAGAAATTTGTATACTAATGTTCGCTGGTTTGTCCATCAGCCAGTAGGAGTAATCTCATAACAAGAAAACCTTCAACCTGCCTTCTTAAGTCATATCACCTTGTCCCTTTCTGATGTTACTCTTAAAGGATTCAAAAACTAATTATTCAACAAACTCTTGAAAGCTCTTCCCATCCTTCTATTTATTTTTTTTTTAACCCTACCCCCATCTTATCTATTGCAATCTCAAAAAAATCTATGAGTAGCAGTTCCTGTGCCTTCAGACCCTTGCACGCCAGCGGCAGTTGTTACACATCTAATAAATACACCTCATTAGAAAATTATAAGAAATGAATTCCCATCTTATTTCAATTCTGTGAGTATTTTTTCAAATTTATTTCTGCTCAATTTATTTCCGAAATATCAACGCCTAACTTGACTTCATTTTTCGAAAATAAAATTTCTTTTCACCATGGATCAAGATAGTCTCCACCTGCTTTTCAGAACTGTTTCAGAAGGCCCATCCTTCATTATCTAATCTAATCAAACTAGTGATTAAAATTCTCTTGCATTTTCCTCATCTAATCAAACTCTTGATTGCACTCCTCTGGCACCTTCTCCTGAACTATCATATGATAAAAAGGAGGAGCAACATGATTCCATCTAATCATGGAGAAAGTCCCATGGATATGCCATATCTAACAGAGTATCCAATTAAAATAAACATACCTACACATATCAATGTGATAAATCTGGTGAATAGAAACTCAGAAAAATACCAAGAGGCTGGGTAAATCAAAAAAGACTAATTTTACTCTCAGAATATCTTTCAATTTTTCCAAAAGATTGGGTCATTGGAAGTTTCAAGTTATATTTCCAGACCACAAACATCCATCTTTGAAAGATCCTTCAACTCATCAAACCCACAGAAAAATTCAATGAAATCAACGTGATACTGTTTCAAATCTAACCCAAGCTGGAGTTCCCCCCTTAAATATTTCAAATGGTCTTATAAAAAAAGCTTTCTATCTCCTTTTCATACCAACATCAATACTATTTAAAATAAAAGATACAAAATTCAAAATAAATCTCTTGATGGAAATTCTCCCATTGAATCAATCATAATTGGACTCTGAAATTCTGCTTTTCTCTCCAAAATTTACAAAATGGATGGAAATATCACTTCTTTGTTTTTTTGTCACCCTGATTCCATCAAAATTCTCAAACTTTTCCCTAAACTTCTCTTAATTGACAGCAGATATAAAAAAAAAAGTTTGGAATTTTCCTTCTTGTTGTTTGGAAGTTTTAATTTCCAGATAAAAAATATGAATATGCATAGCCCTCACTCAGCTTCAGGAAATTTTGAAAAATCAAGAACACTTAGTATATACATAGTACATAATATTCACTGTATGTTCAGCCCATACTTCCAGGACTCCAGATCAGTACATTTCAAACCTTCCTGGTTAGGCTCATCACCCAATCAGTCAACTACAGCCCCCTACCCAATCAATCAACATGTAATAACATGGGAACTCCAACCTGAAACACCAGCCACTCATCCCTCAAGGCCTCCTTCTCAGCTCTCACACAAACTGGCCTCTCCTTCCCTCCTGGAATTAGGACCCCCAAGGAATAAGTATACTACTTCTTACTGGTTGGTCACTCTGCCAGTAGGTTTCATCTCAGTGCAAGACAACCTTCACCCAGCCTGCTTAACTCATATCACCTTTTCCCTTCCTGGTGTCACTCTTATAGGATTCAACAACCACTTATTCAACAAACTCCTCCTGGAATTCCCCATTTCATCCTTACATCTTCTCATTGCTTGTACTCCTCTTCTCATCTTCTCCATTGCAATTCCAAAAAATAATCCTTGCCTTCTATGAGTAGTAGTACCTTTGCCTTCAGCCCCTTGCACACCAGGGGCAGTTATGAAATTATAACAATTCCTTCCCCTTAATTACTAACCACTTTCTTTTCTTCCAATCATCAAATTCAACCAACCCCAATCCATACCACCCCATCTTACAGATATCACTACCTACTAGTATTTGTGGGGATGTGCATGATATAGTTCTAAAAGTTTGTGCAGCCCTTAACATTTCCTAAGGAATTTCCTGCTGAATTATCTGTTTCCCCCAACCCTATCATTTTGGCCTTAAAGAGAAACTTCAAACTTTGACTTCAACTTCAACATTGAATTTGACTTTGAATTTGAAACTTTCATTTTAACTTAGACTTTGACTTTGAATTTGACAATTCAAAACTCCAAATTTCAACTTTGAACTTGAAACTTGTAGCTTTTACCCTTTGAAGATTCAACTTTGACTGCTTCAACTCCAAAACTTCAACTTTGAATGCTTCAATTCTTTGACGCATCAACTTTGACTGCTTTGAATTTGATTCTTTGAATTAAACTGCTTCAACGCGTTGAGTTTGACTGCTTTGACTTTGACGCTTTGACTTCAGCTGCTTCAAAACTTTGAATTTGATGCTTCAGCTTTGATGGCTCTCAATCTGCTTTGGTTTCCTTTGAAGGGACCTCAAATAGCTTTGAAATGCTTCAACAGGACTCAATCAGCTTTGAAATGATTCAAAAGGACCTCAAATAGCTTTGAAGTGCTTTGATGGGGCCCAATCAACTTCAACATGCTTTTGCGGGACTTCAAAAAGCTTTGACGTGCTTCAATGGGGATCAATCAGCTTTGACATGCTTTGACAAAACCTCAACTAGCTTTGACCACTTCAATGGGGGTCAAAGTTGTGGTAGACCAAACCTCTCATATAGCCATCAGACTCATTTTTATTATTGAATATTATTCTTTTCATCAAATTAACCCCATAAATGAATTCTAGATTACTCATAGGCTATACTCTGGGCTCAAACCAACCTCAAAGCCCAAATCCTTCACCAGATAAACCCCTTTTAACCATAACAAAACACCTGTCACAAACAACCCAGAAATTGTAACAGACTGCATCATATCACAGGGAGCAATAAATAAAAGCTTATTTTAATGGCTAATGGCAACATAATATGCTTAAAGTAACCAAAAAAACAAAATACCCCATACCAGCAGGACTTACACCATATCAGTACTAATGTTACACTACAACCATTTCTACACAACCAAGTTACACTAGCTTCCTGGATCATTAAATAAAATCTAGGACCTCTCAAAATTCTTCTGAAGAACTCTGATACTCAGTTTCCCACCATTTCAACAATAAAACATACATATATGCACCAAAAGAAGTAGGGGCTCATGCAGCCAAGTACGTCTCAATTCTCACCAACCAGCAATAATAAATCAGTACACCTGACTTTTCTGGAACTTTCACAACCAGATAAGGCCTCTAAAAAGTCCTCTGAAGCACTGTGATACTCAGTATGTCACCAATTCAACCATACAACACACAGAGGTGCACCAACAGAAGTAGGGGCTTATGTGGCCAAGTATGTCTGATTTCTTTCCAACCAGAAAACACAACTCAGTACACATGACCTTTCTGGAACTTAAAAAAAAAGATAAGGCCTCAAAACATTCCTCTGAAGCACCCTCATACTCATTTGGCCACCATACCAACCACAAAAAACCTGCAAGCCACACTCTCAAGTCACCCAAGGGAGCATGTGGTAGCACAGCATACCTCATATCTGTACAGCTAATTCTATTGAAAAAGCATGCAGGTATTTCCTGCAACAATTTATACATGATAAGGGCTCATAGGCGTCCTCAGTAACATCCAACACAAGAATTTCCACCAATACAACTATGCAAGTTTCACCATTTAATTTACCAAGGAAGGCTCGAAGCTGCCAAGAATGTTTGATGCATTTACAACCCAGCAGAATTTAATTAAGCTGGAGGGGGCTAATGCAACATTCTATGAAAGATTAAATTTCAGAAAGTTCCAAAATCTCACAAATCTTATCATGTATCTCTTATCTTAGCCTGACTATCAAATATTATATCAAAAAATACAGTTATCTTAGCCTGATTTACACGTTTTCTCACCAGAATCATTGTGATGGGATAACGGATAATTTCTTTATGGCAAAAAACTAATAACAAAGAAAAGATTAAAAAAATATGTCAAAGGAATGATTGAGTTATAAAGAGAAGTTCCTGGATCTCTTCGTCTTTCACACTCACCACCAGAACAGAGCCAGAGATTAGATTATAGACCCAGACAGAACAATAAGAAAATGGTATGTATGAGAAAGATCGCAAGATAAAAGTCGTAGGTGACAGAATGATATGATCCAGTATTCCCCTTGAGAAACGCGTCGGAAAGGAAGTAAAGTGAGTATATAGGACCAGAGAAACAAAATGGACAGATATGATAGGAAACAAAGAACAGAAAGAGAAGAGGAATGAGGGTGTTCAAGCAGTTAATCATACCAAACTGAATACTGGAGGAGGTTAAGGTACTTTGGTAGGCGGAGTGGCAGTGGAAGTTGAGAGAGTTTGTCGGCCGGGGTAATGAGTTTGAATGTGAGGTCGCGAGAGGTAATGAGAAGGGACGGCGAGAAGAGAAGCGTAGAGTCGGGAGAGAGAGATGGAGGATGAGTACAATGGGTCATTTGAGGAAGGAAGAGTGAGATGATGATGATGGTGGCAAGAGATTCCTGTGACAGTTTGTCGCGGGGAGGCATGTTGCGTGAAGCTCCGTGACTACAACAGGTACACAGATGAAAACTCAACACCCCCCGGAGTTTGGTGGGATTAACTGAAACAGGTCTTCAGGAGTAGATCCAGGGATTTTTGATTGCTTGCTTTGGACAAACAGTCCGCAGACATTTTGGTTGAGGGAACAAGTACGACTTTGATCTCCTGGTTCTTCAGGCTCTCACGTAGGACTTTTGCTTTGATGTCAAGATGTTTAGTTTTGGAGTGTGAACCAAAGTTTTTTAGCTTGTCAAGAAGACCGGAATTGTCTATGTTAAAAATAGAGGGATAGAGCTCAAAATTCAACAGTTCGCTGATAAGATGCTTCATCCAGAGAATTTCCTGATATGCATCCGCAAGAGCATTCATTTCAGATTCTGTGGAGGAAAGAGCAATGTTACGTTGCTGACCACTATTCCAGGAAAGAGGACACGACTTCCAGAGACACAGATAACCGGTTTGAGACTTCCTAGAATTGTGGTCGTCTCCCCAGGTGGCGTCGGAGTAGTAAATGATTTCTTTATGGTCGTCTTTGGAGGGTGATAACTTAAGGTTGAGGTGGGAGGTACCATTGAGGTATTTGAAGCAATGAAGGACCTCTTTCCATTGTTGTATGCCCTGGTTGTTATTGAATCGAGAAAGGATAGAAACAGCAGGTGCCAGGTCAGGTCGTGTTCGACAGGCTAGGAAGTTGAGTATGCCAGTAAAGCGCCTGTAATTGACTCCTAGTCTCTTGAACTCGTCTATTTCGTCGGAATTGGGGTTCACGAGACAGATACCAGGTGTTAGGGGAGTTAACACGGATCTTGAGTTGTTGAGGTTCAGCTCCTTGAGTGTTTTATCCACAAGTTTATTTTGGTTAAGTTTGATGGAGACGTCGTCGATAATTATGTCCATCCCAAGAATAGTATCTGGATAGTGGGCGGTAGAATTGGGAAAGCGATTCAGAAAATTTTTTTTGAATAAATCCACGTCTCCGACTACGATCAAGTCATCGACATGGAAGAAGACAAAGGTTTGTGACTCTTTATTCATGAATAAAAACGGATCGGAGTCGGAAGGACTGAATTGGATTTCTTTGAGCCATTTAGTAAGTGTTTCGTACCAGTTGATAGGTGATTGTCTCAGACCGTATAGGGATTTTTTAAGTTTTAGGAAGGCGGATTTTCTTGAGGAGTGTCTAGGAGTTTTTATATAGATATTTTCTTTCAACGGTGCATGTAGAAAAGCACCCTTCACATCAAATTGTCTGATTTTTAGGGATTTATCAGCGCACAGGGTCAGAAGAGCTAAGAGGGAAGAAAATCTTCCGGTGGGGGCATAGGTTTCGAAGAAGTCGACGCCATACTTCTGTTGAAAGCCTTGAATGCATAGTCTAGCCTTCTTTCTTTCGGGAGAACTAGAGGTGGCAGGTTTTGTTTTTAGCACAAGCACGGTGTTCAGGTAATTATCGGGAGTGAATGAGCAGTCCTCCCACACATCTTGGTTTTCGATGTTATCGAATTCTTCTCTTATGGCGTCGGAGAAGGTATTATCATCCAGAGTGAGGTAAGAATATTTAATAGGTTTGATATTGGAGGATCTTGGTCGGAGGGAGTATGTGTTGGAGGAAGATTTGACGATTGGAGGCTCGTTGTCTTGATCTTCATCTTGTTCATCTGGTTCGTCATTAACATTGTTAGAAGACAGAGCGTCAGAACAAGAGTGGAAGTCAGGATCTATCGATTCCTCCAATTTGTCCGATATCTCTTCCTCGGGAACAGTTTCTGTAGTTTTTGGAAGGTCAGGATGGGTGTTAGGGGGAGAAAATTCTTCAAAATTGTCGTAGATCGATGAGGGTTCAGGATTTTTGTTTTTTGGGTTGTAATCAAGGAATGTGATGTGTCTCGAGTCAATGATCCTACCGCTTTCCAAGAGGATTCTGTAGGATTGCAGTTCTTCATTGTATCCAATTAGGGTTCCCGGAATACCTTTTGGAGCTAGTTTAGAGCGCGGCATTCCAGGAGGGGCTAAGACGATCAGATTTATACCGATGGGCTTAAAAAAATTTAAGGGTAACTCTTTATTTTTGAAAATTTTATACGGAGAAGGATTGCTTTTGTGAGACGGTATCTGGTTGAGTGCAAGGGTGACGGACTTTATCACCTCATGCCACAGGTGTTTATTGATACCAGAGTCCTCCAGAGTGCTTCTAAGGGACTCGATGATGGTGCGATTGAACCGTTCGGCGAGACCGTTTTGTTCGGGCGTATAGGGGTCGGAATGTCTTAACAATATGAGATTCTTTTCACAGAATTCTTTCATATTCTGATTCACGAACTCAGTGCCTCTGTCGGAGTGGATGACTTGAGGGAAATAACCAAATCGCTTAGCCTCCATACTGATGATGTGAATCAAAGTATGAGGTATGTCGCTTTTATGTTTAACAGGTATGGCCGAGCAGAATCGGGAGCAACTGTCAACCACTGTAAGGAAGTATCTGTGGCCGGCCACGGAGCTGATTATAGGACCAACAGATTCCAGGTGGATTTCTTGGAAGGGTCTTTCGGCTTTCGTATGGGAATGTTTGAAGCTTGCTCAAGTAATTTTGCTGACCGCGCAGGATTTACAAGGTGAATCAGATTTCACCGGTAGATTCAGTTTGTTGCGCAATCGGCTATAGCTCACGTGTCCTAACGATTTGTGAAGGAATTCCGAGTAAGATAATAAAGAAAATTTTTCCATTTCAAAGGCATTTACAATGGGCAGGTTGTTTTGGTAAAAGCCAGTATACAAGATTTCTTCGTTGTCACTTATTTGGAAGTCATTCTTGTTAAAGTTAATGGACAGGCCATCTAACATCAGACATCTGGCGGAAAGTAGATTTACGGAGAGATCAGGCACAAATAGGGCATTGGTAAGAGTTAGCTTTCCATTTCTCAGCTTGATTACGGCCGTTCCGATTCCTTCTATCTTCAGTCTTTCATCTTTTGAGCCCGTTCTAATACTCCCTATTTCTTCAGTGGTAAGTGAGGTGAAATGCGAAGGGTCGGATATCATGTGAGCAGAAGAACCAGTGTCTAAGACGAAAACGATGGCGGGGCAGACAGAGGCTTGGTGATAGAAACAACTAACGGTTGTCGACATGCCATTACGTTTTTTGTGGTATTCTTCACGCAGTTCAGGGTGAAGTGCCCAACAGTTGGACAGTGAATGGAAAGAGTTGGGATTGTGCTTGCCGTTTGTGCATCTGGGAATGGCGTTACTGTCCTGATTTCTCCCGGTGGTGACAAGCGCGGATGGAAGGGAGTTGTATTCCTCAAACTTAGGTTTCTGATTATTGAGGTGTATTCTGACATGATCGAGGACTCTCTCGGGGTTGATGTAATCTTTATTATGAGTGATTTGATCTTTAATGGTACTCATATTGGGAGGAAGTTTATGGAGAAGCATATATGCCAAAATTTCTTGAGGAATATCTATCCCGACTTCGTGTAGTCTCCTTATGGCAATTTTGGCGGCAGTAATAAATCCAGGTCCGTCCTTGGGGTTGAAAGAGAGATTTTGGAGGTTGTCAAACACGCGAGATCTGTTGGAGGCTTCGGAGGATGCAAAAAAGTTGAGGATAGCTTTCCAGATGCTTTTCGCGTCTTTCTCATTTTCTATAGTAATAATATTGGCATGTACTGAGGCGTCTAGTTTAGAGGTGATAATGGATCGAAGGTAGATATTGTTCATTTCGGACAAGGCTCCATTCTCCGAGATGAATTCGTTTCTGAGTCCTTGGATGTCTAGCATATTTTCTATTCTTGTTCTCCATAGTGAGAAATTGTCGTGGGTCAACAGAGGAATTGATTCGATAGCTGTTTTTAAAATGGTTTGTTGTAATTGGTCTGTCATGGTGTGTGGATTGGGTGATGAGTTATCCGGATTTGACTGTTAATCGTGATGGGATAACGGATAATTTCTTTATGGCAAAAAACTAATAACAAAGAAAAGATTAAAAAAATATGTCAAAGGAATGATTGAGTTATAAAGAGAAGTTCCTGGATCTCTTCGTCTTTCACACTCACCACCAGAACAGAGCCAGAGATTAGATTATAGACCCAGACAGAACAATAAGAAAATGGTATGTATGAGAAAGATTGCAAGATAAAAGTCGTAGGTGACAGAATGATATGATCCAGTATTCCCCTTGAGAAACGCGTCGGAAAGGAAGTAAAGTGAGTATATAGGACCAGAGAAACAAAATGGACAGAGATGATAGGAAACAAAGAACAGAAAGAGAAGAGGAATGAGGGTGTTCAAGCAGTTAATCATACCAAACTGAATACTGGAGGAGGTTAAGGTACTTTGGTAGGCGGAGTGGCAGTTGAAGTTGAGAGAGTTTGTCGGCCGGGGTAATGAGTTTGAATGTGAGGTCGCGAGAGGTAATGAGAAGGGACGGCGAGAAGAGAAGCGTAGAGTCGGGAGAGAGAGATGGAGGATGAGTACGATGGGTCATTTGAGGAAGGAAGAGTGAGATGATGATGATGGTGGCAAGAGATTCCTGTGACAGTTTGTCGCGGGGAGGCATGTTGCGTGAAGCTCCGTGACTACAACAGGTACACAGATGAAAACTCAACACATTGTCTCATGTAACTTTACACTTCTGTGTTTCAAAAGTGCAGAGAAAGGCTCATAACCGCAATCAGGGGAGCCCTGAGAATCCCCTGAAGAATTATTTTTCTATTTAAGGGTCCTCTTTTACCTTATCCAAGTTGTCTGGCATGGCATCTTCCCAGTGTTTCTGAATGTGAATTATGGCCTCTGCCCAATCAGTTACTTACCTAGAACCCAGCTATGAGTGAACCAGAATCAATTTAAAAGGAACTAAAGGATCATAAACGAAATTATCATTGACCATTTGACCCAAATACATATGTTCTCCAAGCAGGGTTCTTGAGAAAAGGCCTTTTATCCATGGAACCTATTATTAATAGGAAAAACCCTTATTTTCAATCAGTAAACTTATAATAAAAAGACAGCACAACAGAAAACACCAGCCAGATTTTCTTTTGATAAGATCCCTGTTGGAAAGCCCATCTTTGGGTCCTCTTACTGCTTAAACACCTTTTAGTCAACCCTTACACCCTTTACTTGGAATTGGGAAAATATAGTCAAAAAAGTCGAAATTTCTTGATTGATTAATTTGGAAAATCTTTAACAATAATCCAAACCATCTGGAAATAGCCTTATAAATCCTGAAATAATATCTATTATTTTGTATTTTGGTTTCTGTTCTCATTGCCTCATTCTCCAATTTCCTTTTGTTCTTTTCTTTATCTTGATATTTTCTCAATTTTGGAGTGATCAACATTGTTGACAGTACTGTTCCATGAGTACAGCACCTGTTTCATCTCTTTTTATTACATGTCACCTAACCTTTCCAGCCAACCAGTACTTTATTTAATTATTGATTCTTTCTGGTTGGCTTACTCTATATTTGATCACATTGTCATTTATTCATATAGTTTCTGCAATGGTTGATTATTCATCAAGTGCCTTAGGCCCCCTTTGAGGGGCTCTCTAGCTTTCTATTTAAACTGGTCTTTTCCAGGACCTTTCAATTCAACCCATTCAGTATGATTCTCTCAAAGTAAGAGCCACCTATAGTGGATTGAGCCTCCTGGTAATCCAGGTGGAACTTTAATTGAGGTGTTCCATTGAGATGTAAATTTCCTCCTATTACCTTTTACTCAAGCCCTTTTTAGGCTTATTATCCACTCTCTGCTACTGAAATACTTCAGTCTTGAAACTGGTTTTGCCTTTACTCATCCTTATTAGGTTTGCTACATCCCGGTCTAAATCAACTATCCTGATTCTTCTGGACATCCAAGAGTCTCTTACCTAACATATTAATAATTAATCTAGGTCTGATTAGAGGCCCATTGTAAGTCTCAAAGAAACCACCACTAATTAAAAAAAGTCTTTTGCAGACTTACTATAGTTCTGAAAAACAGGCAATTAAAAACCATCTAATTTTACCTCTCTTTCCTCAGTAGTAGTAATAGTAAATTCCACTTCAACTCACTTCTAGCAAGCTATTTGCTAAAATAACCCATTATCACTTGGAGTCTCTACAATGTACTTCAAACATAATACATTTTGGCAATTTCATTCTTCAAATCTTCTCTGGGTAGTTTTTTTGGGTTGTTTCTCTTCTCTGGCGTACTTGGACCACATTCCAGCCCAACATTCACAAAATTCATTCATTTTAATACGAACTGTCTCTAGAGCAGGAAGAGATTCTGTCATCAAAATCTCCAATGAGGACCAGTTAACTCCTCAAGCTTGTAGAGGTGGGAGGACCCCTTCCAACTTTCCAATGCTAGCAAGTTCCACTGCCATTGACACTGGTATCCTTCCTCCAGCTCCTCCTAGAGAGTATCTTTCCCCTACTCCACCTGCATTTAGTTGCATGACTAATTGTGTAATTTGACAATATCCCCAAGCAGGCTTTGGGTTAGATTCTCTATCTTATGATCCCAGCATCATTCCTATTCCAGAGGACAAGGGCAAGGAAGGAAGTGAGAATTCAGACTTTGATTCAAGGATCCTAAATAATCTTAATTCACCAACTGTGGAACCTCAAGAAGTATTCCCAGCTTCAACTGCTACTGCAACCCCTGAACCTCCAACCTAACCTCAACCTCCAACATCTGGTGTGGACCCAACTCTCTTATCCCTTCTCCAGACCATGACTTCTGCTTTGGAAACAATTTCTCAACCTCCATCAACCAGTAATTCTCACTCTGGAACCTTCAAGTCTCCTTCCATTAATTCTCCAGATGTGTTTGAAGGAAACAATCCTAGCAAACTCCTACCATTCCTGCAATCTTGTGAATTCATTTTTTCAAATGATGAAGGAACATTCAGCATCTACCAGAAGAAGAGCCCTATTTGCTCCTCAACTCATGGTCCCACTCTATAGATCAACTTCAAACCCTCTTTGGTTACAGGTTTGAAGTAGTCAAGGCTGAAAAGGAACTGGTGAAGTTGGAAACAAAGGACTCTGGCTATGCTTCAACCCACATCACTGAATTTAGATAACTTATGACCAAAGTCTTTGGATGGGGTTATAGAGCCTTTTACTTCAATTTTCAACAAAGCCTTCCTTCATGCCTTCTGGACCAACTAGCAGGGTACAATGGCTCTCAAGAAAATCTCCAGGATCTTATGGATATATTTTTAGAGTATGATACAAGGTATCATTAAAGGGTAAAAGAAAAATCCTTTTCTCTTAATAATTATCAACCCCCCAGTTCTTCTCAATATCAATCTACCTATAATTGGCCTGAAAAGGGTAGAGGTGAGGGTAGGGAGAATGAAAAGTCCCCAGAAAAGTCAACTTCAACTACCACATTTACCAGACCCTCTTTTGACCTAGGTCCATATGGAAAACTCAAGGCAGATGAAAATGCAAGAAGAGAGAGGGAATGCTTATGCTTATATTGTGGCAGCAAACACAAAAAAGTGGACTGTAGAAAGAAACCTGTCAACTAATCTTCTTCCCCTAATCCAGCACCTTCCAGTGATTCCCCAAAGCCAAACCAAGATTAGGCTCACCATTTTCTTCCTCTTTTTCAAGGCTTATCTCTATTGTTTTTTTTTTGAATCAGGTGCAACTCAATCTGTAATTTTCAATTGAATGGTTCAAAATTATCAATACCTCAAAGCCCCTACTTCTGGGCAAACATATTCATCCTTTCAACCTTTGGGTTTCACTTAAATCCTTTTCTTCCTAGCTTTGAATGGGAGCGCCATCAAGTAAATTTACCATTCCCAAAAAAATTTACCCTGGGAATTGGATTCCCTCATCACAGGACTCCAGAGGCCAACTTGGAAGATGGGGCTGATCACCTCAAGAAACCAAATAACCACTGAACTTCCCTCCAATCTTGTTGAGCTCAACCTGGCTGTACTGCCACATCTGACCTTCCTTCTACTCTGCCTTTGGCGCTGCAGCCCAAGGCATTTCCCCCTCTCTTCAGAACCTTTGCGATTCCCCAACACAAATTCCAGTCCCCTCTGAGTTCAACTATATTTCCATTGTGACTCAAAGGAGGAGGATCTGAGATACTTTCACATACCAATAAATTAGTTCCTCTTGTCCTGGAACTTGTCCTCAACTTTGATCATATTACTCACCCAAGATACCATCATGTACCAACTGATTAGTCAAACTTGTCCTGAAATTTGATGAGGAGAGAGCCTGTTCCGGGCCGGGAAGATTAGTCTATATACAACAGGTGTTTCATTAATAGCATCATTGTGTAGACTATGTTTATAATCTGTAATCTTTAGTGACTTGTGGTTCCATCTGTATACATTTTGTAGTTTGTGTCATAGTCTATCTTAACATACCCCCCACAACTTAAAAACTGTGCCCTCACTCCCAAGTCTCCAAGCGCACTTAAAATTTTATTGGGTCCAAGATGTTTTGTGAACACATCCCCCTTCTGATTGTTTGTGCTAGTCCATTTCAAATCCACCCTATTTTGCCTGAAAAAATTCTTAACAAAATAAAATGCATGTGATAAATACTTCGTCCGCTTTTTTGAGCTGTCATCTTGGCAATTCATATTGCTGACTTGTTTTTGCAAAATATTTGCAGTGGGGTTTTGCAAGCAAGGTTGATCAGAAGGCTGTTAAGGTATGTAATTTGTTGCGTACCATCTGATAGCGCTACATAATCAGCTGCACAAGTTGACAACACTACTAGATTCCGTCTCTTGGAGCCGCCACGCAATTGGACAGCCACAGTAAGTAATAAGATGGCCTTATGTGGAGCGCTCATGCTTGCCTCCCCAATTTGCATCACTCCGTAGAGCCAAGTTTACACCTTCCGGTTCCAAAAACAGTGAGTGGCCTACAGCCCCACGCAAATACCCCACCAGGTGGTCCAGTGCTTTCCAGTGGTCTTCCAATTGCTTTGACGCGTATTGGGATAAAAGGTTGACAGGAAATTTCAAGTCTGGTCTTTTCCCTGCCGCCAAGTACATCAGGGAGCCAATAAAATCTTTAAAGCCCTTGGGGTCTACAGCATCACCAGTTTTAAATTCAAGGTGCATTTCTGGCAAGGGGCTGCGTTTGGGATGAGAAACACTTTGGTAGTCAGCCACAATCTGCCCAGCCAGAAAGGCTTGCAAAAATTCAATCTGTGATGAACTGCGCTTGATGCTCATACCAACAATCTTTCTTGGATTTCCCTGCCATTTGGGTTTCACTTGGCCTTCCATACCGCGCTTAATTCTCCATAGGAGGTCCTGCAACAATCCTATCAAAAATCCATTGTCAACATGCATCCAGACAATGACAAATTCATCCCCAGTCCGCAGTAGGTACAGTGATGGCTCCAGCTCCTGAGCTTGAAAGCCAAGTCCGTGCATGATGCCATTGAAGAACTGCCACCAACACCAAACCGCTTGTTTGGTGCCATAGACTGACTTCTTGAGACGCATGACCATTCCTTTCCATTCTGGCCTTACTTCTACAAATGTTTTGACATACAGCTCTTCTGAGATTGGGCTGTATAGGTAGGCAAAAGTGACATCAAATGTTGCCATTGGTAGATTGCGTTCCAGGGACAGGGCCAAAATCAACCTTAGTACAGTCAGGCTGGCGGTTGGGGACTATGTCTCATTAAAGTCAATTACCATTTTTTGGCTGAACCCCTTCACCACCAGTTGCATGCGCCGTTCAATCAAATTCCCATCTTCATTGGTTTTGTTGGAAAGCACCCAATGCATACCCACAAGCTTAATGCCTGGGTGTGGCTTCACTTGCTCCCATACATCAAGTTTGTCAAATTTTTCTACCCCTTATTCCGCAGAACACTTCCACTCCTTTGCAAAGTCCCCCCATAGCGCCTCTGGGAGTGACCGCAGAAGTTGGTGATCTTGTTTTGCGGATAGGGATTGGATAAACTCCTCCTTGCGCTGGGAAATTTTCTCAGTTGGCTCCTGTACCAATGGAAGTGAGAGTTGATTCAGAATAAAGTCAACACTGCCTTTCTTTAATTCAGCAATTGTTGGTAGATGCTGGAAATTTGGAAACATGGCAGATGTTCAGTGAATAACTTTTTGTTCTTTAGGGGACCAAAGTAGCCACCAAGAACCTGCTACCGGGTACGCCAGAATTTGACACAGCTGTCCATGATCTTCAAGTTTAGTGGTTCTGAATTCCTTGGGAGTATAGACAATTGCCCTGGCACCAAAGAGA
This sequence comes from Puccinia polysora, assembly GCA_025617555.3. Lineage (NCBI taxonomy): Eukaryota > Fungi > Basidiomycota > Pucciniomycetes > Pucciniales > Pucciniaceae > Puccinia > Puccinia polysora. The sequence continues at coordinate 3,914,745 of CM062638.1, read as the reverse complement.
TACAGGAATTTTGCTTTGGGAGTCTGACCAAACAGCAGGAACAAAAGGCTTGATCCATCTGTCCGGGTGTTGGGTAGTCTGTTGTGGAGATACATGGTGTTGTGGTATGCGTAGCTCCAGTACTGGCCAGCCATCTGACTTTTGTTCAGCATAGTCCTAGCCATGTCGCCAATTGTCCTTTTAACTGTCTCAGCCTTGCCATTCTTGTCAGGATGAAATGGCAGGACCGGTGCTAGTTTGATACCTAGTGCATCCAGTTGGTTCCAAAGCGGTCCAATATACTTGGCTGCGTTATTGGACCAAACAAATGTTGGGAACTTACCCACCGCATTAGTGATGTGGTGGAGCCAACTGACAATCTTTGCCGGGACTTTGCCTCTGCTCTTCAATGCTGCTCCAAAGGTATACATAGTTGCATGGTCTTGGAAGGTTAACCAAAATTTGGCCCCAATGAGGTCCTCCTCAGATGGGCCAATCACATCAGTCACGCAAAGTTGGAGCGGTTCACCCCTGGTATTATCCAAGGCCACCCCGGGGACTTGCATTCAAGTGCCTTTGATTTAGCGCACCGCTTGCAAAAGAATTAAGGAATTCCAAGGCATTCTTTTGTGTTCTGGAAAGTTAGCTAGAATAAATTGTTGCACAACCTTTTCCAACACATGTCCCAGACAAACATGCCACTTGTGTGGATCCATGGAAGTTATTTAGGAGATTTCATGACAGTGTTCATTTCTCAACAGAGACACAGTCCAGCAGAAATTTTTGAATTCTGTCTCAAAGTGGCATGAGTTCCTATTGAAAAGAATTAGGGAAGTTCCGTTTTGGAATATATGCCACCCATTGCTAACTAGTCTTCCAGTTGTAACATTTGACCCCTTCATCCCTTCACAGTAGTAAACCCCTTCATGAATCATCATCCCTGTCCTTGTTGGAATCCTCAACCTGCCCATGTAGGAAACAATTGCAGATTTTGTAGGGATGGCTAATGTCAGGGCGACTGGGGTTTCAAGTTCTCTGGTCGCCTGGAAAAATGGTGAAGGCCCACTGACGTGTGCTGTTGAGCCCAATTATACTGGGATCTCCCCCTCATTCACCGCTTCTAGGTCTAGTTGCCGGATGCATGCTCCCTGTATGGGTAAGTTGTATGCTCCCTGTTGGATGCATGCTCCCTGTATGGGTAAGTTGTCTGGTTTAGTTGGCAGCATGTATCTGGATCATTTATCAGCATGGTGGTTGGGTGGTGCTGGTATTAACCCCATTCTCACATGATCCCAAAAATGATTGCAGTTAGCATTCCAGTGGCCTCCCTTCTTGCATTAGTGGCAGGTAAAAGCAAATTTACAAAGCAATTGACCCAAATGTGTTCTTACCTTGAAATCTGCCGCCTTATCAATTGAGAGTTGTCCTTGAGTCCCAATTGAGTTGACTTGGCTGTCTGTCTGGGTTCCCCTCTGAGCCAGTGGTAGGTATTTTGTTGTGGGACAATGGTTCATTTCCTGCACTGCCATCTCTATATCCAATGGTATCATCCCTGTTTGCAGGTTTGCTCTTGTCTTAAGTTTGGATGATGGTAGAGAGCTCCCTAAACTTTTGGGGGTTGGTCAAGTTGTTAAGGCTCTGACAAATGGCATATTCAAAGTTTTGCTTGTCAAATCCAGACGGTGCCGTCACAGTGGCTTGCATGAATATTCCAAACAGCTTGTTGTGGGTAAAATCCACCCGCTTGATGTTGTGAATGACTTTATGCCACTCTGAAATCCATGTATCATTGGAGCCAGATCAGTTGTTCATAATCCCAAGCGTGCAATCAACTTTCATAAGCTTGTGTTGGCGGTTGGTTTTGCTGCAATTTTTCTTCAGCAGATCCAACATTTCCTGGGAATCTTCAGTCCCCAAAATTTCAACCACAGCAAGGAGGGTGTCTTCAATCATTTTTCTTAGGAGAATTGCCACCGCATCTTTTTGGTCCCAATCCAACAAGACACAAGAAGAATTGCCCCCCATAAATGAGTGGTCTTGCTTGAATGCATGGCTTAAGGTACAGTCCAGTGCATTCTACCATTGAACATAGTTGGCTCCATTGAATGCTGGGAAATTCTTGTTTGGATTCATCATCTGGTGTACTGCTATTGAATCATCTATAAATTTTTTAAGTGATGTATCCAATTGGTTTGCTTCAGGATAGGGTTGCATAAGGGGTGGTTTGTTTCTCTTTCTTGAAACTTTAAATTCTATATTGTAAATCCATTATCACATCCATCAGGGAGTCTATAGTCACATTGCTTGATCTATTCATTCTGCTGCTTGAGATCTCTGGGTTGAATCTGCCTTCCAGCGCGGAATACAAGGATGATTCTTCTGATTCTTCCCCCTGGCTGTCTGATTGATTGCTATCCTCAATTATGTCCCTGAAAAATTTCATACACCCTACAGGCGTTTACGGCAAATACTTGGGAGCAATATGATTTTGAGCCAGCTTTTAACCTATTGTGACTCAAAGGAGGAGGATCTGAGATACTGTCATGTACCAAAGGATGAGTTTGAACTGTTCCAGAACTTGTCCTCAACTTTGATTGTATTACTCACCTGAGATAATGTCACGTACAGACATATTAGGGAAGGAATTCTGACTCAACCCCGCCGCCTGCCTCTCAGTGTGGGACCCCTTGAGGACATCAAGTAGACTTAACCACAACTCTCATCTGTGGTATTGACCTAACTTATGTAATCTCAACCTTTTTTATCATCCAATTAGGTCTAAGAGTGTGTTTCCAGTACTATTTCTGCCTCTATTTGCTCTTCTCTCTCTTCTCCACATTCATTTTCCGTCTTCTTATCTGTACCTTGTTCAGGTACTGTCTCCGCTTTGTCTCTTTTGTCCCATCCTTTGAGCCTCTCTCAACTCAGCTTGCTGGTCCATCTCTTCAGGTTTGCATTCCGTCCTCTTCCTTTCTCTCCTATTGTGGTTTTGTCTCTTTCTCTTGCTTGCTTCCCAGAAATTCACATTCATGTTGCATCTTCTTATCTGTACCTTGTTCAGGTACTGTTTCCTCTTTGTCTCTTTTGTCCCATCATTTGAGCCTCTCTGAACTCAGCTCGCTGGTCCATCTCTTCAGCTTATGAGCCCAGGTAAATACCAGCCTTGAAGCCAATAGCACAAGGAGCAAGCCAGGTACAACAAATCCTGAATTGTGGCCAAACCTACTATCACTCCAATTTCACCACCCACGTCCACTTCCTCCAGTGACAATTTTCAATCTTCCTGCGGATCTGAATCTTCTTCTGGAGAAACCATCAGAGACTGCCTCCTAGGAAATTTCTCTCCTCAACCATCATTCCCTCACTCTCTCTCCATGGCAGAACCCTTGGACACCAGAGGACTCTTATGCAAAAAAACTCTCCAGACCCAGGAATTTCTCCAGTTGGCAAAACAGCATTCTCACGGAGCTTGGCTACAAGGACTTGCACGTTGTTGTACTTGAATTAACAGAGGAAATCACTCCAGATATTCTTCCAAAAAAGAAACAAGCAAAAACTTTCATTTGCCTGCATCTGGATCATCAAAATTTCACCCATTTTGTCAAAGACCCCACCAAGTACAAGCCAAAAGAGCTCTGGGACTCCATCTGCAACCATTACGCTACTAAATCCATTGAAGATGTATTCAACCTGATTGATTGCATTTACAATATTCCTTTCTCCAACGGTGATCTTCAAGACTCCATCAATAAATTCTGTGAAAATTTTCACCTCCTGCTAGAAGTCTCATTCAACAATCTTGACACCTCCACTATTGAGACTCTTTTGGCCATTATCATCTTCAAACAGTTCCCTCCCTCCTTTCCAGTCCTGCGATCACTCCAATTCACGCAATACAAAGTGAAAACGGAAAAAATCCCTATGGATACCTTCTTATCAGATCTAGAACTTGAAATTCAGCAACAGTCCAAATCCATCAAAACTACTCAAGCTTCTGCGCTCACCGTATCACGCTCTCATCATCAGGAGAGGGGTCTGTTCCACCAGAATCCTCCATACAAGTTCCAGAGGAGACCATGAGTTCTTCAGGATCAATTTCCACACGTTCACAAGAAATCCATTTCTTCATTCCTTCAGAAACAGATGGAGAGATCAACAGGAGTTCAGCCACAGATAGATCAGGAATTTTAAGATCAGAGATTTTCTTTAATACCCCTTCCACAGAATTGGGGTGATCTTTGGAAATTCACCTCTCAAACCAAACTTTGGGCTGGGGGGAGGGAGGAAGATTGGGTGACGCAGGAACAGGATCAGGGGATTGAGGAGATTTAATAAATGAGTGATGAGGATCAGGGTGATCTTGAGACCTTTCCATGAGTGGTTCTTTTTCCACCTCCATGTCTTCTACATCAGAAGAGGGCTCAGGTGAGGATTGTTGTTTGGGTGGTTTTTGGAGGATTGAGGTTGGCAAGGAAGGGGCTTTATGAGGTTTGGGCTCCTCATGTCACTTCCTAGCTCGATTGGATTGGTAAGTACCAACCAGAGAGGAGGAGGAAATAGCTGGGGGATACCGGGGTTGAAGAGTACCACAAGAGGATTGGAAATCCACAGAAGCCATGGATTCCTTCATGGAAGGGGGTGGCTGGTAAGAGGCCACCACATGACAAATAGGGCAAGACAAATCAAAGGGGATTAGGGCACCATTAGGAAGGAAAAAGTTATTCCCTTTTTTCTCTAACAATTTCTCGTCTTTTTCCTTCTGGAGCTTGAGACATCAACCGGTTCCATGGCCTTCCCTGTGGCAATAATAGAAGACTAGAGTATTTTTAGGAACAGCAGTAGAATGTTTAGGAACAACAAGGGAGGAAATCTTTTGATCCATTTTGTTCTCAAAGGCTTTGAGAAGTTTAGTGATCTTGTCCATTATAGCGGTTTTGTGGTTAGGCTGAGGTTTCTTGGGCCTGCAATCAGATTCCATTTTATTCAGAATCTTGTTTGAATCTTTGAAAGAGGGGGCATGGACTGGTTCAGCAGTTTTAGCTTTTTCAAAAGTGAGGTGTCAGCTTGCTACTATTGCAGAGCAAGCTGCAAAAGTAAAAAAAAAATAACATAAAAATAATAATAATACAATGAACCTAAGAAGGAGTAGGAAAAACATAAATATTATTACAGAAATGGAGTTTCCGCCCAAAATTAGGTAAGGTCACTCACTGACCCCATCCTTGAAATCCAACTCCTTATATTTTTGAATAATTAAGGAAAGAAAGACCAAAATACTACGGCTCCACTATTGAGTTTTTGGTCAATTAAATATTTCACACACATTGTCACATATAGGTTTCACACCTAAAATTCAGTCAGAATTGAGGTGTTGTGTATATTTTAGGAGTTATGGGCAGAAATGTGTTTTGTCACAATTCCCGCACGCAGCCGCCACAGCAAATGCACCCGCGCGCGGCTGAGATACAGCCCTGTCACCCTGTCAAGTTTGTGTACGCAGCCCCGGGCCTCTGACAAGTACGCAGCCACGGGACCATGGGTTGACAGAGTGACAGGCGGCCTGAGAGGCTCAGTTACTGGGTAAACATGCTACAGCCTACACGGGAACATTCTACATAGGTAATAAATGTTCCCATGGATAGTAGATAGTCTAAAAATACATAATATTATATAAAAATACTTAAAAAATCCTTATAGGTATTTTTTATTTAATATAATTCAAAGTACCAAGAATGTCGAAAAAAAGACAATGACAAATTCTAAAGATAAATTAAAATACTTTAATATACTTTTATGAGAATTTCTACACATCAATATTTTAGTGACACACTCAGAAAATTAATGATTTAAAAATATTACATGAATTCTCATGACTTATATTTTTAATTAATTATCTTAGTAACTCAACTGGAACTCTAAAATAAGGAGTAAAATCAATATCATGACTTTTACTCCAGATATATAATACATAATGAGAACTTACCTGAAATCAAGATGTCTGTAGAAATTTCTATTTATTTGATTATTAAATTACTGGGAACATTTACTAAGGATAATTAATTAAATAATACATAAATAGGACAGATTAGTGTTATTCACACGTCCTAATGTCTATTTTAAAGTAGAATAATTCCCATACCTGAGGAATTAGATGCTACCCGTGCTCTAGCAACAAGAAAAAATGACAGGCTACCCCTGGTTACCCCGCTAGCCTTAGTTTCCATCCCTTTGAGAACCTACAACCCTCAGAAGGACAATATTGGGACTCCAAAAGCTATAAATAAAGAGCTCTTTTGAGGATATTGATGGGCAGAGACCCGGTTTTATTTATATCCAGACACCATTCCAAGATAATAAAGTACTTATAAGAGATAAGCAAGTGATTTATGGCTAAGTCTGATCAATAGTATCCGTCCTCAACCTTTTTTATACCAATTAAAACTGCTGAACAACCTTATAACCCCAGTATACAGGTTTAACCCATCAGTGCACGTCTCAAACAGATACCCAAAGGATTTAATAATATACCAGTGAGTTTTATTATCCTTTCTCTGTCGTGGTAGCTTGGCTAAAAGGCCCTGCCACTCCACTGTGTATTTTATATACATATTATCTTTGGTTAAAATATCCTTTAAACTAAAGAGCCTAAAGTAACCAGGACTACCCGTTTTCATACTAAAATCCCTGAAGGGAGGTGTTAAAGATCCGCAATACAATTGTGGCCCCTCTATAGAAATATTTAATAATCAATTTATTCATATTGATTCAAAACAATAAGCCATAACCAAACCACTTAACCTTGCAATAAGCTTAATCCAATTATCTTACGGATTTTTGCTGCATTTATTAAATAATATAGATATTATTTATTCTATCACCCCTGGTAGCTAGAGGATAGCAAGGGTCTTGGCATCCAGGAGGCTGACATAAGGGTTTTTTGACCTTTCATGACTTTATCCACCACTCCCCTAAGGATAAGGAAAACAGGGAGCTTGAATCAATTATCTCTGGTAGTGATCATCAATCCAGACTTGACCAGTTTGTCCTTGATCCTTTCCTGCATTCCAAGAGAAAAAGATTGGAAAAATTGGACTCAAATTTTGTCCACTGTGTCGATGTGATTGTTTTGGAAATGGTAGGATTGGATGGGATCCCAAGATTTCCTAAAGGACTGATAATCAGAAGCTGAAGCCACACCACCACTGGAGGTCCACTGGGAGACAAGGTTATCTAGATCCTGTAAAGTAAATTATGCTATATCTATTTTTCCCCAATAGGCAAACATTGCTTCCCGCAGCAGGGCCCAGTTATGCCGTTCAAAACCTTCAAATGAATCAATGATTTCCATAACTTCATCAGAGTAGATAAAAAATTGTAACTGGTAGGCCATATTGAATTGGCTAGCCCCGTCCACCAAAGCAGCCATCTTGTACGAGTCCAAGAATTGTTTCACATTTGTCCCATTGAATCCTTAGTTCTTGTTCTGGTGCTTGATCTTAACCATCTTAGGACAAGTAGAAGAGTTGCTGGTAGATTCCATTTTGACAAAGTTTCCTAAAAGATCCAAGGAGCAGATTTCCAAAGTGGCTCACAAATGTGGCAAGAGTAGGGTTTCTCAAAAAAATACAACTATCTTGCACAGATGGTGGAAAATTGAAAGGACTTACTTCTAGAACAATTTGCCTCCATGGATATGAATGATGACAGAAAAAAAGAAAGAGATTGGATTTCAAAGTTGATGATTTTTGGGACTGTAAATCCCAAGGTTTCTGGTTTGATCCCAGCCTGGGGGACCAAATGTAAGACTCCAAACGGTTCTAGGCCGTGGCAGTTCTGTGGAGGGGAAAGGTGATGTTTAGGATGCCCTCCTGAGTGTTACAAAATTATTTAAATGTAACCAAGATCAAAGTCCAGAACCTGGTAAACAAGGGACCAAATGTGAGAAGATAAAGATGATAGTAGTCGGTAGCTGGGGAAACAACACTATCTGAGGCAAGATGATGTTGGGGAAAACTTGAATAGAACAAGTCAAGGATTTTTCACAGTTCAACAAGACAGGGCAATTGCAAGTGACAACACACACAAGCTAATAGCTCTGGTTGTGAGCGGAAGCTTAGGAAAGATCAACTCAATGCCAAACAACCTCCAGGTTTTCAATGAACCTGCCCAACTCTCCAAAATCAAGCGCTTGAAGAGTACCAGATAACTGTGAGTGGCTGCACAAGACAAATATAATTGTTTGATGAAGCTCTAGAAGAAAACCAATAACTGATTCAAACAAGAATACCCCAACACTTCTCAAGGGACTCAAGAGGAGTGTGGTGGAATTCAACTTCAAAAGAAACGGAGGGTGGTTTAACACTCCAGGTTTTAAGCTTAATAAAAACTCTTCAGTAAAACATGAATGGTTCCAGAAAGATAATTGAAGGATGATCAGGACCAGTATGGTGTCAGTTAGAGACTCCGTGAGCCCAGCATGCGCTCCACGCACCAACAGCTATGGGCAATGGGTATAAGACACCACCACCCGCCTAATCTTCAAGCAGAGCCCGACTGCCCTGAAGAACTCCCAGCGTACCTCTCCTCACTTTTCGAATCCTCACCCCCCGTCAGCCATTCCCAAGATTGAACCCAAATCCACCGGCAACCACCCCTCAACATTGGTTGCAGCATCCAGGAGGAGCAAAGACTACCCTCAGAAGAGGCGGGATTGGTATCCTTTCCTTAAAATCTTCTTGTTTCAACTTGGTTGAATGATCCCCTTCACTCGTCAACCCTCAGACCGTTGTTGTAGTCTAACCCAACCTCCTGCCTGCAACGATTAACTTGAGACCACCTGCTGGATGTCAACTGCAGGTAGCAATCTTTGTTTCTTACACCCTGAGCTCTATCTATCTCCATGTCCATTTCCTGTCACTTACGCTCCTTTGTTCTAACTAATATTGTTGTCAGTTATACTGCTACAAAAGTATTGATAAGTGTTGAAATAAAGAGTCTCAACAATATTTACATGGTAGCAAGAGTGAACTCTTAGCACTTAAGAATCTTGAGCAGATAACAAGACAAACAGGAATCGATTGATCAATGGCTAGTCACGCGGGTCACCCAATCAACATTCCCTACTCAGACGACTCAGACAATGACTACTCCACTAAGGCAAAAATTGTAAAACTAAACCGCCACAACTGGCACGACTGGAAGAGTGCCTTTGAGGACATCATAATTGGCAAGGGACATGAGGAAATCCTAAATGAAGAATGGATCAAGTCCAACACTGGGTCAAAAACATATCGTAGGAAAAACACGCTTGCCCTCAGATTGCATAGAACATCCTTCAAAAAGGACCTCCAATTGTGCATCAAGTCTAGCAAGTCCAACTTCACCAAGGCCTACCACGCATTAGCCGCCGAGTGTGGAGAGAAATTTCTCATTGTAATTGGAGACGCCCTTATTGGAATGGTCAACCTAACCTATGAACCCGGAAAGAGTCTGCAAGAACATACGTCGGCATTCAAGAAGGCGTACATCAATCTATGCAAGATGATCAAAGGTCTGCCTCCGAGCAAACAAATCAAAAATGTATCAACAGGGCTGTCCGCCATTCTATTCATTAAGAGCCTATGCCTTGACGAGATGATGTCTAGCTTGGTTTCAACTCTCTACAACCTACAACCATTTACGGTGAAAAACGTGGCCGCCAGGGTCCTCCTAGAAGACTCCAGGCGTGTCTCCAACTACTTGGAATCAATCTACTACACTAACACTAAAGACAACAGACCCAATCGTCCCCTCAATTGGGCTCCAACCAAGGACGGAGGGCAGAGAAAAATCAAGCCTTGATCTGTCGTGCCTACCAGGAAAAACCCCCAAGATCAAGATCAACGGGGAATAACCGCTCAAATCAAACGTCTAGAACAAGATATCCAGCGACTCAAGAGCTCCTGCTCAGTGAACGCCGTGGAAGAGTGTAACGCCGCCTCCGACGGCGGACCTCATGAGGACAATGCTGATATGGCTATCAAGCGAGAAACCAATCCAGAAGACTAAGGCTTCCTGATCCAAGAAGATGCGATGTACAGCGTCAATGACTTGGGTAACTTGCCGAAAGAACTGATCTACAACTCTGGAGCCTGAAGGTTGACAGTCTGCAATCTATCGCTACTCCAGGAACCCCAGCCAATTCACAAACAACTCAATACCTATGGCGGGACCATAACCATCACCCATGTTGGTAAGTTAAACATTGGAGGCACCACCATCCACCCCGTTTTCTACGCACCCAAAGGCCCCTGCAACCTCATATTGGCAACACAGCTTGAAGACCATGGCTTGAAGGTGGAACACAAACACCACACGGTCCTAGTTAAGCTTGGGAATCAGATAGTATACCGGTTCCCACGTATTGGCAACCTCTAAATGGCTCAGCACAACCCCGTATCCAGTATCAACCTAGCCAAAGTTTCCGGTACCAATCTTGACTGGCACGTTACCCTTGGCCACCCGTCCAATGGGTACTTGAAGAAATTCCTATCCCTGCATAACCTACCACTTCCAACCCCATTTCCATCATCTGCTAAATGCAAGATTTGCTCCCAATGCAAGATGCGGCGTCAACCACACTTCAACCCCCTTCCCATTTGGTCCAAGCCGTTTCATTGGCTACACCTAGACGTCCTTCAAATCAGCCCACCGTGAAAACAATTGGCCTTGTAAATTCTGGCTATAATCAACAAATTCTTGCGATTTAATCAAGTTTACGTAATACAACCAAAATCAGACTTGGCGGAAAAGATCATCAGCTACATCAACAAGATCAAAAAACAACTGGACGTTACACCAGCCATCCTGCACTGCGACAGGGGTGGTGAGTTTATGTCAACCAAGCTCTCTGAATTTCTGTCTCTCAATGGCGTCATATTGGAACAAGGCCCCGCTAACACTCCCCAAACAAACAGATTAGCCAAGCAATTCAACCAAACAATCCTTACCAAAATGAGGTGCATTCTGGACCAATCTTTGGTGACAATCACCTACTGGGATGAAGCTGCAAGGTACTCCTCAATGCTCATAAATATACTGCCCTCTGCCGCCCTTAACTGGAAGTCGCCGGTTAGCATGCTTCTCAATACTAGCTCCACCATTGAGACTGTGAGGTAAATACTAACGCTCATACCTTTTGGACTGAAGGTGCACATGCACACCCATCAACGCTCCAAGTTGGATGTCTGGTTGAAACCTCTGCTCTTCCTTGGTTACAAACTGTACTCCAATGCCGGGAGATTTATTGATCCCAGCAAGCATCAAATCACGGTGAGCAGGGACTTCACCCCTACCGGGGTGGTTTTTTCCTACAACTCATTGTCGCTCAAAAAACCCCCATCCACTCTTCCCCAGAGCCTGCCATATGAGTTGTCTCCTGGAATCTCCAGTGGTCTCCCTCCAACATCTGAGGTCACAATGCGTCTGTCAACCACCAGAACCAGAGGACCCCGCCCAAGCGCGAGCACTCGTTTGGACAGTAACTCCCAGACGCCAATGGACCCCACCCTGGAGGGGGAGCTCCCCTTGGACAATGAGCCCACAGCCAAGGATGCAACGTCTCAACCTGAGCCCTTAGCCAAGGATACAATTCCCCAAGCTGGGCCCACCACCAAGGATGCAACACGCCAAGCAACAAAGGGCGGATCAAAACTAGCGGAACGTGCACCCGGGAAGGGGTACACATATGTCCCCTACTACGGCAAAGCATCGAAGGAAATCACATCCAACATCAATCCCGCGGCTATCCTCCCTTACTCCCGACGCAGTCAGCGGGAAAATGTGCCTGAGGGTCAGGCGGACGATGAGCTGATGATGAGCAAAGTTGTCTCTGTCAAAAAGGCAATGTTGGATCCGCAAGAGAAGCCACTGTGGATTGAGTCCATGAAGGAAGAAAACAATTCACTCCTTATGCACAAGACTGGGACCCTGGTACCTCAACCATCCAAAAACAAAGTCATTGGCGGAATGTGGCGGCTGGTTTGAAAAAAGAACAAATTTGGTGAGGTGATGCGTGGGAAATCCAGATGGGTATGCTTTGTCAACCATCAGGAGTACCCACGGCATTATCTCGACAACTACTCATTGGTTGGAAGAAGCAAATCCCTCAAGGTGCTCCTCTTGGCTTCTGTCCAAAACGACTGGAGTGTCTTCCAGTTTGACGTGGAAACAGCATTCCTGTACGGTGAGATTGATGCGGTGGTCCATGTCGCACAAGTAACCGGGTTTGAGGTTCCTGGAAAGGAGGATTGGGCTTGGCACCTTAAAAAATTGCTTTACGGGACTAAACAGGCACCAAGATGCTGGCGGGCTCACCTGGAAAACACAATGTCAACTTGGGGCCTGACTCCCTCGATGGGAGATGAGTCCATCTTCTTGAATGTATCAAAGACACTCTGCCTCCACATTCATGTTGACGATGGCATGGTGTTAGGGGAAAATCACAAGGAAATCCTGAGGTTCCTGGATTCACTGGGGGGTCACTACAAAATAAAAATCCAAGAACGTCTGGTACAGCACCTACGATACACTCTAGACTTGGGCAGTGATGGATTGGTAAAACTACATCAACGGGACTTCAACAAGAAAGCACTTGCCGACTTTGGATTTGAAAACGTGAACAAGGTTAAAGCCCCCGCTCCAATGAACATAATTGATGTGATCAACCAGGATTCACCCAGCTTTGACGTAAAGACAATGCAGAAGGCTCTGGGACATCTCATACACCTAGCAACGCACATGAGACCCAACATTCAATATACGGTCCACTTACTCTCCCAACATGCAAACAAACCCTCACAGGCGCATTGGAAGATGGTGAAGCACCTGTTCCGCTACCTCAAGGGAACAAAGAACGTTGGCATAATGTTCACAAAGACAACCAACCATAAGGATCAACTGTGTGAGTGGGCAGATGCCAACTATGGACGCACCACCTTATCTCAAAAATACACCACCGGCTATGTGGTCACCCTGTACGGCAATCCAATCAGCTGGACCACCAGAAAACAGCCCATTGTTGCCCAGTCAACCACCGAGGCCAAATTCGTGGCAATGAACCTCTGTGCCAAACAAGTGAGATGGCTGTCAACACTCATCCTGAGCCTTGGGATTGCAATCAACAAACCTAAAATTAAGAACAACAATCAGGGTTCCAACTTTATAAGAAAAGAAGCACAGCTCAATCCTAATTCAAGGCACATTGAGATTCGCTTCCAGTATATCAGAGACCTGGTACAGAAGGCACTCATATCAATTGAGCACACGCCCTCTGAAGACATGATTGCCGATATTTTGACCAAGCCCCTTGGCTACATGAAGGTGATCCAAGAAAGACTTCAGATACATCTGACCTCTTCGGAATCTAGGAGAAGTGTCATTTAGAGACTCCGCAAGCCCAGCGTGTGCTCCGCGCACCAACAGCTATGGGCAATGGGTATAAGACACCACCACTCTCCTAATCTTCAAGCAGAGCCCGACTCCCCTGAAGAAATCCCAGCGTACCTCTCCTCACTTGTTGAATCTTCACCCCCCGTCGGCCATTCCCAAGATCAAACCCAAATCCACCAGCAACCACCCCTCAACATCAGTTGCAGCATCCAGGAGGAGCAAAGACTACCCTCAGCGGAGGTGCGATTGGTATCCTTTCCTTACAATCTTCTTGTTTCAACTTGGTTGACTGATCCCCTTCACTTGTCAACCCTCAGACCGTTGTTGTAGTCTAACCCAACCTCCTGCCTGCAACGGTTAACTTGAGACCACCTGCTGGATGTCAACTGCAGGTAGCAATCTTTGTTTCTTACACCCTGAGCTCTATCTATCTCCATGTCCATTTCCTGTCACTTACGCTCCTTTTTTCTAACTAATATTGTTGTCAGTTATACTGCTACAAGAGTCTTGATAAGTGTTGAAATAAAGGGTCTTGACAATATTTACATATGGTTGGATAAAGGGATCAGAAGTGGTGTAACACACTCAAGAATTCAATCAGTCAAATTCTTCTTCAACCAGCAAAGCTATTGGTTGGTGATGAATATCAAGGATCAGGGTTTTGAGTATGGAGGCTCAAGGATCAAGGGGAAATCATGGATATACCCGGAATTCAGTTCTCAGATTAAGGGGAATGAGACCCCATGGATGATTTATTTCAGGATAATAGTGATGATGATTCTCTCTGATAGGATACCATATGATACCCCCCCCCAAAAAAGGCAGGGGAGAGCCCCTCCTTATATTGGCAGGAGACCCTATTAGGCTATGTACAAGTGATTCTACAAATAGAGGGATTTTTTTTTGATTTCAGATGATCAGAAAAATTGATCACGCGGGCCAGTGAAAATCCAACCTCCCTGACTGGGTTGGGATCTTTCTCATCCCTTCACCTCTCTTGAGTCCGTCCGCGGATGGGCGCGCGCGACAACACGGGGATCACCCACCCCTCACCCAAAGGTGGAAGGGGTGGGAAAAGAAATGAACCAGACCACCCGCAGATGTCCGCCCGCGGTAGACAACGCTTTTCCACCCCCGCCCAAAGATGGAGGGGGGGTGAAAATGATTGACAGAGGTGGGAGAGTGTGGTCGCAAGGGAGGAAGCAAGCAATGGAGCAATGTGGTGATGTAGCACATGAAGCGGAGGAGATGGATGGTAGCAAGCAAGTGGGTAGAATGAGTTTGATGGGTAGGAGAGATGAGATGGAGTAGTGAGGATGAAGGGTAAGGGATGCCAATCTGACGGTTGGATAATGGGATGATCTTGACAATCAATGATTTTTCAACTTGGACTGGTTTTAAACAAGGGTCAAATTCAAACCTGATGAGAGTAGAGAATTTCTCCTTGGCTTGACCATCAATCTTTGAGTGATTTGAGAAGCAGACTATGGAGCCACACAGCCTAAAATGATGCTTTCAAACCCTGAGATAGAATCAAGTGTGACATTGATTACAATGATTGACCTCCCAATTGTCTTGCCACCTGACAATCGTCTGTTTGTTTGATCTGATCTGACGATGAGTAGGACTATGATGGTTCATGAGATTGGAGATGGCAAATTGGGTAGGGGTGATGGTGTTGGTTGTAGGATTCTTGAGGAATCCTAGGATGGATGATGGATACAGATGTTGGTTTGGGATGGAAGAAGAAGAAGATGAATGAGGAGGATTGGATGAGGTTTGGTTGGTGGTCAAACTTGTTGATTTTGTGGTCTTTGTAGTAGTAGTAGTTGTATTGGTAGCGGGAGAGCAGGGATTGAAGTCACCAATGCGGTACTCTCAAATCCAATCTTTGAGGGCTGAACCATCCAATCAGAATGGTTCCAAGCCGTATATCAATCTCAACATCTCGCCGGCCATGAGGGGATCAGTCTTGGCCCAAGCAAGTAGACAATTGAACTTGTTGGGCTTGTGATGAGGATGGGTCTGAGTAGGTGATTGTCAGAGGGCACAAGCGGCGGGGCCAAAAGGAAGGGGGGAACAAAGAGAGAAAGGATCAAATGCAATGCCTAGTTGATGAGACCAAGAAAGGCCTGTCCTAGACCACTGGGAAAGAGGAATGTTTGGAAGGATGAGGAAATTGGAGGAGTGATACTGATAAAAAAAAATTCTGTTTTTTTTTTTTTTCTTTTTTTCTTTTTCTTTTCTTTTCTTTTTTCCAGATAAATGACACCTAAATAAAAGAATTGTAGAAAAAATTTTTAATTTTCCGCATCTAGTCCAGGGTGTCCAGATTTGGTCACCACAACGTGGGCCCCAAGGGGAAATTTAGGATCTCTACGTATTGTTCTCTTATATGGTCTGAAAGAAAAGATGAAGTTCACTCAATTTGATGTTAAGGGCACCTTCTTACATGCTCCACTGGAAGAAAAATTCATTATAAAGACTCCAGAAGGCTCCCACCGAAATTCTCCCTATCTAAATTTGAAAAAATTACTATACGGTCTCAAACAGTCTCCCAAAAACTGGTATGAAACACTCACAACGTGGATCAAATCACAAGGGTTTCACAATTCATCAAATGATCCCTGTCTCTACATCAATCCCAACTCCAAAGAATTTGTCTACTTCAATGTGGAAGATTTTATCAATGTGGGGAAGAGTGACGACTTCCAATCAAATTTTCTAACTCGCTTCAAGAATCCTTCCTGTCATCCGCCCAATACAATTCTTGGCATGCTCATGGAGGTAGAAGACAACCCAATTTTTTTGAGCCAACCTAACCACATTTAATGTGGACTAGCAGAACTGGGCTGCAAGGCAACTTACTCCCCCCTTACACAAAAATTGAACCTTGAGCCCGCCACAGATGAAGATCACGCAGAATTTATACAATTGAACGTCAACTACCGGTCTGTCATTGGTCTACTGAATCACTTGGCTCAATATACCCAACCCAACATAGCATTTGTGGTTTCCAGCTTGGCGCAATTCAATACCAAGCCGGGCTTGAACCACTGGCGGGAAGCTTGCAAGGTGTGGAAATACCTCAAAACTACTAAGGACCTCAAACCTGTACTAAGCTTTGATTCAAATGCTGAAGCCATTTTGGCCTACAGCAATGCAACTTGGGGAGACAACCCCACATTCCAAAAATCTCAAAGCGGACTCATCATCTTTCATTATGGAAGCGCGGTGGTCTGAAACTTGTTCAGACAGAAGAACATCACCTACTCATCCGCCAAATCTGAGCTCAATGCTCTGTTGTGTTGAAATAAATAAATAAATACATAAAAATAAATAAATGAATATAGAAATATATATAATTTCTTTTCTCTATCTGTCTTTCCATTTCCTCTATTTCTTTCTTATACTCATTCCTTTTCCTTTTACTCATCCTTCTGTCACCTAGCTGCCGCGGCTGTCTCAATCTAACCTTGCAGCTGCTCTCCCAAGAAGATCTCTCCTTGACCGTTCTCTCTCCCTCTCTTTCTGCGCTTGGACTGCGCAAGGCTTGCTCATAAGCGCCTTCCTCTTGACCTCACTGGGACAATAAAACCTTCTTCTTCTGTCCCTGAACTCAAGACTCCTCAAGATCCTCAAGGTTCATCTTATCTCCACTACCCCGGATCCTACTTATCAACCGTGTTCTGAATCTCCCACGATTGACCTTCAGACATAGTCAAGTCCTTCTTTTTGAGGCTAATTTGTTGCAAAGATTGAACAGCTACTTCAAGAAGAAATTCTCCTACTTACTTGCGTCATGGAATCCTGTTCTTCTTTTTCTTTTTTTATGATTTCTGATCTCTGTAGGAGTGCTTGTTGAGAACCTTTTTGTTGGAGCTT
Organism: Puccinia polysora; assembly: GCA_025617555.3. Lineage (NCBI taxonomy): Eukaryota > Fungi > Basidiomycota > Pucciniomycetes > Pucciniales > Pucciniaceae > Puccinia > Puccinia polysora. Next base: position 3,897,453 of record CM062638.1, on the reverse strand, counting down.
TTCCCTGCTGACCTCAATATTGTCCTCCTCTCTGGTATTCCTAAACCTCAACAAATTGTCTGCTCCATTCTTTTTCCATGACTCACTTTGTCCTCTCTTAGTTCTGGTTCTAGCTCAGAAATATAATTCTGAAATTTCATCACAATTAACAGTTGAAGGCGCCATAACTCAACTGTCTTTCCTCAATCAACAAACCAGAACAGCCTACCAACATGAGTGACAATTTCCAGGCCACCATTGCCAAAGGAGCTCTGGAAGCTATCCCTCTCCTTACTCTTGACAACTTCTCATTATGGAAATCTAGGACCACGAATCTCCTCAAGATTCAATCCCTCTGGGACTCTCTCATCTCTGACTCCATCTCACTCAAACCAGCCATCAACATCCAACTGGTCACTCTTCTCACCGCCAAGCTTGACGCCTCTATCCACCTCAATGTCATTAATCAAACTAACAAGAGTTACGCTAAACTGATCTGGAAATCGATCAATCACCATTTCGCGTCTTGAAATGCCTTGAATTGTGCAAGAGTGTTCAACAAATTTTGCGCCATTCAATTTAATCCTCACAATATTCAACTCTTCATCACTCAGATCAGAGCCTCCATCACAAAATTTGTCAAAACCGGTATATCCATTCCTCTCGACATCATCCCCTATTCCATTCTCCAAAAACTGCCTCCTTCTCTTGATCATCTGAAGAGTCAGATCAACAACTCAGACAAGGATGTGGTTCCCAACATGATTCTAGACCATCTCAGAGTTCACTACAACCATCTTCAGCTTTGCTCAGCTCATTCCTCCAACAAAGAACTTCCTACTGCTCTGGTCACCGCCAACTCCATCAAATGCAACTCTGGCTGGCATAATCCAAATGCTCCTCATCCGGAAACAAAGTTCTGGCTCCTTTATCCTCCTCTCCGACCTTGCCCCTCTGCTCCAGCCGCTAAAACCAAAAATAACGTTAGCAATTTCACCTCTAAATTCCAAGATCCTTCCATATTCATCTTAGATTCTGGATCTTTGGCTCATATGATTTCAAACCCCCCTGTTTTTCACACTCTCATTGGAAGAAAAAGGATTAGTTTGAACCGGATCTGGAAACAAAAATCTCCATATTAAAGGAAGAGGATCTGTTAAGCTTTCCAACAAGCACGGAGATCTCTTCCTGAACAACGTACTTTATGTTCCCAATCTAGCTGTGAATCTGCTTTCTGTTCAATGCCTGCTTCTTGAGAAATACACTATCCCCTTTGAAATCAATGCCTTTCACCTCTTTAAAGACAACACGCTAGTTGCAAGCAGGCGCTACTACAACAATCTTCCCGGTCTTAAGTTCAATTCACCAGATCAAGACACATTTTTGTCTTTGGCAGAGCTTCTATACAAATCCTTGGGCCACGTGAGCTATCATTGACTCAGACACAAACTGGGCATTCTGGTTAGAGTCCCTCAGAAGTGAGAAGCTTGTTCCATCTCAAAAATCACCTGAGCAAGCTTTAAAAGGGAACATTCCCCTGCGTCCAGACCTTTTGAGGAGCTTCACATGGATATAATTGGACAAATCTCTCCCCCTTCTTGGGACGGAAATTGATACCTCCTTACCGTGTTTGATAGAAACACCAGATACTGCTCTGCACTTCCCTTGAAGAACAAGACAAACGTACCTGAGATCCTAACCAATGACCTGAGTTTCGAAGCAAAGCGTTTTGGATACTTTCCATCCACCCTACACTCTGATAGTGGCAGTGAATTTGTTAATAACAAAATCTCTCAATTCTGAAAAACTCATCTAATTAAAACCAGATACTCTGACCCCTACACTCCACAGCAAAACGGCTTGGCTGAAAGATTCAATCGCTCCATTCTTGAATCTATCCGTTCCATTCTCACAGAATCTACTCTTAAATGTCATTTTTGGCACAAAATATCTCATGCGGCAACTCTCACCCTCAATCAAATCCCTGTCCATAAGTCCAAGAAATCTCCCTACAAGCTATTCAAAAATCAATCTCTTCCTTTCAGCTAATTCCACCCCATCGGAAACAGTGTGTCTTACTTAAACTTACCCTCCAAACCAGCTTCCAAAATCCTTCCTAAAGGCTCTCTGGGAACTCTCATTGGCTACAATGATGAGCTACAATCCTATTGCATTCTTGGGGAACACAGAAATATAATAGACACAAAACATGTCCAATTCCTGGAATTCTGTCCCTCTGTACAAAAGCCTTTGCTTATCTGGTCCAACTCAGACGGCCAGAACAAATTTACTTCTGACACAACCCCGACTGATCAACCATGAGCTGCTCCTCCTTCCAACGTTCCAATTGAACCACCATCTCACACTCCTTCTGATCTGGATAATGGTCCTAATGATGAGTCCTCCGATGAGATTGACAATGATTCAGAGGCTGTTTCCTCCCCTCTCATTCCCAACAATGCTCCCAGATATGAGTTGAGAACTTGTACGTCAAAGATCAAACCCGCTAAGTACACCTACTTCTCCAAAGACTCCCATTCCTTTGTCTCTGAGGCTGACAAATGGGAAGAACCCATGGATGTTGAGCTCAACAGCATGGAGTAGATGGATGTATTTGAATACTGTCATTTCATACCCAAATCCTACCTCCGCACCACCTGGTTTCTTAAGACCAAACCATCTACTGCGTTTTCAGCCGAGAGAAAGAAGGCTTGCCTATGTATACAAGGCTTCTTGAAAACACCGGGGTTGACTACAATGATACATTTGCTCCCACCGGGAAATTTCCATTGCTTCTCTCGCTCCTCACCCTTTCCATCAACAAAAAATTACCTATCCAACAGTTCGACGTAAAGAGCTCTTTCCTCTACGCTCCCTTATCCAAAGACATCTATATTGCTACTCCTAAGGGATCCAAACAACAAACACCCTTTCTCAAGCTGAAGAAATTGCTATACAGCCTCAAACAGGTGCCGCCCTCAAACAGGTGCCAGCTAATTGGTAAAATTCCTTCCCAACCAGCTAGAACATAGTTAAGTTCCATTTAAGAAAACTCAATCTGCCAAAAGAGTTTGTGAATTATTTCTGTTTATATTTTGCCTCAAAATCATTAGAATTAACAGAAACAAATTGAAAATAATTTTACTTTGAGATGGCAGAGGCTGATCATTGGAATCTTTGCTGAAGTTTTCTATTGAAATTGCAAGTTACCAAAAAATAAAGAAAAATTCAAATTTTCCCCTAAGGGAGAAACATATCTGGAAGGGCTGATCCCTTTTTTGTATGCTATTAAATTTGAAATTTACATAAAATCCTCCTTTTTCATTGAAAAATTTCCAAAAATTGGTAGGGGATTTTTGTTTTAAATCAATTCATGGATCCATTGAGATAATGAAAGGCAGGATAAATTCTTTGTATTTTTGGAATTTTAATGCTTTATCATTGTTTCAATGTAGATGTTAGTAAGATTCACAGAAATGAGGCTGTGAATGAAGAGAAGCCAATGCCATTCTTATTTTATAGGCATAGATACATAAATGGTTGCGGCCTGCGCACTCAGCAATGAGTTCAAGCAGCCTTGGCATTTGGGCGGTGCGGCAGCTCAGCATGTTTCATCTTTGGATTCAGCAGATGCTGACGCGTGCAAATTTGGCTCAGCATTGGGTGTTTCAGGGATTGGGGATTGGGGAGGAGTTCACGGGGGTAAGTGAAGACCAAAAATGGTTTCTGGAAATTTCCAAAGGCAGTTCTTTGGTGGGTTACAGAAAGGCACCCTGCGCACCATGAGAAGGGAAAACTTATTAATTTAACAGGAGAAAAGCATTGGATGGGAGGAGGATAGGATTAGTTTAGGGTTTCTGTTGCTTAGTATTCTTCCTATAGCTGATAGGCTGCATTTGTGCTTCTATCTAGGTTAGGGTTGAGGGGGAGTACTTAAAGTCTTGCTCTAAATTTTTGGTTGTAGGAGGTCATCATCTGAACCATACCACCCAGGGAAAGGCGAGAAGGAATGTATAGCTCTCTCTCTCTCTCAAATTTTTGAAGGCACACCCTACTCCTTACAGATGCAAGGGAAAAATAACTTGCAAACCTGATAACAACTGAGTGGTTTAGAAACATCTTGTTTTCACATCTGGGTTTTTGGCTGGGAAACAATCTTTTGTCCTCAGTCTCTCAAAGGTAAATGGGTGTGATGCTGCCAAGAACTGTTGTTGTGGTCTTTTATAGGTGAAAGTCGGAACTGGCTGCGCGCTGCATGCTTAGCAGTAGGGGCAGGCTCAGCTGGGCAGCGTGCTCAGCAATGGGTGCAGGTTTGCTGCAGTAAGCTGTTCTGTGGGCTCAGCATCTGGAGACACAGGGCAGATTGGAATAGATCAGACGGATTGCGCGGATTGTGCGTCACAAGACACGCGGATTGGATTGTGCGGATGTATCTCAGATATCTCAAAAGGCGCATTGGGAGGATGCAGACATGCACGGTTGGCTCTGAGATGGGCGTGGCGCAAGATCCCCATCATGAGAATGACAAACCAGGTGGATGTAATGGCAGGCCGACAATACAGATGGATATGGGGTATGGGATGTGGATCATGGGATGGGGTTGGAAGGATATATTTGGGCAAGGGTTCTGTACTTAGGGGTTGTATTTCATTATTCTTGTTTGCTTGCGGTTTTACCTAGGTTAGTTTTGAGGGGAAGGTTACTTAAACCACACCCTGAACCCAGATGTGGAGGCTCATAGGTCATCATAGTTTTTGGAAGGATCTTTACTGTCATTTGTCTATCTCTCAGTCAAAGGGTGAACAGTTGAACTCAGGGTTTACAGAAGCAAGGGATCAATAAATTCTGAACTTGGGAACCATTAAAGGAGGTACTTTTCTGAATTCCACATCTGGGGGTCTGGCCGGGAAGTAACCTTTTTTTCATTTTCTCTCAAAAATAACAAGTGCAATGTCCCAGTACCTCCCATTGACCATCTTGAGGTTGGCTAATGTGACCCCCACTCCTCTTCCTTCTCCTCCTCCTCCTCCTCAGGCTTCTTGGAAGCAACCCTCATCAGGGGGGGGATACAGTTTCCCTTGCTCTGACAACGGCCCCAATCACAAGCCCTTTCACATCAGGCCGCGGGACTATCCACACATTTGGTTTAACACTGAGGATGTTGAGCGTTTCTTGCACAATACAAAGGAATAGTCAATGCAGAAGGTGCAAATGGTTTGGATAAGGCTCTTCTTGTTGTCCTTTTCATCACAGAAAAAGAGATGCTTTGGGATGTGGAAGACATGGAAGGATAGGAGGAACTCAATTGGCCAAAAATGAAGGGGGAAATCTTGGCGCCGTGGGGAAGGTGCGAACCTTGTTTTTGGGAAAGAAACTTTGAGCAAGCGGCAGCAGAAGCAAGATCAAATGATGGATTCTGGAAGCGGGCCCAATTGGGGGAGTATGTAGCAATGTTTTACCGGATCTACTGTTACCTGGAAAAGAACCAGTTAATAGTGGGTCAGACGGGCCCAATGAAGAGGGCATTTTTGGGCGGACTTTGTCCCCAACTCCACGGGCGGGTGCAGCAGCACTTGTACGACAACAACTTGGTAAAGAGGTTGTTGGATGGGAGTATCACGCTTCTTCCAGACATCCTTATCATCTGTTTGGCGGTGGAAAGCAAGTTGGACTTGGAGAAACTGATGGAGGACACGGCAAGGTTTTTCCTGACAGGGTCAAATAAGTCCGCTTCCCACACTCTGGCAGCGCTAACGCAGGCTCTGGTTGCGGGCCCCTTGAAAACGGGACGCGCTCTGGCAACATCACTGAAAACAGGCCGGGAGATCAGAAAGATGAGGGAATTGATGAAGGATTTACAGATCTTCCTGAGTCAAATTTTTTCAGGGCTGCGTGATCTACCTCCTAACATTGGGAGACCGCTTTGGCCATCAAATACGCCCATGTTGTGGTTATGCAATTACTTCCGGTGACAAGGGGAATTGGCAGTCAGGGTGCAATGAAATGAAAAGGGACCTCAAGGCAGGATTGTTTTGACCAGTGGGAATGGGATTCATGTTCCCAACAGGAGAGCAGATCTTCACTGAACCTGGGAATCCAACCGTCATGGAGCGAGTGCGCGCGCAAGGTCAGGATTTGGGGGTAACTGCTCAATCTTTTCATGAGATTTTCACCGTTCCCAGGGTATGGAAACCTCCCTGCGTGGAGGAAGTAGTAAGGGTACTAGCAATGGAGGAACCGGAGGGGGTGGAAAGGATGGATGTGGATGCCAAGGAACAGGTACCGCTGGCAGCTCCTAAGCCAATTGTGTGCGTTCCAGAAATGGATTTACTGCCGGTGAATCCAGCGGAGAAGAAGAAGTTGGTGGAAATTGTGCGCAGAGTGATGGGGAATGGGAGCTAGGGGATAAGAGGATCAAAAAGGGGGTACTAGAGAGCAATGATGGCTTTTGATGGATGCAAGCAACATTTTGCGGGCCCATTGGATGTTGACAGAGCAACAGGCGCTGCGGGTGATTGCATGATTGAAGATGTTTGGATAGGATGGGAATCAGGTAAAGGCAATGATGGAGAGTTGCAATCCATGTTGGTGATGATGACCTTGAAAATTGCAATGACTCCAACGGCCTCAAGCAACAGCTTGCGTTCATTGGACAAGGAGATTGTGGGGAGGGCTGATTGATAACGTGGTAGATGTATTTGTTGCTGTTTTGGATGATGATAATGGGATTAGTTGTTGGCCATGGTTGACAATAATGATTATCTGAGTCGTGATGGCATGAGTGAGTTGAGGAGGATGGATTGATTGTGATGACCAGAGTTAGTCTTTTTTGTTTCTGCTGAACATGATGATATTGTTTGATGCCACTGCCAATGGCATTGACTGCAGCAAGGATTTTGATGGAGTTGATCCTGGAAACAATTCTAGTCTTTTTTGCCAATGCCAATGCTAATGATAATGAGAATGACAAAGACGGATTGGGTTGTGCGCTTGGCCAAAAAAAAAAAATTCATGCAAAGAGCGCGCGCAAGGACAAGGATTTGAACACAAGAGGTAGGAATTGAAAGATCCAGGGAAGTCTTCTAGGCCTCTACGAGAAGAGATAGTTGGGAGGGAGGAGAGAGAACTGAGTGGTAACCATGTTAACATCTGGAATTGTTTTTCTTAGATTTATTGATGGATAAGAGAATGTATATAAAAAAAAAATTCAAAAATTTCCATTTTCCATGAGGTGTCCCAGATTGGTCACCACACCGGTGGTAGTAGATTAGATGGTTCAAGTGCTGAAGGATTGTGGAAACAATAGGATCCCTCTAATGGTGCAGCGGGTTAACTTGGCTCAGAATGACGCAGAGAGCAACCTAGTGGGGATGAAATCTGTTTCAACTCTGCTGGCTTACGTTCCAATGAAGATTTCCAGAAGGAAGATATGGGAAATGGTAGATAGCGGTTCCATGGTGAACCTTCTTCCTTCTAGGCTGGTTGATGAAATGGGATTGGTTGGGCGTAAATGCACAATGGGGCTTTGGCGCTTAACAGCAGGGCATTTTGCGTGGATGGGGTGGTGGAGGAGGAAGATGTTGAGGTTTCAAGCATCCGTAAACCACTTTCTTTTCAATTGGTTGATTGCAGGGAGGCTATTATAGGACCACCATTCATTTTTGGTTCCAAGCGCAAATGAAGTTTGATCCAGAGGCGGTGACAGAAGCGTTGACAGTGGAAGATTTTTCCAGCGGGCAATTCAAAACCACAATCTGAAATCAGGGGTTGGGGAAATGGATGTGGGATTTGGCAAGAGAGGAGGAGGAGGACCCCGGTACGGAGTTGGTTTGCAAGGGTGGGCCAGAGGTGCATTTTGACTAGTTGGCCAAGGTTACCGCATGGAGCAAGCTCCAGCTTTGTGAGGGCGGTCAACCAGTGAGGAATGGGTGGGAAGTGGGGGATGTGAAAGTGCTGGAAGTAAGTTCCCTTCCTCAGTATGCATTGCTGGGAGGTACTTTGCAAAAACACTATCATTGTGCCACGCTTGTGAGCAAAGGGGAAAGACACTTTTTGGTTTTGACTTGGATCTATGGTAACGGATGCATGTGGATGGCGCAGTGCAATGTTGGCAAGTATAAGCCAGTTGCATGTAAAGTGCGTCCCCAGAACAAAGCAATGCCGCAGGATCTGAAGGGACCACTCCAACCAATCCCTTAGTTGCGGGACCCTTGGAAATCTCAGCTGAAGTTGTCAGGATGGGTAATGCAATTGGAGCCAATAAAAGATGAGCAGGTTGCGGCCCTTAACTTTGGACCACCGGGTTGGTTAGGTGAGAGGAACGGATTTGCTGAAATTGGTACTTGTAATCATGGAAAGAGCGCTTGCATTTGGACCTGAAGAGCAAGGACTGTCAAAAAGCAAGATAGAAGACCCTTATGTGATTCAAACAGATCTGCATGAACCTTTGAAGATCAAGCCAATTCCAATTCCGCGGGCGGTTTGGGGGCCCTTCTTGGAGCTGGTGCGCAAGCGTGTAGGAACAGGCATTTACAAGATATCAACATCAATTTCCTCAAGTCCAATCTTTGCGGTGGTTAAGCAGGAAGGGAAGTCATTAAGGATTGTTCATGATCTTCAGCTGCTCAATTTGTTTACAATCCAAGATTCAGGAAAAACTCTGCGCGTGGACAAGTTTCCGTAATATATGGCAGGGTGCTTGTGCTACGGGTTAGTGGATGTGATGGGTGGATACTATCAGCATGAAATTGATTGGAGTTTGCGGCCAATGACTTCCTTTGAAACCAGATTGGGCCGGATGCAACTGATACAGCTGCTGCCAGGCGCAACTAACTTGGTTGCGGTTTAACAAGCACAGATGACCTGGATCCTGAAGGATGATCTTCCAGAGGGGGTGCAGATTTTCATCAACAACACGGGCATCAAAGGCCCAAAGAAGGATTATGGAGATTAAATACAAATAGACTCTCTGTAAATTTGCTAATCCATCTGGGATTATGCGCAAACGCTGGAACGGATCTTGGATTGAGGAAGCGGGGCTTATGGTTTTGGGGAAAAATTAAGCAGTCTGCGTACCCACGCTGGAGGTTCTAGGGCATGTGGTGGCTTCCGAAAGAAGGCAGATTGCAGAAAAGAAACGCAAAAAAGTCCTTGGGTGGCCAATGCCAAAGAATGTATTGCACATTCTCCAGCTCTTGGGATTTTGTAGCAATGTAGGGATGTTCATCAAGCATTTTGTGGAGGTTTCTATTCTGTTGCGGGCATTGACGCATAAGGGCTCCAAATGGACCTGGGGTTTGAAATTTAAGATGCCTTTGACAAACTTAAGGAGATTGTTGGAAGCAATATTTTACTGTGGGACTTTGATTATGACGCCGGAGGAATTGAGTTGGCTGTGGATTTGAGAAAGCTTGGCGCGGGGGCGGTGCTGAAACAGGAGAATGAGGGGAAATATTATCCAGTTCTTTACAAGTGCGTTTCATTTACCCCAACGGAGAGCCAGTATTTGCAGCCAAAGTTGCAGCTTTGTGGGGTTACTAAGATTGTAAGGAGGTTTCAGCATTTGCTATGTGGGATTCACTTCATGCTTCTGGTGGATGCGGAGGCGCTGGTGCGCATGATCAATTGGCCAACACTTTTAAAGGGGCCTATGACAAGGTGGGTTCTTTTTCTTGAGTTGTTTGCTTTCACAGTGATACATGTTCCAGGGAAGACCTTTAGGACACCAAAAGCGCTGTCTTGGTATCCGCGCAATGATCTGTACAAAGGTGCAAAACCACTGGATGTGGAGGCTCAAACGGTTAAGGTAGGAGTGGTGGAAGAAGGTGTTTGACTTCTGATCCAGCATTCTTGGAGGTATGCAGTCCTCAGTTTGTATTTGCAGGATCTTTGGTTTCTGGATGATACGCCAGCCAAGATTTTTAGATGGATTCAGCAAAGAGTGGGAAACTTCTACCTGCAAGGAGGATAGCTGTGGCGGCGGGGGTGCCGGTGTAATACTCCAAAAGGTGCTAGGCCATGGCAGTTCTGTGGAGGGGAAAGGTGCTGTTTAGGCTGCCCTCCTGAGTGTTACAAAAATATTTAAATGTAACCAAGATCAAAGTCCAGAACCTGGTAAATGAGAGACCAAAGAGTAAAGGATAAAGATGATAGTAGTCGGTAGCTGGGAAAACAACACTATCTGAGGCAAGATGATGCCGGGGGAAAACTTGAATCAAAAAATTCAAGGATTGTTCAGAGTTCAACAGGACAAGGAAATTGTAAGTAACAACGCCCACAGGCTAATAGCTCTGGTCGTCTGCAGAAGCTTAGGAAAGATCAACTCAATGCCAAAAAACCTCCAGGTTCTCAATGAACCTGCCCAACTCTCCGCAATCAAGCGCTTGAAGGGTACAAGATAACTGTGGGTGGCTGCACAAGACAAAGCTAATTTTTTGATGAAGCTCTAGAAGCAAAACAATAACTGATTCAAACAAGAATAACCCAACACTTCTCAAGGGACTCAAGAGTAGCGTGGTGGAATTCAACTTCAAAAGAAATAATGGGAGGTTTAACACTCCAGGTTTTAAGCTTAATAAAACCTCTTCAGTCAAACGTGACTGGTTCCCAAAAGATAATCAAAGGATGACCAGGACCAGTATAGTTGGATAAAGGGATCAGGAGTGGTGTAACACACTCAAGAATTCAATCAGTCCAATTCTTCTTCAATCAGAAAGGCTATTGGGTGGTGATAAAGATCAAGGATCAGGGATTTGAGTATATAGGTTCAAAGATCAAGGGGCAATCATGGATATACCCAGAATTTAGTCTCAGATAAAGGGGAATGAGACCCCCACGGATGATTTTTCTTCAGGATGATAATGATGATATTTCTCTGATAAGATACCTTATGATACCCCCACCCCATGCCAAAAGGCAGGGGAGAGCCCCTCTTTATATGGTCAGGAGGCCCTGTTAGACTATGTACAAGTGATTCTACAAATAGAGCAGAATTTTTTTTTTTTAATGATTTCAGATGATCAGAAAAATAGATCACGTGGGCCAGCGGAAATCCAGCCTCCCTGACTGGGGTGGGATCTTTTCTCATCCCTTCACCTCTCCTGCGTCTGTCCGGGGACGGGCACGCGCGAGAACACAAGGATCACCCACCCCTCACCCAAAGGCAGAAGAGGTGTTAAAAAAAGTGAACCAGACCGCCTGTGGATGTTTGCGGGCGGTAGACAAGGCTTTTCCACCCCCACCCAAAGATGGGAGGGGGTGTGAATGATTGATGGATTGGTGTTGGCCAATTTGTGGACCAAGGGCAATGTTTGGGTTGGTTTTCAAGGACTTGTGAAAGAGGATGGCAGAGGTGGAAGAGTCCCAGGAGGAAGGTAGCTGAGATTGGATTGGGAAGTAGGAACGCCTCCAATGGGCGTGGGTGGGATTGGAATGGATTGGAGATTGATGGTGGTGGTAGACCAAGCGAGCGATCAAGTGATAGTGTAGACCAGCGGGTTGATTGGATAGATGGATACAATGCAATAGATCTTTGGTTAGGATGAATTGGAAGGGGATGAGACCGGGTGGTCTGAGTGGATGGAGTTTGTGGGAGTAAGGATCCCAGAGTTGGATGGTCCGATTGACCAACTCAATTGTTTGTAGGCTTGGGTTTGAGGATCTTTTTTAGGCTTGGAAGGAGATTGATAGGAGTGAGAAGGAATAGATTGGATGATCTTAATCAATTTCAAAGGATGAATCAATGAGTTTGAATTGGACCTCACCCTTGAGTAGGGTGGTTTGATCAATGGGAAGATGACCTGAGATGAATGAGACACTGGTGGGTAGGGTGGTGAGATTGAGCAGGAAGGGTGGAGTTGGAGGTTGTTGCTTATGGGATGAGATGATGGATTGGATAGTGGGAGGAGGGAGAGATGGGAGTGAGGTAGACAATGGATGATGATGAGCCTGAGGTCAATAGAATCGTTGAGGTGATGGTTGCAAGTGATGATGAGCAAGTGACTCAGGTTCTCGGCCCGTGCGTTTGTCCAAAAGGAAGAGGGAACAAAGAGAGAAGGAACCAAACGCAATGCCTAGGTGATGAGACCAAGAGAGTCCTGTCCCAGACCACTGGGACAGAGGAATGCTTGGCAGGATGAGGAAATTGGAGAAGTGATACTGATACAAAAAAAAATTCCAATTTTTTTTTTTTTTTTTTTTTTGGATAAAAGACACCTAAATAAAAAAATCATAGAAAAAATTTTGAATTTTCCCCATCTGGTCCAGGGTGTCCAGATTTGGTAACCACACCAGTACCGCTTGTGGTCAGCATGTCAAGGACTGATCAGGAGGCAATTCTGGGATTTCTGAAAGAAAATCTTGGCCATTGTGATGAGATTGAAACATGGAAGCGGGTGATGGGGAGGCTCTGGTGGCAGGGCGTAGCATGCACAGTGCAGGAATGGGTACAGTTGTGCAAAGAATGTCAGAAGCAAAGGGCAACACTTCCTTGCAAAGTGGGTATTCCCACTGGGGAGGAGGCTTTGTTTGGGCTTGTTTCTCTGGGTGTTGTGCTTATCAAGGCAGGTAAGTTTGCGTACCTCCTGGTTGCGCGTGACAATCTTTTGGGATGGTTGGAAGCGTGGCCAATGATGAAGCTCTTGGTGGAGAAAGTTTGGCAGTTTCTGGAGGAAGATTGGTTTGTGCGTTATGGATCACTTTTCCTGGTAATGGTGGATGGGGGTGAAGAGTTCTGGGGAAGGTTGGCAGAGTTGGTGAAAAGTTGTGGAGAAAGGTTTGGGCAATTGATAGAGTACTATCCGGAAGGCACAGGGATGATTGACCGTGGTCACCAGCCAATCAAGGATGCAATGTTTAAAATGTGAAAATGTGAAGGGAGGAAGGCAAGCAGTGGCAGGAAACCCTTCCATTAGTTCTTTTTGTGGATCAGAATTTGGTGAAGATATCAAAGGGTTTTTTGCTGTACAAGCTGCTATTTGGGCAGTGGCCCATTCTGCTGATTGAAATTGACCTGGAAACCTTTCTGTGTATTGATTGGTGGAAGGTTAACATGGCCGCGGATCTAGTCAAGGCCCGCGCCAAGAAACTACTGAAAAGGGATGAGATGTTGGAGAAAGCAGCTGGAAGACTGAAGGCAACCCACATGAAATCCATCTGCTACTTGGACAAGTGCTGCGCGCATAAACTCCGGGATCCATTGCGGAAGGGGGACTTGGTTCTGATTTACAACTGGAGCCTGGACACTCAATGGGGGAAGCTATTGGCTAATCAATGGAACGGGCCTTTCTGCATGAAATCCAAGTTCACCGGAGGTAGTTACCAGTTGGAGGAATTGGATGGAACTCCGCTCAAACAGAAGGCCGTGGCTTTGCAGGTGAAACAATTGTTTGCGCAAGGATCAACAAAATTCAACAAGAAAGCTGGTTTGGATATTGAGGGGGACAATAACGCGGATCCTTCTTCCAAGGAAGAGCACGCGTACATGCTTTGCATCTGGCGGATTAAACAACTGCAGACCGCTGGGGACAGCAGCCAAGTTGGGGGGAACAATGGATGAATAGGGGATATGATTGGATTTGGTGAGGGTGTGATTTAGCTGGTTCACAGCCAGAACAACTAGAAACCCCAGAATTTTTCTCTGGATTGACTTTTTGGGATTATTGCTGGCTAGGGTATGGTTTCTTTTAGGTATGGGCACAGCGCAAAGCTGGGTCCGCAGAGGCAAGGAAAAGCCCCTCATTCTGGAAAAAAACCCATGAAAAATTTTCAATGGATGATTCAGGGAACTAGGAAAGTGCGTGGCGCAGAATGGATCTGGGTCAAAGAGCAAGGCGCGGGTTTGGCAATGGGTTGGTGCTTAAAAAAAAAAAAAAACTCTTTAAGTTTTATTTTTTTATCTTATAGATGGAAGTTATGGATGGGTTTGGGCAGATACTTTTTCTCTTCCTCTCTCTCAAGATTGTGTGCGCGCGGCTGGTATTCTTTGTGCTCTCTCTGTTCAGAAATGGGTATGGGGAACTGTGTGGCAGTTTGTCTGGGGTAGTCCAGGTACCTTTAGCGGATACTCTCAGTGGCGTGGATCCTCCTCACTCTTGTTGATTGCTCTCAAAGAGTGGATCTTGCGTGAAGCACTTATTTCTCCCAAGGTTCTCACAGGCCCAAATGATACTTAGGCTGGCATGGCAAAATTCCTTTTTGTCTGCAAGATATGAGCAGGATAGATACAAGATGGAATAAATAAGAAAAGGGGGGAAATCCACCTATTTTGTCCAAGTCCTCATCACTTCCTCTTCATCTGTGCAAGCCGGCAGGGCTAGGTTTGGAAGGCTGCCAAAGCTTTGCGTTGTTCATCGGTGGTGTGGGCCTGGGGGACCACTAGGACACGTCAGAGTAGCTCATTTGCATGGTTCACCATTGTGTCAAACCTTGCCAGTGGAAGTGCTGGAATCAGGGGGATCTCTGGGATCTCAGGAGTGGCAGCTGTGGGTTCTGGTGAAAACTCAATAACCACGGGAGAGGGCGCGCAGGGGCTCCGGTGATGACCTGGGAACCGGTGATGAAGACAGCAGCAGAGGAGTTGGGGCCGGAGGAGCAGGTCATGGAGGAGTGGTGGGACTCCGTGGCGGCGGAGGAGGAGCAGGTCTTGGTGGAGTAGGAGGATGCGGTGGTGATGGCCGAGGCACAGCAGTACGGTTAAAGATTCCCATTCTTGGGTCCCTCTCTGGTACGTTCATTTGTAACCGTGCGGCCCACTTGTGCGCGGCATTCCAATAAGCCACAAAGTCCGGGAAGTCCTGGGGCCGCGGTGGTCCAGCCAGACGGAATGGTGAGCCCAAGGCATGGCTCTTGCATGACAGAGGTTTTTGAGAGGCCTTTTGTGGTTGGTTGGAAGGTGAGCCATGCGGGCTCCACTTGTTGGTTGAAACCTCCGTGTCACTCAAGACCACAAAAGAGTCACACCGGGTCCTCTTGCGTGGAGGACCTTGAGGACGGTCGCAAGGCATTCCATTGGATAGGGAGCAGCAGCGGTGGCCCGCTTGGCGCGAAACACAGGCGCGCCGGCCTGGAAGGATTCGGCAGGAGAGGCTGTTCCGGATGAAGAATGTGCAGGACATTTTGGTCAAAGAAGGGTGGATGGGGTTTTTCTTTTTTTCCTTGGTGTGATGTAGTGGTGGGATAACTATGGTATACTTGGGGGTAGGTGAGATAGTGGTGGATCTATGGGGAAAGAACTCAAGTTGGGGTGGGATGTGGTAGACTTTTATAGATGCAATTGGGAACTGGCTGCGCGCTTAGAAGTGGCGGCGGGCTCAGCAATGGGTGCAGCTTTGCCACAGTAAGTCATGCTTCAGGCTCAGCATCTGTAGACGTGGGGAAGATTTGATTGGATTGGATGGATTGTGCGGATCCCGCGTTTCAAGACGCGTGGATTGGATTCTGTGGATGTATCTTGGATATGCATAAAGGCGCGTCAAGAAGATGCAGACATGCGCAGGGGGCTTCAAGTTTGGTGCAGCGCAAGGGCTGCATCATGAGAAGGACAAACAGGTTGGACATAATGGCAGGGGGGCAATACAGATGCATATGGGGAATGGGATGTGGATCATTGGATGGGGTTGGAAGGATAGATTTGTGCTAGGGTTCTGTGCTTAGGGTTTGCATTTCATTATTCTTGTTTGATTGTGGTTTTACCTAGGTTAGGGTTGAGGGGAACGTTACTAAAACCGCACCCTCAACCCAGATGTGGAGGATTATAGGTCATCATATGTCATTGGATCATCATAGGTTTTGGAAGGGTCTTTACTCTCATTTCTCTATCTCTCAGTCAAAGGGTGAGCAGTATGACTCAGGGTTTACAGACGCAAGGGATTGATAAATTCCAAGCTTGGGACCCATTAAAGGAGAAGTCCTCTTCTGAATTCCACACTGTCCCTAGACGTAACGTTTGGCCAAGTTCTTTCCCTATTCAACCAGGGACTAATTCCCAAACTCCCCCTCTGCCACCAGCAACTCACACTACAAGGCAGGGAGGCTTTTCTCACCCTCCGTCAGGAGAAGGTGAGGCTCCTTGAAAATTAGGTATCAATTTGCAGGATTCTCCCCATCTCCAGTTCAACATCGTGGATGTGGAAAGGTTCCTTGTGAGGTTTGAAGGCATCACAGATTCAAAGGGCGCAGAAGGTGGAGAAAAGTTCTGCACCAATTTTGTTTTTTTTGATGGAGGAGGAGAAGCTTTGGGATGTGGAAGAGATTTTTGGATATAAGACCCAGGACTGGGTAATGATGAAATTCAAAATGTTGGCAGGGTGAAGAAAATGTGATGGTGCTCCAGAAACTAACCTATATTCGTAAAACTCACTTTTCTAGTATAATTAAAGCTCCAATCATAAAGGAGACCCTAAAAATGGATTCTACACCAAAAATTAACCCTAGTCACTCAGCCAAAGTAGCGCCCTATCTCTCATGGTTTAGAAGATACAGCTCAAATCAACCCTGGCCTACCCATACCCCTACCAGGTGTCACAAACCAGTGAAATTTCATGGACATACCCTGGAATTCTTCAAGTACATACCACATACAGTAAAAAAATACAGAACCAAAAAAACCAGCAGCAGTATACATAATTCATTTATGCAAGACCCTCAATGCAGCACCAAACAAACCTGCAGCAGTATACAGAAGAAATATACGCAAGGCACTGCATGCAGCACCAAACAAACAGCTGTATACAGAATAAATATATGCAGTTCACTGCTTCAAGGACAAAAAAAATGACCAACTACCACTATACAGGGGTAATCTATGCAGTGGGCACCTGTATCAATGCAGCAAACAAATGCATGCAAGGGTTTACATGCATAAAGATCCTGCACATCCTCCTCCTCTGAAGAGCCAGAATGCCTCATGAACTTTATTCACTGTACTAAAGAGACCCTCAGGGGCAGCCCTGAGGGTAGGATTTTCTATAAATAGAGGGCCTCTCTCCCCCATCCGGGTCTCATCAGATCCACCAATCCTCCCCTCCAGGGATCACCATGCCTCCTAGGCACCCTTATCCCATACTTTGACAATCCTAAACCAATATCCCATAACCCATACTTTGACCATCACCAATCCCTTATCCCATATCATCACCATCACCATTACCATCACCATCACCATCATCATCATCATCAATCATTACCATCAACCATCAAAAATCAACCACCACCATTACCCTTGGACATCCATCATCATTACTCCATACGTATGGCCATGACCCAACCAATAACCCACAGTTTTGACAATCACCCATCACCACCATTATTTACTCAATACCCCATACCTTTGAACATCACCACCATGTCCCAATAACTTGA
This sequence comes from Puccinia polysora, assembly GCA_025617555.3. Lineage (NCBI taxonomy): Eukaryota > Fungi > Basidiomycota > Pucciniomycetes > Pucciniales > Pucciniaceae > Puccinia > Puccinia polysora. The sequence continues at coordinate 3,880,116 of CM062638.1, read as the reverse complement.
GCATCACCAGCCATTGCCACATACCTTGACAATCACCATCATCATCACCATCCATAATCACCATCCATTGTCAACACCATTCATCACCATGATCATCCATCATCATTATCATCATCATCATCATCATCACCTACCTTAACCATCATCAATAATCACCATCATCATCCATCATCACAATCATCATCATCCATAATCATCTTCATGACCTAGCTCAACCATCATCAATCATTACCATCATCATCAACCACCACCATCATCAACCACCACCATCATCACCTACCTTCACCATCAATCATCATCACCATCACCTTTCCATACTTCCATAAACAATCCACCCATGCTATCCTCATCCACCTTCATCACCATCAGTTATCAACTATAGCCTCAACCTTTCAACCTTCATTCAATCATTACCTGTTTCATCAAAAAGTTATCCATCAGTAACCAATATAAAAAAGATAAGAAAAATATATAAATTATAAGAATAGATAAAGGATTCTTCCCTTAGTCAGCTTCCATCCTTCCAAGTCACCTATCTGTTCCACCATTCTTCCCTATCAAGCTTGAACATATTGATCCTAGGTCTGATAGATACCACTATACTAGCAAGTCTATTTGAAAAAACAGCCATCATTATATTTTCTTTTTTTTTCTGAAACCACTATAGTACTTAGAGGGGAAGGCAATTCAAAAACACCCTTAGTATTCCTAAATATTATCAATATTTGCTTTACTAAATTCCCCCTCAAGTGACTCCAAGAAAGAAATTTTCTAAACTTTATGCCAGCCTCCTGGATGCAAAGATCCTTTCTATCTTTTAGCTCCCAGAAGTGATAAAATAAATAAAAAATATATTATTCAATCAATGCAGCAAAAATAAATAAAATATTTGGATAAAGCTTATTGCAAGTTTAATTGGTTTGGATATGGTTTAATGTTGTAAATCAATTTTAATAAATTGATTATTAAATAAATTAAAAAAGGGGCCACAATTATATTGGGGATCATTAACACCTCTCTTCAGGGAATTAAGTATGAAAACACTTAGGCCTGTTTACTTTGGAACCATTTATTTATATTCTTAAAGGATATATTGCCCAAAGATGAGGTGTATATAAAATACACGGTGGAGTGGCAGGGCTTTTTAACCAAGCTGCCATAACAGAGAAGTAAAATAAGACTCACTGTTATATTATTAAATCCTTTGGGTACCTGTTTGGGACATGCACTGATGGGTTGAACCTGTTTTCTGGGGTTAAAAGGTTGTTCAGCATTTTAAATTGATAAAAAGGGTTGGGGACGGATATTATTAATCAGACTAAAGCCATAAATCACTAACTTATCTCTTATAAGTATTTGATTACCTTGGCACGGTGTGTGGATGTAAATATACCTGGGTATCTTGGTATCAATATCCTCAAAAGAGCTCTTTATTTAAACCTTTTTGAGTCCCAATAGTGTCCTTCTGAGGGATACTGGGGCTCAAAGGGACGGACACTGAGGCTAGAAGGGTATGCAGTGGTACCCTGTCACGTGTTCTTGGTTCTGTAGCACAGGTAGCATCTAATTCCACAGCGCATGGGAATTATTCTAATTCATAATTGATTTTTGGGCATGTGAATAACACTAATCTGTCCATTTTATTTATTATTTAATTAACTATCCTTAGTAAATGTTCCCAGTAAGTTAATAATTATTTTAGCAGACATTCCTATGGATATCATGATTTCAGGTGAGTTCTCATTATGTATTAAATGATTGGAGTAAAGTCATGATATTTATTTTACTCCTTATTTTCGAATTTCAGTTCATTTACTAAAATAATTACTTAAAAAATATAAGTCAGGGGTATTCATGTGATATTTTTACATCACTAGTTTTCTTATTATTTCACCAAAATATTTATGTCTAGAAGTTCTCATGATTGTATATTAAATTATTTGAATATATTTTTAGAAGTAGTCATTATCTTATTTTCGACATTTTTGGTACTTTGAATTATATTTAATAAAAAATACATATAAAGGTTATTTAGGTATTTTTATATAATTTTATGTATTTTTGTACTATCTGCTATCTACAGGAAAATTTATTACATATGTAGAATGTTCCCGTGTAGGTTGTAGCATGTTTATGCGGTACCTAGGTTTCTCAGGTCGCCTGTCACTTTGTCAACCCATAGTCCCGCAGCTGCATACTTGTCAGTGTTGGAATACACGGTAAGACACAAATATGTCACTAGCCTAAAGACATAAATATGTCACAAACCCTTAGATGTCACAGCAGGTGTAGATAGTCTTATAGCCAGAATCCACCCGCCCCGGGATCCCTCTCTCTCCTCATCAAGATTGGATCCCGGAATGGCCAACCCCTGCTGACGGCCGGTGGTGGTGGATTATCAGGTGAGTATTTGGTTATGCAATATCATAAAGATTGGATCCCGGAATGGCCAACCCCTGCTGACGGCCGGTGGTGGTGGATTATCAGCATATTATTATTTGGGGTATCTAACAGGTTAAAAGCCAGATCTTTGGCAAGCCTGGGAAAGGCTTATGGACAAACTTTATCACAGAAAAAAGGAAGACTGGATAAAGAAACATACCAGTGACGATGGACCAGGTACATCCACATCTGATCCAACCATGGGAGACTCCTCCAACCCCCCTATGAATTTTGTGTTGAAAGGGGAATTCAAGACCTGATTTGAGACGCTGCAAACGACTCTCACCCAAAAATTCCAGCAAGTTGAGGCCGCGATGAGCAGAATTTCAACCCAACAAGAAACCATGGCCAACCCTGTGCCACCACATAGAGACCTACCGGCTTGACAGAACGGCAACCCGCTTAGCTTGAAGTTCAGCAAGGATCCAATTTCATTTCATTGGAAAATCAACACAAAGAGACTGGTACTTACGTTTGATGGATCCAACTTCAACATTTGGGAAGGGGCCATTGACCGTACTCTCTGGCAGGCGTTTGATTCCGACCCTACCTTCCTAGGCAATCCAGCAAACTTTGTAAATTTGTCCACAACGGAGAACCAAGCAATCATCAATCTTTTGAGGAACTCTGTTGAGGATGAACTCTTTGCAATCATCGAGGCATCCCAGGTGGAGCTAGGGAAGAACATTTACAAGATGCTCGTGGATACCTGCAAGAGATCGGACAGACTTCATAAGCTAGCGGTGGCTGAGAAGATGATGGCACTGCTCACCTCATCTGAAGCGGACATGGCCTGGATAACCTCTTTCCACACTGTCATGGCCGACCTAAACAAACTAGACATATTGCAGAACAAATTGGTTAGGTTATTAATGCAATCAGTTGCGGTCGCACCGCCGGGGATAGATTTGAAGACTTATGAATATTTGTTCTCCCAACAGCTAAATGATACCAAGTCAACGCCTCAGTTCCTTGATGTCGCCAATGTCCTCCAAGGGGCTATTGGCAAACTGCGACCAAAGGCAGTCGTGGGAGTTGACCCAATGGAACTGGATAAGATTCAGGCCATCAGGGGCCAATATATACCTCCGCCGCAACGGGCGCACGGTCAGCCCCAAAGCAAACCAAATTTGTCAGTCAATCACGCCGCATACTACGCAGGGAAGCAGAAATCCAAGACCCTTATTGACACTTACGGGTGCACATGCCGATACTGCGGAGCCGAAGGCCACTGGTACGCGGACTGTTTGATGTTCTGGGCCGATTTTAGGATGGGCAAGATACCAACCCCGCCGTCCAACCACGCTAATCACACCTTGCGGTATCTGCCTCCTCAACGTCCGGCGAGAGAAGCTGGGCAAAACAACTGCCTCAGGGTTGTCAACATGCCGGAGTTGGACGGAGGCAAAATTCTTCTAGATTCCGGGGCCAGCGCGCATGTGAGTGGCCCCTCTTGATATTTTTCCCCAACGCAACATCTGCCCCAGCTAAGAATGTTCTTGCTGGCCGCTGACAAACACCAAGTCACCGCCTTGACCGTTGGCAGCTTAACCATCCCGACAAGGAACGGGACTATGACAATTAAGAACGTATACCTGTGCCCGGACATCGGCGGAATCATTCTGTCAACGGGACGCCTGATATCAGAGGGATGGAGACTAGCTTACTCAGGATTACGGGCTGTGCTGACAGACCCTTTGGGCAACGATTACAAGACCTCCTTCCGCAACTATTGTTGGTCAATTCCTACCTGTGACGTACCACATAATGAAATGAAAGTCTCGGTGAAGCCTTCTTTTTATCCTTATAAGTGGCATGTTTGCCTGGGCCATGCATCGGAGGTGGTGGTGAGAATGTTCCTCAAAATTCACTACCCCGACAAGATTAAGGGCCCCTGGAGGTCATTTTTCTGCAAGAGATGTGCTATCTCTAAGAGCATCAATCAGAAAGCTCCCGGTGCTGAATCCGGTGTAGTCAGGGAGAATGCTCTTGATCTTTTTGTGATGGATGTAGCGGGTCCCTTCAAGGAGGATTTGATAGGAGCATGATTTCTTCTGACCTTCAAGGATCATTTAACCACTTACACTTTTGTCGCCATCCTGAAATCAAGATTGGAAGTACCTGGCAAAATCATGGGTTGGCTGGAGAACATCAGACGTACCAAAGGATGCTACCCAAAGTACATCCGCAGCAACAATGCAGCGGAATACATGGGTCCGCTCAGGCGAAAAGTTGAGCCCTTAGGTATCCTGATGGCCACTATCCCGCCTGACCACCTGGAGCAAAACGGCAAGGCTGAGAGGTTTAACCAAACGCTGGGGGATCTTGCTAGGACAATGCTGCATGAGAGTGGAATGGATCATAATTTTTGGTCCTTTGAATATCAAGTAGCGGCATACATCATGAACCACTTACCAAATTTGAGGACGGGTAGCAAAACACCCTTGGAGTTGCTTTGTGGGACTGCCCCAAATCCCGCAATCCTGTACCCATTCGGGGCAGAGGCAATTGTATATACTCCGTCAGAGCGCAGGGGGAAACTAGAGGAGAGGGCTCAGCATTGCCGCCTATTGGGTTTCCCATCCGGCGGCACAGGATGGCTGTTTTGGTCAGAGGACAAGAGAAGGGTGATTCATTTGGCTTCAGCAATATTTCCATTCTTTCCAGAATTGCTGGTCCGACCTGTGGAGGACAAAACAACGGATATCATCAATCAGCTACGTCTAGGAGAGGTGGCAATGGAACAGATGGCGGCGGAGGAGGAAAAAGCCATGAATTCTCTACCTTGTACGGTCGAGATGGTGGTCCCGCGCTTGATGCCAGAGGCGTTGAAAGGCGAATGGGCGGCTGAATGGATGAAATCTGGGGAAGAAGAGATCCAGCAGTTTGACAACTTAGATGTATGGGAACCGGTCAGACCGCATGTGGGAATGAAAGTGCTGGGAGCCAAATTTGTCCTGGCGCACAAGAGAAACGCCTAGGGCAAGTTAGTACAACGCAAATCCCGGTATGTTGCCAAAGGGTGCAGCCAGAGAATGGGGGTGGAGGTGTACAAGATCTACGCACCTACAGCTTTGCTCAATACACTCCGCTTGCTCCTGGCCGTGGTGCACCATGGACAATTTCCACTTGCTAGTTTTGATGTGAGCGCGGCATACCTCTACGGACCCATCAAAGAGGAAGTCTACGTCCAACCGCCGGTGCTGATTCGACCGCAATGGAAGGGCTTTGTCATGAGATTGAAGAAGGCCATGTACGGGACGCGGCAGGCGGCGAGATTCTGGTGGAAGCATTTCAAATCGGTGGTCGAAAAGGCGGGACTTTGGGCTAGTGAGCTGGAGGATTCGCTGTATCTCTGCCGGGATGGTAGTGAATTTGTGATAGTCTGGCTACACGTTGATGACGGGGTAGTGATGGCGTCCTCGGAACGGATGCTTGCGTGATTCAGGGAAGGGGTTGAGAGTCAGCTGAAAATTAAGTGGAAATCGGTGGTGGACAAGATAGTGGAGATCAGGGTGAGGGCTATTGGAGATGAGATGAAGCTGGATCAATCGCTTTTTGCTCAGGAAATCTTGGACAACTAAACTTGGGTGGCACATCTCAAACGCGCTCTGTTGGCCGAATTGAGGATGGAGAAAAACTCAGGTGATGGAGTGGAAACGACGGCATATCAGCACTTTGTAGGTTTGCTGATGTACCTCGCTTGCGGAACACGACCGGATATAGCTTATGCGGTAAATTAATTGGCAAGATTTAGCTCTAGCCCATCCGTCAGCCACTGGCTCCAGTTGGATCACCTCATTGGTTATCTAAAGGGGTCTACTCAGCAATGCCTCCGATATGACCGCAGCGGCTCGGGCGGCCTTTGTATGTGGGTGGATGCCAACTTCAGTGGCAAACATGAGCGATTGACGAGTGGATATGTCATCCGGTATAATGGGAATTCCATTGCATGGGGTGCCAAACGACAAACAGTTATGGCATTATCTACTTGTGCCGCGGAGTATATCGCCCTCTTGGAAGCTTCTCAATTGTTGGCTCACCTAAGGCTGACCTTATCCAAGATCAACTTTGATTGCCCATCCACTATCTACTGTGACAACAAGGCCGCTGTCCTGATTGCCACTAGCAATGTTTCTAGGAAAAGAACCAAATACTTGGACAGGGTCTTCTATTTTGTCAATGACTTCATTCGGAAAGACCACATCAAACTGCAATTGACTAGATCAAAGACACAACTTGCTGACATCATGACAAAACCGCTGGGACCCAACAAACACTCCGTCGGGGCATGTGCCATAGGGGTATATGGTGACATATTGGTGGGAGGGGATTTTGGAATACACAGTAAGACACAAATATTTCACTAGCCTAAAGACGTAAATATGTCACAAACCCTTAGATTTCACAGCAGTTGTAGATAGTCTTATAGCCAGAATCCACCCGCCCCGGGATCCCTCTCTCTCCTCATCAAGATTGGATCCCGGAATGGCTGACCCCTGCTGACGGCCAGTGGTGGTGGATTATCAGGTGAGTATTTGGTTATGCAATATCATTGAGATTGGATCCCGGAATGGCCAACCCCTGCTGACGGCCGGTGGTGGTGGATTATCAGCATATTATTATTTGGGGTATCTAACAGTCAGAGGCCCAGGGCTGCGTACAAAACTTTGACAGAGTGACAGAGCTGTAGCTCAGCCACACCCGGGTGCATTGGCTGCCCTGGCTGCGTGCGGGAATTGTGACAGAACACATTTCCGTCCGTAACTCCTAAAATATACACAACCCCTCAATTCTGACTGAATTGGAGGTCCAAAACCTATATGTGAAAATACACATGAAATATTCAATTGGCCAAGTAGTTCAATTGTGGTGCCGTGGTATTTGGGTCTTTGCTTTCTTGATGATTTAAAATTATAAGGAGTTGTATTTCAAGGGTGAAAAGTTGAAGAACGCCTATGATGCCATTGAGAGATGAATGGATGGTTGTAGGCTATTGAGGAGTCTAATGAGGAGGAATAATAAGGCTACAAAGAGCCAATAGAGAGGGTATAATTCTTGTATAGTCAAGAGGAACTGATCTGATGAGGAGGAAGGGGCACTCCGGTATTGTTGACTGGTAATCAGATGGTTTTTCATTCATGGTCCAAGGGAAGGACCAGTATTTATGGAAAACTAGAGAACCCCCAAAAGGGGCCTAAGACAGCAGGTTAGTGACAACTGGAGAGCCCCAGAGGGGTCCTGAGACATGAGTAGTTATTTAATGGAAAAATTAAGTTGGAGATAAAGGTAACTAAATTTTTTAGTTACAGAATATGAACAGACAAAGACAACACACCACCTTAACTGACAAATTTAGGAACCAATTTTAGACCAATCAACATTTCAGAGATTCATAAGAATATGAGAATGAGAGATATGAGATTTGAGAAAGGATGACAAGACACCACCTTGTCAGCATATGAGATGGGGAATGAAAGCCTATTTTAAGAGGAGCAACTAGGACCTCAGGCATTGTTGCCTAGCATGATGGAGAGGATGATATGATGATAATGATGATAGATGAGGGTAATGGTGATGGAATGGTGATGGTGATGGTGATGGTGATGGTGATGGTGATGGTGATGGTAATGGTGATGGTGATGAATAGCAGTTGTTGAATAATGTTGGGTGATGATTATCTTGAATTATAATGAGTGTGATTGTAGTAATGAAAGAGGGTGAATAATAGAAAGGTATATACAGATAGTATTGAACAAAAGAATGGGAGTATTCCAACACACCAGCCTGTTCAATACTAGATGGGAGGAATGTTAATGTGTTGTTGGAGTTGAATTGAATGTTGTTGATGGTGTTGAGAGTTGATTGTTGATATTGTTGATGGTTGAAGTGATGGTTGAATTGGATGGATGGTGGAGGTTTGGAGGAGTGAATGATGGGATGATTTATTTGGATGTTGATGGGTCAAAGGATGATTGAGGTATTGATGATGTAGCAGGTGGAGCGGAGGAGATGGATGGGAGCAAGCAAGCGGTTGAGAAGGAGCGGAGCAAGCAAGTGGTGATATAGCATGTGGAGCGGATGATATGGAGCGGAGTGAGCGAGTGGTGATGTAGCGTGTGGAGCAGAGGAGATGGAGGGGAGCAAGCAAGTGGTGAATGTTGGAGAGGAAGCGGCGGAAATGGATGAAGGGAGCGAGCACAAGGTTGGATCGGAGAGAGGGGAAATGGATGAAGGGAGCGAGCACAAGGTTGGATTGGAGAGAGGACAATGGGCGCAAGCAAGATGATCTGGATGTTGGAAGAGGACAGGCAGATAGTGGACCAAATCGCGCGCGAGTGGGCAAGGGATCAAGAGCTGGATGGGTTGACAGCAATTGACTGGGCGAGTGCGAGATCGGATTGGCAGGAGGCATTGGTGGAGGGAGACGGATGTGGATGTGGATGTGGACAGATTGGCGGGACAGAGTGCAGGTTGGAAGACAACGGCAAGGTTTTTGGCATTCATGAGATTCTTATTGGATTGATTGGCAAAGATGGCCAGAAGATTGAGTAGGTAGAGGAGGAAGTATTGACTTGGAGAGCTTAAGGATGAGATGAAGGATTTGAATAACTTGATCTGAGTGGGTTGATTGTGGGGATACTTGAGGAGGACTTCCTTGAGGTCTTTGTACATTGATTGAGATATTAAGGGTTTGAGTAAGCACATCAGATATCGCCGGAGGATGTTGGCGGCATCGTGAATGGAGAAGTAAGGTTTGAGGTGATGATGTTCGGAGGGAAGCTGGGGATTGGATTTGGATGGATGATGGGACCAGTCCAAGTCCTTACTGTAGAACGGGGGTTGGTCAAAGATCAATTGGATTTCCTTCATTTGTTTTGTGGAACCCAAGATTCTGAAGATACCTTGGACGAGGGTGGCATCCTGTTTGAGTTATAGACCGCACTTGGCGACGACGACGGGGATGAATCCATAGATGTAAGCCTTGTGATCTTGACCCATCATGGAGATGGCCACGGAGGCTAGTTGTAATGAATCCTTGAGTTGCGTTCCGAAGACCCTAGGAGGAAGATGATGTATGTTGAGGTTGGATGGGTTGGATTCGCTAAGCCTCATGGTTTGAATCAAGGCAGCCGAGTTGGGGAAGTTGAGTGGAGAAATGATTGATGTAGCAGCAACAGCTTTGCAAGCGAGGGCGTAGGGTAAAATTGAGAGATGATCAAGGTCGCCATTGAGGTTGCCATCAAGGCAGCAAGAGAGGAGGCGGACAAGCAATGAAGCAAGCGGGCAAGGTGGAGATGCAAGCAAGAGGGAACAGCAAGTAGTAGTAGGGAATTGCAGTGAATGAATTGCAAAAAAGTCGCGATCAAGGTGGAGGAGCAAGCAAGAAGGAGGAAGGGTGGAAAAAGAAACGGCTGATGGCGATCGACCAGGCAGAGATGGAGGTGAGTAGCGATTGAGATTGCAAGCAAGGTTAAAGAGCAATCGGGGTGGCAGGATGATTGCGAGCAAGGACTAGCAAGGGTATGCCTTGAGGTGCCAATGGACCAAATTAAGGTAGCGATGGACAAGCGAGGAGGAGAGGGAGAAGTATGTTGCAGATGATGGAGAAGGGTGATCAATTCCTCCAGCAAGGAGGCAATAAGGAACCAAGTAAGAAGTTGTTGAGAAGCGGATGAGGTTGTGACCAAGGTGGAGTTGGGCGGCAATTGAGGTCATGATGGAGATAGCGAACCTGGTGCAAGAGCGAGGGTGAGTAAGATGAATTTAAGATGAGGTCGCAATTGAGTGTTGCAAATTGATGCAGCCAGCGAGGTCGCCATCGAGGTAGCAAGACAAGAGGCAGAGGAGCGGGGAGGAGAGTGCGAGGTGGATAGGATGGTGAGCAGAGATTGATGTCGCAAGCGAGATCGCCATCAAGGAAGCGAGGATGAGAAGGAGGTAGCAAGTAAGAAGTTGTGAGGTGATGAGAGTGCAAGCAATGAGGAGATCGGCAGCTGAGGGAGGATGCGAGTGATGTGGGGAGAAGAGTTGGCTGGTGGAGCAGCCAAGTTGATGTTCAATGAACCAGGATTACTGCCAATCGGAGGTGATGATGAAGGATTATTGAAGGGATTCAAGATCAAGCCAGGCAGATTGGGAAAGAATTGATGAAGACGACTGGATGGATCGGGAGCATGAGAGGATGAGTCCTTGAGATTGACCAAGTCAGAGGATTGATCCTTGGTTCTTAACTTGGGGTCAGAGGGAGATTGAGCGGTTGGATCAGAAGGGACGATGAGAAGCATTGACAGCATCGCGAGTGAGGTGGAGATGGGATGATTTTGAGAGAGAGGAGATGCTAGGATTAGCCAATCTGGTCAGTCCAAAGTAATGGGCCGGAGGATGTGTGGTAATTGAGAATGAGGGCTGAAGCTGAGGACCAGATGAGTGGGAGATAAGAAATGAGGTCGAGTTGGTTGAGGAAGGAGATAAGAAAGATTGGTTGTGAAGGGTTTGAAGGAATAGGGATGGAGAGGAGAGACAAAATTGGATAGTGAGGATGATGGGATTGATTAGATAGGCAATGGGACAACCAGTTGGAACAATGAGGTTGACTGGATGGCTTAGTGGGATGAGCTTCGGCTTTTAACCGTGAAAAGTTGAAGAACGCCTATGATGCCATGGAGAGATGAACGGATGGTTGTAGGCTATTGAGGATTCTAATGAGGAGGAATAATAAGGATACAAAGAGCCAATAGAGAGGGGATAATTCTTGTATAGTCAAGAGGAACTGATCTGATGAGGAGGAAGGGGCACTCCGGTATTGTTGACTGGTAATCAGATGTTTTTGCATTCATGGTCCAAGGGAAGGACCAGTATTTATGGACAACTAGAGAACCCCCAAAAGGGGCCTAAGACAGCAGGTTAGTGACAACTAGAGAGCCCCAGAGGGGGCCTGAGACATGAGTAGTTATTTAATGGAAAAATTAAGTTGGAGATAAAGGTAACTAAATTTGTTAGTTACAGAATATGAACAGAAAAAGACAACAAAGGGTGGGTTCAGTGAGTGACCCTACTTAATTTTAGGTGGAGAATCCATTTCTGCAATAATATTCATGGTTTTCCTACTCCTTCTTAGTTTAATTTTAATATTATTATTTTTTTATTATTATTTTTAATTTTGCAGCTTGCTCTGCAATAGTAGCAAGCTGACATTCCCCATTCCGACATATGGCCATATCTGAAAAACAAAATCTGGAGCATGTTTGGAAAAAAAATTAATTCCATATGTGTTTCAGTTCCTTTTTCTGGCTCTGTATTTTCTAAGATGTATTTTTCCATCAGGTATATTATTCTCTGGTAACCATTCATCTTTGTCTGCAGATTCTCCTTTGTATCTCATTAAGTAGAGTCTAACATCTTTTCCTTGCACTCTCTCTTTCTTTTCTCTCAATATCCTGCTGAATTTCCCTTTTTCTTTCACACGGTCAGGTTCTATTGGGATCATTTCAGCGTCCTGGAGGCTAAGACCCGTGCTATCCTTTAGCTACCAGAGGTGATAGAATAAATGATAAATATATTATTTAATAATTGCAGCAAAAATCTGTAAAATATTTGGATAAAGCTTATTGCAAGGGTAATTGGTTTGGTTATGGTTTATTTTCATAAATCAATATAGATAAATTGGTTAATAAATATTTTTATAGAGGGGCCACAATTATATTTGGGATCTTTAACGCCCCCTTTCAGGGAATTCAGTATGAAAAGAAGTAGGCCTGGTTACTTTGGGCCCTTTAGTTTCAAGGATATTTTGCCCAAAGACAATATGTATATAAAATACACGGTGGAGTGGCAGGGCTTTGTAATCAAGCTGCCACAACAGAGAAAGGATAATAAAACTCACTGGTATATTATAAAATCCTTTGGGTATCTGTTTGGGACATGCACTGATGGGTTAAACCTTTATACTGTGGTTATAAGGTTGTTCAGCAGTTTAAATTGATAAAAAGGGTTGGGGATGGATATTATTAATCAGAATAAGGCCATAAATCACTTAATTATCTCTTATAAGTATTTGATTACCTTTGCACGGTTTCTGGGTATAAATATAACTGGGTCTCTGGGTATCAATATCCTCTAAAGATATCTTTATTTATGGCTTTTGGAGTCTTAATATTGTCCTTCTGAGGGGTACAGGGGCTCAAAGGGACGGAAACTGAGGCTAGCAGGGTAACCAGTGGTAGCCTTCTTGGTGCTTTAGCACGGGTAGCATCCAATTCCACAGTTTACGGGAATTATTCTACTTTATAATTGATTTTTGGAAGTTAACACTAATCTGTCCTTTTTATTTATTATTTAATTAATTATCCTTAGTAAATATTCCCAGTAAGATAAAAATTATTTTAATAGAAATTCCTACGGATATTCTGATGTAAGGTGAGTTCTCATTATGTATTAAATTTGTGGAGTAAATTCATGATATTGATTTTACTCCTAATTTTCGAAATTCAGTTGATTTACTAAAATAATTACTTAAAAATGTAATTCATGGGTATTCATGTAATATTTTTACATGATAACCTTTCTGAGTATGTCACAAAAATGTTGATGTCTAGAAATTCTCATAATAGTGTATCAAAGTATTTTAATATATTTTTAGAAGTAGTCATTATCTTATTTTCAAAATTTTTGGTACTTTGAATTATATTTAATAAAAAATATGTATAAAGTTTAATTAAGTATTTTTATATACTTTTATGTTGTTTAGACTCTGTGCTATCCACGGGAACATTTATTACATATGTAGAATGTTCCTGTGTAGGTTGTAGCATGTTTACGCAGTACCTAGGTTTCCCGGGGCGCCTGTCACTTAGTCAACCCTTAGTCCCGCGGCTGCGTAATTGTCAGATGCCCAGGGCTTCATACACAACTTTTACAGAGTGGAGGGCTGTAGGTAAGCGGTGGGTGGGTGCATTGGCTGCTGCAGCTGCGTGCAGGAATTGTGGCAGAACACATTTCTGTCTGTAACTCCTAAAATATACACAACACCTCAATTCTGACTGAATTGTAGGTGTGAAACCTATATGTGAAAATACATGTGAAATATTTAATTTGCAAAAAAGTTCAATTGTGGTGCCGTGGTATTTGGGTCTTTGCTGTCTTAATGATTTAAAATTTTAAGGAGTTGGATTTCAAGGGTGGGGTCAGTGAGTGACCCTACTTAATTTTAGGTGGAGAATCCATTTATGGTTTTTGTTCTCCCTCTTAGGGTTATTTTATCATTAATATTTTTACGTTATTTCTGTTACTTTTGAAACTTGATCTCCAATAGTAGCAAGCTGAAAGATCATTACTGGAGGGAGGTTGCTACCTTCTCTTGGTTGAAAGTGTTTTACTAGGCTAACAGGAAATACTGGGTGCTTTCTTCATAATTCTTCACTCAAGATTACTTTTACAGCATTTTTTCCATGCATCTTTTTGATAACAAATGGTCCAAAAAAGGCTGGTTTCAGCTTTCTTTTACTTGCTAGATTGTTGAAGTTGGTAGTGGATATCAAAATCTGATCTCTTATTTTAATTTCAGGTTCTCTGTGTGATTTGTCCCATCTCTGTTTGTTGTACTCCACTGCTTCTTGTACACATTTTTGAGCATGATTATTTTCCAGGTCTATCATTTTCTTGAATCCAAGAGATTTTTGATGAATGGCGGCTAAATTGTAGTTAAATTATTCCTAGCAAGTTTTGGAATCCATCCTCTTTCTAGTATGTAAGGGGATTCTCTGGTAGTAGAATGTTTACTGCTGTTATAAGCCATCTCTAGAGCTGGGACTAGGCTTACCCAATCATGGAAATAACCATCTGAGTTCTTGTATTGTAGACCAAAGCTACAGAACCTTCTTAACATATCTTCTAGGTTCTTTATCATTCTTTCAGCTAATCCATCAGTTTGGGTGGTATGCTGTAGAAAATGCTAAAGTAGTACCCAGTATATCATGTAGATTCCTCCAAAATTCAGAGGTAAATTTGGGGCCTCTGTCACTGATTATAATCTTGGGTATGCCTTCATCAGCAATAATTCTATTCCAAAATAGTAGAGCTACATCCATAGCACTATCTTCTTTGTGGTTAGGTAAGAATTTTGCCTTCTTAGAGTATCTGTCAACTATAACCAGGACAGAGTTATATGAATGATTACCTCCAGAGGGGAGGCTGGTTAAAAAATCAATATTAATGATTTCCCATTTGGTTTTGGGTTCAGAGATCTTCTGTAGGAGTCCAAACCTTTTTCCAGTAGTTTTATTGGATTTTTGGCAAGTCTCACAGCTAGTAACATCCTTAACAGTGATTTCTTTCCAGTCTATCCACCAAGCAGTTTGTTTTACTTTCTCCAAGTTTCTTTCAGTGGATAGATGCCCTGATGAACATTTTTCATGGCAGTCCTGGAATATGGGTTGTATATGTTCTTTGTTACTTAGTACCAATACACTGGATATATTTTCTTTGTTACTTAGTACCAATACACTGGAATGTTGGAGTCTATAGTAAAGGAGACCATCCTAAAAATTAAGCCTTCCTGATTTATAGGGTTTAATTAATGAAGCAGGTAAACTATTTATCAGAGCTGCTTCTGGGGATTTACATTCCATAATGGTAATCAGCAGTTTGATATCACAGGGGTAGTTTTCCCTCACTAGATTGAAGAAAGCAGTATCCAATTCACATAAGTGGATCCCCATGATTGGAGAATCTAATGAAAAAGATTGATGTTCAAGATAGGAAAGATATCTTGATCCTCAGGGTCATATGCTGGATTGCAAGAGTCATTAGGCAAATCATTCCTACTAAGACTATCAGAATTCTGGTGTTTAGCTACAGCTTTATACACTATAGTCATCTGGCCTCTGTACTGTTGTATAGCAATTTGCCACCTGAGCATATGTGTGCTGGGGGTATTAATGTTCATGAGAGTTCTTACAGCATTGCAGTCCCTGATCACTTGGAAAGTGGTGCCTCCTAAGTAATAGTTCAACTTTTCTAAAGCCCATACTAGTGCCCAGTATTCAATCTGATTGGCTCCATATCTCCTTTCTGTGTCTTTAATCTGTCTAGATATGAAGAGTACTGATTTCTCCACTGGTTTGTCTTCTTCTATTCTTTCTTGATGTAAAGAAGCTCCTAACCCTTCCATACAAGTGTCAATGTAAAGCTTAAAGGGTTTGGAGTAATATGGTTTAATGAGTAGAGGAGTAGAGGTCATAGCTATGTTTAGTTCCTCAAAGGTTTTCAGTCTCTCATGTGTCATTTCAAAGAGAGTGTTATTCTTGCATATTTCATACAGAATTTTAGTTAGCATAGCAAACTTTGGGATGTACTGTCTGTGGTAACTTCAAAAAATAATGAATGAAAGTAACTCTGTTTTATTTTTGGGCATGGGTCTGTTCTTGACAGCAGCTATCTTAATTTGATCAGCAGCTAGAGTAAGACCAGAGACTATATGCCCTAGAGCTTTCAATTCTCCATAACCAAAGTTTCATTTCTTCATGGAGACTTTTAATCCTTCTTTGGAGATAGTTTGGAGTACTAATCTTATTTGATCTATATGAGTATCCCAATTATCAGAGTATAAGATAGCATCATCTATGTATACCATCATCCACCCTTGTCTTATTTAAGTACCTAGGACTGTATCCATTGTTCTCTGGAAGTGTGATGGGGCATTCTTTATACCAAAGGGCATCCTAAGGTATTCATCTATTCCCAAGTGACAGATTATTCTCATTAACTTTATGCTTTCAGGGCTTATAGAGATCTGGTGGAAACCTTTAAGCATGTCCATTGTAGTGATATTTTTGGCTTTGGACAAGTTATGTAGACCATGATCAATCTGGGGTATAGGATAATAATCTTCCTGAGTATAATTATTGAGCATTCTGAAGTCTCCTACCATCCTTGGCTTAACATTATGCCAAGCTATGATTACAGGTGTGGTAACATCTACCTCTTCATTGTGCCCTAATTTCCTTAATACTTGTATGTTTATCAGCTCTTGGGTATGTTTCTCAAGAGGTATTCTCGATTTAGGACTAGATGGATAAGCTGGCCTTCTTAGGTTTGGAGGATAAGGAGGCTTAATAGTCAATTTTAATATCATATCATTTCCTTTGATATCACCAATGGGGTGATCTTCATTACAGAAAGCATTTTGGTTCTCAAAGCAGACTGTCAATATATATTTCTTCTGTTATAAGAAAGTTTCATATTTAGAGCTGCTTGAGAGAAGTGTTGATGATTGAATTCTTCTAAATGCTTTTGGTAAGTAGAAGAGGGGAAATTAGATTAAATAGTGCATATCTTAAACTTCTTGTCCCAATTACCACCCACTGTGAAGTACCTCCGTTTACTCTAGAACACATCTATTCCATATAGACATAAAGCATGATATCCTATTATCATTTAGTCACATAATCCATTGAGCAATACTAAAAATTCCACTTCTATTTTCAAAGATCCTTTAGTAGGGGTAATATTATAGAAGAAGTACATACTCCAATAGCATTCATGGTAGGGTTTCAAGAGCTAAACTTGGCTTTTGGGACGGGAAAAAGGTGTTCTTCCCAATTGGGATCCCATTTGTTTAAAAATTAAGCACAGACACATGAGCAGAAAGCCCCACTCTCCAGTAATAACCTTTTAGGTCTGTCTTTATACAATCCTGTTGCATAAAAAGTTTGACCATTAGTATAACTCTTACCACTAATAGGTTTAACTGTTAATGGTTTAACATCCTTGATATGTCTTGGAATTATGTTGGGTTCCCATTTTTGGGGAAAACTAGACTCCCCATGGATATTATTGATTTCTATGGAAGTGCCTATATCTCCTTCTATAACATTAAAAGGGTTGGTCAGGATCAATTCACATTCAGAAAGGGATCCTTCAGTATCAGCTATATCTTCATATTTCTGATTCCCTTCAACCTCCTGCTCTCCTTCCAAGACTGCTATCTTTCTTTTTGGTAATGGGCAGTCTTGTCTCATATTCCCTGTCTTGTTACAGTTATAACAAGTTCCAGGAATTCTCTCTTTATCCCTTTTCTTATTAGGTTTCTTGTTTTCAGAGAGAGATCAGAGGGGGTTTGTTCTCTGGTTTTGTTAATTTTGAGGTTCTCTTTATTTCTAGAAGGAACCATCTTGTCTAACCCATTCATGTCTATGACTTCTTCTAACACATTGATTAGAGTTGGTAAGTCAGAATCTATGATCATCCTGCATCTTACACCATGGTTAAGATTTCCAGGACCCAAGTTGAGGAGTCTTTCATTTACTTCCTCTTTGTCAGCATCTGGATAGAAGCAATCTGGTCTTCTCTGCTGTTCCAAGAACCATTTCTGAGGCTTATCTTTGGAGGGATCAAATGAGGAATTTTCAAAATTCTACATCATTTTTCTTTTCCACATTCTAGAACCAAATTGGTCTTTAATTAGAAGTTTCCATGAATTCCATGTTAAGGATCCCACTTATTCTCTTTTAGTTAGAAACCAGTCTAAAGCTACTCCTTCAAATATTCTGGGCAACCTGACTACAGCTATAGCTTCAGGTAGGTCATAAGATTTAATGGTTTAGTCAATAAATTTAATGAAATTTATATGGTTGTATTCTCCTTCCCCGGAGAACTTAGGCCATTCAGAAATTGGTGGTAAACGTTTGAGTGCTTGTTCCATTTCAGGAGTAGGACTAGTTCTGAAGGTGTCACTCCTATGCATCCCTAATAAGGGTGGTGCATAAGGAGTAGTTGTTTTTCTGTGAGATTTTGGTTCCTCTGTGGTACTCCCCAAGGGGTTGGTCAGATGCACTTTTAAGTCCCTAAGATCATTCTTGATCAGATTAAGTTGCAGGTCCACTTTATTATTAAGCATATTTAATTTCTCACTAAGGGAAAGAATTGAGCTGTTAGTATTCTTTATTAATTCTTCTCTTAAAGGCTGAAAAGACATAATAAAATCTTCTTGGATACCTGATATCATATTCTCAATTGTTTTGGTCTGTATTATTTTAGGTTTACTAATTGTTTCCAATAATTGTTCTTTATGCTCCTTGATATCTTCCATTCCTACAGATTTTGTTTTTTTATTAATTAATTTGGATACTAATGAGGTTAACTTATCCATTTGGGTGTAAACGCCGTCCAAATTTTCACAAAAAATCTTGAAATTATGGTGCATATCATTAGAAAAGGAGGTAATTACATCAGAAGTTGGTTTAGAAAAGTTACTGGGTTCCAAATTAGAGGCTAATTGTTGTAAACCTTTTTCCACTTTTGAGGTAAGGATATTATCTGATCCCAATCCTTCTTTCTCTTTGGCTTTGTATTGAAAAAAGATCTCTTCTTGACTGATCCTCTGCCTTTCAGTTAGGCTAATTGATCCCAAGGATTCCACTTTTCTGCGTAGGATTCTACCTCTTTCCTTGGAATAATTTTCTGAAGAGCTATCTGGGTAGCTTTTTCCTGGGAGATTATCTTTTTCATAGATACCATGTCCTCCTTGGCTTGGGCTTCTTTGAACTTTTCCCAATATCTCATGTGCTCTCTGACTAATTCTTTGAACCTGGCTTCCTTGGCCAGATTCTGCTGGTGTGTCTGCAGAGAAACTTCTTGTAATGGAGGGGGGCTTAATTCCACTACCTTCTCTTGCTCTAGGTTGGGGGAGGGAAAAAGTACTTGGGGCTGTTACTTTTCCACCAAAATTTGATTCACGGGTTCCAGTCCCCTCATGGTTGTCATTATTTGTGGTCTCAAAGTTGCTGGGATCTCCTGGCAAAGATTCATAGGAGGGAATTCTCCCTGAGGCTCTTGTGTTACGTCTATTCATATTGAATAAACTGTTTATAAGTATTTTTCTAAAGAGAAATCCATGTAAATAAGTCTATTAAAACTTACTTATGTTGATATTCAAAGGTACTAAGACTTTATTGGTATTAAATTGGTCTTCAAGGGGTAATCCTACGGGGTCTTGGTGTGTTCCAATGAGTTCTTTACCCATCCAATCAATATTTACAGGGCTTCCAGAGATGTCTGGGACTTCTTGGTCCAATAAATCAACTTCAGTAACTGTGATTTTTGGAATAGGAGGGTTCACTGACAGGGAACAAGATATTTTATGGTTCAATAATATATTTTAATATTATTTTCATAAAAACAATATGGTAATACAAGTTTTGTACTTAGTTTTATATTTCAAAAAGTAATTTTTATGGTATTTTTTCAAAGCTTTATGTTTTATTAATAGGGCTTGTAATTTTATACGCCTCTCAAGATCTTTTTGTTCAAAGATTTTATCTCAGTGTTTATGTGCAGAAGAAATATTAAGTTTCTCAGCTTGAGTTAAAGCTTCCCAAACAGTTGGTTTATAATTTTTAATGTATTTTTCTTATCCTATCTTTAAAAGATTTGGATAATATATTATTAATCCTGCATTAGTTTTTAAACCACTGCAAATAAATGAATGATAAATCATGCTTAAAAAGTCAGATAAATTATCTTTGATTTAATTTTACATGAAATGTCTTTTCCAAGGTATTAAATATAATAAAATGGAATAATTCCCAATGATTCTCCCAATTTTCAGCCTCCTGGATGCCAAGATCCTTGCTATCCTTTAGCTACCATAGGTGATAGAATAAATAATAAATATATTATTCAATAAATGCAACCAAAATTTGTCAAATATTTGGATAAAGCTTATTGCAAGGTTGATTGGTTTGGATATGGTTTAATGTTATAAATCAATATTGAGAAATTGATTATTAAATAAATTCAAAGAGGGGCCACAATTATTTTGGGGATCTTTAACACCTCTCTTCAAGTAATTCAGTATGAAAACACTTAGGCCTGTTTACTTTGGAACCTTTAATTTATATTCTTAAAGTTTATATTTCCCAAAGATAATATGTATATAAAATACACGGTGCAGTGGCAGGGATTTTTAACCAAGCTGCCACAGCAGAGAAAGGGTAATAAGACTCACTGGTATATTATTAAATCCTTTGGGTACCTGTTTGGGACATGCACTGATGGGTTGAACCTGTTTACTGGGGTTATAAGGTTGTTCAGCATTTTAAATTGATAAAAAGGGTTGGGGACAGATATTATTAATCAGAATAAAGCCATAAATCATTTACTTATCTCTTATAAGTATTTTATTACCTTGGCACGGGTCTGGATGTAAATATAACTGGGTCTCTTGGTATCAATATCCTCAAAAAAGCTCTTTATTTATAGCTTTTTGAGTCCCAATAGTGTCCTTCTGAGTGATACAGGGGCTCAAAGGGACAAAAACTGAGGCTAGAAGGGTAACCAGTGGTAGCCTGCCATGTGTTCTTTGTGCTGTAGCACGGGTAGCATCAAATTCCACAGGGTATGGGAATTATTCTACTTTATAATTGATGTTTGGACGTGTGAATAACACTAATCTGTCCATTTTATTTATTATCTAATTAATTATCCTTAGTAAATTTTCCCAGTAATTTAATAATTATTTTAATAGGCATTCCTACGGATAGTCTGATGTCAGGTGAGTTCTCATTATGTATGAAATAATTGGAGTAAATTCATGATATTTATTTTACTCCTTATTTTCAAATTTCAGTTGATTTACTAAAATAATTGCTTAAAAAATATAAATAATGGGTATTCATGTCATATTTTTCACATCATTAGTTTTCTTATTATTTCACAAAAATATTGATGTCTAGAAGTTCTCATGATTGTATATTAAATTATTTTAATATATTTTTAGAAGTAGTCATCATCTTATTTTCGACATTTTTGGTACTTTGAATTATATTTAATAAAAAATACGTATAAAGGTTATTTAGGTATTTTTATATATTTTTATACTACGTAATATCCAAGGGAACATTTATTACATATGTAAAATGTTCTTGTGCAGGTTGTTGCATGTTTACGCATTGCCTTGGTTTCTCAGGCCGCCTGTCACTTTATCAACCCGTAGTCCCACGGCTGTGTACTTGTCAGAGGCCCAGGGCTGCATACACAGCTTTCACAGGGTGACAGTGCTGTAGCTCAGCCGCGCGCGGGTGTATTGGCTGCCATTGCTGCATATGGGAATTGTGACAGAACACATTTCTGTCTGTAACTCCTAAAATATACACAAAACCTCAATTCTGCCTGAATTTTAGGTGTGAAACCTATACGTGAAAATACATTTAATATATTGAAATGGCCAAAAAGTGCAACAGTGGTGCTGTGGTATCTTTGTCTTTCCTTTCTTCATTATTTAAAATAATAAGGAGTTGGATTTCAAGGGTAAGGTCAGTGAGTGACCCTACCTAATTATTGGTGGAAAATCCATTTCTGAAAAAATATTCATGGTTTTCCTACTCCTTTTTAGGTTAATTTTAATATTAATATTTTTGTGTTATTTTGGTTAATTTTTCCGCTTGCTCTGCAATATTAGAAAGCTGAAACTTTACCCAATCCCAAAAGAGTCTCTACAACGCAAGCCCAAGTTCTGGAAATCAATTTTCATTGTGCTGCAGCAGAAGCAAGCCCAAGCAGAGGGGTATGGGCCCAAAAAGAACTGCTGGAGTACTAGTTGGCGTTTGGCCTGATCTATTTTTAGCTGGCAAAAAATGAGGTGGTCTTGGGGCAGAAGGGAGAAATGAAGGGGGAGGTCTTGGGTGGGCTTGCACCGCAACTCTTTTTGCAATTTGAGCGGCACCTGTACTACCATGGCCTAGTCAAAACATTGCAGGAGAGGAGCATCACAATTTTTCTGGACCTAGGGGTCATCCAACAGGCCATGGAGAGCAAAATAAATTTGTATCAGCTTATCAAGGATACATAGAGGTTGTTCCCGGTGGTCTCAAAAAAGTTGATTTCCCACCCAACAGCAACCTTGTGCAAGCCCCTACCCCAGGCTCTTCAACATCTGACCACGCCATGGTTCCCCAACAATCATTGGACCCACAGTGAGAAAGGTCACTAAGCTCTTCAGGACCTGAAAATATTCCTTAACCAGATGACAAAAACAACCCACTTTTTGGATGGTTTTCATCCTCCTAGCAAGCCCTCAGGTCGGTTCATGACTTTCCCCTGTACCTACTTTAGGGATAAGAGGAACTGGAATTTGGGGTGTTCTGACTTGACTAAGGAAATGAAAGATGGGTTTTTCCGCCCTTACAGGATGACATATATATTCCCAAAAGGCAAGCAGGTTGAATTGGGGTCCATTCAGCTGCTTCCTGTTCAGCAGATACAAGCATGCTGTGGTAGACCAAACCTGTCCTATAGACATCAGACTAACTTTTAAAGTAAAAACACAGTTCAAACCCTCAAATTAGCTCAATAAATGGATTCTTCATCAAAAATAACCTATAGTCACTCAGCTAAACTACTGCTCTATCCCTCATGGATTAGAAGATACAGCCCAAGAAATCTTCAACTGTGGCAAACCCATACCCAACCAGGTGTCACAGCTCTGTGGAAGGCATAAAGACCTACCTTGGAAACCCTCAAGTACATACCACTCACAGGTTACCCTCAACAACAGGACCATACACCAACCCTGTCACCTCAGTCAGAATAAATAAATACAGATACAGGTGGCAGTGCAACTAGTTCAGCTCCTTTCACCTCACTAAAAAACAAGCAAATACACATATAGAAATCTGTGCAGAAGTATACAAGAGCAGTATGGGCAGGAGAAAGTGGAACCAGTCTCAACCAGAACCAAAGAAACTACCAGTACCAAACAACCCAGAACCACATAGAAGTTTATGTAGTCAGAAGCATGTGATACCAAACAACCCACCAGTACAAAGTTTCACATGGATACCCAGCAATATATGCATGCTGATAGAACCATGTAGTACCAAACAACCCTGGAACCACACAGCAATTTATTTATTCAGAAGGATGTGATACCAAAAAACCTACCAGGACAAGCTCACCGTAGGCCTACCCAGAAATCTATGCATGCAGTCAAGACCATGAAGTAACAAAAAAACCACAAGTAAGGCACATAAATACATGAAAGTAGAATCAAGTAGCACCAACCAAATCACTAGTGATTGCACAGCAACACATTTAGGTAGAATCAAGTAGTACCAAACCAACCACCAGTACTTCACAGGAATATATTTTATCTGAAATACACAGCAGTTGATGCAGGGCTGCGCATGCATGGAACCCCTTTAAAAGCTTTTTCCAACAAGCAAAAATTCCTCATTAAACTTTACAAGCTTTTTCAATACAGCAGAAATTTCTCATGTAACTGTATCTCACTGTTCCTCACCAGAACAGGGAGAACTCTCAGGGGAAGCCTTGAGCACCCCTGGGGGAAGGAATTTTCTATTCAAGGAGGGCCTCTCTTCCCTATCCATTTTGTATAATCATTCCATCTGGCCTATCATGCCCTCTGGACAGCCAATCACCCAACCCATCAGTAGTCATCTGTGTTACCTACCCAGGTAAATATTATCAGTGAACCAATTATAAATAAAAATTAAATTGGAGAAAAAGTTATAACCCATCTTTAACCAATTAAATCACCCAAAATTTGCTTGAATAAGGGCTCTTCTGTGACCTGAATA
Source organism: Puccinia polysora (assembly GCA_025617555.3). NCBI lineage: Eukaryota > Fungi > Basidiomycota > Pucciniomycetes > Pucciniales > Pucciniaceae > Puccinia > Puccinia polysora. The sequence continues at coordinate 3,856,078 of CM062638.1, read as the reverse complement.
TTCAGCACCATATTAAATAAAAACCACCCATTAATCAATAAATAAACCTTACAAAGAAAGAGAGCACAACAAAAATAAATTACCAACCTTTCCTCTACCCAGCCCCCTGTAGTTAAAACTATCCTTGGGCCCTCTCCTGAACCATCCCTTTGATAAACCCCTGGAAACCTTTAATAGTTGTATATTGGTTAAGATCAAATATATCTTATCAATCACTAACCAATAATCCAATAAATATGGTCTATTCATCAACAAATCCTACCAATAACCTTAATAATTAATCTAGGTCTGATCTGAGACCTCTTTTAATTATCAAAGAAGCCAGCCATTAATTTAAGTAAATTATTGTGCATACTTTCTATAGTACTATAAGCGCAGGCAATTCAAAGCCACCTAATCCTTACTAATACTCTAAATGAATAGAATTAATACTAAATTCTCCTTCAAGGACTGCCAGAAAGCTATTTTATAAATCATTTATATAATCTCAAAGGATTCTCCACAGTGCGCTAATGATCTTGCAGACACCCTCCAGTTGTTGCTTTGGATTGTCTCCATGCCCGGAGCGTGGAAAGCTCCGCAGGTGGAGGCATAAATTGGGAATTAGCAGTGCACAAATGGGTTGCAGTTGATAGGATGGACATGGACATCCAAGAGAAACTATTGGCCTTGGCGCCAAAAGCAGTTTCACATGGTAAGGCAGGTGATGTCCAGCAAGCAAAATCAGTAGGTAAGAAGAAGGCCGCAGGAATTGTGTGGAGGGTGATGGGGAACAATATGCCAATACACTTGATCCTGTGGGAGTTTTCAGCAGTGTCTCTGGTTGTTGTCAAAAATATGGCTCAGGAACTGAAGGAGTGCACCCAAGGCCAGGTTCCATAAATGGTTCAGTGGGTGAATTTGGCACAGGAAAAGGTGTATTGCAAGCTGTACTGGTTAAATTCAGTGTTGGTCCCGCTTGCCTATGTCTCAATGAAGATTGCAGGGAGGAAGGGGTGCGCAATGGTGCAAAGTGGGTGAATGTTCAATCTGCTTTGATCAAGGTTGTTGGATGAGTTGGGATTGGTGCAGAGGAAGTGCGCAATGGGGCTCTGGGATTTGAGTGGTCGGGAGTGTTGCCTGGACCGGGTGGTGGAGGAGGAGGAGGTTGAGGTTGCAAGTTTCCAGAAACCCCTGTTTTGCCTTTTGGTGGAATGCGGAAACATTATCCTAGGCAGGCCCTTCATTGTTGTGTTCCAGGCTCAGATGGTGTTCAACTCCAAGGCAGGTACAGAAGCACTTACAGTGGAGGACTTTTCCGGTGCTTGGTTTGAGGCACCAATGTGAAACCAAGGGAAAGGGAAGTGTGTGCAAGGACTGGCCATGGGTAAAAATTTCAAATCTGAAATGGGGGTGACTGCAAGGGTCACCCCACAGAAGATTTTTCCTATTCCTCCGCAGAAACCGCACAGGTCAGGCTCCATGTTTGTGCTGAAGGCCAACTAGCAAGGAGCAGGTGGAGGAGGTGGACGTGCAGAGGGCGCAAATTCCAGAAGTAAGCTCCCTTCCTCAGTATGCATCTCTGGGAGGTAATGTGTTTCAAAATCCCTATCATTGTGCCACATTTGTGAGCAAGGGCAAAAGCCGTGGTTTGGTTATTTCCAGGTATTACAAAGGTGAAAAGGGCTGCATACAGAGGTTGAGGTGCAACTCTAGTTTGAGTTACTCTGGCCCAATCTTTTTTTTGTTTAAGCAGGAAGCCATGTTTTTGAGTATTTTCCATTACTTTCAGCAACTCGAACCCTTCACAATCTGGGATGATTGCCCCTGCACATGGAAAACTTCTTTCAGTCAATGGCAGGATGCGCATTTTAGGGATTGGTATACATAATGGGCTAGTATGACCAGTGGGATCTCCACCCAAATCTGCAACCACTGACTGCATTTGAGACCAAGTTGGGAAGGATGCAGCTGAAACAACTGCTGAAAGGTGCAACCAACTTTTTGGCAGTTTATCAGGCCCAAATTACTTGAATTTTTCATAGCAATCTTCCAGAGGGTGTCCAAATCTTCATTGAAAAGGCGGATATCAAGGGCCCAAAGACAGATTAAAAAGTTAAGGTCTTGGGGGAGGCCCTCAAAATTCAATGGTTTGTCTTGGAATATGTGGAGACGCTGGAACACAACTTGTTCCAGATTGAGGAGGGGGTACCACAGTTTTTGGGAAGAAGCTTGCAGTCTCCGTCCTGGCACTCAAGGTCTTGGGAAACATAGTGGCTTTTGATGGTAGGTGGATTGTGGCAAAGAAGCCGAACAAGCTTCTTGGTGTGGAAAATATAAGAGAGAGATACTCCCCTTAGTTTTCCCTAATTTTTGGAAGTGATGGTCTCAGCATCTGTAAGGATAAGGATGCCCCTTTGTAGAAAGAGAGAGACATGTTTTAAAAAATTATTAATTCCTTCCTTTTCCTTTCCTTTCCTTGCCGCAATTCCAAGATCCTCCCCCCCTCCTCCAAGCTGGGGTTGAGAGCGCATACTTTATGCCCTCACTCTCAACCCTAACTTAAGTACAAGGGCAACAACATTCCAACAAAAAATAGAGAAGAAACCCTGAAAGCAGAACCCTAGCCTAACCCTAAACCCTTTCCCATACCGCAAAAATCCCCAAGCCCGAATACTGTTACACACACCTGGTTTTTCCTTCTCATGACGCAAACCTCTGCTGCGCCCCACTCAGAGCCCCCCATGTTGTCTGTATCTGCCCAGCAGCCACGTGATTCCCTGCCCCGCGGGTCAGCCGCACTTGTGGGAGCCCACCCACTTCTATAACCCCAATTTCCCTGCTCTTCCTTCCCAGAATAACCGCCCCACAAACCTGATCAGGCCAGCTTCATCCTTGGGTCCGTAGTGTCCAAGCTGGCTGCAACCCGTCACACCCAGTTAAGCCAATATGCTCCTGGTATGCTGAGCCCAGCGTTGCCTACTGCTGAGCCTGCTGAGGCTGCTTCTGAGATCGCAGAGGCTGCTTCTCATCCTGCAGCGGTCACTGATGAGACCCTGCGCATCCCAAATTCTGAGCCTGACCTACCTAATGCTGAGCGCGCCAACTGTGGCAAAGTTCCTAATCCAAGGCTATTTTAACAAAAGCACATTGGATAGCCAACCCTGTGGACATTGTTGCACATCCTACAGTTCTTGGGGTTGTGCAGCTACATTTGCATGTTCATCAAAAGGTTTGCAGAGGTGTCAAGCCTGTTAAAACTATTGATGGGTAAATATGCAAGTTGGCAATGGACTACCGGATGTGAGAACACATTTGCAAGGCTTAAGGAGATTTTGGGGTGCAACATTGACCTCCAGGACCTCAACTAAAACACCAAAGCAATACGCTTGGTTTTGAAATCTAGTGAGTTTGGCGCGGGGGGCTTCCCAATTCAGGAAGAGAAAGGCAAGGATTTGCCATTTATCTATGGGTCTATTACATTTTCCATGACAGAAAGCCGCTACTTGCAGCCAATGTTGTAACTGTGCAGGGTTACCAACATTTTAAAGATGCTCCAGCACCTCCTTTGGGGTGTTCACCTCAAACTCTTTCTGGAGGCAGAGGTTCAAATGCTCCCATTACCAGGTAGGTAGTTTTTCTCCAGCTTTTCCCTTTCAGTGTGGTGAATGTTCCAGGGAAGGAATTCACAATGCAGGAAGTGCTATTGCAGTATCCACAAGAGGATCCCTCCAAAGGGGCATATCCCCTCAACTTGAAGGCTGCAGTAATCTGGGTAGGAATGGCAGAGGCAGAATTCCTTCTCCTGCTGCTTCAATCCGGGTGTTATGCAGTTATGTGCTCTTATTTGCAGTAACTTCAATTGCCTGATTGTACAGTGGGCGCAGTTATTTTTTGGGGAAAGCTGTGTGCAGGGAACTTCTACCTGCGGGAAGGTCAGTTGTGGCAGCAGAGCGCCCCCATGCCTCTCCTGGTTGCAACATCAAGGACAGACTGGGAAGTGATCCTGAGGTTTCTCCAAAACAACCTTGTTCCGCAGGGCAAGATCAAGAGGCAGAGGAGGGTGAAAGCAATATTCTGGTGGCCAGTAGTTGGGTGCATGGTGAAATAGTGGGTGAAGTTGTGCAAAGCCTGTAAGTGGTAGAGCTCAAGGTTGCCCAGGGAGGGTGGTTATCCTCAGGAGAGGAAGTGCTTTTTGGGAGGGTTTCTCTTGATGTGTTTTACATAAAGGCAGGCAATTTTTCATACTTTCTCATTGAACAGGAAAATCTGTTGGGGTGGTTAGAGGCATTCCCTCTGGCAAAGTTTTTGGAATAAAATGTTGCTCATTTCTTGGAGGAGGACTGGTTTGTGCAGTAAAGATCCCTTTGCCTGGTCACAGTAGACGGAGGTGTGTATTTGCAAGGTTGCCTGATGGCGCTGGTTCAGGTTTGCGGAGAAAAGTTTGGCTGCTTGATGGAGTACTATCCAGAAGGCACCGGGATGATCAAGCGCAGTTATCAACCCAGCAAGGACGCCCTGGTGAAGACGTGTGGGGAGGATGGCAAGCGGTGGCAGGAAATGCTTCCAGTGGTTCTTTTTTCAGATTGGATCTCTGTAAAGAAATCAATGGTTTATTTGTGATACAAGTTTCTTTTTTGGAAGCAACCCATGCTTCCAGTGGATATAAAGCTTGAGATGTTGCTGGGATTGGAATGGTGGAAGGTCAAGGCCTCTGCTGAACTTGTCATGGCCTGCGCCTAACAACTCCTGTGGTTCAATGAGATGCTAGCCAAGGCCACAGAGACGTTGAAGAAGACCCAAACAGCATTTTTCTGCTACTGGTACAAGTGCTTTTCCCATCAGCTCCAGAATATTTTGCATAAAGAAGACTTGGTCTTTCTGTAATACCAGATTCTAGAATCTTAGTGGGGAAAGCTTTTTACCAACCAATAGAACGGGCAATTCTGTGTGGCATCTAAGTTCAAGAGTGGTATTTATCAGCTCAAGGAATTGGAAAGGGACCCCCTCAAACAGGAGGCGGTGGCTTCTCACTTTGAGCGCTTCTTTGCATGGGGATTCACCTTGTTTTATGAGACGGTGGTGGAGGATGTTGGCTCTGGTAACAATAGCACGGCTTTGGGGAAGGACAAAATGGAGGATGTGGGTTCTTTGTCTCCCAAGGAGCCAGAGTCTGAAGTGCCTCACTGGAGGAGTAGGATTTTTCAATTTTCTGGGGGGAGGGTGCTAGTTTTGGATTGGAAAGCCTGATTTGGTAAGGGGATGTTCTAGCTGGTTCACATCTTGGATTACTAGACACCCCTAAATCTTCATTTCCTTATTTTTCTGATTGGATTGGCTTCTGGATTGTTACTGGCTTTGGTTTATGGATTTTTGAAGAAACACAGGGGCCAACTTCTGTTCTGTATATGCAAGGAACAGCCCTTCAAGTGGAAGGTGGGACAAAGAGCAATGCAATGGAGTGCAAAAAAAACCTTCTCTGTTCTTTTTTTCATTTCTGGTTCTTTTTCCTTTCTTATGTACAAGTACAATGGGCCTGGATGGATGGGTGGTTTGAGTGTAATTCTGGGGTAAGCTTTAATTTTTGAGGGGTTTCTCTAGCCATTTCACAGCTGGAACAACCAGGAACCCCAGAATCTCTTTTCTTTAGTGTCTCTCTCTCTCTTGGGTTTTGTGCAAGAGCTGATGGTACAGTGTTTGTTTTACTTTACAGAAGGGTTCCGGGAACTGTGCAGCAGTTTTTCTGGGGCATTCCAGGTATCTCTCTGGGAAATTTGAATAGTGGACGCTTGGAAATTACACAGGCACTTATGGAATTAGGATAATTTCCTGGGGTAACTCACGGTTGCGCAATCCAAGAACCCAGACTACTCTCAAGGCTATCTCTCTGCATTCTTTGCTACTCACTTAAGGCTTGAGGCCGCTCTAATGGGAATTTCTCATAAATGGGTGTGCAAACAAGTATATTTCTTTGAATTATAGGGGCATGGATAAAAAAAAGTAAAAGTAAAGGAGGTACAGGGGAAAGAAGTTTAGATTGTCTTCATAACCCCTACCATTTCCAACTGCAACATTTCATCCAGGATTGGAAAGGCTTCCAAGAGCTTGCGCCAAGATTTCATGTTTTGCGCACCAGGAGCCAATATGAAGGTCCGGAAGAGCATGGTTGACTAGCACGCAAAGTCCTCAAAGTTTATTTCCGGGAGGGAAATTAGGTTTGAGATTTCTGGAATTTTAGGAAAGCCTGACAGAGGAGGTTGGGCCAGCTGCAATGGGGGGACCTTGGGTGAGCTGTTTGAGGGATCTGGTTGGGGTGGGGGTAAATTTAAAATCACCTAGGGAGAATGTGGGTCTTTAGGCGCGACTGGAAGGGTTGAGGTGCGGTCCTCCGGGCCCAATGATGAGGACCTCAAGTTGGGTGGCAGGGCTGATGCCAGAGAAGGAGGCAGAGGGGGAGCCACGTCTTTTCCAAACAATTCCTTAATGCAGGGTTCCCTTGAACCCAGGTTAATCAGGATTCAATTTTCCAAGTATTGAAGGGCCGCACAGTAGGCCATGAAGCACGCAAAGTCCTCCCTGAAAGGTGGTCCAGCCCAGCAGACAGGGGAGGCCACGTTGCAGCTCTTGCAGGAAGTGTGTTGGTGCAGCGCATGAGGGTGGCAAGGGGGAGGAGAGCAGGGCCAAGTCCACAAGCCCTCCAAGATCAAGTTTTTTCTCAAAAACACAAATTAGTTGTGATGGGCCCTCTTGTGCAGTAAAGATTGGGGGCCAGGATTCCAATATTCATGTGGCAACCCCTTGGCAAGGGAGCAGCAACGGTGGCAAAAGTGGCATCCAGGGATCATCAAGCAAGCAAGCCCATGACGGGAACAGTAGGTGCACAACTCCATGAAAAAGACAGGAGGAGTTTGAGAGTTTGGAATGGGATGCAAGGGTGGTGGTGGTGGTGAGGGGGGAAATTTGAAGATACAGTTGAGGTGTTAATGGGAAAACCTCTGTGGACAGAAACCAACTTGACAGGGGATCTGGTGGCATATTATAGGCATGTATGGTTAATTTTTTGCAGCATGCCAGCTCAGCAATGGGCTCCAGCAGACTCAGAAAGTGGCAGCTGCGTGTGCAGTTGACTCAGCATTTGGTGTGACAGTGATTGAGGATTGGGGAGGAGAGCGCAGGGGTTAGCACAGACCTAACGTGGTTCTTGGAATTTCCAAAGGAACCATGTTGGGCAGCTATGGACAGGCATGAGTGGCTCCGAGAAGGGCACAGTGCGCGCCATGAGATGGACAAAAATATGAATGTAACGTTGCGCAAGCGTTGGAGGGGAGGAGGATAGGATTGGGTCATAATTTCTGTTGCTCAGTATTCTTCCTATGACTTCAAGGCTGTTGTATCTTTTCAGCCTCTCAGATTACAAGATCTTTGCTATCCTTTATCTAACATAGTCAATAGAATAAATAATAAATATATTATTCAATAAATGCCACAAAAATCAGTAAAATATTTGGATAAAGCTTATTGCAAGGTTGATTGGTTTTGATATGGTTTAATGTTAAAAATCAATATTAATAAATTGATTATTAAATAAATTAACAGAGGGGCCACAATCATATTGGGGATCTTTAACACCTCTCTTCAGGGAATTCAGATTGAAAACACGTAGGCCTGCTTACTTTGGAACCTTTAATTTATATTCATAAAGGATATATTTCCCAAAGATAATATGTGTATAAAATAAACGGTGCATTGGCAGGGATTTTTGACCAAGCTGCCACAACAGAAAAAGGTTAATATAACTCACTGGTATATTATTTAATCCTTTGGGTACCTTTTGGGGATGTGCACTGATAGGTTAAAGCTGTTACTGGGGTTAAAAGGTACTTATCTCTTATAAGTATTTGATTACCTTGGCACGGTGTCTGGATGTAAATATAACTGGTTCTCTGGGTATCAATATCCTCAAAAGAGCTCCTTATTTATAGCAATTTTAGTCCCAATATTGTCCTTCTGAGGGATACAGGGGCTCAAAGGGATGAACACAAAGGCTAGCAGGCTAACCAGTTGTAGCCTTTCACATTTTCTATGTGATATAGCACGGTTATTATCTAATTCCACAGGGTATGGGAATTATTCAACCTTTTAATTGATGTTTTGGAAGTGTGAATATCACTAATCTGTCCATATTATCTATTATTAATCAATTATCCTTAGTAAATTTTCCCATTATGTTAATAGTTCTTTAAATAGAAATTCCTACGCGTAATCTGATTTCAGGTGGTTTCTCACTATGTATTAACTTATTGGAGTAACATTGTGATATTGATTTTACTCCTTATTTTCAAAATGCAATTGATTTACTAACTTACTAAAAATAATTACTTAAAATATAAGTTATGAGAATTCATGTAATATTCTTACATCATTAGTTTCCTTAGTATGTCAAGGAAATATTGATGCCTTAAAGTTCTCATAATTGTATATTAAGTTATTTTAATATATTTTTACAAATAGTAGTTATCTTACTTTTGATATTTTTGGCATTTTAGCTTATTTTAATAAAAAATATGTATAAAGGTTATTTAGGTATTTTTATATACTTTTATGTATTTTTAGACTATCTACTATCTACAAGAACATCTATTACATATGTAGAATGTTCCCTTGTAGCTTTTAGCATGTTTAGGCGGTACCCAGATTTCTCAGGCCTCCTGTCACTTTGTCAACCCATAGTCCCCCGGCTGCGTACTTGTCAGAGGCCCAGGGCTGCGTAGATGGCTTGTCAGGGTACGTTGAAAGGTTGGCTGTGCTGCAGCTCAGCGGCGTGCGGGTTTATTGGTTGCCGCGGCTGCGTGTGGGAATTGTGACAGAACACATTTCTGTGTGTAACTCCTAAAATATACATAACACCTCAATTCTGACTTAATTTTAGGTGTGAAACCTATAGGTGACAATACATGTGAATTATTTAATTTGCCAAAAAAGTACCATAGTGGTGTCTTGGTATTTTGGTCTTTCCTTTCTTAATCATTTAAAAATATAAGGAGTTGGATTTCAAGGGTGGGGTCAGTGAGTGACCCTACCTAATTCTGGGTGGAGAATCCATTTCTGCAATAATATTCATGGTTTTCCCCCTCATTCTTAAGGTCATTTTAATAATATTATTTTTATGTTATTTTTGTTACTTTTACAGCTTGCTTTGCAATAGTAGCAAGCTGACATATCTAGGTGAGGGTTGAGGGTGTTGAAATTTGAGTCTGATGCTCTTTTTAAAATGGAAGGAAAGGATGAGAGGGAATCTTATCATGCTAAGATGAGGTGATCCAGGGATTCAAAGGGGCACTGCGGTTCAAGTTAAGTAAGAATGGATCAGGATGAATTGGCTAGACTAGAAAGGGTTTACATAGTCTAGATACAAGCTATTTCATTAGGACCAAATTCTTGTTTTGATAACAAGAAGGTAAGGCATAATTAATGAAAAATAAACCAAACAGCTTTCAAAAATTCATTAAAAGACAGTATGCAACAAGGCACAGAAACAAAAATCCATAAGACAGGACATAAAAGCTGTCATAAGAGAAGCAACAACACAATAAAATTGAGGTGTTAATCCAACTGATTTGGTCACTTAAAAACTTGAGAAAATCAACCAATAAGGGTACAAATGATTACGGATATGAGAGATAATTTTAAATTGTAACACACTACCTCTATGAAGCCCATAATACCAGAAGATAACAGAGATTTTAAAATAATTTTTACGTAATTTTTATTCAATTTGTTTAAGTCAAAAAAAGCAGGGCACTAGTTGACATAATTAAACCACACCCTCCAAATAGTGACCAAAAGAACTGTTGAATTACACTGACAATGAAAAATTGATGATTTCATATTTTGTTGTAGTTTAAGATATAAGGATGAGGAGGATTGAATTGATGAAATGGATGTGGTACACTGAGATAGATCAATGCGCACAAGCAATAAGACAAGAACTGAGAGCTAGTATAGAGGGACATCTGTAATATTCTGGATTGTTACTTGCTGAGTTGGTGATGGACCAAGCAAGCGCAATGTTGGATTGTGTCACAACTGCCCCTGGTGTGCAAGGGGCTGAAGCCACAGGCACTACTACTCATAGAATTCAAGAATGATTTTTTGGAATTTCAATGAAGAAGATGAGAGGATTATTTCAAATGATGAGAAGATGGAAGGATGGAATGTAGAAGTCCAAGAGGAGTTTGTTGAATAAGGAGTTTTTGAATTCAATAAGAAGTAGTATACTAATTCCTTAAGGGGAATTAGTCCAGGATGGAAGGAGTGGCCAGTATATTTGCGTACTGAGAAGGAGGCCTTGAGAGATGAGTGGCTGGTGTTGAAGGTTAGAGCTCCCATGGTATTAAATGTTTACTTATTGGGCTGGAGGCTGTAGTTTACTGATTTTGTGATGGGTCTGTCAAGGCATGTTTGACATGTACTGATCTGAAGTCCTAGGGGTATGGGATGAACAGATAGTGGAGCTTATGTACTATGTATATAATGAGTGTAATATGTACTAACTCATATACAAATTGGGTTGAGGAGAGATACAGGGTGTACCAAGTAATAGAGAGAGAGGTTGAGAGCCTGGTAAGATTAACTGAATTACATGACACATTGGTGAGGTGTAAATGGAAATAGAGCATATGCCATACAGGTAGATGCTGAACTTGGTGGAAGAAGATGGAGACTCCAAGGTATAAAGTAGTACAATCCAGTGGAAGGTAAAAAAGTAGATGGTGTTGGTTTTGATCTGAGATTCAATTGGATGAATGGCTTGATTGGTTGAGTTGAAGAAGTTTTAGGACTGTGGTAATGAGAGATTGAGGTCTGAAAACCAGTTATCCCAATTGGAAAAAGTATGCAGAAAAGATGGAAGTGCACGTGAGAGCAAGGATGGCAGACCCGGAAGATGGTTAACAACGTGCGTAAAAGCAATGATTTTTCACAGTACCAATCAAATGGAGTGGGACTGTTCATCCAATTGGAACAAGTTAGAGGTGACAATAAAACAAAAGAAGATGCAAGATACACAAGATACATTGACACACCAGCAATGAGAATAGAACTAGTGAGGGGCAAATTTGAAGGTTGTGCCAAGGTTGTAATATGATTTGGATTAACTTATTTGGAGGCAAGAGCAACTGAGCAAGTGTGTTTGAAAGGTTTTAGACAGTAATGAGATGGAAGTGATTCAAGATTGAAGGACAAAGCGGCATGACTCCACAAAATAGGCATGAAATAAATTGGCAAGAGTGCAAGATTAAGTGCAAGAGCAAGCCAAGTTTGAGATGAATGCAATATTAAGAGCAAGTGCAAGCCAATGTTGAGGTAATTATAAGTTTAATTGGCAACAGGATGAGCAGGAGCAACATTGCCACATGAAGGGCCAATCAATTAAGTTGGTAAGTTGAGATGCCCCATTGGATGAATCAAGGAAAACAACTGCAAATTTTCCAGAAAGCAATGGATGACAGGAATTTGAGAGTCTCAAAGCAAGCAAATGACAAAGATGGCAAGGATGTGATTGGAATCAGTCAAGGAAAATAAAAATGCAGGATTGGTAAATAATAAGTCAACCAAAGCAGGGTTCCATGAGGTGGTGACAGAGAGAGTAGGATGAGAAATGTGCAAGGTTTCTATCTGATTAGTTGACTGACTAAATTGGTAATGGAGAGCGCCCACAATTGGGATGAAGGGGTTGAAAATGATCTGATAATTGTTTATCCCAATTTGGAAAAGTCTGAGATGGCAGAAGGACCAAAAAAAGGCACAAGATGGAAAGAAGAACAATCAGGTGAGCATTTCAAATTTTAATTGTGTTGAAATAAGATTCCAATGCTCCAGTTAAAATGGAAGGAAAGGATGCAAGGGAATCTTACAATGCTAAGATTAGCCAATCCAGGGAGTCAAGGGGGCACTGCAGTTCAAGGTAAGTAAGAACAGGGGAGGATGAATGGGCTGGACTAGAATGTGTTGAAATAGTCTAGATACAAGCCATTTGATAAGGACCAACTTGTGGTTTTGATGAAAAGAAGGTAATGAATGATGAATGAAAAATAAACCAAACATCTGTCAAAAATTCAGTTACAGAAATTATGCAACAAGGCAAAGACACAACAAGCCATAGGACAGGACATAAAATCTTTCAAAAGAAGAGAAACAAAACAATAAAATTGAGGTGTTAATTCAACTGATTTTGTCACTTAACAAAATTGAAACAATAAACCAATAAGGGGACATATTATTAGTGATATTAGAGGGAATTTCTAACCATAAAACACTAATTTTATGAGGCTCATAATACTGGAAGAGAACATAGATTTTAAAATAATTTTTATTTAATTCCTTTAAGTCCAAAAAAAAATTTCACTTGTTGCTGTGATTCCAAACAAGGGGGAGTACTTAAAGTGTTGCTCTCAAGTCCGGGTTTTAGGATGTCATCATCTGAATCATACAACCCAAGTGAAGGAAGGAACAAAGGAAAATATAACTCCCTTGTGTTGAAATATAGGCTTGTTGAGATGGAAAGGAGAGAAATTGGAGGCAAGAATTATGCCGGAGAAGGCTAACGTCAAGCTCAAGGAGGTCCAGAAGAAACCAAATTCAGGAGGGCTTCAGGAAGTGGGCCCGGATGAGGAGGGTGAAATCTGATGTTTTCATTTGAAGGGATCAGAAATGTAAGATCATTTATAGACAACTGGAGAACCAAAACTTGGGCCTTTTCAAATTAAGAATATTCAATAAGATAAAGAAGAAGTAAATGAATGAGGATGGAAGGCTTAACAATAGCATCACATAGGCCAATAGGATTGACATCTGTGTATCAGGACCCTGTGACATAATTAAGTTATAGTGGATGGAAGACTACAAGTACCGGGCACAGATGTAATAGTGTGCCCTGGATAGCTATAAGTACCAGGACAAGTAAATGGGTTATGACTACTAAAAGAATTGCAAGCATACAAATATATATATATATATATATATATAAGATACTTGGTTGAAATAAACTATAAGTATTCCAAACATGTACTTTTAATTAACAAAGAGATAATGTGTGCTGAGAAAGGGGAGTGAGCGGAAATGATGATGAGGTCCAAAACTCAACATGTTTCTCTATCTTAAATTTTTGAAGGTGGGCTCTAATCCTTACAGACGCAAGGGACCAATAACTTCCAAACCTGAGGACAACTCAGAGGGGTAGCAACCTCTTGTTTCCACAACTGGTTTTTCAATTGATGTGGTGGCTGTTGTAGGTGGTGAGAGAAAAGGCTATGGTGGTTTTATTTTTAAAAGAAAACTGAAAAATAAGCGGTTGAATAAAACCTCCTGGGGTGATTCAGCTGAGATGAAGGTGGATATGATGATTTGGAGGAGGGATTGAGTTTTTTGGGTTTGCATATACATTTGCAAACAGGGGTGTATATTGAAATCCCAAGGTGTATACCTTTTTGGAAAAATTTCTTTTGGGCCTCCTCCCTGGCCATATACACTTAAACTTGAATTTCTGTGGCTTGAAAAAGCAGCCTTATGAGCAATAAAACATATCAATGGTATAGAATTTCCCAATTTTTTTTCATCCAGCATGTTTTTTGAGTATTTTGGGCTTTCAGAGTTTTTTTAAAAAAAATACAATTCAGTATTTTTAAAAGTTTCAATTGTGTTTCAAGTGAATTGAATATTCTTAAATATAAAAAAACATCAATAAAAGTAAATAAAGTTGTTTGTTTGGGAAGAATATTTAGCTTTAAACATGTACCTTAAAATGAACTGACTGTTTTTGGTCAATCATTCCCATTATTTTTTCCTACCCACTGTGCATATAAATTTCTCTTCATCTTCCTAAAAACATTTATACTTCACACCTCATATTGATCATCACTTCATGCCACAAATCACTCTATTTCACTCATCACTTTATTGCTCATACTCTTTCCAAATTGACACTTAGCAAAAACCCCCTTGCAGATATGCCAAGAAACCCATTCCAAGGAAATTAAAATCCATCAGTTCAAAAATAGTCAAACCTCCTCACCCATCACCTTGAAATATTTCTATTCAACAAAAGGAATGAGATAATTTCATCCTTTTCAACTGAACCAAAGGTTTGACCAACTATGGTGCTTGCTTTTGGTATGAAAGCAAAAATTTTGTTGGATGACCTGTATCTTCCAAGTTCCTATTGGAAAAAGTATAAAAAATCTCACTCAATTTCAATCTCAACTGTATTTGGTCTCAATGCTGCCAATATAGCTAAAAGGATCCAACTGGAGTTTCATTAACTGGAGTCCCCCAGTCCTTTTTATTTTCAAATTGATGATGTCTTTGGAAAGAAAGCCAACATCACCCCTTTAGCTTGTTTTTATTCCTGTACATATGACTAGGAGATGGTAGCTAAGAATTGTCCAATCAATTGGAACAATGAGTAATCCTTTGTCAAGTAATCAATATTTTTTGATGAACCCTTTGGTCATTGTTATGGTTGTTCATAGACACAAACAATAAGCAAACAACAGATTAAAACAACTGAGGAGTGAAATTTTATTTTACAATAAACCAGGACAGGAAAACATTAAAAAATCATGTTGCCTTAATTGATTTATGAAGGGAGCTGATTGGTTGGAATAAAATGAATTCCTGGATTAACAAACACAGAAGCTGAGCTTTTGCACACATTGAATGGATGTGGTTTCCCAAATTCAGATAACAAAATCAATAGACCAAGAGGGAATATACAAGTGATGGGCATGGGACACAGTGGGTTTCAATTTCAATGGGAGGGGTAGCATGCCAGAGTCAGTGGATTGTTGGTGAAAACAAGGGAATATGAGGACTTGTGAGATTTTACACCAAATTGATGTCCAGAAGGTTCCAGAGACATAATTTTGGTGGGGTCTACCCCCGCACGTGAAATTAATTAGATGTTCTTGTTTCAAGTTGTGAAGAATTGGGAAGGTTTCCAAGTGCATGTCCTGGAACTGTAGACAGGAAGAGGAAGGTAGGGGGGATAGTTAAACGGGGAAAATTCTTTATTGCTGTTTTATTTAATATATAAATTGGCATGAGTGTGAGAGTAAAAAATTCATCAAATACCAAGCACACAAAAAAAGGTTTAATATAAGAGAATCAATGGATTAAAAATTTAACCTGAAGCTTTGTGTATAAATGGTCAAACACCTTTGCAGAATTATTTCCCTTAGAGGAAACTGCAGAAATAGCTATCTCCCTTTACTTTTTCCTTTAAAAAAATCAAGATTCTGACGCAGAAGGAATACTGCAGAGGAGTTTACCCAAAAAATACAAATTAAACCTATTATTTACTTAATTTTTGTTTCCCATACCACATTGGTCAGAATCTGGATCCAAGGAAGATATTCCAATAAGAAAATGTCTGTTTGGGTCCTGATTGGCATCAGTGATCAATTCAAATCCATCCTTCAATACAACACTTTCCTCTTTTTATTTTCTGCTTCCAAGTTTGGACTAAGTCACTCATTGTCCTCTCAACCAGGAGTAGGGGTTTTCCAATGCATCAAATCTTCTGCAACCAATAGAATACATGTCCCTATTAACATCAAGTATTTTTTGTGTTAACTTTGTTATTTAATAATCACTTATTTTCTGTAAACAGCCCCACCCTTTTCTAACAAATCAAAATCTTAAGCCAATGGGGGTGTCCCACTTCATCATATAATTTCATTCATTATGTTAAGCTCTAGTTTTCCTAATTAAAGTTAAAAAGAAAGAAATAAAGATCAAACAAAATCATAGTCAAAATTGATCACAGGAAGAGGAAAAATTCTAGATTTTCAGGTTTCAAAGAGATCAAGAAGAAGAAATATTTGAATGAGGAAATTTGATGCTTCCACCAATTTTGGAACATTTATAAATACTGGTTCACCAACAACTCAGACCAATCCAACATATAAGTCAATTGACTTGAATTTAAATATCAAAAGCTTCATTTGAAAAGGAAAAATGGGTTCTTCAACAGGAAATTGATAAAGAAAAAAGTGGCAAACAAAACAAAGTGCTGAAGAAAAAAATACAGATGCAAAGTTGAACATGAGATGGACTGAGCTGTATTTCAAAAAAATCAGAAGGAAAGGGATTGAGAGCACAAGGAGAAGGATTTACTGGTATCTGAATAAAATGAAAATTTATCCTCAGCTTTTCCTTTTTTGGGGATCATTAGACCTGTGGTGGAAATGGGAAGAATTTCTAAAATCCTTGAATTTAAAATAAATTTCTTTGCATAAATGAAACAATTAAAAAAAATCATTTACTCTTAAAACAACATTTGGTAGCTTTTAAAACCACAAATTTCCTCTCCATACTCAGTCTCATCAGCCATTCTCAACCCTCATTAAAATCAGCCTCTACTCCTGGATCTAACAGATGCACCTCCTGAAGTATCTCCCTGCACTCTCAGAAGGTTCTAGGCAATCTCTCAGGCTCTTCATCCCTCTCTATGGCTTGGTACATCCTCAATCTCTACTTCAACCTAATTGGTATGAGAATTACATACAGATCCCATACTGCAGATCTATAGTACATTCTCCTGGCTGAAAAACTCACACCTCCAGTTCAGTACATGCACACATTCCTGGACAGGCCCATTACCCAATCTTTCAAGCCACTGCCTCCAGCTTATTTGGACAACATGTAATGCTATGGGGCATCCCAGCCCAAAACCAGCCATCCCTCCTCAAGGCCTCTTCCTAGCTCTCACATATACTGGCCTCTCCTCCCTTGCTGGACTGATTCACTCAAGAAATTAGCATCCTACTGATTATTGGTTAGTCCCTTCCAATTGTTGTCATCTCAGCACAAGAAAGTCCATCCAGCCTACCTTACTCATATCACCTATCCCTTTGATGTGACTCTTATTGTATATGTTCACCCGGATCACCTTCAAGATCCTTAATCCTTGATTCATCCCATCTTCTACTTCATTCATGCTTGTCATCACTTAATCTCTTATCATTTCCATCAATCCTATCATCTCTATCCTGAGTTCTGTGAGCAGTAGTGCCTGTTCCCTCAGCCCCTTGCATGCCAGGGGCAGTTGTGAAAGTGGAATTTTTAAAGCCTCCAATATAAAATTATTTTTTATTCATATTCTTTTATTTTTTCCCAGCGTAGTTCTTCCCACTAACTAATTCCCTTTTAATTTTAATTTTACTTTGATTTATGTGAATATACTTTGCCATCTGGGATGGGTGGCCTACTCAACAGCAGTAAAAGTGCAATTGTTTCAATTTTCAGAATCCCAAAGCATTTTTGGAATACACTTTTGCTTGAAATCAATACCATATCCTAATTCAGGAAAAAGAAATCAACCTTGAGAAACATTTCATTCATCCAAGTTATCAATAAATTTTCCATTTAAATTTTTTGTGGGAGATACCAGGGGAAAAAATTCAAAGAAAGATTCTGATGGTTGATATGGGGAGAATATAAGAAAACATGTGAGGTAAATTTGATAAGTGCAACCAATCAAAAGGGGTAATTAAAGTCATAAATTAAAATGAGGAGAAAGAGGGTATGGGATTTTCATTCATTATTTACCAGTTGGATTCAAAGGGGTTGGTTGCAAATTTTGAAAAAATTTGGACTAATTTATGACACAACTGGCAATATTTCAAATTCAAAAATTTGAACTCTTGATTGGAAGACAGGATTGCAGCTTTTTGAAAATATTTCAAAAGAAATTCACCACAGTGCATTTATTTTCACCATCCTGTTTTGCACATATATCAACCCCTAATTCTTGAAGGCCAAACAGGGTTGAAAAAAATTTGGATTGATCGAGTTAGTTTGTTCAAAATTTAACATCTTTCTTATCTTCCTCAGTGATTTGGTTCAAAGGAATGAATTAAATTATGGCCAAAATTGATCCTTTGTTAGACTGGTCCAGAAAAAAAAGCTTTTTGTGGCTGAGGAATTGAAAATTATTGAATAGAGCTTCAGATTGTTTGAGATCATTATCACTTGGTTTACATTGACACTTCTTTGTTTAAATTTGGATAAAAGTGTTAAAATGAAGGTTTAAAAATGGGAAATTGTACCCAGTGATATTCTCATCAGGTTTGAAGCTCTCATCTTTTATTTTCAGGGAAACCTTGGAGCTTATGTTTTTTTCCCTCTTCCTCCTATTTTTGGCCTTCTTTTGCTTTTTCTTATCAATTTTCACATGATTAACATAAATGATTAACAAATTCCACCAAATTTTTCAAGTGGCTGCATCAATAATTTATTATCATAAACTTTTCTTATCAATTGAAAAACTTCAAAAAAATATTGACAAAAAATAACACCTATCAGAACAAAGAAAAAAAACAAATTTTCAGTCATTTTATGGGAACCTTGTTAAGTAATAAGGATGATAGAAACCAAAAAAGAAAATTTTTCACTTATTTGGGATGACCCAATTGTTAGACTGTAGAGGCACAGTCCGTTTTCTTTTTCAATTCTTCTGCTACACACATTTCACATGATATGTCACCAGCTCAGGATGTATACCTGAGCAGCCTCTGGGAGGTGGAAGGTCTCTTTTCCTCATACTTCCACTTCTCTCCCATGCTGACTCAGGTAACATAGCACTCTCTTCTTCTTTTTTCTTGTGCTCTTTTGCTCCATTCTCTCTCATCACTGATGTAATGAATTGATCCTTCCACTTCTCTCCCATTCTGACTCAGATGAGCTTGTCAGGTTATGAGCCCAGAGCTCTTCAGCTATAAAATCTCTCTCTAGGATTCATATGCTTTACAAAAAAGCAATCAGATCCAGATGAAATCATCGCCATCACCTTTTCTCAAACCAATTGCATCCAACACAATGATCAACATTGGTTCAGAAAATCTGAACTCAGGTTCTCAAAAATTTTCCAGCGTCAAACTACCTGTTCTCAAAATTCCTGGGACAGAATAAAACTCCTTGGACTTGGAATTTGTAGTTTATTCATACTTCAAAGCATTGGGACTCAAATATGTTATAGAAGAACCCAAACCTAACAACCCAACTATAGCCTGGACAAATGACAACAATCTTGCGTGTGCTGTCCTCACTCAAACTATCAATTCCTCAAACCTTTTTTACGTGCATGAACACCAAGGCCATGCATTTGGGATGTGGAACTCTCTTCTTTGCGCTCATTGGGACCAAACCACTGGGGGCAGGGTGTACTGGCTGAGAAAACTACTATTGACAAAAATGGATGGAGAAGATATAATTTCTCATATTTACACCATGGCGTGCTTTCAGGAAAGGCTTAATTTGCTTATCTCTTGCTCCAATCCCTTCAAGGCCAATGATGTACATTTAGCAGCTCTCCTAAGCTTGATACCTCACGACTGGTTAAATTGTGTGTCCCTGTATATGCATCAAGACGGGGTGAAATCTGAGACCATAGTCAGCTCTCTCAAAAGTGAATATACTCGTTGACATTCCCAAACTCAGATGGAAGCCTCAGTCTCAACAGCAAAATCATCCAAGAGTTCCTCTGATTCCACCAACCAAACTCAGAAAAGATGCTACTTCTGGAATCTAGACATTCAAAACTTGAACTCACTCTAAAACACAAAGAGGATCCTGAACAAGGTTAAGGCAAATAAAAATTTGAGGCCTGAATTGTCTAGAAAAAGGCCCAAAAAGAAGCCTACAAAGAAAGCTGCTAGAGCTGGGAGGACCTCCACGGCAACTGTTGTTCCTCAATCAAAGTCTCATGACAAGGTGGAGGAGTCCAACTACTCAGGCTCCAAGTACAAAATGACAGCCGGGAATGCATCAGTACTAGTTGCATCAAATCAACTGCCATTCAAGTCAAAAGGTGCAAATTTGGACTCTGGATGTTCAATCTTGATGACTCCCTATCTTCAATCAGTAAACCATCCAAAAATATGCAACACTCCTGTTTGCCTTGCTGATCACTCATTATTTAAATCCACAGACAAAGGATTTTCCAGACTCCAGTTCCACCATTGTCCCTCAATTGAAACCCTTGTAGTTCTGTTGCTCCATGAACCACTACTCTTGATTGCTGGCCTTTGAAACATAAATCATACTGTTGTCTTTGACTCAATTGGATGCAAAATCTACACGTCTGACAAAGTGTCCATCAAATCAGCTCCTCTGGGTGAAGGTTATCAAAATGGGAATCTTTATTATCTTCCCTCAGAGACAGTGAGCTCCTCTTCTGCCCATCTATCTCCCGCACACAACACTAAGAATACTCTATTTGGGTACCATGTTTTTTTCTCACATTTATTCCTCAAGCCTCTCAAGAAGTTACTTTGCACTCTTGGCATTGTGCCATCAATATTGAATGAAATTGAGGTTCAAAAATGCCCCGTGTGCGTACAATGCAAAATGCACCGTACGCTGTTCAAGACAAGAAAACCATATTTGGCAACTGCACCCAGCCACCTAAGCCACTGGGATGTAGGCTTGTTCAAAGTCAAATCCCAAGATGGTCACAAATACTTTGTAACCTTTGTAAATGATTTCTCTAAGTTCATTTCTGTTTTTCCACTCAATTCCAAATCCAACATCTTCTCATGCTTCAAACTTTGTTTTTCTTCTTTCAAGCGCCAATTCAATTTAAAAATCCTTGCTCTTTGCACAGACAATGGCGGAGAATACCTTTCAAATGAATCGGCTACTTATCTAAAAAACCTTGGAATACTCCACAAACCCGGCCCACCTCATTTGCCTGAACTCAACAGCACAGCCAAACAAACAAACCAAACAATAGGAAATGTGTTTTGATGTGCATTACTACAAGCTTCAAAGCAAAATTTCTTCTGGGCAGATGCCCCAAACTCTCTCTTCACCACTAAAATCTCTTCCCATGTGATACATCATCTGGCTTCAAATCTCCAATCTCACTCCTCAATCAACTGCCTTCCAAACTCCCCAAAATCCATTGTTTTGGCTGTCTTGTATGGTTTAAAGTTCCAGAAGCTGATCAATTCAAACTCAACAAGAAAGCTAGATCTTCTATCCTTCTTTCTTACCTAAAGGATGGAAACATAGTTAGGTTGTGGGGCCTGGAGAAGAGAAGCGTGGTAAATTCTTGAGATGTTATTTTGGAAGATGATGCTTTGCCTTATTTGTCTGACCTTCTGAATTCAGCAACTCCTTTTCATGTGGAACTCCCCTGGCCAATTGAGTCCAACCCACTCACCTGTCCAAAATCATTGAAACCACCCACCTCCCCTGATGTCCCTGATCTCACCCCTGTTTCACCACCACTAAACATACAACTAAGGGGGGGTCAAGATCACAGACTCACTGCCTCTATGAAGGCGCCTCAAAATTGGATTTGCAAGCAATTTGATAATCTCTCCTTGTCAGACTCTTCCAACAATCATCCATCACCCTCTCCCAACTCAAACAAATCACCTTTGACAGTAGCTCTTCCTGCTTCTACAACTCTGTCCGCACCGGGAAAAGTTACCAGAATCAATCTACCTCCTCTGGAACTACCCTCCAGTCAGTTGCCTCCTTTTTCACCTAAACCTCCTTGCCGCTCAGCTAGAGTAAGGCATCCACTGGACAGGCTCAAACACTGGTCCAAAAACGCCAATTCAGACCAAGCTCTCAACATGCCCAAAACATGGAAGCAAATTATTTGTTTTCCAAACAGGCTCCAGTGGAGCAAGGCTTCCAATGAGGAGTTTGCATATCTACTAAAAATTAAAACCTGGAACCTTGTTCCTCAACCCAAAAAACGTAAAATAATAAAATCCAAATGGGTATTCAAAATAAAAATGCAACCTGATCATTTGGTACAAAAACTTAAGGCCCATCTTGTTGCAATGGGGTATACACAGACAAAAGGAATCAACTTTGAAGAGGTTTTATCCCCAACTCTCCAACTTGAAACTCTCTGAATCATTCTCACTCTATTGGCATCAAAAGACTGGATGGGCCGCAAGGTAGACTTTAAAACAGTGTTCCTTAATGGAAAACTCAACCATGAAGTATTCATGGAACAGCTGCCTTGTTTTGTTGACCCCCAGAATCCGGACTGGGTGTGTAGACTTGATTGATTGATCTACGGCCTGAAACCATCTCTGCAAGAATTGAATGCCCAGTTAAACATAGCTCTCACATACTTAGGTCTTTCCAACTTGAAATATGATCCAACTCTTTATTTTAAGATTCAAAACGGCAGGCTTTTTGGAGCTCTTACTGCTCACGTTGAAAACCTAGCAATAGTCGGTGAGCCAGGATTTGTCAAACAACTCATTGCAGATGTTGGGGAGAAGTTCACCATGGGCGCAGATGAGGACCTAAACCACTTTCTCTCTCTGAAACTTGCTCACAATTGTCTCACTCATCACATTTGTCTCAATCCATCCCACTATAATGATAGTCTTGCTGAAAGATTCCTTGGGGGCGCTCACACCTCAGTTGCAAGGCCATCTTATTTCCTTTTCAAAATCTTCTCTGCAAGATCCCTGATGATCCATCCTCATCTGGCCTGTATAATCAACTAATAGGTCTCTCCTATGGGTCTCACAATGTACACAACCCAACATTTAGTTTGTATTCAACAAACTCTCTCAACATTTGAGGGATCCATCTGAGGCTCACTGGAGGGTGGCGGTTTGTGTTCTAAATTATCTTGTTTCTGGGAAATTTTCATTTCTCCATTTCTTTTTTCATCTTGTCTTGATATTGTGTGATTGTGTCTCTGGGCTTTTTATGTTTCCTTATTTCTCATTCATATTATTTTCTTATTTCTCATTCATTCTCCCACTTACTTAAAAGGAATTTTGCTTACTCTGTTCAACCCGTGCAACCATCACCTGTCCGCACTTCAAACACTTGGCTCAACCCACCCAACTTCTCAACCGCTGTCTACACTCCAAACTTGAAGCACTCAAGACTATAACTAACCCACATAGATGATCCTGATTAGCCTCAGGGCTCTTCAGTCCTCCAAGTTGGGTAAGTCCTCAACCATCATTTACTCCAGCTCTACCAGACCCTCAAGTATCTGAATTTGTCTTCTAGGTCAACCAATCCAGGAGCTTCATCGTCTTCTTCATCCAACTCTATCAACTATTTCCGCACAAGATCAGTGGTCCTCTAAATTACTATTACCATTGTTTAAGCCTCACCACTGCTTTGCTTATTTCAGGTTCTTTTCTTTCCTTTTTCTGGTTTCTGATTGTTTTCCTCTTTGTATTCATTTTCTTTTAACTTACAAAATAAATATTATTTCATTCTCTTACTTTAACAGTGTCCACTAAAAAGCTCAGTCTCCATCTAGGTGGCTCAATGGAAATTTTGGCAAACTCCAACTCCTAATGGGCAGAGGATTGCAACAACCAAAAGTCTACCTTGGTCTACCTTTTCAAACTGGGAGATGGTGTCATCACCTGAAAATCCAGGAAAAAGGCAACTGTTTCTCTTTCAAGTACAGAGGCCAAATACAAGGCTCTTTTGGACTCCTGTAAGGAAGGCCTGTGGCTTGGTTGAATTCTCTCAGAACTTCATCTACAACCATATTCTCCTATTCTGATCAACGTTGATAAAGATGGTGACAAATGTCTTGCTAGGAACCCCAAACATTGCTCCAGAACCAAGCATATTCACGCTAGGTTTCATTTTGTCAGAGAAGGTGTTCAAGAAGGCAATTTCAATCTCATCCATGTCTCCACAAAGGACATGCTAGCCAACACACTGACAAAATCTTTGGGGCAAGTTCTCCTTTAGAAACATCAAACTCTCCTTGGTGTTGGATTTAAATTATTCAAGGGTGGGGAATCAGGAATAAAGCATGGGAGAGAGGGTGGAGGGGGAGCATTGTTCAGCAAGAATGGTAGAGGGGGGGCTTTCTGGAAAACAAGAAAGTGAGTGGCAAGTGGGAGGGGGGGTTTCAGTAGATGATCATAGAAGATGAGGAATGGAACTAGAGGCCAAGAGGAGGGGATGAGGAAGCTTAAGGGTCCTGGATGGAGAAGGAGGAGGTAGGTTCCTTTAGAGGAGGAGAGGAAGGAGGAGGGTTGTTGAGGAACAGAGGAATATTAAGGGAGGACTAACCTGATGAAGGGGCCAAAGGGGTCCTGGATGGAGATGGTGGTTGTGGTTTTTTATAAGGTGGGTTTATGGTGAGTTTATGCTGGCAATGGTTGATGAGTGCGTGGATGGGGGTAGATTACAGTGAGGTGGAGGGATGTAGAGTCCAGTGAGGTGGATGGAGGAGGTGGTAGTGGTTTGAGATGAAGTGGAGGGAGGTGGTGGTGGTGGTTGGGGTTGAGGTGGAGGGAGGCAGTGGTGGTGATTGGGGTTGAGGTGGAGGGAGGAAGTGGTGGTGATTGAGGGTGAGGTGGAGGGAGTTGGTGGTGGTGGTTGTGATTGAGGTGGAGGGAGTTGGTGGTGGTGGTTGGTGTCAAGGTGAAGGTAGTTGGTGGCAGTGGTTGGGTGTGAGGGAAAGGAGAGTGAATATTTGTGGTTCCTGCTTACCACAAGATGGTGGTTTGGTTAGAGAGTATACCATAAAATCTGCCAAAGGATTTGTTAGAGTTTAAGTTTTCATTATGTGACTTTCACTGGATCTCAGAGTATCAATGATTGGATTGATTTCATCTTATTATTTTTAACCTTAAATTACTAAAACAACGGGTAAAATGTAACTGGGATGTGTTTTAGTATTGTAATTATCAGACTTTTTAGTCATAGCTATCAGACTGTTTAGTCATAGCATTTCACTTCCCATGTCACTTAAATTGCTTATGCTAATCTTACTTTATTCATTTTGGACTCAACCACTTTTTAGCCTATTTTTTTCTTAGTCTATATAAACATGGTACTCTCAAGTGGAATTCATCATCTGTTCAGTCAACCAATAAACCAGATTGTCCTTTTCCTCCTGTTCCCAGGTCCATTATGCTTGACGTTACAAGCCCCTTTCGCTAATTATTTAATCCGATCATCCCATTAGAGCTCCAGCTCTCTTGATCTTTTACAGGCTTTACATGAGTATTTCCCAATCAGAAACCATTAATGGAATATGGGATATAAAGTGTAGGTAAGTCTTGAGGTATCTGAAAAACTGGGAGGTTTATTATTATTAAGAGACTGAGATAGCTGTATGCATAGTAAAGGTAGATATCCTGAGGTAGGTACTGAGTATGTACTCATTGAATTCCTTTTTGTTTGATTTACTTTGAGTTGAAGGAATGAGTTTCAAGTGTTATAGAATTACTTCAAAGTTGATGAGCTTTATTATTTAAAAATAGAATAATTTTCAAAAGGCAAGAGTTTATCCAAGTAAAATGTGAATTTTTTTCAATTAACACCTTCTTGAATAGACTAACACCTTTTTTGAAATGATAAAAAAAAATTTGATAGACTTGAATCTTTTTGGATAGACCAAAACCTTTTTTGATAGAATAACACCTTTTTGCACATTTCACAACCCATCAAATACAATAAACTCTCATCTAAATTTAGGAACAAAATTTTGCATAATTGAGTTAAATTCAAGGGCATTTAATTGATTGTTATTTGAGGCTAAATTCATGAATTTTTTGTTAAATCATGCCTTTTCCACTTTTTTTCATTTTGAAATCAAAAATCCATGGACTTATCAACATTTAAAGTCTGAATATATTTTGAATCAAATCATTAGTACGGAAGGACTTTTCCTAACCCATAAAATTGCATTTACCCGTTTTTCTATGGGTTAGCATGGCTTATAGGATTGGTAAAAACCCTATAATAACCCTTTATCTTCATGGGTTAGAGCAGAATAGTCTAATAAAACATACTAACCATTGGTTAGGAAAGGCGGGTGGCACATCATATGTTTCTTTTAAGTGCAGCTAGTTTTGAAATTGTGCATTATGGATATTCAAATAGTAGGTTGGCTGTGGCCTCTACAACTTATCCATATGTGACAGCTTTGGGTAGGGCCTTTACACAGTATCTCAAAAGGGATTAGGGGTTCTAAACATCTACCAGGGTTCCTTACTTGGGATAAGGGAGGAGAAGAGAAGAGAAGTTTGATGCAAAAACAGGTTGGAACAAGCATAAGAGACTTTAGAGGTTCACTCAGGTGTTTTCAAGTGGGGCTTTGGTTATACAGGGAAATTGGGGTGTTATCAATTTGAAATATAAGGATATTAAACAAAGGAAGAAGAGGGGAAAATGGTGAGGATATAAAGAGATCTATATCAATAATTAGGTGGTGGAGATAGAGATGAAGAATGTAACAATTAATTACAGGATGTTTGTATTTATTTGAGGCAAAGGAATAGATTGAAGATGATATTGGAACTATTCTGACTAGAAATCATGGGTTAGTAGGGTGGGGTAAAACAAGTTTTAAAGCCAAACTTGTGGTTTCTTTGTTTTTTAACTATGTGTTACCACATTTGGCAGGATCATGGGCTAAGAGTTTGATTTTGGATGGCACTGATTCTGCCAATAAATTTTGCCATAGGTTTGTACAAGTTATGGTTTGTTGCAAGTATGTCTTAGGACAAGTTTGACTCTACCATCTTTTCCACCTTGATAAATTAAAACACCTTCCTTCCCCTGCTGTACCTCTTGTCTGCATTGAAGGTGCCTTCATTACAGGAAACTGCTTTGATATCAAATGGTCAACTTTCCCAGTTTTAGGTCTTGATTTTGATGAGACACATGTGCTTGCAAAACACTCATAAAAAATTTATTATTTCAGTCATTTGATTTTTCTCTAATATAAAGATTCTTCTGTTTTTTGATATAAAATATATCCCTTTGAAACAGATTTCCAAGCTCAATAATACAGTATAAATTACTGTCATCTTTTAAAAAAAACTCTTGTTTGAATTGAAAAATAAAGGCAAAATTATTCCAGTCCATGTAGGCCTGAAGATTTAAAGTTTGATGAATTCAATCAAATTCTCTTTGTTTATCCTTCATTTAATTACTAGTTGATTGATATTCTAAATTCCTGTCAGCCATGAGACAGTTAGACTCGTCTAAATGGCCGGAAACTCATATGCCCTGCTGGTATAGTGGCTAAGTACTAGGCTCACTTCCCAGTATCTGATACCAAGGTCACTGTTTCAACCCACCATGGAGACAATAATGAAAATGTTGAGTAGTTTTGTACTTATATATTAAATCTTAATAATATTATATAATGTTGTACAAGTATGTTTTTATGAGTATGGATTATGGAATTAAAACCTTGATAATTTATATTATCAAGAAGGGGACCCAATATAACTTTAAATTAATTTATGAGGACTTAGATGCGTCCCAATTAGTGATATAGAAGTTCCCAAAGTGTTTCCTCTCTTTGGGAAGGAGTTACAGTAATCATATTAACCCATACTCTCTATACTGTATAAATTAATTAAATATTTAATATTATCCCTTTTGGGATACATTAATACCTTAATATACTAATCTGAGCCTTGAGTGCGTCCACTCAGAAGGCTCAGGGTTCAGTTGGGAGCCATGGTAATCATATTAACCCATACTCTCTACTCTGTACAATTAAATTGCATAATTTTTACCTTATCCCTCTTTGGGATGTAATTATAAGTAATACTCCCTCTGTACACTTAATACACCTTACTGAGCCTTGAGAGCGTTCACTCAGAGGCTTTAGAACTTAATTGTAAGCTATGAACCTTCTAGTAGCACTGCCAAGAGTATATACCCCTTATAGGTATAGTATAATTATAAATTAATTACTTATTTAATACTATCCCCTTTTGGATGTAATAATGCTTTAATATACTTCACTGAGCCTTGAGTGCGTCCACTCAGATGGCTCAGAGGTCATCTATAGGCTTTAAACCTTTTAATAAACATTGCAAAGAGTATAAATACTCTATGTGTATAGTATGAGTTAAGATACTTATAATTAAAATTAAATTATTTGCCAAGGTATTAAGTTACATTAAATAAATATAAATAATCATTATGATGGATTCTAAGGCTTCTATACCGTGCATCTGAGTGGTGTATAAGTCCTAAGACCCAGTAAGTAACCTTTTAGTAGGTAAAATGAAAACTTTACCTTGAAAATCCTTCCCAATCGGTACTAGTTCTTCATTACCCATTGGGAATGATGTAATGATGTCTTGGGCCTTTGAGGACGAAACCAAGGAGAGCCTGACACTCCCCTGGTGATTACTAGAGTCCCCTGAGGGCTCCTGTTACCTTAAAAGAGCAGGGTCTTTACCCTATAGCCCTTTCATCATCCATTATATATTATTATTTGAACAAGAATACAAGCAAGAGTTAACAAGCCCATTAACCTTAATCTCAAAAGGAAGATTGACTGGGGCTATAAACTTTGGTATTAAATTCAATCAATAACCTATCTGGCAACACCAATTTCGAGTGGAAGGTCTCACTTGGATAAGTAACCCCTGTGTGTTACTCTTTAAAGGGTGTGAGCTTATTTATAAGCAAAGCTCCTTTTGGTCTTACTCTTTTAAGACTAAGGCCCCTTACCTTTTATAAAGGTTTAAGGTGTGGCTATTTACTCATAATATCTTGGTATTATTCGAGTCTGTAAACTTCTAAAGTTGCTGTTTGGAATATATAAGTCAAAACTAATTTAAATATTGGTTTGTCTTTATTCTTTTGCAGTTTTAACCACAGCTAGGTATAGCAATAGAGGTTAAATCCCTGACAATTGGGGGTCTCATCTGATTTCAGTACCTTTGAGATTTTTTTTTCTGCTTAAAGTACGCAATTTTGTGATATTTTGGGCAAAAGTTTTTGCTGATTTATAAATTTTTTTGATAAAAATCAGTAAATAAGAAAAAAAAAACAGCAAATTTTCGAAAATTCTGGGATTTTTGCTTTGAGCTTTAAATTCCTTCTGTTTTGAGTGTTTAAGCATATTTTGAAAATTATAGAAAATAAAGAAAAAAAAAAAAGAGGCAAAATTTTTGAAAATTGCTTTTAAAACAAAAAAAAATTAATTAAGAAGAAACTGTTGAAAAAAAAAAAAAACAGAAAAACCAAGTTTTTTCTCACAGCATCATTAAAGCATTGTTGCCTATTTTCCAAGGGTGTGTGTTTGACAATCTTGCTCTCTGTTGACTTGGAGTTTGACAAAGTTGCTTGCCCCGTAATTCCGGCTATCCAAAGGTAGCTCCGCATAATTTCGCGCCGGGGCAGAGAACGACTGACCCAATTATCAATTGGTCAGTCTTATCATTGGTTTATACAATTTAGACAAATAGCTGACCTTCAATCAAGCAGACGGTGCCAGTGACCTACCGCTGCCTGAACGAAGGATTGATTGTGTACCATTATTGGTTAGATAAGCTAGTTAGTATACGATATATTTTTTTTTAGTATTGACGTACCTAAGTTATCTCTCAAAACAACATAGTGTCGAGACAACTCTCCATAGCATCCTTCCTTCCATCTAACCGAGGAATAGTTTGGAGCTTTGTGTCGGAAACTAGCTCCGTCCCGCAAAGTGAAGCGAGAGGGCCGAGTTTCCGTAGCGTCGAACCTACGGAAAGGGCGAGATCGCCGGCAACAGATATTGTGACTCACCATGAGTCTTCCGTTGTCCTTTGACTTGGGTGACAAGCGTATTAAATTAACCCATTGCCTATTGCTTCTAACCGCATACGCTAATGGCAATGAACACTAGAAGCAAGGGGGCTCAGCTTGTGCCCCCTGGCGATTTTGAACAACAAAAAAGGCAACCTACCTCCAGGAGCAGACAATCTGCTGACCTGCCACAGCCAAAACAAGATAAATTATCTGCAGGCTGTGGCAGCCAGCAACACACAGAACCAGGCAACGTTCCTGACCCAAGCCCTGGCGACGCACAGGGCTTTGATCAAGATATTAGGGAGGGAGAAGCTCATGAAAGAGACGGAGAGTTGGGACCCAACCCAGATCAAGAAGCCAGTGGCTCCCAAACCAAAGGCAAAGAGGAAACTACCGGGAGGGATAACCCCACAACCAGTAGCCTCTGGTTCCCAGGGTCCTTTGAGGAACAGAGACCCCTCTCCTCCTCACAACCAGGGAGGAAGGATGAGGAAAAGAAAAGATCACAGGAATCCAATTTATGGAGAGATGATGAGGATGGCAAGATCTCTCCAAGGGGGGTTTCAATATTTAGAGGGGGAAAGAGCCAAGAGGGCAAAGAGGGGTTAAGATTATCCCTTGAATCAGAAATTTTGTTAGATAAATTTCGTGATATTGTATTCAATGAGACCCTTCACATTAAGAAGTCAGTAGTACACACAAACCAATATTGTGTTGAAGGCTTTGCAGCCATGGACAAGAAGTACAGTTGTATAGTATATGATAGCATTTCCCTTAAATCTATTTTGGAGAATTCTGCAAGAGATATAGAAGATTTAACTAATAAGACCATTGAACTGGACCTGATCAAGGTCCAGAATAGTGATTTAAGTAATTTGGATGACAAAGTGACCAGTATTAGTGAATCATTGAAAGATTCTGCAGAAGAATCTGTAGCAGTGAGGAAGGAGGTCCATTCATTGACATCCATGGTGTTACAAATAAGTCACTCCTTGGAGCTGCTGGAACACAATTTTGATAAAAATATGAATTCTATCAGAGAAGATATATTGAAATATCAGGTTGTGTCAGAACAAGGTTTAGAAAGTTTAAGTGCAAGGATTGATAAGGTACATAAACAATTAGAGCACAACCATGACAGGCTTGCCAGTAGATTGCTCTCCTTGTCCCCAAGCAACCACAGTCATCCCATAGAGACCAAAGACCATGACAGAGATCATAGGATGGATAGGAAGATGGCAGAAAAAATTGATACAGTGCAAGATTCTAGTAGGAATGAAGTGTTCAAACAGATACTGCAGGGATTGCCTAAGATAAGTGAATGGCCTTATTTCTCCGGAGAAGGTGAATATGACCACACTGAATTCATTTCATGGATTGATACATTGAAAGAGGACACAGGATTACCTGATACTTTGATCACTAGCAGGTTGAGTATCTTGTTTAAAGGTATAGCCTCAGACTGGTATAGAGACAGAAGGAATTCAGTAGGTGTGCAAGACTGGGAATTTTGGAAAAAAGAAATAAGTTCAAAATTTGGTACAGCAAATTGGAAGAGGAAGTGTTTAAATGCTTTTAACAAAGAAAGATTCCTGCAAGGTGTTACACCACCAGCACCATGGGTAACCAGACAGAGGAAGAGGCTTAGTGCCTGTGATCCATACCTGGATCAAGATAGTATTAATTTCAAGTTACTATCCTTGATGGATGGTGAAGTTTCATTTGCAGTAAAAACTAGTATGAAAACTAGGGATGATTGCTCAAACTTGATTAATATACTGGAAGACATAGTAGAAGACACATCTCTAGGTAGGAGGAAATAATATCCTCCCAAAGAAGTTCCTATGGAGAAATCCAAAGGCAAGGCTCAGCCAAAAATGAACCTGCAGGGCACAGAAGTCTCTTGTTATACATGTGGGAAGGCAGGACATACTTCTAGGACTTGTCCTCAGAAGGCAAGCAAAGTGAATAACATAGAAACTAACAAAGAAGAACAAGTGGAGATTTCTTATGATTCTTGTGATGACCATAGTGAGGATGATGATAACCACTTAATCATAGGATGCATAAATTCCATAGACTCAGCAAATGACTTGGTACAAATTTCATTCTGCGGAAACCTTGTAAGGTGCTTCTGGATTCAGGTGCTTGTAAGTCCATAGTAGGAAGGGGATACCTGGAGAAGTTCTATCCCCAATGGAAAGAGCACTTATTAGACTCACCCAAGTTAAATTTACAAAGCTGTTCTGGTGCACTGGAACCTTTAGGAATGGTAAAGATCAGGTTGTTCCTGAAATATTTGGCTCTGGTGATCAAGTTTGTAATAGTTGATAATACAATGGTTGAATACTTCATCATTGGAAGTGAATATATGAAAAAGTATTGTTTTAGTTTATTCCATGGGCAAAGTTCTTCATCCTTTACCATTGGAAACAGTGAAAGGTTTTACTTCAATAATTTTGGCATGGATATGGTGAATAATGTTTCAGAAGAAGATTTTGGCCAAGAGCTCTTTAGAGACTCAAAAATCAGTTCTTCCTTGAAAGCAGAGGAAAAAGAGGAACTATTTTCCTTGTTGTTTAGGCATCAAGCAGCTTTTGCAACAGTAGATCAGCCTTTTGGTTCAATCAGGGGTCATGAGGTCAAGATTACTTTAACAATAGACAGGCCATATCCCCCAGCTTTGAGGAAACATCCTTTCCCTGCTAGCCCTAGGAGCAAGGAGGCATTGAAAGAGCATATAGATACATTATTGAGGTTGAATGTGATCAGAAAAGTAGGAGCTAATGAGGATGTAGACATCACCACACCTGTCATCATAGCTTGGCATAATGGGAAGTCGAGAATGGTTGGGGATTTTAGAGCACTGAATTTGTACACAACCCCTGATAGGTATCCTATGCCAAAGATTGTTGAGTCTTTGAGAAAATTGCACCAGGCTAAGTATATTTCTTGTATGGATGTTCTGAAAGGTTTTCACCAGAATGTTGTAGACCATGACAGCAGGAAATTCCTGAGGATAGTATGCCACCTGGGAGTGTTTGAGTATTTGAGAATGCCTTTTGGTATCAAGAATGCCCCATCCCATTTTCAGAGGATGATGGACTCATAATTTCATGAGGAATTGATGCAAAACTGGTTGATAGTCTACATAGATGACATAATTGTATTTTCAGAAACATGGGATGAACATAAGGAAAGGATTTCCATTGTACTCAAGAAGGTGATCAGGATGAATATGAAAATATCTTTGACTAAGTGTTCATTTGGATTCAATGAATTGATGGCTTTGGGTCATGTTGTGAGTGGTCTGTCACTTGGGATAGATCAAGCAAGAGTGGCAGCTGTATTACTGAAGCCCACGCCTAGTAACATTAAAGAAATGCAGAGTTTTATAGGTTTTGCAGGATATTACAGGCTACATATTAGGGATTTTGGAATAATAGCTTCTAGCCTGTATAAGATATGCAGTCCAAATGTTTCATTTGAAATGACTACAGAAAGTTTGAAGGCCTGTGAGATACTTAAGGAAAAGTTGACAAGTGCACCCTTGCTATTTCACCCAGACCCTAAGAAACCATTCAAACTGTATGTGGATGCATGTATGGAAGGTCTTGGAGCTGCATTACACCAAATACAAATTGTGAATGATAAACCAGTTGAGGGGCCAATTTGCTTCATATCCAGACAATTGAAAGATAGTTAGAAGAGATATGGTGCCTCACAATTAGAATTCTTGTGCTTGGTATGGGCCTTAGAGAAATTGTATTACTATTTGGATGGTTGTCAGTTTGAAGTCATTACTGACTGTACAGCTTTGAAGTCTCTTCTGAACATGAAGACACCCAATAGACATATGTTGAGATGGCAGATTTCTATCCAGGAATGGAGAGGCTCTATGACTATAGTCCACAGAGAAGGCCTAGTACATAAGAATGCAGATGGGTTGTCACGATGGGCACTACCTAATGACATAAATAATCCTGCTTATGACCCAGAAGATACTGTAGATACATTACCTATCATGGCCATTTCAATGAGTAGCCTAGCACAGAGTTTTTGGGATTCTGTGTATGACTCTTATTCAGGAGAAAAGAATACTTCACTACTAGTAGAGATTATGCAATCTAAAGTCAATAGACAAGACCTGATTGAAGGACTGGATGAAAAATGGAGGAAGGAACTAATTGATGGCAGGCTAGTCCTTTTATATGGGTTATTATATCATAAGTCAGCCCACTGCTGTTCAGTAGTATTGGTGAAGGACAAGAACATACAGTTGTTGATGAATTAATGCCATGATAATATCTGTTCAGGACATTTGTCTAAGGAGAGGACAACAGATAGGATAAAAATGATAGCTTGGTGGCCTGGTTGGAGAAACAATGTCTCAGACTACTGTGATTTGTGTGAGAGATGCCAGAAAGCTAACAGATCCACAGGAAAGAAATATGGTTTGCTTCAGTCAATAGAAGAACCTAAGTATAGATGGTCCACTATTAATATGGACTTTGTATCTGGATTACCACCGGGAGGAAAGGATAACCACAATTGTGTACTGGTAATAGTTGATAGGTTCTCCAAAAGAGCTAGGTTCCTGCCATTCTATAAGGATAGCTCTGCCATGGATGTAGCATTATTGTTTTGGAATAGTATTGTGAGTGATGTAGGTTGCCCACAAAGCATAATTAGTGATAGAGACCCTAAGTTTACTTCTGAATTTTGGAAGAGTTTGTTTGATTTTTTAGGAACCAAATTATCTTTCTCCACAGCCTATCACCCACAGACTGATGGATTGGCAGAAAGAATGATACAGACTTTGGAAGACATGATAAGAAGGTATTGTGCCTATGGGATTGATTTCAAAGACAATGATGGTTATACTCATGATTGGGTATCATTGTTACCTGCCTTAGAGTTTGCCTACAACTCCAGTAAGCATTCCACCACTAACATGTCACCTTTTGAATTAGAGAGAGGTTGGATCCCGCGCATGCC
Source organism: Puccinia polysora (assembly GCA_025617555.3). Taxonomy (NCBI): domain Eukaryota; kingdom Fungi; phylum Basidiomycota; class Pucciniomycetes; order Pucciniales; family Pucciniaceae; genus Puccinia; species Puccinia polysora. The sequence continues at coordinate 3,821,524 of CM062638.1, read as the reverse complement.
CAAGGATATGCTCCTCAGCAAAAGTATTGTACTGCATCCCACTGCAGATTGCTTTAGAAATATGATGGTTAAGGCCAAAAATTTTGCTAGAAAATGTGCTCAAGAAGCAGTAGAGTACAACAAGGGTAGATGGGATAGAACACACAAGGATCATGACATTAAAGTTGGAGACATGGTCTTAGTTTCAACAGTGAATTTTTCTAATATAGCAGGGCATAGAAAACTCAAAGACTCATTTGTTGGGCCATTTGTGGTAAAAGCCTTACATGGTAAGAATGCATTAGAGGTGATTCTGAGCAAGGAGTTTGACAGGAAACATCCAACTTTCCCAATAAGTCTGGTTAAGAAGTTCATAGAACCCACTGCAAAGTTCCCACTACGGAAGGTACCTGTGGTTGTGGTCCCACCTCTAAAGGATGTTGAAGATGGATTACCTCACAAGATATTGAACCATAAGATTATTAGAAAGGACAGTAAAGATGTAAGAGTTTATCTAGTCAGGTTTAAGAATAAATTAGCTGATAGTGACTTATGGTTGGAAGCTAAAGACATTAAAAAATCTGATATTGTATTAAGGAGATATAGAGCCTCTAAGAGAGCTAAAAATTCCTCTGAAGAGTAATTTTCTTTTGGTGGTAGGGAGTGTCAGCCATGAGACAGTGAGACTTTTCCAAATGTCTGGAAACTCATATGTCCTTCTGGTATAGTGGCTAAGTACTAGGCTCACTTTCCAGTATCTGATACCAAGGTCACTGGTTCAACCCACCATGGAGACAATAATGAAAATGTTGAGTAGTTTTGTAATTATATATTAAATCTTAATAATATCATATAATGTTGTACAAGTATGTTTTTATGAGTATGGATTATGGAATTAAAACCTTGATAATTTATATTATCAAGAATGGGACCCAATATAACTTTAAATTAAGTTATGAGGACTTAGATGCGTCCCAATTATTGATATAGAAGTTCCCAAAGTGTTTCCTCTCTTTGGGAAGGAGTTACAGTAATCATATTAACCCATACTCTCTATACTGTATAAATTAATTAAATATTTAATATTATCCCTTTTGGGATACATTAATACCTTAATATACTAATCTGAGCCTTGAGTGCGTCCACTCAGAAGGCTTGGGGTTCATTTGGGAGCCATGGTAATCATATTAACCCATACTCTCTACTCTGTACAATTAAATTGCATAATTTTTACCTTATCCCTCTTTGGGATGTAATTATAAGTAATACTCCCTCTGTACACTTAATAAACCTTACTGAGCCTTGAGAGCGTTCACTCAGAGGCTTTAGAACTTAATTGTAAGCTATGAACCTTCTAGTAGCACTGCCAAGAGTATATACCCCTTATAGGTATAGTATAATTATAAATTAATTACTTATTTAATACTATCCCCTTTTGGATGTAATAATGCTTTAATAACTTCACTGAGCCTTGAGTGCGTCCACTCAGATGGCTCAGAGTTCATCTATAGGCTGTAAACCTTTTAATAAACATTGCAAAGAGTATACATACTCTATGTGTATAGTATGAGTTAAGATACTTATAATTAAAATTAAATTATTTGCCAAGGTATTAAGCTACATTAAATAAATATAAATAATCATTATGATGGATTCTAAGGCTTCTATACCGTCCATCTGAGTGGTGTATAAGTCCTAAGACCCAGTAAGTAACCTTTTAGTAGGTAAAATGAAAACTTTACCTTGAAAATCCTTCCCAATGGGTACTAGTTCTTCATTACCCATTGGGAATGATGTAATGATGTCTTGGGCCTTTGAGGACAAAACCAAGGAGAGACTGACACTCCCCTGGTGATTACTAGAGTCCCCTGAGGGCTCCTGGTACCTTAAAAGAGCAGGGTCTTTACCCTATAGCCCTTTCATCATCCATTATATATTATTATTTGAACAAGAATACAAGCAAGAGTTAACAAGCCCATTAACCTTAATCTCAAAAGGAAGATTGACTGGGGCTATAAACTTTGGTATTAAATTCAATCAATAACCTATCTGGCAACACCAATTTTGAGTGGAAGGTCTCACTTGGATAAGTAACCCCTGTGTGTTACTCTTTAAAGGGTGTGAGCTTATTTATAAGCAAAGCTCCTTTTGGTCTTACTCTTTTAAGACTAAGGCCCCTTACCTTTTATAAAGGTTTAAGGTGTGGCTATTTACTCATAATACCTTGGTATTATTCGAGTCTGTAAACTTTTAAAGTTGCTGTTTGGAATATATAAGTCAAAACTAATTTAAATATTGGTTTGTCTTTATTCTTTTGCAGGTTTAACCACAGCTAGGTACAGCAATAGAGGTTAAATCCCTGACAATTCCCAAAAATTTTTGAGGTCCTTCAAGTCAACTGAATAGTTTTGTTGAGAAATATTTTCACATTTTTGGGGATAAATCAGGTATTTTTACTTTTGAGAGGTTTGAGGGAAAGCTCAAAGCTTTAAAAATCTCTACCCCAAAGTACATGGACTCATATTACAAAACTTTATCAAAATTGGATTTGAGATTCTGAGGGATGTTTTAAAATAAAGTTTTAAAGGATTGGTGAAAAGGTTTGAATTGATTAATTGGTCACTATCAAAGTGCTCCAGTTGTCTTTCCTGGGGTTCAAAAATTCAAATGTTAATAAATGAAGAATTTGATCAAACTATTTAAGGTTGTTCCCCTTCTTTGCTCTCCGTCTCGTGGTTCATCTTCATCTTTTGCCCAGAACAGGTTTAATCTCTTTCAAAAGATGAAGGGTCAGGTGAGCTCAAGATCTGATGTAAAAGGTGCAAATTTTCACCAAATTGATCCCCACTATTGCAGCTGGAAGATGACATGAAATTAATAGAAGCACAAAGCTTTGAGTTCAGAACATGCCAGAATTTTCCAAAGTTGTCACAAGTTGGGATGAGTCCAATGGACAAACTGAAATATGAAGTATGTTCTATTTTGGAAATATAATAGGTATGCTAAACTTTGAAATTTGATTCAATAGTTTCTCTGAGCTGGTTAATATAATTTGATGCCTACACCTGAAAGTAATGAAAGGGATTTAGGTGATCTAATCCCGAGGATATAAATAAGAAAAGGATAGAAGAAAAGATTTGAAGATAAGCTCAAGGATTCAGCGTGAAGGTACCTCAAAAAGGTTGTTCGAGTATTTGAATTCAAGAAGATGAAAATCTTACAAATCTCGGAAGTTAAATACCGAAACATACGATATGAGCTAACTGATGAAAGAAGTAAAGAGAAAGGAAAGGAAAGCGAGGAAAAGCAAAAGAAACCAGAGTCATTACAGCAAACAAAATAAACCTGACTTATCCTGGGTCAATGAAGTCCAAGCGAAAATATACTTGGAGTCAACAAAAAGGGCAAATCTTTGAACTTCAATTACAACATCTTAAGAGCTTGCAAACTAGCCTGAAAGTCGAGCAGTCGCGAGCCTACTTATACATTCAATACACTAAATAGCTAAGTATCATCGCTCTTTATTTGCCGAGTCGATTGAAGATTGTCGGCATTTCGGGTTCAACCAATTCAGACTTCTTCTTCTTAATGGTCTCCATGATTTCATTTACTGCCGCTTTGTCCAAATCCTCACGGGCCTTCAACAAAGTTTCGGTAAATCCCACGACCACTGGTCCATATTCTTTGGCAAACGAGTGCCAATCGAGGAAAAACATAGTCCGACTAGCGCTCAATACAGCGACCACGTGTTCAAGTACTTTGAAGTAAGCCTTAAGCTCGGTAGGAGACTTGTAAGTGACAAAAAAACTATAAGAGGATCGAACGTCTGAACGAATCCGCTCGATGGCCAGAGGAATACGTAATTTGGAGGCTTTGCGAAGCCCGTTCAAGTAAGCGATCAGAAAACTGTCGACCATGTCATCGATGAGCAATTCGAATAGATTAGGATTGAGATGTGCTTGGTAATCCACGACATAATCCTTGATTGTCTCAATGATTAGCACCATGGGGTCTTCACCAGTCTCAGAGTACCATGCATTTCCGAAAAGCATCTTGAGAGCCGGCTTTAAGTCATTGAAGACTGCCTCTATCAGGGCCTGAACACAATTTTTCGCGACATCCAGGTAGCCATCCATGGCTGCAGTGAGACTTTCGGTGATTGACTGTCTATACTTCTCACTGACAAGGCCTTCCAGTTTGTTCGTTAAGCCTTCTACAAAATCAGCGGATTTAACTTGGTCGTTGGCGAGACTGATTGTGTACTCGACCAACCCTCCTTGAACATCTTCAGCCTTGGACGAATGCTGCTTGTGAAACTCCTTTTTGACCAACGTTAACCACTGAGTTTGAGTGGACATCATAACCTTGGCAGACTCCTGGACTACGCTTGAAAGAACAGCCCCTTGACCACTATCAATGGCAAAGTCAACCTGAGCATTGACCTAATTGACGTACCGGTAAAAACCAAAAGAAGGGAAACAATCAGTCAAGTTTAGATCAATGAGATCGCATTGCGGGAAGGTTCAAGTCACATACCATTTGGAACATAATCACGGAAGCTTGCATTGTATACATGTGGTCCGCGTCTTCTTCGGGTGGCTCGGTACGTTCGAGGAAAAGTTGAGTCTCGCTCTTCATGAGGTTCTGGGTCCACTCTTCCATTTTTTTACTGATCAACTTCAGATATTCATCCACCAGTGATTGAATGTTGTCATCTAGCAAAGGGGGTTCGGTCAATTCGGCTGGAATCTCTAATTCCTTTGTCATATTTTTCTTGTATTCTTTCGTAAAGGTTGTCAGAGCAAGCAAAGCGCCGGCCTCGGCATCTCCAGAGGAAGAGTAAGATTTTGTGAAATCGTATAGAGCCTTGTGGTAGGCTTTGATGTAAGCATGATAGATCTACGGTTAATCAAAAAGAAGAAAAAATTTATCAGTCGTGGTTGTGAGACAATAATCAGACGATAACAACCTTCCAATCAGCCGGAAATTTGTCGGATAACATCTCCTCCACTAAGAGCAAGTCTTGATAGTACCAATCAAAATTCTCTCCTTCAAAAAAGCCGGCAGGGTTGTCATCATATTTGGCGAATTGGCGCTCGATCTGAACTTTCGCACTAGATCGGATTGCATCCATAACTTTTGCTCGATAATGTTTGATTACTCTGGCATCAGCACGTACGGATTGGAATCGAGCTCCAATATCTTTCTTTTGTAAAACGTTCAAAAAAAACCACTCATGTAGATCAGTGCACGAAGATGGCGAAGTTGGCCTAGAAGCGAAAAAAATAGATACACGTACATTTTGACGTTTAACTAAGCGAATCGCTATCGCTCTTTCATCGCGCTGACCTTCAACTTCGGCAATTTTGGCAATTTTAATCGCGACCGTGGCATGACCCTTGCGAACGATGTCTAGTAGGTTGGCCGCCAGGTGCAGATAGTGCGACTCAAAAGCCTGAAGCAAAAAGTGAATAGAAACATGTAAAGAAAAGAGAAAATTCGGTCGAGGAGGGCATGTCCAGCCAGAGAAAAAAACAGCTTGACCTCGATGGTGCCAGCAAGACGTTCAAAGTAGCCCGCCAGAGTTTTGATCGTATCCGAGTTTCCCTCCCGATTGGCGTGCAGTACGGTCTCATTCCTGTCGAAGGGCGCATGATCAAGATGGCGTGAGATCGGAGGACACGGGTCGCATGGAACTAAATCAACTGAGCACTGTTTGCAATCGGCGGATAACATTGGTGGGGAGTCTTGGAGAGAGTGGGTAAGATAAGCTTGAGAACTTACCGGAATGATTCCATTTCACTGAGAGTATAATGAATCGCGAGCAAGTTGGGAGCATCGCCCAATGGAGATGCGCGATCTTTTGCCAAAAGTTTTTCTACTCTGTCAATTTTGAAATCCATATCTCTCAATTGTTCAACCATCTTCGCAGTGGCCACGAAGTTCCGGTGGATTTTTGAGACCGAGGCAATCTCTACAAAATTTTTAGAAAGGCCGTTCGAGCAACCAAGATTAAGCAACACGACAAGGAATCGCAATAATCCTTCCAAAAGGGAAGCTTTCAATCCCCTCAACTCAACTTCCAAAACCCTCGACTCGGATTCGAGGATCTTCGCAAGCTTTTTCAATGGCGACCATGTCTTCCTTAATCGCTTCGATTTGGTTCTTAGTCTCCCTTAATTTCGACATGGCTTCCCTGGTGGCATCCAATTGCTCTTTAGCACCCTGCTTAAGTTTCGCATCGATGCCGGCCTGTTCCCGTTGTAATCGTTTACGGATTTGAGATAGCTTGTTGAGATCATCTGGAGATTTGAACAACTAAACCTCGAAGTGGGAACACAGACAGTCAGGTTACGCTGAAGCTCTCGATGTCGAGTCTGGGGGAAAGAATTCTACATACCTCTGCGACAGCTCGAGCGGCCGTTATGTCCTTGTCCATCTTGAAAGCAGTGATGAGCTTGTGGGGATGGTTAGAGTCAGTCAGTACTCAGATGGCCTTGGGATAACGAGGTATGGACTCGGCTGAGCCCCGTCTAGGCGGCCAAATTTAAATCCGCAAGCCAAAAGCCGCTTGAGAGATCCGACTCGCCGCCAAGCGCTTCGGGCAGTCAAATGACTCGGTCGCCCACATCAGTGTCTATCATAGATAAGTAGGGCGTATCAAAGTTAGCAAAACCGCCATTAGAAGCCCATCATTTTTTTTTACCAAACCCGCCATTTTTAATGGCGGCTTTCTGAAATACACATACCCCCTAACTGGTGTATTTCAAAATGGCGGGTTTCATGAAAATGGTGGATTTCAAACATCAAACCCGCCATTTATGCACCATCATCCATCCACCATCCATCCCATGCAAAACACCCATCCACACCTCCACCTCAGCAAATCCATACCAATCCCATCTCCATCGCATCACACACATCTCATCTCCATCACTTCACATCTCCATTGCTTCAAATCTCCATTGCTTCACATCTCCATTGCTTCACACAAATCTTATCATCATCTCATCACCCCACATCACATCAGCATCTTTCTCAACATGTCCAATCAAACTTCATGGCAGCAAGTTGAAAACACAAAAAAGCAGACTGAACTTTTAACCACTGGTCCACTCCCACTGGTCCACTCCCACTGGTCCACTCCTTCCTCCTCCTCACCAAACCTCCTCACCCACCACCACCACCTCACCCATCACCTCCACCTAACCCACCACCTCCCCTCCTCCTTTGGTTGGCACCTGTCATACCTTGCACAACTGCAAACCAACTGAGAGGCAAGGCCTTACCAAAAGGCTATGAAACTGGCTGAAAGACCAGTTCATTTTGCAGTTGTTATGGTGTCACATACCACCGTGTGACAGTACCCCTGGGTTTAAGGGCACTTTGTCCCAAAGTGTGTATGGCTGGTGGCACTAACCCACTTTGCAGTCAAGGGGCCATATTCAGACACACTCCTGAATGCCATAAGGAGCCACCAAGACTTGGGAGTCTTGCTGTTGACAGGCAAAAAACCCAAAAATTGTCACAGAAACAAGCCTCCCTCATAAATTTTCCTGATTGTGAATTGAACCTGCAACAGGGCCAGCCGGTTTACTGTCATGCCTTGCACAACTGCAAATCAGCTGAGAGGAAAGGCCTTACCAAAAGGCTATGAAACAGGTTGAAAGACCAGTTCATTTTGCAGTTGTTATGGTGTCACATACCACCATGTGACAGCACCCCTGGTAAGCCCCTCCCTCCTCCTCATCCTCCTCCTCTTCCTGCCCCTCATTGGTTGCTAATCCTTTGATCATTCAACCTCTAGGTCTCCCCACACCTCCTTGATCAATCTGCCAGGTAATCTCCCCCTCCTCCTCCTCCTCCTTTTCTGCTTCCGCCAGTGGCCTCCTCCTCCTCCTCCCCCTCCTCTCCCTCTATCACGGCCAAGGATCAATTGATTGATTGCCTGTGTCCTCCTCTGCCCCTGCCAACAATCAATCAATCAATTGCGGGAAGCGGCCTCCTCCTCCTCCTCTGCCGCCACCAGCAATCAATCAATTGATTGCAGGAAGCCTCCTCCTGCTCCTCCTCTTCCACTTCCAGAAATTGATTGATCAATTGATTGAAAATGGGCCGCAGCCTCCTCCTCCTCCTTCTCTGCCACCACTGGTGATCAATCAATTGATTTCCAGCAGCCTCCTCCTGCTTCTCCTCTGCCACTGCCAGCAATTGATGGATTGATTGTGGGGGGTGGCCTTTGATGGATGAATGTGATTTCCTGGGGATGAGACCCAATGGATTATATGACCATCCAAGGTACTCCAGAGGCTGGAAAAAAATGATGGGACTTTTCACCTTAGTTTTGTCAATCCATTTTAATTTAGCTTGTTTCATTCCTTGTCTTCTCACAAGAGAAAAGGAAAAAATTTCTAAAAAATGATGTGCTTCACTAGCTGAGCATCTCAATTTTAATGTACATACATATGTACATGCCTTCAAATTTATGATGAATTTAGCAAAAAAAATGTACCCACAAAAATTGTTGATAGTCATATAAGATATAATTTAGATGATGAGAAATAAGAAAAAAGAAAACAGAAAAAGAAACCAGAATAAACTTGGTTCTGACATTTGGTAGAATTTCCATCAGCTTTGACAACTTTTTGCATACAATTGGGCATTGAGTTAATGAGGTTGTGGAGATTTTTCCCACATGCTTTGAAGGGCCCTTTCCATTTTGGGGATTGAATTTGGTTGATACAATTTCTGGAATTTAGTTTCTAAAATTTTCCAGAATTTTTCAATTGGGTTCAGGTCAGGTGATTGAGCCAGGCATAATGATCTTTTTGGTGTTTTTGGTGAACTTCCAGCCATTCCTAATTTTGGACTTGGTTACTAGGGCCTTATCTTCCATCAAGAAAACCTCAGCTCAATCAAAGTTGCTGATCCAGGGGCCCAGAGTGCCTTCATCAGGTTTTTAAATGAAACCCTTTGCAGTTTGTTGTTTTGGCAGTATGATGAAAAGTGGTAAGGTGCTTTCAAAAATAAAAGCACCCCATAACATCATCAAATACATCCTACTCTTAAAAGTGGGGTTCAAATAATCTGATTTGAAATTCTCTCAAGGGTTTCCCCAAACCATTAAGTTCTGGGAGTGCTCATCAATTACAAAGCTTGTTTTTTGGTCCAGATGACCTTCTTCCGTTCTTCAATTCTCCAGCCTTGGTGTTTTTGGGAAAGTTTGTGTCAACCTTTTCTTTGATCTTCATTGAAAAAGGCTTATTGAAAGCCACCCTTGAAAAATTTCTGTTTGATGGGCATTTTGTTCAATTTTCCATGTCAAGAAATCCTTCATGATTAAATTACCAACTTTGAGGGCCTTCATCTGGTGAAAATGCTTGATGAAATGCCCAATCTCTCAAAATCTTCAATTGTTTCATTTTTGGGGTCTTCTGGTTTTTTTCTGCAGATTGAATGGATCCTCTGTTGTTAAATTGATTGAGAGGATTTTAATTTTTTCATTGGGATGTCCATTTTCATTGCAATGGTATTTATAAATGTGCCTGTTTCATACATTCCAAAAATCCTTGTCTTTGTAGTACTGTAATGTTGATTTGTAGCCACAATCCAAAATTGCACCATACTGGTCAAGTTTTTTTTGTAAATTCTCCATACTTGTAAAAGGAGATGCTGAACCAACAGAAATCAATGCTTCTGCAACAGGAAAATTGGGTGCAAAGACCATAGAACAACAGGTAACTCTAAACATCTTTGGATTGAACATAGAAGACACAAATTAATTTTCTTTAGTGTGTAAAAACAGACTATTGTTCACAAACAGAAACAAAAAGGGTGCAGGATACCAAATGCAGGAAAAAAAAAGAAAAAACAGAAAGCAAAATATAATTTAGACTGAAGATTATTGGAAAATTGCATTATTGTATTGGGCAGGTTATTTTTGAGACAATGGGGAGCAGAAAGCCAAGGATTCCACGGTTGTTAGTTTCATTTGTGGGAGGCTAGCTGAGGATTTGCCACCAAGTTGGATTGGTAAGCAGGATATGGGGATACTAATTGAGGAGGTTTCATATCAAGGTCATAAGTTCAGTGGTTCTGAAGTACCATGAAAGATACAATAGGAAGTATGCAAAAGGTATGTGACAGTGGGTGAAAGGATCTGATGGTAAAAGATGTGTGGGATGGGAAATAAGGAGTCATAGAGGACTATTGAAATGTGTGGAATAATTTGCCAGAGGAATGCAGAGATTTTATTTCTTTTGTCCTCTTGCAGTTGTTGGCTATGCAAGATTACTGAAAACATAATGAACAAGCTGGTTGAAGGAGAATAATGGTTGTTTTGTGTGATCCTATTGATGCTTGTGTATTTAATGTATAAGTGGCCCTTGTTTTTACATAGGAAGGAGACTGCATCAGATCACAGCAGTAGAAGAAGGTGCAGAATTCAGTCATTTATAGCTTAGAGATGCAAACTTTAGTTTTTTTTAGAATATGGATGGAGAAAGGAGACGGGGTTTTTTTTTCAGAGATAGTTAGAAGTTTTATTTTCTGTTTTGCAGAATTTTTGGAAATATTTTAAGTAATTGTAGAGCAAGTTTTAATAATTTTGATTAAAATTTTAAGTATCTTTATTTATTTTTATTCTATTTACTAATGAGAGAGATAAATTTTATAGTTCATTTAGAGTTTTTCAGGAGACCCACCATGGAAGAGAGATTCAGTTCTGCATTGCAGATAATTACAGTTCAATTAAGACTTTTAAATTTAAATTGGAGTGTTTTCTGGCACCAAAAGTATTCAATGTCCAGTTTCTCATTCAACAACATGCATGTTAATTTTGCCCAAGGAAAATCAGTGAAAATCTCTCTTGCGCTTAATTGGTTGAGAGTTTATCATACATAATTTTGCTGTATTAAGTAAATATAAAAGGATTAGGGGGAATTGGTGTCTTTCTTCTTTCAAATTATTATGGTTATAAATGATTTAATGAGGATCTGGAGGAAAGAATCTTATTCTTTTTTGTTGCAAAGCCATAATGGTAGTTCTGATAGCACTTTGTCTTGGAGAACAAGTTGGCAGAGTGTAGATCCAAGAGTGCCTAGTTGCAGAAGATAATAAAGTTTCAGTAAGAAAATTGAACAAGCCCTGGAAATATTAAAATGATTTAAGATTAGTGAGTTTGGAAGAAAGAAAGAAGTGATTTATCCCAAAGAAAACTGGAAAAGATTCTGTAAATTAATAAAACATATTTTTATTGTAACTTATTTTTTGGTGACTCAATAGGGAATATCTTATCTTTCAAAAAAAATTGCATTCAAATTATATATATATACTTACCAAATCCTTTGTGATGATGGAAAATATAAAATGGAAGCTCCATTTCAGAAAAATTCAATAACTTTTGGATTCAAAAACAAAGGCAGCCTTTGGGTCTGGATTAAGACCTCTTCCTCCTACAGCAGGAAATACAAGATATTAAGTTACCCTTCAAAGCACTCTTCAAAGGAGCAAAGCAAATGAAGGCCTTAGGTATCCTCCTTGAGTGTGTTTCAATTCCAATTCTTTTGACTAGTTTTTGGGATTTATTGAAGAATGCAGCAGATAGAAAGAGGGAAACTGTGGAGAAAAGCTTTTGAGAATATTCAGATTTAATCCAAACAAGGAAAATATGAAGAAAATGGAGGATATAGTGATATCCCAACACCAGATTGGAGCAGGAAGAAATTTTTCAAAATGGGGGGCAATTGGATAAATAGTTATGGGAAAGAGACTTCAAAAAGCTAGCATTGTTGGAAGCAGAAAAAGGGAGAGTATTTCTAAGACTTTATTTTCAACCTTACTGGAATTCCTTTGACCAGATTGTCAGATACCTGGTCTGCAACAAGATTATTGCAGAGAAAAATTGAAAATGCAAGAGGGAATGCTTTTTCAGATTTCATAGAAAGATCTGGGAAAGTGGAAACCAAAGTGTGTAAAACAAAAGCTCTCAATAAGGTTTCAGGATTGGGGAAATTTTCTCCTACTGGGGATGAAGGAAATATGGGTTTCAAAAATCAGAGAACTGTAACTAACTGAATTTATTCAGGAATGGCTGGCCATGGTGAAACCAACAACAATTATCCACAAAATCTCAAAATGAGCTCAGCTAGTAACTCCAGCCAATACAGCAGATATTACAGGTTCAAAAAGTTATATACAGATTTTTGTGCAACAATAAGCCATTTGAGGTCCCAGAAATAAACCTCAACCAAGGAGAATATTAAGCTTCCCCAATGCTAAAAATATTGGAAAATAAAGCCCAAGAAATAGAGGTTTAATTAGCATGGGGAGCAATTCATCAAGTGAGATTTTTGAGTCAATGGAAGGAATTGAATCATTTTCAATTTTAAGGTAGTCTTTATTCCAGGAATTCCTTCAAAAAGAGATCAGGTAAGGATACCTGTGGTGGAAAGATTAAAAAAGGAAGCAAAAGTTTAAGTAAAGGCTTCTTTCTGTAAACCTTCCTGGGAGCCTTCATACTTTTTGGAAGAGGTAAAGTGCATCCCAAAAAGCAAAAATTTGTGGCAGAGGAAAGGATGGAGGTAGATGTGATTCAGGACAAAACCCAAAGTGCAGAGGAACCAGGGAGACTTCAGGTGGCACAATCAAGATGAAATTTGGGGTATATTTCTCAAATTTTCTGTGGAATAAATAGTCCATTGTAACTATCATGAAGCTAATTGATGGAAGCCAATAATGGCCAAGGGAAAAAGGGCAATCCTGAAATAGTATGTGGGTCCAGAGACAAACCACTTCCAAAAAAATCTCCAAAGGCAGCATGAGTTTTGGTAGCAAAATCTGAGATAGAAGAAGCAGAATCAGAGGGAAAAATCAGTAATATCTCTGCTAGTATATTTGGAACTTGGGATTGGGAGGAAGAGTTCCTAGGAGATATTCAATATCAGATCTATGGTCTACCTGGTCCTATTAAAATGGGCATGGGGTGAAGGATTGTCCTTGAAAAAAATAGAAATTGGGGCAAGGATCCTGAGAGGTTTCATTTTCAATTTAAAATTACTGGTAGAGCTAGAGGCCTCCAAGGTTTCGGAGGTATTTAAGCCTGTTTTTTATTTTTTAAATAAATTAAAAAATTTTGTTTTGGTATGAAATTTACTCTTTGGGTTCCAAGCCTCACCTAAAAATAACAATGAAGCATTCCAGGAAATGTTGAGTGTTTTTGACCAACTTGGTAAAAGGTATGAAACTGCAATTTGCCACCAAAAGTGCAAAAAATAGACTGCAGAAGAAGAGATTGTTCCAAGAGAGTCTTTCACAAGGGTTTTTTGACTGTCAGCCAGGTAAACTGTGTACACGTAGCTCCAAATCCATATGGGTGTTTTACTAAGGAGGATAATTGATTTGAGTGATGGGTGTTTTTGGGAAAAAAGGTTATAGAAGTGCAAATTGGAGGGTTTTTAGGGATCCTAGGAGTTTAATTGGTACAAAAATGAGTCCCTCAATGTATTTATCACTGGGGTGGCTTAGCAAAACCATCCATGTTTTTCCCTATTTTTTAGGAACCAAGATTGATTTTATAAAAAAGTACTAAGGATTGAGAGAAGAATCAAAGAAAACCAACTGTACCAGCTGAATTTTTGTTGAGGGAATTACAGACTGGTTTCCAGGAATTTTCAAGCTTGGAATGGGTCAATTTCACAGTAACTTAACAAAAATCCATGTAAATTGGATTTTTTATGGAAGTTGCAACCTCTAAAGTTTGAGAAGGTAGGGAATTTTCAAAAGGAAGAAATTTCAGAGTTGAACTTTGGTCTGGAAGTATTTTTTTTCTGAATTTCTGCTGTATCTGATTCAGTGGGTGATTCTCATGCATAATGGACCCCTGGAATTTATTCTGGAAGAGGAGTTTATTATGAATATAAAATAATTTAGTCCTTACTAATATCATTCAACTGTAGAAAAAAAAGTGGAATATCAAGCCAATTCACATTCCAGCATCCTTTTGAGATTTATTCATGGATTTGTAACAGGAATCATTCCAAAAAAAATTTAAAAAAATCCTGTTTCATCTGCTCTATTCAAAATTTTGCGGTATATATTCCAATCTCTGTGTACTACAACTGGATGGTATGAGTGTTAGTATTGTGCATGAATTACAAAGGTTTAATTTGGAAACAATTTTGGATTCTGGGTTATATCCAAAGTTTGAAGAATATTTATAGAAAATCAAAAGAAGAATTGGTTATGGATTGGTTCATGGAAAAGTAAAACCCCTTGGAACTTCATTAAAATTTCCAAACTAAAATCACATTTGAAGCAGTCCTGAGCAGACTGCATGTCATGGAAATTCTTCAGGGTTTCACAGATCCAGTAGTGGTTTACCAGGGCAAGATACCATTGATTACGCAAGAAAAATATCCTAATTTGGTGTGGATATCAATTTATAATGCAATTCTGAAGGGGGAAAAGAAATGATGGGAAAGTAAAAAAAATAATAGAGGAATACAAAAATTGGTATAAGAATATTCACAAGAACTGCAGAAGATCCTTTTCTGCATCAAGGAATCAAGGCCAATGGTTTTGGGTAAGAAGTTTTTGATTTGGATTCCTGCATAAGAGATTCTCTGAAACAAAATTTTTGCTAAAGGAAAGAAGATCACAATGAAAAAATGAAATAAATTTATGGGATGGCTGAGTCCCATCTGGAAAAGAGCTATTGTTACTTCCTCATCATTGATCAGAATTTTAAAATTCTGCTTCTGAAAAGATGCCACTTTTATTTGAATTTGCAAACACAATTTTGAAATTCAAGAAGGGGTGGTCAAGATTTTAATATTTTCCAGAATTTTCTTTTTTGGGATTTCCTCTCCAAGGATGACTCCCCTGTAATTTTCCACACTTGTTGTAGGAGACACTGTTCCAACTTTCCAAACCTAGAAAGCTCCAGAAACCACCCTGATGAATCCAAAATTTTCCTGGAAGATCAAAAAATATGTCAAAAAATAATCTGAAACTCAAATAGATGAATCAGAACACAGTCCTAGCTTCTTACAGATTGCTAAAATATAGGCCAATGGATGAAATAATTTCTGGAATTTTCCAAAGAGCACATTCATGAACCCATGTTCTTCCTAGATCCATGCAAAAAATAAATTTCTGAACACATTTTTAGGGCCATCAAATAATAAAACCTCAAAATATCCCTGAAGTAAAAGTTTCAGTATTTTAATATGGCCTTACATATTTACAAGGCGTTATGCAAAATTTCCAACAAAATCACCTGAGCCTGAAAAGTGTGAAAAAACATCTAAGACTTTATTTCTTCAAGGAAACATGGAAATTAGGAGGAGATAGAACATTTATCAATAGAACAAGAAGTGGAGGAGCAGCATATTGATGAATTTAAAGAATCAGTGGAATGAATGTAGATGGGGTCTTCCTTGAGCTTGTGCTTCAGAATTCGGAGAAAATTGGTGTGTTGAGAAGATATAAAGGCAAGCAATTTGACAAGAGCAAAAGATGATAACAATCAAAAAATCACAGTATCAGTTGATGATACAAGAGATGAAAATACTCATGAATAAATAAAAGTAAAGAGGCAGGATTTCAACCTGAAAGCAAGAAATATTTTACCAATTTTTGGATTGAGAGATTTGAGTAGATATTACCTTGGATATTGATGAGAATATTAGTTGAATTTATATTAAGTCTTGATTTTTGACTGTTTGAGAGGTTCTTAAGGTTGATGAGGAAAATTGTGAATGAAAAGGTAAAGTTGGTTGAAGTGGTAAGCACAGGGAATGTGTTCAGGTGTTGAATTAGGGTGAGGGTTGATGGAGTAAAGTGCAAAAGTGGCATTAAGAATTTTTTTGGATGAGGGAGAGGTTGAAAAAGGGTAATAATTTAATTTTTGTTTTTTTTTTTAAAAAATATACACACTGTATGTAGAAGAGAAAATTTTGAAATACAACTGAATGGAGGTATTGTATTTCTTCCTTGAACTTGAAAAATAAATTTCACATGTGTGGTGTTAAAGAGCCTCTATTGGTGGCAGTAAGGGTTTCAAAAAATGCATTTTGAACTCTCAAGAAATGGTTTTATGGACTTCATTTTAAAAAAGGCCTACTTCCAGGCTCACAATTGAAGGAGGAATTGGATAAATTTCTAGAAATTTAATTATGAAGGACAAAAGGAACCAAATTACCTGGGAAAATATCTTACACCTGGTAAATTTGTGCAGGTAAAAACTAAAGTAAAAAATTGTGGAAAAACATTAACCAGCCAAAAATTTTGAAACTTTAGGGGGGGAAACAGCTAAATCTCAGTTTTCAGCTCCACAAGAACCCAGGAATTTTCTATCTAGTCAAAGCCTTCCTTGATAAGGTGGAAAAGGGCCATTTTAATTGTTCAATTATTCTCTCTGCAAAGAGTTCCAAAGTACTTTCACTGTTTTTGAGTTTTCCATATCAAGAATAATTTTCCTAATGCAAAAAGCTTGGGAAAAGGAATGATGGGCCTGCATACAGGAATTTCGCTTTACCAATTTGTTTTCCACCCAATAAGACCATCTAACTTATTTTTGGGGATGTGTACCCACCTATACATAATTGCAACACACCTTTCTAAAAAAATATGATTCAGTACAAATTCCTGATGTTGAATAATCCAGTACTAAGACAGGAATATTATTACTTGCAAATTTTGGATGGAAATAACAATAATAAGAAAGGCTTCACAAAATCAACAGAAAATCACTCTGAAAATGCTTGGTTGATAAAAATAGAATAACTTCCAGAGGAATTTTCTGATTTTTCTTTCAATGAACTTGGTAATAAAATTGAGGTGATTTAAATCCCTATAATTTAATGAGAAGCTTCACACATACTTATAGGCACATTTAAAATTATTCATAATCAAAAAAATTCTATTTTTTTCCCATTCTGTTGTCTATAGAAACCATAGTAAAACACAATTTTATCACCAGATAAGGGATATTAGGTTTCAGGCATAGGGATTGAACTGTTGAATTATTTAAGGGTTCACTTTTTAGGGCTTTTGTGCAGCCTAAATTTCTTTTTATGGAAAGCTTGAGGCAAGAAAACTGCTAATTTTTAATGGAATATCAGGGTATTTTCTTTTAAAGTGTATTCTCCTTGTCCTTTTCATATTTTTTCTTTCAATTTTTACAATCTATATTTTTGGTTTTCTATCACCAAAGATTTATTTTATTCATATGTGATAAATTCTTTAAATCACAGTGATTTTACCACAAACCTGCCATTCATCATATATATATGGTGGCAAACACATCCACCAACCACAGTTAAATATTCATTTCACCATTTTATCACCCCTCACCTCATTAATTGAACTAAAATTAAATAATCACGGAAAAGAAGACATTTTCAATGCCACAGAGAGACTTTTGAAATTTTTGCCTGAATATAATCCAAAAAATTTTCAATGGGAGTCAGTCTTTGGAATTCCAAATTGGCCTATTTGGGTTTTTCATTCATTTCTCTGGGAGTGATTCCAGCTAAAGCACAAATTTTAAACCCAGGACACAATAATCTTTCAGAACATAAATTTGGGGAAAATATTTTTGGATCTCATAGGACCATTCTACAAGACCATGTACCATGGTGAAGGCTTCATTTTTACCTTGAAGGAGGTGTGTTCAGGTTTTATTATGTGAATTGCTTTGGCTATGAATGCATATTTCACAGGAAATATAATTGAAATGAATGAATTTCTTGAATTAGCTACTGGAGAGAAGTTTAATACCTTATTTAGCATAAATGGAGGGAGTGGAATTTCTTGACAAATCTTTAGCCAATTTTTTCTTCTGAAAAGGAATCAATTTGGAAATTTCTTTGCCTTGCCACCAATACAAAAGTAGAAAATTGAGCAGTTCAATCAGACCTTATGTGAGATGTCTTGGAAGATTTTGAATTAATGGAATATACTGTAGAAATTTTAGGATTTTTCATTCAACTGGGAAACATAAAAACTGAAAAAAACTTCTGGAAAGGCCATTAAAGCAGCAAAACCTCATTCAATTTTTTTTTGGTTCTAACTGCAGTTGGGTTGACTGAAAATTCCTTGCAATGTTGATTGTATATTTTTAAATAATAAATAATTCACAAGCCGGAAGTCCAATCTATTGCTTGAAGAGTGGTTATTTGCCTGGTGGAATCAAACTTTTTTCTCTTTTAGGATCCTGAAAATAATTTTTACATCCAATTAGTGATGAAATTGACACCAGAATTACTGCATATGGAAGAAAAAAAAATCAAAATCAGGCCTACTGCAAATAGTGGCCAATAAACTAAAACTAGAAAATTTCTATAAAGAGGAAAACTCTGTGTTTCAGGAGGCAAGAAACTCTTGTTGGAAATATCCTGATGACCTGGACAGCATACAGTATTATTTTTCCAAAAAAATTCAAGAAGGCAATGAAACCTGCAGACTAAAACCAGTGGCAGGAGTATCTAACAAGGGAAATTTCTATCCTGGAAAAAATGAGGCTTGGGGGTTTCTTTGACTACTATAGAAATCTGTAGCCCTCAACTACAGTTGGTTTTTGAAATAAAATAATCATTTGAATTGGAGTTTTTTATCTAAAAAGAATTTGTCATAGAAAATGATTTCAAACAACAGAAAGGATTCAATTTTGTGTAAATATTTTCACCTACTGAAATTTTTGTTTCACTATTTTTGATCCTGAAATTAGTCAAAGAAAAGGAATTAATTTTTTATAGATTTTATTTTTTCACAACTTATCTTAATTCATTTTTTTTTTCAAAAAACCTTTGGCTAACCAAACACCTGGAACAACTTTCCCAGAAAGAGATGAAATAATACTGAAGAATGATCTCTATGCCGCTAGAAAGGCAGAATACTGTTGGTGCTTGATGTTTTATGATAGATTCCTTCAAATTATCACACATCCTTGTATGTACTGAAGCATGCTTTCAAATTAGGAGTCATTTGTGTCCATATTTATGATAAAATAGTTACAGGCTCATTGAACCAAATGCTTTTCAAACTCAGAATCAAACTGAGATAAAAAATGGAAATAATTTTATAAGAATGAATTGACTGAATTTTTTGAGTATAGATAGGAATTAAAAAAAGGCGTAAGACTCATAAAATACAACCTGATTAAAATCTTTTTGGAAAATTTCTGGTGTAGTGGTACTCCACTTCACTTCATTCTTATCCTTGATTGATCCTTGCATCAGGGCTTATCAAATTCAAGCAAACCTGACATTTTTTAATGGTGGGTTTCAACCCAAATCTGCAATTTCAAAACTGCCATTAAAAATCAAGAAAACCCACTTATTTCACATCAGAAATGTCAAATTTAACATGAAATAAGTGGTTTTTTTCAAGTAAAGTATATAAAGGCTTTCAACAGCTTAACCACGTGTCATTCCACATCATCATCCCTGGTTTCATCCTCCAACCTCATTGGAACACTTCATCACTCTCATTGCTTCATTGCTATCCTCATCACTTCATCACTCTCACCACTTTATTGCTTTCATCACATCCATCCTCTCATTGCTTCATTGCTTCATTGCTTCATTGCTTCATTGCCTCATTACTCCATTGCTTCATTGATTAATTTATTCATTGCTTCATTGCTTCA
Source organism: Puccinia polysora (assembly GCA_025617555.3). Lineage (NCBI taxonomy): Eukaryota > Fungi > Basidiomycota > Pucciniomycetes > Pucciniales > Pucciniaceae > Puccinia > Puccinia polysora. The sequence goes on along the minus strand of CM062638.1, from coordinate 3,801,894 downwards.
TTGCTTCATTGCTTCATTGCTTCATTGATTCATTTCTTCATTGCTTCATTTCTTCATTGCTTCATTGCTTCATTGCTTCATTGCTTTATTGCTTCATCCCCCCTTTCATCACATGCTAAATCTCATTGCTTCATTGCTTCATTGCTTCATCCCTGCTTTCATCACATTGCTTCATCACTTTATTGCTTCATCCCTTCATCCCTCTTACTCTTTTTAAATGGCCCCTCAGCAAACCTTCCCCCACAAGTCCACTCAACAAAAGCAAACATCCCCCAGGAAATCAAAATACAACAATACCCCCCCATCAGCTTCCAAAGGCTCAATTCAGCTCAAGAGAGCTGATCACATCATCCTGGTAAACTGGCTCTGAATTCCCTCTAACTATGACACTTGCTTCTGATCCAACCAACAATGAAACACAAATTTGCCAACCTCCATCCTCTAATTTTAATTGTTATATCCTGATTTCCAATGAACTAAAGAATAAAACCAAGGTAGGCTGGCTCTTTCATCCAAACAAATGAGGAAGAAATTGATGAACTATCAATCCAAAAATTGCCCCTTTAGCCAATGCTGACAAGCCCCATTCTGTCCCAGTCTCTGTATGTTTCTGAAATCATCTCCTCCCATCCACCTACTACATTTGAGGTGAGGATCAAGAAGGTATTAAATTCATTGCATAAAATCTTGAGGGTTGCAAGCCATATTTTTTCCACATCTCTGTATGTTTATGAAATCATCTCCTCCCATATTGTTCCCTCAAAACAGTATACTTTGATTGGGGTGAGGATAAAGAAGGGATTCAATTCATTTTGGAACATCTTGAGGGTTGCAAGCCCTTTTCTTTTGACGTCTCAATGTTTTTCAAATCATCTCCTCCCATCTTGTTCCCTCCCAACCATATACTTTGATTGGGGTGAGGATCAAGAAGGGATCCAATTCATTGTATAACATTTTGAGGGTTGAAACCCCTATTCTATCCATTTCTCTGTATGTTTTTCAGATCATCTACTCCCATCTTGTTCCCTCCCATGCACCTGCTGCCCTTGTGGTGAGGATCAATAAGGGAATCAATTTTTTGTATAAAATTTTGAGGGCAGTGGCAGAGTTATAATCCAAAATGTATTTGCAAACTATGGGAGTTGAACCTATGAACTCCACCTTGGTGAGTAATGCTTTAACTGCTAAGCTAAGTGTGCCATTGCCAGATGAGTCAATTTTCCTGTCCAAACTCTTAGCCTCATCATATAATACCCTTCTACAAAATTCCACTACACACCACACCACTCATCACCACACCACGCACTCACCACACCACAAACCACTCATCATCCATCACCACCCCTCAATAAAAACAACTCAAAAATCCAAAACTTCAAAATAAATCCTTCTTAATGCAAATCTTCCATCAAAAATTCAATGGCCCATTAGTTGTTCAAAGGGGGGGAGGGCGGTCAATTTTCCCCCTGATCAATCAGAGGGGGGGCCAGTTAATTTGCCCATTGATTGTTCAAAGGGAGGGGGGCTGGTCAATCGGCCCCCTGATTGATCAAAGGGGGGGCTGGTCAATTGGCCCCCTGATTGATCACAGGGGGGGGGCCGGTTGATCAGCCCATTGATTTGTCAAAGGGGGGGGGCGGTTGATTGGTCAAAGGGGGGGGGGGGGGTTAATGGGCCCATTAGTTGGTCAAAGTTGGGGAGGCCGGTCAATTGGCCCATCAGTTGGTCAAAGGGGGGGGGTGGTAAATTTGCCCATCAGTTGTTCAAAGGGGGGGCCGTCAATTGTCCCCCTGATCAATCAAAGGGGGGGGGCTGGTCAATTGGCCCCCTGATTGATCAAAGGGGGGGGTGGTCAATCAGCCCCCTGATTGATCAAAGGGGGGGGGCAGTCAATCAGCCCCCTGATTGATCAAAGGGGGGGGGGCGGTCAATTGGCCCCCTGATCAATTACAGGGGGGGGGCGGTCAATTGGCCCATCAATTGGTGAAAGGGGGGGGGCCGGTTGATTGGCCCATCAGTTGGTCAAAGGGGGGGGGCGGTAAATCAGCCCCCTGATTAATCAAAGGGGGGGCTGGTCAATCAGCCCCCTGATTGATCAAAGGTGGGGGGCTGGTCAATTGGCCCCCTGATCAATCAAATGAAGTTGGAAAGTGTTTGGCTAATAAAACCAGATAGATTTCAATCATCAATAAGCAAAAAAACAGAAAGATGAAGGAAGAACAAAGAATGAAATGATAAAGAAAGACAGCTATGAACCTAATAAAACCAGGTTACAAGTGATTTCTGACAACACGTATGGAAAGAATGAATGAATAAGGGTGAAACTGATGAGAGGTATTGATTTATCTTGAGGTCTGGCGCAGGGCTGACGGGATTGCTAAGTTTGGATGGTTGATGAAGATTGGAAGTTGAAGTAGCTTGTCTTGAAGTATGCTTGGAGATTTGGTCAGATTGATGAGTTGGAATATAATGAGAGAGTGAAATGAGCAGCATGGCCAACCCTAGTCCCCTGGGTGCTGGTGGTGCAATCTCATGGTTGCACAAGGAGAAGGGGCACCCAGGATCTAGGATCAGTGAGCAAGATAAGTTTTGGGCTGATCTTGAAGTTGAAGTTTCCACACTCAAGCAACTTGTCAGGTTGTGCGGGTGCTGAATCAAGTGTGAGGTTGATTAGCTAGTAGTGCACAGCTTCTGCGATTGAGTTGACACAATAGAAGGAAGAAGAACAAGTAGAAAGAACTAATAAGAAGAGATCAAGATCAAGACACATTAGAGATCAACAAAAGATAAGTAGAGAGCACTTTCTCAGCATCATCAGAAATACAAAATTCCTACATCCTCCCTTGCTGAGAATGTGTTCAGCAGAAACCTAAATTTGATAGAGAGGTGACTAATTTGATTCTGCTGATAGGCTTGGTGAGGAAATTGGCCAGATTTGCTTGCAACAACACCTTTTTTATGGTGATGTTTCCTTTTTCAATCTCTTCCCTGATGTAGTGGAATTGGAGTTCCATGTGTTTGGAGTGAAAACCGGAGTGATTTTCCTGATTCAGAGTCAATTTGATGGAACCCTTGTTATCTTCAAAGAGAATTGAAAATTTTGATCCACTTTTGGGGAAGACTTGATGTATTAGATAATTTAGCCACAAAATTTCCTTTACAGCATTGTCCTTTGCTTAATATTCAGCCTCTGTTGTAGACAGAGAAAATTTCAGTTGGCGTCTAAATTTCCAGTTAACCAAGTTTCCCATCCATCTGATGGAGATTCCTGAAACCAATCTGCTTGTAATTGGACAGGTTTCCCAATCGGCATTGGCTAATGCGGCAAGGGTCTGATTGTCTTGTTTGAGGAAGTTTAGCCCCCAGGTGGAGGTATGCTTGAGGTAGTTGAGGGTCTTTAGTGCAGCATTGAAGTGGTGGTGAGCCGGTTTATTCAGGAATTGTGCAAGGTAGTTCACACTGAATGTGATGTCCATAATAGTGCAGCAACTCAAGTGATTTAACTCGCCTATAATTTTTTGGTATTTTCAATTCAATTTCTCAAATTCATTGTGTTCTTCATCAGTTGCAGGCAGCAATTTGCCACTGGGTAGGAAAGGGGTGGAATGTGTTGAATTGCTGAAAGAAGAATAAATTATTTAAGACAAAGAGGGCTGCGCCGATGTTGAAATCAGTCTTGAATCAAAGAAAGAAAGAATCTTGAAAAAGAGGAAATAAATAAAGACAACCAACACCAGGCAACAGGAGAAGACTTGACGTTGGACGAGGACTGGATTGGAGTTGATAGTTGACAAAAAGAGGCACAAAAGTTGAAGGAAAGAAAGGGAGAATCTTTGAATAGGAAGAGGCATCTGAGATCAGGATCAAAGGTTAAGATATGGCTGTTGTAGGTTACAATATTACCAGGAAGGTTATTGATGAACACAATACGGTTTAGTTGAAATTTGAGGGTAAAAGTTTTTAGGGTGAGATGAGAAAAGGAAGACGCTATGAAATAAAAATAGAGAAGAAAAGAAATCAGAGAGCGGCAAGTCAGAGTTGATAGAAGATGAGTTGAGGGTTGTTGAGTTTGAGATTTGATGATGAGTTGATTGAGTATTCAGGTGAGTGAGGTTGCGTAGATGATGAGGTGAGGTTGAGGTTGGGGTTGAGGTTGAGGTTGAGGTTGAGGTTGAGGTTGAGGTTCAGGTTGAGGTTGAGGTTCAGTTGGTATCTAACTCTCAAGGTGGACTGAGGAAAAAGAAGGAAAAAGAAAAAGTAAATGACATGGACGTGAAATGAGAAGGAGACTTGTGACAGGAAGATGAGGAGCGGGGGTACGCGCAGAGGGGATTATTTCACACCCCCTGTGACTGGTAAGATTGAAGAGTTGAAAGAGGGATTTATTAGTTGCTGGAGGGGTAAGAGAGAGGCTGGAGGTAAAGACTTTGTGAGTCCATCGGCTTTCATATCAGTTGCCAGAATCAAGTCAATGGACAAATTTTTGAGTTTGAGTTCTTCATGAAGTGCTTTTGTTTTGATGTTGATGTGACCAGTTTTGGATTTGAATCCAAACTTTTTGAGTTTATTGTCAAGACCCTTGTTATCAATGAAGTGTTGACTAGGTTCAATTTTTTTCTTCCAGAGTTCGGCAATGAGTCCTCTCATCCAAATGGCTTCAAGGAAAGAATCAACTAAGGGATTGAGCTCTGCTTTGGTTGTAGAGTGTGTGACATTTCTCTGTCTGTAGCTACTCCAGGAGATGAGTGATTTGAAGAGTAGAGAGAGATGACCAGATTTTTAGCGTCTTGTTTCTGCATTGTCACTCCAGGTTGCGTCGCTATAACATTGAATTTGAGTGTTTTGATTGTTAACTTGTAGCATAATTTTCATGTCTTTTGTGGTCTTGAGATATTTCCAACATTGTTTTACTTCTCTCCAATGGCCTATTACAGGTTTTTCACAAAATTGAGCAAGACTCGAAACTGCCAAACTGAGATCCGGACGAGTAAGACAGGCAATATAGTTGATGAGAAAGACTGCAGATTGGTAGTTGATATTGAGGGCTTTAAATTCTTCATGCTCTTCATCTGTGGCTGACATGAGGTTGACATTGGCGGTTAAGGGAACTGAAGATGGCTTTCAATCTAAAATTTTCAACTCTTCCAGACCGTGTTCAATATGTTTGGGCTGTGAGAGCAGGATTTTATTTTTGTAGCGTTTGTACTTCATTCCAAGTATTGTGTTGGGTTTGTGGTGACTGGACTTGGGGAATCTCTTTAAGAATTTGTCTTGAAACTTGTCACCAAGGCCTACAAGGATGAGATCGTCCACATGAAAGAAAAGAACAGAATTTGATTTGGAATGGATGTATAAGCAGGGATTGGATATTGATTCATGAAAACCTTGTTTTCGGATCCATGAAGTGAGGGTTTTTAACCAATTTGCGGGTGCTTGTTTTAAGCCCTAAAGGGATTTTTGAAGGATGAGAAATTCAGATTTTCTTTTTGAGCCTTTGGGCCTTTTGATAATAACTTTGTCAGTTAAGGGAGCATGCAGAAAAGCACTCTTAATGTCAACTTGAGTGATGGGAAGTGAGTGAAAGAGACCAAACAAGAGAGCAATCCGTAATGAGGCGGCCTTTCCAGTAGGAGAGAACGTTGTGGAAACTTTTGAGGTTAACCTCACGAAGTTGTCCCTAGTTATGGGATCAATGGTTCTAGCGTCTGTAAGACCGAGAATGCTTCCTTTCCTTTACTCCGAGAGAGAGAGAGAGAGAATGAGATGTAGAGATGGTCCCTCCTCCAATGATCCCCCCTACAACCCGGAGTCGAGGGGAAGGGTATTTGAGCCCTCCCCCTCAACCCTAACCTAAGCACAAGCACAAAGACAGACTGACAACCATGAAGAAGGAAACCTAGACCCAGAACCCTAACCTATCCCTAAACCCATACCCATACCCTACCCCCGCCAGCTCGCCTGTCATTACGCGCATCCGGTTCGTCTTTTCGCGACGCGGCCCTCCGCCGCGCGATACCCAAGATCCACCGCGCTTGCGCGCATCCACCCGACGCGCCGTCGCGAATTTCCCGTCCCGTGGCCGGCCCGCGCTTGCGCGCGGCTGCCACGCATATAGCCCCGCTGTCGCCCCGCTTCTTCCTTCCCCGACTAGCCGCTCCGAGAACCCGATCGGCCCGGCTCCATCCATGAGTCGGACATCCAAGCGGGTCGCGGCCCGCCTCCCTTAGTCAGGCCCGGCCCGCAGTCGCGTGCTCGATCCCGCCGCGCCTACTGCTGAGCCCGCAGCGGCTGCTGCTGAACCTGCAGCGGCTGCTGCTGAACCCGCAGCGGCTACTGCTGAGAACCGGCGCACCCCAACTGCTGAGCCTAACCTACCAGATGCTGAGCGCGCAGGCCGCGACGCAGTCCCCGACCCGAGGCTATATAATGACACCACATCCCCCCCCCAACTTGAGTTCTGTCCCCAGAGGTCCCTTCCCATCGCCACCTCGACTACCCGCACCCCGCTCCTCCCTACCCACTCCTCTTTCCACACTCCACCACACTCCACCAACTCCCCTTCCGCACTCATCGCCGTCATGCTCCCCTGCGAATTCTGCGCCCGGACTGGGCAGGCGTGCTCGATCGCTCCTGGTCGACGCGCCTGTGTCGCTTGCCGTCGCGGCCATCGTCGTTGCTCACTTAGCGATCGAATGCCCCGAGCTCCACCCAACTTCGGCTCCCGCCCCAGGCCGCGCAAAAGGGCTCGTCCGGACCCGTTCGTGGTTTCGGATGACGACACCATCTCGGAGGACTCGTGGACTCCGCCTGGCTCCCCGTCCCGTCACCCTCCGCCGAGCGAGGATCGCGACTCGGCTTCCCCCTTTCGCCGCGCGGGACCGCCGCGGAAGGAGGATTTCTTGTCCGTTGACGACTATCGGAGGGCCGTACGATTCTGGTCGGACCGTGTTCGGATGAGGGAAGGCGCGAGGGACCCACGACTCGATGAGATTCTCCGACGTCGCGCTGCCGCAGCCCCGGTTCCTCCTCCGGCCCCTACACCAGCTCCTTCCGCCCCGGCTCCGCAAGGTACTCCACCGCCGCCCGCGTCACCAGTGGTCTTGGACGGGAGGCCTACTACTCCCGAGGTCCCTCCTCCGCCGTCCCCAATCGTCGTTCCGTCGTCGCCCCCAGATGGACCGAGCCCTCCGCGCGATGCCCCAGGGACCCCCTCATCACCTCCTCGTCCGCTCGGATCAAGCCCCGTCCCAGCACCGGCACCGCCTTCCTCCAACTCCCCCGAGATCCCGGAGATCCCGGTCGTGATGGCACTCCCGGCGGCTGGCTTCGAGGCTTTCGCGGAAAGGTCGACCGCGATGCTCCGCAACTTCCTGGCGACCCCCGGAGCCCAATCCTCCGAATCCCGGCGCGAATTCTTGGCGGCTTACCGGGCCCTTCTGGCATCATCGAGGGCGGACATGGAGGAGATGATGCGAATGGCTTAGACGCCCTCACCCCTTCCTTTTCTCCTTTCCCGTGTACTTTCTTGTCCTACTGTTGTACCGCGTTTGTAGGAGAAATATATATTGCTGCGCGAGGAAACAAAAGGGCCGCGTCCGCGCGTCCGGGTGAAAAGTGAGTGTGAGTGAGGTTGAGGTTGAGATCCGCGTCCGCGCGCTCCTTCTGTGAGAGACCGTAAGTGACCAGTTATCCCAACGAAAAGAGGTACCTGGACCGCCCCAGACGGACTGCCACACAGTTCCCCGCACCCGTTCTACAAAACAAAACAAACACCGCGCCGACAGCGCGCGCTCACAACCGGGAGTATAAGGGAGAGGCGATGGGAACGAACATTCTGGGGTGTCTAGTCGTTCCGGCTGTGAACCGGCTAGAGCACCCCCTTACCAAGCTAAGCTTAAATCCGCGTCCATACCATCCCCGACCGTCGCGCCCGTCCGATGAAGAGAGAAACAGGAGAGAAATAGACAAAAAAGGAAAGGAAACAGCCCGAATCCAAAGAAGAGAAACAAAATATCCTATATTTATTATTCCATTCATTCCATTTTTTTTTTTTTTTTTTTTTTTTTTTTTTTTTTTTTTTTTTTTTTTTTTTTTTTTTTTTTTTTTTTTTTTTTTTTTTTTTTTTTTTACAGTTAGTTAGCTCTTCGTCCCGCCATCCGTGAGCGGGGCTCGTCCTCGCGTTTGCGGGCCCGACACCACGCCGCGCCCGCGTTCCTGCAATAAATAACCCATAGCCAGTACCAATCCAAAGCCAAGCCCAAACCAAAACATAAGGAAACGAACATTCTGGGGTGTCTAGTTGTCCCGGCTGTGAACCGGCTAGAACACCCCCTTACCAAATCATTCTTTAACCACCTAGCGCCCCCCCCCAGCTTGACAGCTGTCCCCAGCCGTCTGCAACCTCCTACTTCTCCGGGGTCGCGCGTCGCGCGCCGCTACTTCGCTGTCCCAACGATCCGCGCCGTTGTCCGACTCCGAGACCGCCTCGCCCCCGGGCCCCGAATCATCGCTCGCCGTCTCGTCGAAGGAAGTGGAACCGCGCGCGAAGAAGCGTTTTACGTGCGAAGCCGCGGCCTTCTGTTTAAGCGGCGTCCCGTCCAATTCCTCAAGCCCGTAGCTGCCGCCCAAAAACTTAGAGGCCACGCGGTACGGCCCGTTCCACCGGTTGGCGAAAAGCCGGCCCCACTGGGATTCCAGACTCCGATTATACAGCAGGACCAGGTCCCCCTTCCGCAACGGATCCCGGAGCCGATGGGAACAACGCTCGTCCCAATAGCGGACTGACGCCGTCCGGGTTTTCTTCAACCGCTCCGCGGCTTTTTCCAAGGTCTCCTCACGCCTAAGGAGCTGTTCTGCGCGCGCCTCGATCAGATCCGCGGACGTCTTAACCTTCCACCAATCCACGCCCAAAAACGTGTTCAGCTCGATGTCCACGGGAAGCACGGGCCGCTGCCCGTAGAGTAACTCGTAAGGCGAATACCCCGTCGAGCGCTTCACGGAGATCCGGTCGGCGAAAAGGACCGCGGGGAGTGCCATCTGCCACCTTTTGCCGTCCTCACCGCACATTTTCACCAGGGCATCCTTGATTGGTTGATGTCCCCGCTCGATCATCCCCGCGCCCTCCGGGTAGTATTCCGTCACGCGGCCGAACTTCGCTCCACAATTCTGCACCAGCGTCATCAAGCGTCCCCGAAACTCCGTTCCTCCGTCGACGGTGACCAAGCGAAGCGACCCGTAGCGCGCGAACCAGTCCTCTTCCAGAAACTGAGCCACCTTTTCCGCCGATAGTTTCGCCAGTGGCCTCGCTTCCACCCACCCAGACAGATCGTCGCGCGCAACCAGCAAATACGCAAACTTACCCGCCTTGATGTGGACCACGTCCAGCGAAACGCGCCCAAACAGCGCGTCCTCACCCGTGGGGTGGCCGACCTCCTTGGGCAGCCTCGAGCTTTGCCGTTGGCAGGCCTCGCACGACTTTACCCAGTCGCGCACCGCGCGAACGACCCCTGGCCACCAAAACCTCGCTTTCACCCTCCTCCGCGTCTCGACCTCACCCCGATGACCAAGGTCATCGTGCAGACTTCCTAGAATCACCTCCTGGTCGGCCCTGGAAGTCGCAACAACAAGAGGCACGGAGCCGCTCCGCCGCCATAGCTGATCGTCCTGTAAGAAGAAGTTCAGAACGTTTCGCCTCACCCATCGGGTGACCGTTTCCGTCGTGCCCTCGGGGAACCGGAGATCCTGCAAATAAGAGCACAAGACCGCGTAACGTCCCGACTGACGCAACGGAAGACAAACCGACGCCTCCGTCTTTGCTACCCGAACGACCGGAGCTTCCACGTCCAAAGGTTCCGCCCCCTCGTATGGGTCGTCCCGCGGGTACCGCGACAGGGCGTCCGACATCGTGAACGCCTTTCCCGGGATGTGCACCACGTCAAAGGAGAATAACTGGAGGAACGCTACCCACCTGGTCATGGGCGCGTTCGGCAGCGTCGGTGAGTTGATCATTCGCGCCAAGGCCTCCGCGTCAACCAAGAGCTCGAAGTGCACGCCCCACAAGAGGTGCTGCAACCGCCGTACGATCTTGGTGACACCGCACAGTTCCAGCTTCGGCTGCGAATACCGGCTCTCTGTCGCGGTAAAGGTGACCGATTCGTAGAGCACCGGCCTATCTCTTCCGTCCTCCTCCTGTGTCAAGACCCCCCCCGCGCCGAGCTCGCTAGAGTCGACCGCCAGGCGTATCCCTCCGGCGTCGTAATCGAGGTTCCGAAGGACAATGTCGCGCCCCACGATTTCCTTGAGCTTCGCAAAAGCGGCATCGCATCCCTCGGTCCACTTCCACTCCGCCCCCTTACGCGTCAATGCCCGCATTGGGCTCGCTACTTCCGCGAACCGCTCGATGAACATGCGGACGTAGCTGCACAACCCCAGAAACTGCAGGACGTGCGACACTGTCCGAGGGGTCGGCCATTCAAGAACCTTATTCCGCTTCTTCTCCGCTATTCGCCTCCCGTCGTAGGCCACGACATGCCCCAGTACTTCGAGCGCCGGAACGCAGACCGCCAACTTTTTCCCGGACACAGTAAGGCCTGCCTCCTCGATTTGGAAGAGGACTCGTTCCAGAGTTTCCGCGTATTCCCAAATGAATTGCCGGATCGCGGGTGCATCCTCTAAGACCGCGCCCTCGTAGTCCGTCCTGGGGCCTTTAATGCCAGCGTCGTCGATGAAGATCTGCACGCCTTCCGGAAGGTCGTCGCGTAGTATCCAGGTCATTTGGGCTTGGTATACCGCCACTGAGTTGGTCGCACCTTGCGGTAGCCGCGTCAGCTGCATCCTTCCTAGCCCGGTTTCAAACGCCGTCAGTGGCCGCGAGTCAGGGTGGAGTTCTCGCTGGTCATATCCCCCCATCACGTCCACCAGCCCGTAGCAAGCGCGCCCGGCCATCGACTCCAGAAATTCTTCAACACGCGGGGGAAGCCCCGCGTCGCGAATAGTGAACGAATTTAGCCTCTGAAGGTTGTGAACAATCCTTAGCGACTTCCCGTCCTGCTTAACGACCGCGAAGATAGGACTCGAGTAGCTTGACGTGGATTGCTCGTAAAGCCCCGTCCTCACGCGCTCCCGTACCAGCTCCAGAAATGGCTCCCGAACGGTACGGGGGATCGGAATCGGCTTGATTTGCCACGGTTCGTGAGGGACAGTGGGAATAACGTAAGGGTCCCCGATCTCACTTCTCAACAACCCGCGCTCGTCCGGTCCAAAAGCAAGTGCCTTCTCCCTCAGTACCAATACCGACACCAGCAGATCCATCTCCTCCGCACTCAGCCATCCCGTCGGTCCGAAGTTAAGGGCGTCCACCCGCTCATCCGTGATTCGCGCCGACCGCGTTACCCATCCATTCTTCCTAAGGGGCGTCTCCCACGGGTCACGGGACCACGCAATCGGTCGTAAGGGTCCGTTGAGCCCCTGAGGCATTGGCTCGTTCCGCGGCCGGACTTTCCGCGCTACCGGTTTGTACTTGCCCGCATTACACCGCGCCATCCAGACCCGATCGTCGCCGTCGTAAGTCCTAGTAATGACCAGACCGGGGCTTTCGCCTTTGCTCACGACTGTGGCACGATGATAGGGTTTTCGAAGCGTAGAGCCTTCCGGCGATGCATACTGAGGAATGGGACTTACTTCCGGCACCTGCGCCACACGCGCGTCCTCCCCCGCCTGCTCCTCATCTGTCGGCCGCCCGTGCAGAGCCGGAGCCTGCTCCACACGGTTCCCGCGGCCGACTAAGAAAAATCCTCCGCAGGGTAACCCTTACGGTCAACCCCCGCGCCGGACTCTCCGTTGCCGCCAGATATTGGGTCCTGTACCCATTTCCCTCTCCCGTGATCGCAGATCGTCGTCTCGAACCGTGCTCCGAGCGAGTCTTCGACGGTCAGCGCCTCCGTTCCTTCCTCGGCGTTGAAGGCCATTTGGGCTCGGAACCCAAACATGAATGGCCGTCCTAAAATCACGTCTCCGCACTCTACTGAGAGAAATGACAGAGGCTTACAGACCTTGGCGACTTCCACCTCCTCCGCCTCTACTACCCCGTCCACGCGACATTCCCCGCCATTTAACGCCCGAAGACCCATTGCACACTTCCTCCGCACCAGACCGAGCTTGTCCACTAACCTTGATGGGAGCAGGTTGACCATCGACCCGCTATCCACCATCGCCCACACCTTCCGCCCGGCGATGGTCATCGCGACATAAGCGAGCGGGACGGATACCGACTTCGACCGGCACGGCTCGGGATCCATTTCCTCCTCCGCCACGTTAACCCGCTGAACTGTCGTCGGCACCCGACCCTGACCGCAATCTTTCAAGGCCTGGACCATCTCGTCGACGACCGCGGGGGACACTGCCGCTAGCTCTCGTAGGGTCAGGGGTATTGGTGAGTCGTTCCCCATTACCCTCCGGACGATGTCCGCGGCCTTCTTCTATCCCACGGGATTAGAGGACGGCCCGTCCGAAATCGGCACTCGCGCGACTGGCTTCGACGCCGTTGATTGCTCGTCGACATCCATCGCAATGCGCTCATTCGCCGCCAACGCCCTGACTTCGGCCTCCACTCTCGGAGCTACCCATGTTCCGGGCGCGGTGACAATCCCGAGCGAGACCCGAGCAGTCTCGGTCTTAGCCTTCGCTCTTTCCCGCACTTGCACCATTGGTGGCGGCTTATCCTTAGTCAGATCCACCGATTCACCCGTCGGAAATATGTACGTCATCCCGGATGCGCGAACAAGCCCTTCGTCCATGTCCCGAGTGAGATCCTCACAAACTGACTTCCAGTGCCCTCTCACCCCGCAATATGAACATTGCGGCGACCCGTACGATCCAGATGATCCGCTAGGAGGCTGGAACCCTTCCGTCATGTGAGGCGGCACCGCGCGCGGTTGGGAAGGAGCCGCCGGAATCGGTGCGGCTGCCGGAGCTGTAGGAGCCGGCGTCCGGTTGAGGAAAACCCTTATGTCCCGCAGAATCTCCGTTATCTCCCCGACAGATGGTCCCGGAGGCTGCTGGGAAAGTCCGACATGAGAGGGCGTCGGCGGCCTCACGGCCGAAGTTTGGTCGGGGGCCGGCGCCGAGATCGTGACCGATTTCTTAGAGGAAGACGGGTACGTTCGTGCCGTATCCGCGATGAGCTCGTCCAAATCGATTTCGCTTTCCGCGGCTTGACGGATAACCGAAAGATCGGGGAGAATCGCGACGCTCCCATCCAACGACCTCTTAACCAGGCCGTGGTCGTACAGGTATCGTTGCACCCTGGAACGAAGCTGGGGCGCGAGACCCCCCAGGAAAGCCCGCTTCATGGCACCCGTCTGACCCGCGACGACCTCGTTCTTTGCAAGGTACCCGTAGATTCGCTCGAACCTTGACATGTATTCCACTAATCCTTCGCGCGATCGCACCCCGCCCTTCTCGATCGCCTCCTCCGCAGCTCGATCGAAGTCGCTTTCCCGAAACCGAGGTTCACGCCTTCCCCACCTCGCCAACATCTCGCTTTTCAACTTCCCCCAGTCTTGCCTCTCGTATCCAAACATTTCTTCCACGTCCCGCAGCTTCTCCTCCTCAGTAATGAACAGCACGATAGTCCGAACCTTATCTGCGCCCGACGCGCCCTCCGAGTCCGCGATCCCTTCGAACCTAGAAAGGAACCGCTCGACATCCGAAGTACTGAACCGAAGATGGGGGAAATCCCTCGGCCTCAACCAAACGCGGCAAGGGGCCTCTACCGCCATCTCCGACGACCCTTCCGAGGGAGGAGCGAACCCGCTGACTCTAGGAGCATGAGCGGACGGTGGCGGAGGGGGTTGAACAGCAGAGACGGGAGTCGGGCGTGGAGGGTAGGGAAGGGGAGCATTGGGTCCCGGAGTGGTTGTCGGTAGCATTCTGCGTAATCTTCAAGAGACTGAGAACGGATCGAGAGTTCCCGGCCAGACCCCCAGATGTGGAAACTTTTGAGGTTAACCTCACGAAGTTGTCCCTAGTTACGGGATCGATGGTTCTAGCGTCTGTAAGACCGAGAATGCTTCCTTTCCTTTACTCCGAGAGAGAGAGAGAGAGAATGAGATGTAGAGATGGTCCCTCCTCCAATGATCCCCCCTACAACCCGGAGTCGAGGGGAAGGGTATTTGAGCCCTCCCCCTCAACCCTAACCTAAGCACAAGCACAAAGACAGACTGACAACCATGAAGAAGGAAACCTAGACCCAGAACCCTAACCTATCCCTAAACCCATACCCATACCCTACCCCCGCCAGCTCGCCTGTCATTACGCGCATCCGGTTCGTCTTTTCGCGACGCGGCCCTCCGCCGCGCGATACCCAAGATCCACCGCGCTTGCGCGCATCCACCCGACGCGCCGTCGCGAATTTCCCGTCCCGTGGCCGGCCCGCGCTTGCGCGCGGCTGCCACGCATATAGCCCCGCTGTCGCCCCGCTTCTTCCTTCCCCGACTAGCCGCTCCGAGAACCCGATCGGCCCGGCTCCATCCATGAGTCGGACATCCAAGCGGGTCGCGGCCCGCCTCCCTTAGTCAGGCCCGGCCCGCAGTCGCGTGCTCGATCCCGCCGCGCCTACTGCTGAGCCCGCAGCGGCTGCTGCTGAACCTGCAGCGGCTGCTGCTGAACCCGCAGCGGCTACTGCTGAGAACCGGCGCACCCCAACTGCTGAGCCTAACCTACCAGATGCTGAGCGCGCAGGCCGCGACGCAGTCCCCGACCCGAGGCTATATAATGACACCACAACGTATCTTGATAATCCAATCCTTAGATTTGGTTGAATCCTTGAACGCACAGACAACTTTTATAGATGAGTGGGTCCCCATGGCAATTGTCCTTCAAACAATACACCCAAGTAGTATTAAGAGGATTCTCTGGTTTGGGACCATTGTAATCCTCCCATAATTCAAGAGACTTGATTCTTTTCAATTCGGAATCCATGGAGATGTCCCACTTGAGAGAATCAGAGCATTGTTTTTCCTGTTTGTAGGTTTTGGGGACGTAGTAGTTATGGTAGCCGTAACATTGAGGTGGATTCAAATTTGATCTGTTTTGAAGATAGTATTGAGGATTGAGCTGTTGAGCCAGTTCTTCAGAGGAGTCAG
The DNA here is from genome assembly GCA_025617555.3 of Puccinia polysora. Lineage (NCBI taxonomy): Eukaryota > Fungi > Basidiomycota > Pucciniomycetes > Pucciniales > Pucciniaceae > Puccinia > Puccinia polysora. The sequence continues at coordinate 3,786,751 of CM062638.1, read as the reverse complement.
ATTCCGTATTAATTGAAGGTGTGTCTGGAAGATTGGGATTTGGAGTGGATGATGATGATTGGTCTTCAGTTGACAATTCAGAGGAGCAGTTGTTGGCAGAAGAAGGATCATTGGTGAGGATGGGGGGATTGTAGTCAATTTTGAGTTTCTGGGACTCTTCAGGAGAGTTTGTGTTACAGGGAGACTTCAGTTGATTGTCTTTCTTGAGAATTTTAATATTTTTGGAAGAAATAATGGTGTTGTTGGGTTTTAGAATTTGGTAAGAGTGAAAATTGGGGTTATAACCCACAAGGGTACCTGGAAGCCCCCAATCTTTGAACTTTTTGCCGCTGTTGATTTTGTAATTGAGATAGAAAAATTTGAACCATATTGGGTGGAAATAGTCAATTGGAAGAGAATTTCTGTGGAAGATCTGATAAGGAGAACAGGAGTTTGGACATTTGGGAATTTGGTTTAAGGCAAGGCACACCGACTTTGGGACCTCTGCCCATAGATTGAGAGGGAGTTTGGAACTTTGAAGGATAGCTTGTATAGACTCTGAGATGGTTCTGTTAGCTCTCTTTATTTTTCCGTTGTGTTTGTGGTGGTAAGGTTCAGTAATGAGATGCTGGATTGAATCGGTCTTAAAGAAGTCCTTGAGTTCTGATGAGATAAATTCACCGCCACCATTGGTACAGATCGTTGCAGGGTATCTATTTCTTTTTTTTTTTTTTGAATGAGAATAGTTTTGATTTGTTGACATGCGTCTGATTTGTACTGGAGAGGGATGGCTGAAATGTACCCCAAATGATTGTCTATGACGGAAAGAATATAATTCATATCATTTCTCCCAGAAGGAGAAATGGGACCAATCAAGTCAAGATGAAGTTGTTCAAAGGTTTTTGAGGATGGATTAGAGGTGCTCTTGAAGGAAGCTTTGGTGATTTTGGAAAATACACAGTCCTTGCATTGGAAAGTTGAAATCAGGTCTGTATGAATGGACGGGAAAATATTTTTGAGTTGATAGGGACTTGCATGTCCAAAGGACTGGTGAAGAAGTTTGATTTTCTCAAGATTTGGTTTCTTGAGCAAAAGATGACAGAATTTTTTGTTGTTGCCAATGCAAAAAGGTGGGTTAAGGACAAAAAGATTTTCTCGGATAAATCCTGAGAAGGCAAGTTTCAAGTTGGACAAAAGAGAGAATTGATTGCAAACGGAGGAAAGCGTGCACTTCTTTGATGAGATTAGTTCTCCTGGGCTAATCAGATTGACCACAAGATTTGGAACAAAAAGGCAGTTCGTAAGAGTAATAACGGAGTTTCTCCAGCTGAGTTTCACAATTCCTTTTCCTTTGATAACAAGCTTGGCGTTTTCTTTTCCTGTGTTTATGAAGTCATCTCCGGCGCATTCTTCAAGATGGATAAAGAAATTTTGAGAGTTAAACATGTGGCAAGATGCACCTGAGTCAAGAATGATGCAATTGAGTGGATTTATTTCTTGGACCCAAGTAGTTAGGAGGGTTAAGTAATGCACAAATTCTTTGGTTTTTGGATTAGAGCTGAGCTGTGCTTGCCAGTTTGCCTGCAATTCCTTCCACCAGTCAGGTGCAAGATGCTTGTGGAGGTGCCAATACTTATCAGCGTAATGATCAGGAGATTGAGGGTTATGGTATCCTTTCTTGCATCAAAATTCTCTGGGAACGGGCTTCTTGGATGGTTGAGATGAGATGAGTGCCGTATCACTGATTTTTGCTTCTTTTGATTTAACTTTAGTTTTGTTTTTGAGTTGAATGAGATGATTCAGAACAAGATCCATAGTGAATATCTTGTCTGAGTGCATTATTTGTTGACGGAGAGGGTGGAGAGAAGGAGGAAATTTAAAGAGAATGAGGTAAGACAGGATATCATCTGGAAGATCAATTCCAACATCTACCATCTTCTTTAAAGAGATCTTAGTTTCAGTGATAAAATGATTGATAGATTCAGGTTTGAATTGTTGGTAAAGAAATTTGTTGAAGACGCGGGCTTGATTTGCAGTCTGAGAGGAGGCAAAATGTTCTTTAATGGTTTTCCAGAGAAGCCTAGAAAAAGAGATATTTGTTGGGTTGACCACGTTATTGTGAGTGACGGAATCAATGCAAGAAAGAAGAATAACTTGAGTTTCCATGTTGTTGTTTGGACTGAGATTTTTCTGATCATCCTCTAGAGAATCCTTGACTCCTTTGAGTTCCAGTAGCATTGTCATCTTGTCCTTCCATATAGAATAGTTTTTGTCCGAGATAACAGGTACGGCCTTGAGAGCGGCTTTGAGGATGATTTGACAAAAACCATTGTTGCTAGATCCCTCCATGAGTTTGATTGGATTTGTTGGATTGATCTTTGGCTTTTAACCGTTTTGAATTGCTGAAAGAAGAATAAATTATTTAAGACAAAGAGGGCTGCTCCAACATTGAAATCAGTCTTGAATAAAAGAAAGAAAGAATCTTGAAAAAGAGGAAATAAATAAAGAAAACCAACACCAGGAAACAGGAGAAGACTTGATGTTGGACAAGGACTGGATTGGAGTTGATAGTTGACAAAAAGAGGCACAAAAGTTGAAGGAAAGAAAGGGAGAATCTTTGAATAGGAAGAGGCATCTGAGATCAGGATCAAGGGTTAAGATATGGCTGTGGTAGGTGACAATCTTACCAGGAATTTTATTGATGAACACAATGCGGTTTAGTTGACATTTGAGTTAAAACCTTTTTAGGTTAAGATGAGAAAAGGAAGAAACCATGAAATAAAAATAGAGAAGAAAAGAAATTAGAGAGCGGCAAGTCAGAGTTGATAGAAGATGAGTTGAGGGTTGTTGAGTTTGAGATTTGATGATGAGGTGAGTGAGGTTGCCTAGATGATGAGGTGAGGTTGAGGTTGAGGTTGAGGTTCAGTTGTTCTTTAACTCTCGAGGTGTACTGAGGAAAAAGAAGGAAAAAGAAAAAGGAAATGACATGGATGTGAAATGAGAAGGAGACTTGTGACAGGAAGATGAGGAGCGCGGGTACGCGTGGAGGGGATTATTTCACAGAATGTGTTTTGAACACCGGGAGATCATATCTGGAGACAAGGTGTTGGGTATAGGTGCTTTGATGTAATTTGATACCTGTCAAGGTAACTTCCACATTCATCCCTAACAGTAACAAAGCTTGACCAAGATCCTTGATAGTGAATCAATATCCAAGAACTTTGATAAATTCTTCTGGTCTTCTGCTGAAAACAGCTATGTCATTGACATGGAAATAGTGCCATGTGTCTTTGTTCCAGAACACACATTGATCAGTGTTGCATCGTTTGAATCTGGAATTAAGAAGCCAATTGGTCAGAGTAGTGTACCAGGCAAAAGGCGCCTGCTTGAGTCCATAGAGGGCCTTTAGCAGCCTGAGTGTTTTACCAGGGGAGAGGTGAATATTTTGAGGTGGTTTGATGTAAACGGCGTCTTTAATGGGTGTGTTTAAGAACGCAGATTTGATGTCAGCTTGGTGAAATTTTAAACCTTGAGACACCACAAAGGAGATGAGAACCCTTAATGAAGTCTTGTCACCAGTGGGTGAAAAAGTGTTGAGATAGTCATGGCCCCATTTTTGATGGAAGCCCTTAGCACAAAGCCTGGCTTTGAACTCAGTGATGCGGTTCTTGGAGTCCCGTTTAGTTCTGAAGACCCACACACAGTGAAGGGGTACTGATTCAGGGGTTAGGTCAACTTCTTTCCACACGTGATATGAGATAAGATTAAGTTCCTCAACATGCATCGCTTCTATCCACTTTTTGCAATATTTTGAGGCCAAGGCTTCTTTGAGATTGGCCAGATCCTTGTATTCTGAGTCACAGATGAGATACACTTGAGTTCAACCAATGGAGGATTCATTACAACAAGGAGTCGGAAGTATGTTGTTTGGGGTTACTCAATCATAAGAAGGAAAAGCCGGTGTCAGAGAGGAACTGATGGATGTGGTAGAAGAGTCAGGATTAGAATGATTTGATGGAGAGGAGGAGGTGTCAGCTGCAGCTTTATCAGGGATGGAAAGGAAAACAGGCCTGGAGTTGATATCATGAGACAAGGAAGGTGATAAGGAAATGGAAGGAAAGATGGTTTTGCAGAAAACAACATTTGCTGATATATATATTTTTAAGGTGACAGGATCTGAGCATCTTTACAACAAAAAGTTGTTTACATACCCCAGCAATATGCATTTCATGCTAATGGGAGCCATTTTTGATTCACAAAGTTTTTTAGGGATTAAGGAGTAGCCAAGACATCCAAATGGTTTGAGGCAATTTAAGTTGAAGTCTTTATTGAACCAGAGTTTGTAGGGAATATTGTTTGATTGTGTACAATATGGCAGGATATTAAGGATATGAGTAGCTGTATTAACAGCCTCATCCCAATAATTGAGTGGCAAGCAACTTTGAGATAGTAAGCATCAAGGTTTTTGGAGAATAGAGCGGTTTGTTTGCTCAGCCAGACCATTCTGTTGAGGTGTATAGGCAGGAGCATAGTTCTGAACTATAACTTGAGATGTGCAGTATTCCTTAAGCTGATAGAAGTGAATTCCCCTCCTTTGTTGGAGATTAGGGTTTTCACTTTCTTCATAGTTTGCCTTTTGGCTGTGGCAATGAAGTTGATCAGTGCCTTCTCAGCTTTGTTTTTTGACTTGAGGAAGGATAAGGCCTTGAATCCTGTGTTTTGATCTGTAATTGACAGGAAGTACAAATTTACGGAGCGGGATTGGATGGAAAGAGTACCAATAGGTCAAAATGCAGAGGTTCTAGGGGAACTTTCACAGCCTTAAAATGGTGGTTGAATGGGGTGGCTGTACCCTTGCAAGTTTTGCATATTTTGCACATGGCCTTGTTGTCCTTGTTGGGAAGCTTTAAAATCTTCAGAATAGATGGATTGGGGTGCCCCAGCTGACAATGCCAATCAATCATGTTAGAATTGGTTTTCAAGAACATGATTGGGTCCTCCTTGGGTGGCATTAATTTTACTCCACATAGTTTGGTCAGTTTATTGTGAGTGCTACCTATGAAGGAGAAATTATCCAGAGTTATCTCAATTCCTGAGTAACCAACCTTATCAAACACTGCCTTCTTTGACTTCAGCTGTGTGAGGGATATCAATGACCGATTGAGAGATGGGATTAGAAGCACATTTTCCAGGATCATTTCCTTTCCATTTTGATTCTTGATTATTGCACTGCCAACATGAGTGGCTCTGAGACCAGTATTGGGAGCACCAGTGCCAACTTTGACAACAATGGTTTTGGGATTATGGAGGTACTGCAGATCATTGAGAATATGGTGGCTTGATCCTGAGTCTAGAACAGGTAATTGGTTAGATTCTCTGGAGTAGGGATTTGTGAGGTAAAGTTGAGTGTTGAAATTCAACTTGGCGGCTTCAGGTCCAGGCAGTTGATCCTTGGATTTTTGATTGGATGAATTGAGGTGTACAGCTGGCTTGGAGAAACTGTTGTCAGGGCAGAGGTGAGGGTGGAGAAACCAACACTTGCTTTCAGGGTGATCAGACAGTGGATTGCGATGACCCTTTGAGCATGGATGTTTGGGTCAAGGGCGGGTTTTTGATTTAAAGCCCGTTTTGACAAGAGCCGTTGGTTTGGAAGCTTCTTGATTAATATCCTCTGGGTTCTTACTTTGAGAATTTTTAAGATGGATGAATTTCCTCAGCTTGTTTAAGACATTGGTTGGATTTTGCAGGAGCTCATTGTTCAAGAGTATTGTATTGACAATGTGGTAAAAGTTGCTTGAGAGTTTTGCCAATATTGTGTAGCTTAGGATGTCAGGTGGAACCTCAAGCTTAAAAACCAATAATTCATTCATTTTTTTTTGGCATTCTTGGATGTATACTGACAGATCACCTTTGTATTGATATTGGATGAAGTTGAGCCAGATACGGCCTTGATTATTGGTGGATTTGGATGCATATTGTTCCAGAAGACTGTTCCAGATCGCGTGAGGATCGCCGTTGTTTTCTTTGTTAATGACGGCATTGAACGCCGTGTCCCCTAGGTTTTGAATGATGACATTGGCAGCTTCAAAAAGCTTCCTTTTTTGAGGTGCATTGAGAGGAGAGGGTGGTGGTTTGAGGACCTAATTGAGAATACCTTTGCGTTGTAAGTAGCTTTGAATTTGCAGGCTCCATGAAGGAAATTTCTCATTGGTGAGAAGAGGGATGTTTAATTTGTTTGAACTCAAGGCTTCTTTGTTGTCCAACATGATTATTGTAACCTGGCTGGGACTGTAAATCTGAAGTTGGAAATTGTTTGGCTAATAAAACCAGATAGATTTCAATCATCAATAAGCAAAAAGAAACAGAAAAATGAAAGAAGAACAAAGAATGAAATGATAAAGAAAGACAGCTATGAACCTAATAAAACCAGGTTACGAGTGAGGTTAGACAACACTTATGGGAAGAATGAATGAATAAGGGTGAAACTGATGAGAGGTATTGATTTATCTTGAGTTCTGGCGCAGGGCTGACGGGATTGCTAAGTTTGGATGGTTGATGAAGATTGGAAGTTGAAGTATGGCTGGAGATTTGGTCAGATTGATGAGTTGGAATATAATGAGAGATTGAAATGAGCAGCATACCAGATCCTAGTCCCCTGGGTGCTGGTGGTGCAATCTCATGGTTGCACAAGGAGAAGGGGCACCCAGGATCTAGGATCAGTGAGCGAGATAAGTTTGGGGCTGATCTTGAAGTTGAATTTTCCACACTCAAGCAACTTGTCAGGTCGTGCGGGTGCTGAATCAAGTGTGAGGTTGAGTAGCTAGTAGTGCGCAGCTTCTGAGATTGAGTTGACATAATAGAAGGAAGAAGAACAAGTAGAAAGAACTAATAAGAAGAGACCAAGATCAAGAAACATTAGAGATCAACAAAAGATAAGTAGATAGCACTTTCTCAGCATCATCAGAAATCCAAAATCCCAACATCAAAGGGGGGGGCTGGTCAATTGGCCCCCAGATCAATCAAAGGGGGGGGGGGCGGTCAATTTTCCCATCAATTGGTCAAAGGGGGGAGGCCAGTTGATGAGCCCATCAATTGGTCAAAGGGGGGGGAGGTCAATTGGCCCATTGATTGGTCAAAGGGGTGGGGGCTGGTGAATTGGCCTGTTGGTTGGTCAAAGGCGGGGGGCAGTCAATTGGCCTGTTGGTTGGTCAAAGGGGGGGGGGCGGTTGATTGGCCAATTGATTGGTCAGAGGGGGGGGCTGGTCAATTGGCCCCCTGATTGATCAAAGGGGGGGGGCGGTCAATCAGCCCATTGGTTGGTCAAAGGGGGGGGGGGGGCAGTCAATTTGCCTGTTGGTTGGTCAATGGGGGGGGAGTCAATTGGCCCATTGGTTGTCCAAAGGGGGGGGGGGCGGGTCAATTGGCCCCTTGTTTGGTCAAAGGGGGGGCCGTTTGCTTGGCCTGGGGGTTGGTCAAAGGGGGGGGCAGTCAATTGGCCTATTTGTTGGTCAAAGGGGGGGGGCAAGGGAGGAATCAAGGGCAGAGTGGTTAGAAAAAGTGCAACAAGGCGGGGGGGTGGATTGAGAAGGATGGGGGAGGGCATAACGGGGTGGGCTGGAAACAAAGATGGGAGCGGAAAGGGGGGTGTTAGCAAGGAAATCAAAAAGGGAGTTGAGATAAGGAGACTGACCTGGAGATGGAGACAGTGATGTTTGGTTGGTGGGTGTGGTGAGCCTGTTGTTGGTAGTTAGTTTTTGAGTCCAATGAGTGGTGAGGAGGAGGAGGGTGATTTGTGGAGTCCAGTGACTGGGGTAGGAGGAGGAGGGGCATGGTGTAGTGGGTGACTTGGGTCCACTTGTGGGTTAATGAAAAGATCAATCTTCTGGCTTGGTAGAAGATCTCCAAGGCTTGAGGGTGAGAAGGATGTGGAGTTGTGGATGGGTGTTTTGCATGTGATGGGATGTGTGTGATGTGATGGAGATGTGATTTGTGTGGTTTGATGGAGATGTGATGTGTGTTATGAAATGGAGATGGGATTGGTATGGATTTGCTGAGGTGGAGGTGTGGATGGGTGTTTTGCATGTGATTGATGGTGGATGGATGATACTGGTGGGTTTGATGTTTGAAACCTGCCATTTTGAAATACAACAGTTAGGGGGTATGTGTATTTAAGAAACCTGCCATTTTTAATGGTGGGTTTTTTCACAAAAATGGAGGGTTTCTAAAGGCGGGTTTGCTAACTCTGATACCCCCTATTATCACTCACCATGAAAAAAAAGGCTGCACCTGCCGGCAGGTGTAGCACCTGGGATGGTGAGTGAACCTGTTTTGACTTTTTTTTGGTTTTGAAGTCAAACATAAAATTGATTTCTGGATGGTTCCAGAATATTAATGAACCACATTTATGTAATGCATGAATTTAATTGAAAATTTTGACATAAAAAGAAGAATTAGGAATTGATGTATTTACTTTTAATGCCATATTTATTTTACCACTGTTAATAAATTTTGTCCAGAGCTATGTTACAAGGGATTTGTTTTTGATTGATGTCAAGCTAAAAAATGACATTTTATCAATTCTGCTGAAGAAAATCATATTATCTTATTATTTATAGACTTTCTTTCTTTCTTTCTTTTTTTTTGGTACTCAATGAAGAAAGTTTATTTCAGTGGCTGGTGTCAATCTGATTTGCAGATTTTTTTTTTCAGAAGATTATTGCCAAAAAATTTATGAAAACATTTTCTGGATGCCCTCAGACCCATTAAACACATTTTAAAATGGATTGGTGGCATTAAAAATACTTTTACCTTTCTTGAAATGTATTCTTACACCTTTTTTTTTAAAAAAAATTGTTTTTTTTTTGAATTTAACTTTTTGTAAATTTTTGAAAGGTTGAATTTTTATTTTTATTTTTATTTTTATTTATTTATTTATTTTTTCCTTTTTCTGATTTTTTTGTGATTTTTTATTTTTCTTAAATATCATTTGATATTATTTGATATTTTTTTTTGAAAAAAATTGATTTTTCCTCTTTTTTTTGTTTTTTGTTTTTCTTTTTTTGTTTTTTTTTTCAATTTTTTTGGGGATTTTTTTTTAAATTTTTTTTATTGTTTTGCATTTTTTTCATTTTTGATCATTTTTTTTGTCCACTCCTCTCCCCATTGGCACAATGGAAGACTTAGACTCATTCATCCACTGCACCAATGGTTTTTTGCTTCCAGATCAACCCCCATGCAACTCTGCTGGCTGGTAGAGGAGGTGCGCGGGGGAACAACTGTTGGAACTGTCAGCTTTCTTCTATTGCAGAGCAAGCTGAAAAAGTAACAAAATAAAATAAATAAATAAATAAAATTTTAAAGGAGAAATGATATTAAAAATATTATTTCCAATTATGATTCTGCGTAAAATTTAGGATAGGTTCACTCACTGACCCCTACCTCAAATTCCCACTGCTTGAAATTTTTAAATAATTTATGAAGATTTATAAAAAGGCGCAGCCTTGGTATTTTTGCTATCTCAACATTTCACATGAAACCCCATGTATAGGTTTCACAGCAAATTTTGGGTCAGAATCCAGGAATTCTGTGATTTAGAGAAGTTATGAGCGGAAATGTGATGTGTCACAATTACTGCATGCAGCTGCAGAAACCAATATATCCGCGTGCGGCTGAGCAGCATCACTGCCACCCTTTCCGCTTACCCTGACAAGCCAGGTACGCAGCCCTTGGCATCTGACAGGTACACAACCGCGGGACTACGGGCTGACCAGCTGACAGACAACATGAGAACCTAGGGTACTGCGTAAGAGTAATACTACTAATATGGGGACATACCACATATGTAATGAATATCCCCGTGGATAGCAGATAGTCTAAAGATGCATTAAATCATGTAAAAACATCTAAATAAAACTTGGATATATTTTTATAAGATATAATAAGAAAACACCAAAATGTCAAAAATAAGATAACTTAAGCCTGAGAAATATATTGAAATTCTTTTAAAATACAGTTATGATAACTTCAAAATATCAGAATTTCCATTGCACACTGACAAATTTGAATATGTAAAAATATTACATATGATAATTTTAGAATTGGATTTCTTGGGACTAAAAACCAGCAGGCTGAAGACATAAATTTGAGGATTAGACCAACTGGTTCACATGCAGACAGAAATAGCCAGGAAGATGAGAAAAATACCAACAGCTAGGACTATGATCAGGAACAGGAAAGCGAGAGCGGAAGAGGAGAAGATGAGACTAGAGGAGATAAGTAGACAGCTGAAACGGGCAGAGGTCAGAGTCAAGGGTTGTTGGGCGGATAAGTTGTACGGATAGATCTCTTACCAGACAAGAGCACATGGACCATAATCAAGCAGCAGAGATGATAGATTGAGGACTGAGGCGAGTGAGGCAAGATTTGGTTTGTATAGAAGAGAGGAAACAAAGAGTAAAAAGAAAGAGAAGATAAAGAAAGAGAAGATAAAGAAATAAAAGAAAGAAGGAGGTTGATTCGAGTAGATGTTGTTGGAGGTAATTTTGAGAAGAGTTGATTGAGAAGAGACCAAAGATTCAGAAGAGAAGAGAACGGACTGAAGAAAAAGAAAGGAAAAGGAAAGATCTGGAACTAAGTCTCAAGGTCCTCAGAATAGAGTGTTCACACTCATCTTCAGGTCGCGCGGCATTTCTAGGGTACACGGTAGTCAGAAGGAGGAGGCTGTTTGAGGCAATTCTCAACACTCCCCGTGGCTGGTAAGTGGATCTTCCGCGGGGTTACCTGTCTCAATTAGTAAATATTCTTTTTTGTAGTAGCTTGAGAGAACTGATGAAGGAAGCCTTTGAGAGGGAGTCCGCGACCATGGATTGACTAGGGGTAAGTTCCAGTTTGAAATCTTGATTCGTGAAGTCTTTGCGGAGACCTTTTGTATTTATATCTATATGTCGTGATTTAGAGTGGGAGCCAAATCTTTTTATCTTGTTGTCCAAGCCCTTGTTGTCTATATACAACTTGGGTTTGAACTCAAAGCCGCAATAGATCTCATTAATGAGATGTCTGATCCATTTAACTTCAAGATAGCCGTCAAGAAGCGCATTCAGTTCCGATTCAGTGGAGGAATAAGTGATATTACGCTGCCTGGTCAAGTTCCAGATGACTGGGCTTCCATAGTGGAAGAGAATGTATCCGGTTTGAGATTTCCAAAAAACCGGATCATCTCCCCAGGTGGCATCGCTGAAGCTGGAGAGAATTTCTTGCTTAGGATTGTACTTGATGGTAAGCTTGATATTTTTGGTTGTCTTGAGATATTTCCATACTTTTCGGACCTCCCGCCAGTGACTCATACCGGGCTTAGCGTTAAACCTGGCCAGACTAGACACAGAAAATGAAATGTATGGGCGGGTATACTGAGATAGATGATTGAGAAGGCCAATTGCGGATCGGTAGTTGATATTCAGCTGGCAGAATTCAGCATGGTTGTCATTGGAGGCAGGTTCGAGATGGAAGTTTTGGGTCAGTGGAGATGATGTCTCTTTGCAGGACAAAAGGCCAAGCTCTTCCAGTCCCCAATCAATATGATTAGGTTGGCTCAGGAGGATTTGATCGTCTTCGATCTCCATGAGCATTCCGAATATTGTGTTTGGTGGATGAGCGGACGAGTTCTGGAACCGCCTAAGGAAGCTTGATTCGAAGATATCAGAGTTGCCTACATGGATTAAGTCGTCCATGTGGAATTATAGGATTTCTTTTGTTTCAGTGTTGCGGTAGAGGCAGGGATCACTGGTCAACTCTTCATATCCTTGAGACTTAATCCATAGCGTGAGGGTTTCATACCAATTCTTGGGAGACTGTTTCAGACCGTACAAGGACTTTTTCAATTTTAGATAAGGAGATTTTCTACTCGATCCTTCTGGTGTTCTTATAATGACCTTCTCCTCCAGAGGAGCATGAAGAAATTCCCCTTTTACATCAAATTGGGTGATTTTCATTTTTTCTTTCAAGGCATATACCAAGGCCAATTGTAGAGAGGCGATTTTTCCAGTTGGTGCCCAAGTTTCATTGTAATCCACTCCTAACACTTGATCAAAACCTTGGACACACAGCCAAGCCTTGTATTTCACCGGTTCGCCATGGCAATTCTCCTTGAATTTGAAAACCCAGGTCATATTTAGGATGTTGTCTGGATTTCTGTAATATTCTTCCCAGACGTCTTGCAGTTCTATGCCCTCTAATTTGGTTTCTGTTGCCTTCTTTCATTTGGGCCACTCGGGACACTTGCGTGCCGCCTTATAGGATGGAGGTTCATAATAGTGGTGGAAGCCGTATTGTTGAGGCTTTTTGATTTCGCGTCTAGGTCTTTGATATGCGGGTGTTTTGGGAGGTTCTGCTGGAGTAGAATGGCAAGGTGAATTTGGAGCAGGTGAATTGGAGGAGTCCGCACCCTTGTTTTCCTCATGATCTGATTCTGATTCAGAGGGTCTTCTAGCGAATTGCAAATGGTATATTGTTTTTGAGTGGAGGAGAAGTCAGAGTCGTCAGATTCCGAGCTGGCTTGAGAAAAAAGATTGAGTCCAGGAGACTCGAGAAGTGGGAATTGAGAGATTGTGTTCTTGAGGAACTGGACATGTTTGGTTTCAACAACAGCACTGGATAAGCTTAGTACGAGGTAAGAATGGAAAACTGGATTAAACCCAAATAGAATTCCTTCTAATCCTTTTTTGTTAAATTTCCTTCCTTTTTGCAGATGATTTCCCAAAAATATTACCGGTGATCCTACAGGTTTTAAGTAGTTAGTAGGGAGACTCTTATTGAACATGAGTTCCCAGGGGGATTGGTCATTACCTTCCCTCCGGATTTGATTCAACATGAAGCAGCAGCTTCAGATTACTATGTGCCAGTAATTCTTTGGTAGTCTGGAAGAGGAGAAGGTTGCTTGCGCGGATTCCACAATAGTTTGATTGGCTTGTTCTGCTTGACCATTATGTTGAGAATGGTAAGGTTCCAACGTGAGTAACTTGATATGTTTGGATTTGGCAAAGTCCTTCAAGGTTTTGTTGGTGAATTCCGTGCCTTTATCAGAGAAGATCTCCGTTGGGTAGTAATTGAGCCGTTTATATTCCGTCTCCAGGATATTGATTATAACGTCCGGGTTTTCATCTTTAGATAGAAGGGGAAATGCTGCAAGATAGCCAGAGAAATTATCTACAAGGGTTAAAATGTAGCGATGACCCGCCTTAGATTGAGGGGTAATTTGTCCGATCAGATCGAGGTGTATCCTTTCAAGCGGTTTTGACGACGGAGTCGACGTTGCTGAGAACGGAGATTTTGTGATTTTGCTTTTCACGCAACTATCACACTGGAAGCTATTCAATTCTTCCTTAGAGAAACAATCTTTGAGAATGGGCTTGAGAGTCGAAATTGCAGTGTGGCCTTACATTTTGTGGAGATCTGAGAGAGATTGAGATTCTACCATAGTAGTAGGGCTGGTGGATTGATTCGTGAGATTGACTGAGAGATTGTTGCCCGCGACTCAAGGTTTCTTGATTACAAATAGATTTTCGCAAATTAATCCTTTTAGGACCACCTTGTTGCCTCTAGAGACCGTAAATTGATCTCGTTCTTGAAAAAGATTGCATCCCTTCTTCACAAGAAGACCAGGACTGATTAAGTTGACCACTATTTCTGGGACATACATGCACTCGTCCAAAGTTATGATTGACTCGTTCCATTCCAGTCGGACCGTACCAGTGCCTCAAATTTTCAAGTTAGCTTCTAGTTTCCCAGTCTTGATTTCCTCTGGGTTGTCCTGGAGGTTAATAGACTTAAAGAATTTAAGATCGTTGAATATATGGATATTTGCACCGGAGTCCAATAGAAGATTTGGAGTATTGTTGGAGTTGATCCAAAGGGTGAGCAGTGCATGATAGTTGATGGTTGGGTTCCTTTTAGTTTTGTTTTTCCATTCATTCTGTTGTTCGACCCACCATCCTGGTGCAATTTGGGGATGGAGATGAAAAAACGAAGCCTCTGGATGTGGAGCATTTGGGTCGTGGTAGCCTTCTTTGCATCAGAGTCAAACCTTTTTATCATCTTTCTCCGTTCTGCCTTTGGTGGTTACTAGAGTGACATCTGGAGCTGACTTGCCTTTCTTCTGTTGGGCCTTTTGCTCATTATTATATTGAGTTAGGTGATTAAAAACAACTTCTACCGTTATCAGTTTCTCTACGTGCATAATTTGCTGCTTGAGATTCTCCAGGAGGGGGGGAAACTTGAATAGTGTGAGATAAGCGAGTATATCTTTGGGCAATTCTATACCCACATCCCCCATGCGCGTAAGTGCCTTTCTGATATCTGTGATGAAGCTTTCTATTGCATGTTTGTTGAAGGGAGTATGTAGAAATAGATTGAAGACTTGGGCTCTATTTGCAGTTTTGGATGAGGCAAATCGACGGGTAATCTTGGCCCAGAGCAGCTTGGACAATGAGATGTTTGTTGAATTGACCATGTTGGCATGGGTGACACTGTCTAGTTTAGAGAGAATAATAGCTTGGATTTCTTGGTCTTGCTTTATTGTTAATTGGCCAGAGTTCCTAGTTATGACGTCCTTAATTTCCTTGAGATCAAAGAGCATCAACATCTTGTCTTGCCATATGGAATAATTGTCTTCATTGAGTGGAGGAATGGCATCGACCGAGGCTTTGAGTGCAACTTGGTGAAAATAGTCATTGGCTCCAACTGGTTTGTTCATTTTCAATTAGCTTGAGGCTTTCGGATTTTAACCGTGATAATTTTAGAATTGGATTTCTTGGGACTAAAAACCAGCAGGCTGAAGACATAAATTTGAGGATTAGACCAACTGGTTCACATGCGGACAGAAATAGCCAGGAAGATGAGAAAAATACCAACAGCTAGGACTATGATCAGGAACAGGAAAGCGAGAGCAGAAGAGGAGAAGATGAGACTAGAGGAGATAAGTAGACAGCTGAAACGGGCAGAGGTCAGAGTCAAGGGTTGTTGGGCGGATAAGTCGTACGGATAGATCTCTTACCAGACAAGAGCACATGGACCATAATTGAGCAGCAGTGATGATAGATCGAGGACTGAGGCGAGTGAGAGGAGATTTGGTTTGTATAGAAGAGAGGAAACAAAGAGTAAAAAGAAAGAGATGATAAATAAAGAGAAGAGAAAGAAATAAAAGAAAGAAGGAGGTTGATTCGAGTAGATGTCGTTGGAGGTAATTTGGAGAAGAGTTGATTGAGAAGAGACCAAAGATTCAGAAGAGAAGAGAACAGACTGAAGAAAAAGAAAGGAAAAGGAAAGATCTGGAACTAAGTCTCAAGGTCCTCAGAATAGAGTGTTCACACTCATCTTCAGGTCGCGCGGCATTTCTAGGGTATGCGGTAGTCAGAAGGAGGAGGCTGTTTGAGGCAATTCTCAACAACATATATTTCAATTGCATGTATTTTTAATGAATTATTTCAAGTAAATTAACAAAATTTTGAAAATAATGAGAAAATAATTATTATGATTTAGCTCCCATCAGCTAGTACATAATGAAAACTTTGCTTACATCAGATTATCCGTAGGAATGTCTATTTAAAAGAAATATAAACAGTTTTTTGATAATCACTAAGGATTATTAACTAAATGATGGTCATGTGGATAAATAAGATATTATCCACATCTCAATACATCCTTTAAAAAGTAGAATAATTTCCACACCCTGAGAGATTAAATGTTACCCTTGTTAAATCACTAAGAACACATTACAGGCTACCACTAGTTAACTTGCTGGCCTTAGAACCTGTCCCTTTGAGCCCCTATATCCCCCAGAAGGACATGATTGGGATCCAAAAAGATATAAATAGAGAGCCCCTTTGGAAGTTATTGTTACCCCGCACCTAATTATATTTACATCCAAAAACCATTCCAAGGTAATAAAATAGTTACAAGAGATAAATAAGGGATTTATGGATTTAGTCTCATCAATATTATCCGTCTCAAAACCCTTTTTATCATTTTAGACTGATGAACAACCTTTTAACCCCAGTAACAGGTTTAACCAATCAGTAAACATCCCAAAAAGGTACTTAAAGGATTCAATAACATACCAGTGAGTTTTATTATCCTTTTTCTGTTGTGGTAGCTTGGTTTCAAAGCCCTGCCACTCTATCATATATTTCATATATATATTATCTTTGGGAAATATCTCCTTTAAGAATATAAATTCAAGGTTCCAAAGTAACCAGGACTATGTCTTTTCAAGTGAATTCCATGAATAGAGGTGTTAAAGATCCACAATATTATTGTGGCCCCTCTTTAAATTTATTTAATAATAAATTTATCAATATTTATTAATAATATTCAATCATAACCAAACCAATCAACCTTGCAATAGCTTTATCCAAATATTTCATGGATTTTTGCTGCATTTATTAAATAAACTATTTATTACTTATTCCATCACCTCTGGTATCTAAAGGATAGGAATGGTCTTGGCATCCAGGAGGCTGACAGGAACCATGGATTAATTAAGCTAAGTTGTCTCTTGTGTCAACAGGGAGAGGGATGAAAAAAAAATCAAAAAAATCAAAAAAAAAAAAAAAAAAAAAAAAAAAAAAAAAAAAACAGAAAAATTACAAAAATTACAAAAAATTATAAAAATCAAAAATCAAAAAAAACAAAAACAAAAATCAAAAAAAAAAAAATAAAAAAAAATCAAAAAAATTTGAAAACATTGAAAAAAGGAAAAAACTAAAAAAAAACTAAAAAAAACTAAAAAAAATAAAAAAAATAAAAAATAGGCAATGTTAAATTTGCAACCCTGAGTTTTCAAATGGGTGCAAAATGCTGATTGTGACCCATCTGAGTTGCAAATGGTCTTTTGGGACCCTTTGAGTTGCCAATGGTTGTTTTCAACCTTACTTTATTTTATATATGGGCCCTTTATATATGGCCAATGTTATATTCACAACCTCAGGGTTGCAAATGGCCAATCATGGCCCAACAAGTAGGGAGCGAGCTCACTAGAAACTTGCTCATCCCCCAGGGTGTAGTGAACCCCTTTTTGCAACCCATTTTGTGTTGGAATTAGTGAGTTGCAACCCTATTTTAGGTTGCAATCAAGGGTTTGCAACCCCCTGGGGGATGGGCAAGTTGCAAGCAGGCTTTGTGCATGTTTTCCTGGCCTATTTGAACTACTCCACCCCCAAGTGAGCCATTTGAGGGGGGATTAGGGGTACCTAGGCACCTGTGGACCACATGTGAGTGCTTTCAACCCAAATTTGGGGATCTGGCACACTATATAGGATAATTGGACCAAAAAGACCCTTGGAAATCAAATTTTCTGCCTGTTGGCAAAAGCTCTTGACACACACCATGTAAATACACAACACATACCTGTTGCATAAATTAATTTTCCTCAAAATTAGTTTTTCTCAATCCAAAAGTGAGCAAACTTTTGGAGCTGTTGGATTGAAAATTGCATTGAAGACTAAATTTCTGTTGAATTTTTTTGGCTTATGGGAACAGTGAAAAGACTAAGCCCTCCCAGATTAAACATGGCTACGTTAAAGGACTTAATTAAAAGTTTCCTTAAGAAAGCTTTGGTGGAATTTAGGGATTTGGGTAGGGAGTTGGAAAAGAAAAAATTGAAAGCCCCAATTGCATACTCATCTAGAGTTACAATTGATGAACAAGATTTTTCTTCACAACTGGAACAAGATTTTCTGTCACAACATGAATTGACTTAAGGTGGTGGGTCACATTTTACATGTCATTGGGCTGAGGAAGATTTGGCTTGAAAAATAGAAATGTAAAGAAGTTTTTCTGCAACTGCTTGATCCTCTTCCTGTGAGAGCCTTTTCTAGTAGGAAGGAAGCCAAGATTTATTTTCAGAAATGGGCAGCCATGCATGGCTACGCATTGAAAACTTTCAAAACAAGGACAGACAAATAGATTTATCTAGCATGTGACATATTTTGGATTTATGAAGGGCCATGTCTCACCAAATGTCAAAGGCAAACTCAAACTAGGAATGTTGGGTTTCAATTCATGATCCATGCAACTAGGAAAGTAGCAGATCCCACATGGAATCTCTCCATTAGAAATTGCCCAAAAAATTATCAACCATCTAAAAGTCTTTCAGTGCATCCTCAACTGAGGAAATCTCTGGTCAAGCATTAGACATAATTAAGGAAGGAATGAAAGATGGGCTCAATTTGGTTCAACTTAAAAGGAAGTTGAGCAAGATTGATGGTGGAGAACACATTGAAAATAGAACAATCTATAACACTAAGCAGAATGTAAAGCAATCAGAACTGGAAGAGAAAGGTGTTATGGATGTTTTATTGGAAATGCTCCAGGAATCCCAGTGGGTTTTCAGGTCCAAATGTTCTTGAGAGGGTCACTTAGAGGCCCTTTTGTTGGCTCATCCTGAGTCTATAGTAGTTTTCAAAAAATTCCATTATATTGCATTGTTGGATTGTACCTATAAAAAAATAGGTAAAATATCCCTTTATTGCATTTTGTTGGAGGGACTGCCAACAAAAAGACTTCCACAAAGGCTTTTTTTTATAACAAAAGAAACTTGATTTTTACAGTTTGTAGTTGAAAGCATTAAAGGAGTTGGCTTATTATTGTAAGAGGCTTCCAAAAGACTTTGTGACAGACTGTGAAAAAGCTCTTATTTGTTCTATTAAACACATTTTCCCTGAGTCATCCAGAAAGTTGTGCTCCTGGCACTTGTCTAAAAAAATTTGAGCAAACTGTAAAGTGTCCTTCAGTAATTACAATGAAGGATGGAAAAGTTTTGTGACTCTTTGGGCCAAGTAGGGGCCTCTAAAACCAAGGGGGAGGCAGAGGGTGATGATGCAGAACTCAGAGTATGCCAATTTATTGCTTCTTCTATTGATCTCTGCTGGGAGTGCTTAATTTGAAACTTGTATACAGTGTTTCTTGAATGACCACAAGGATGTACTTGATTGTATGGAAAAGGATATTTTCCCTATCAAAGGGACGTTTTTAAAGGCTTGGACTTGTGTCTACCAAGAGTTTGGAAATGAAACCACGTCTTGGGTAGAAGGGGCCCATTCTACTTTTAAAAAATTACTTGTGGCATCATTGGGGAACATTTTGAATTTTTGGAAGCACCTTGAAGGGAATATTGAAATTCAAATTAAATCATTCCATGCAGCAATTAAAAAATCTCAAAAAAATTTGGTAACAGGTCTTCCAACAGAACTATTACCTTTGGGTTACAAATTGTCAATTTAGGAAATGAACCTCATTGGGGAACAATTTTAGAAGTTAAAGCACCACAATGATGGCAAGCTGTGCTCCAAGTCATATTCAAAAAAAATTGGCTTTCCTTGCTTCCACATTTTAGGTGAAATACTAGCATCAAGAGTATCCATTTTTTCTGAGGATGTTCATCCTCAGTGGCAGTCAGACTATGACCCTTTCAATGAAGTAAGTGGGGTTTTTTGAAGTGGACCAATTATTGAATTGATAGATTAATTATTGGATTGAAATATTAATCATTGGATTTAAAAATTGATAATTATTTTGGTTTTGAAAGTTTGAAATTGATCCAGGGCTTGATGAAGAATCCCAAATGTTTAACAAGTGGAATTCCATCTATAGGGAAAAACCTAAATAATTTAGGTTGGAGATTCTAAGGTCAAAGCTGGAGAATACAGCCGCTTTGATTGCCAAGCCAAGGCTTGAGCCAAATTTGTTAAGGTCAAGCTTCAGTTGACCAAAATTGGAAGCAACCCTTTGTGAGATTTCAAAATTCAAACACATTGAAAGATCAATTAAGAGGGGGAAAAGGGTCAAAAGGGGACCCAATAGACCAAAGACACTATTTCTTTTGTTTTGAGTGAGAAATATTCTTTTTTATGGTTTAATGAACTGATGGGGAAATTATTTCTGTAGTGCAAGGATGGCTCTTCATCTGAATCTCTTATTTCAGAGGACAAGACTGAAAGTTAATTGGGTTCAGTGCTGTTGGAATCAGATTCCTTTTTGAAGGATGAAGCAGAAGCAATGGAGGAGTCAAACATAAGCTCATCTTTGGTGAGTGGTGATTCCTTCAATGAGATGAGAGTGTGGCTAAATAATTTTTGATTTTAGGGAGTGAATTACCTCAAAAAAATACCTGAGAACTTACATAAGTTCTTGGGGAGGTTGGGATCTGGTTGGTGATGGAAATTGTGGATTTAGATTCATTTCTAACTCACTTGGGTATGATGAGCTTGGATTTTTTCAAGTAAGAAAAGGAATGCATGAAAAATTGATGAAAAATAAGACATCCTATGCTAAGATCCTTGGTGGCATTAAAGATATTGAAAAGATAGAAAAAAGACTCCATTTTATGACATAAATTTAAAGATTAAATCTTCAAAATGGCTTTCAAAGTTGGATATGGGTCAAATAATATCAGATATTTATGGAAGACTAATCAGTTTCATTTCATTGGATTCATGCTGTACTTATACCCTTATGAAAATGGGTGTAAAAGAAAAATCAGATCCTTTGTTCATTTGCTTTGTTAAAAATAACCATTTGGTTCAGCTTTTACTTAAAGGATATGGGATTCCAATCCCACCCATAGTGTCAAAACCACATTCCATGATTTCTCAAAAAGCCTCTTGTTGGGTTAATCACCTCAAAAATCAACTTGAGTTTTATTCTAATTTATAGAATCATATTAATTTTATCATTTGGGTTTGGGTTCTGATGCTGATCTTTCAATTCTATTAATATAAAGGGTTATCAAATTTTGAAGATCATTATGTTGAGTTTTTTCAGTTAACAACATTATGATGAGTGTTTTGAATGAAATTTTTTTGGGAAGTCAGTTCCACTTGTGTTGGGATGATCCCATCATTAGGAGTATTTTTACTTGTTGTGATGAGATCAGCTTAACACAGGTTGAACTTTGTTTTTTTTTTGGGTATTTTTACTTCAGGGATTGTCAAGTTACTTGTCTTTTTCTTTGGTGTTTTTACTTCAGGGCTTTTCAAGGTACTTGTCTTTGTTTGGGGGGGTTTACTTTAGGACCTTTCAAGTTGAACTTTTATTTTATGGAACTTTTAATTTAGCGCTGCTCCATACAATGTTTATTTTTATTTTGATTTATTTATTTTTAATTTTTATTTATTTATTTTGGGCCTTATTTTTATTCATATTTATTAGGGCGTATCAAAGTTAAGCAAACCCTCCATTTCTTAATGGCGGGTTTGAAACCAAATCCGCCATTTCAAATCCACCATTAAAAATCAAAATAACCACTTATTTCACATCAGACGTGTCAGAGCTACCTGGAAATAAGTGGGCTTTTTCAAATAAAGTATTTAAAGGCTTCCATCACCTGTCCACGTCATCCACCCATGGCTTCCCACCTCCTTATAACTCCAACCTCATTGGAAAAAAATTGATTCATTGCTCCTCATATCTTCATCACTCTCCACATCACTTCATCACTCTCATCAATTTATTGCTTTCATCACATCCAGCTAACTCTCATCAGATCAATATCCTTTTCAGTTCATCACTCACATCCATTTATTGATTTCATCACATCCATCTAACTCTCATTGGATCACTATCCTTTTCACTTTGTTGCTCTCATCCATTTATTGGTTTCATCAAATCCTAACTCTCATTGATTTATCTCTATTTTCACTTCATCACTCTCATCTCTTCCTATTCTCTTTGCTTCATCACTCTCTTCCTCTAATCACATCATCATTCTCACCACTTAAACACTCTCATAGCCCTTCATCTCTTCATCCCTCCTACTATTTTTAAATGGCCCCTCAGCAATCCTCCCCCTGCAAGTCCACTAAACAATCCAATGGACCAAAGCAAACATCCCTCAGGAACTCAAAATACAACAATCCTCCTCCATAAGCTTCCAAAGGCTCAAGTCAGCTCAAGAGAGCTGATCACATCATCCTGGTAAACTGGCTCAAAATTCTGTCCAACTACAATGATTGCTTTGGATCCAACAATGAATCATGCATTGGCCAACCTCCATCCTCTAAGTTGAATGGTTATCTCCTGATGTCTAATTAGCTCAATAATAAAACAAAAGGTAGGCTGGATCTGTCATCCAAACAGATAAGGGAGCAATTCAAGAATTATTGAGCCAGGTACAAAGGGCCCACTCCATGTCAATCTCCACTGGCTTTGGTATCACCAACTCTGACAAAGCCAAGGGAATAAACTCAGTGGTTGATAAGTTGGACTCCATTTGTCCTTTTTATATTAAAATTGATGAAATCTTTGGAAAGAAGGCCAACATCACCCCCCTAGCTGCTTTTGATGCCCAAAAATCTGATTCAGTTGACGCTGAGGACTTGGCTGGGGATGCTCAGCCTAGCAATGGTGATCCTGAAGAAACCTATGAGTGGCTCCCATCTGATGCCAAGGAGGATATTCAAACAAAATCAGCTCCAATCACATCTACTTCTGCATTGATTGAGGATTCAAACAAAACCTTGGACTCCTCCCCTCCTTCTTTGGATTGCTCTCTTCCTGGGGTGGAATAACTGCAGAATTTGGACAATGAGGAGGATTTCATTCCTGTAATGCCATTGCCATCAAAATCTGCTCAAGTAAGGAAAAAAGTTCTTTTCTCTTCTGTGAAGTTAATAATGACTGATTTAGATTCAAAAGAAACAGGCTCATCCATTCCTGAATGGCCAAAAACTCAAGCCAATGGGGCCTCCAACATCCCCTTCAAATTAGAGCAATTGTCAGCCTCCTGGATTCCAAGACCCTTGCTATCCTTTAGCTACCAGAGGTTATAGAATAAATAATAAATATATTATTCAATAAATGCAGCAAAAATCCATCAAATGTTTGGATAAAGCTTATTGCAAGGTTAATTGGTTTGGCTATGGTTTATTTTTATCAATCAATATAGATAAATTGATTATTAAATATTTTTATAGAGGGGCCACAATTATATTGGGGATCTTTAACACCTCTCTTCAGGGATTTCAGTATGAAAACACGTAGTCCTGGTTACTTTGGGCTCTTCAGTTTAAAGGATATTTTGACAAAAGATAATATGTATGAAATATACCATGGAGTGGCAGGGCTTTGTAACGAAGCTGCCACGACAGAGAAAGGATAATAGAACTCACTGGTATATTATTATATCCTTTGGGTATCTGTTTTGGACATGCACTGATGGGTTAAACCTGTTTACTGGTGTTATAAGGTTTTTGAGCAGTTTAAATTGATAAAAAATGGTTGAGGATGGATATTATTAATCAGATAAAGCCATAAATCACTTACTTTTCTCTTATAAGTATTTGATTACCTTGGCACGGTTTTGGGATATAAATATAACTTCATCTCTTGGTATCAATATCCTCAAAAGAGCTCCTTATTTATAGCTTTTGGAGTTCCAATATTGTCCTTCTGAGGGGTACAGGGGCTCAAAGGGACAGACAGTGAGGCTAGCAGAGTAACCAGTGGTATCCTGTCACGTGTTTGTGGTGCTGTAACACTGGTAGCATCCAATTCCACAGGGTATGGGAATTATTCTACTTTATAATTGATATTTGGACGTGTGAATAACACTAATCTGTCCTTTTTATTTATTATTTAATTTATTATCCTTAGTAAATCTTCCCAGTAAGTTTATAATTATTTTAATAGACATTCCTACGGACATTCTGATGTCAGGCGAGTTCTCATTATGTATTAAATAATTGGAGCAAAGTCATGATATTGATTTTACTCCTTATTTTCAAATTTCAGTTGATTTACTAAAATAATTACTTAAAAATATAAGTTATGGGTATTCATGTAATTTTACATCATTAGTTTTCTTAGTATGTCACAAAAATATTGATTTCTAGAAATTCTCATAATAGTATACTAAAGTATTTTAATATATTTTTAGAAGCTGTCATTGTCTTATTTTTGACATTCTTGGTACTTTGAATTATATTTAATAAAAAATACGTATAAAGTTTATTTAAGTATTTTTATGTACTTTTATATACTTTTAGACTATCAACTATCCACAGGAACATTTATTACATATTTAGAATGTTCCCTTGTGGGTTGTAGCATTTTTACACAGTACCTAAGTTTCTCAGGCTGCCTGTCAATTTGTCAACCTGTAGTCCTGCGGCTGCGTACATGTCAGAGGCCCGGGGGTGTGTACACCACTTTGACAGAGTGACAGGGATGTATCTCAGCCGCGCGCGGGTGCATTGGCTGCCGCGGCTGCGTGCGGGAATTGTGAAAGAACACATTTCCATCTGTAAATCCTAAAATATACACAACACCTCAATTCTGACTGAATTTTAGGTGTGAAACCTATACATGAAAATGCATGTGAAATATTGAATTGGCCAAAAAGTTCAATAGTGGTGCTTTGGTATTTTGGGCTTTCTTTCCTTAATTATTTAAAAATATAAGGAGTTGGATTTCAAGGGTGGGGTCAGTGAGTGACCCCACCTAATTTTGGGTGGAAAATCCATTTTTGCAATAATATTTATTGTTTTCCTACTCCTTCTCAGCTTAATTTTATTATTATTATTTTTATGTTATTTCTGCTACTTTTGCAGCTTGCTCTGCAATAGTAGCAAGCTGACAGCAATGATGTTCCAACACAAACCTCCTCTGCAAAGGGAAAGCAAAAGGCCTCCAGTTCTATCAACATCAACCCCAATATCATTCACAAGAGGAGAAAAATTTCAAATTTTTTGGGCTTTGAGGAGATCATGGGGAAGCAAAATTCAAGTAATCTCATTGGATTCTCCTTGATTTCAAAATCAAGCTCATTCCTATTTCCCTCTGGAAAACAGTGAAATTGCAAATTGAATCTGAAAAACTTCAGTTTGAAAGGGAGGAGTGGGATTTTCAACTGGCTATTGATTTTCAAAAGCAGAAAGCCAAGAGTTTTGCTCATCAGCGAAAATTGGATGCTGAGTGGAAGTTGAAACAGGCTGAACTAGAATTTTAAAAAGAGGAAAAGGAGAAGTATTGAAAGCAAGCACAACTACAAATGGAGAGGGAACAACTGGCAACAGAAAAAAAGGATAAGTGGTCAATGGCTGCACCATGCATTGGTAGCAGCAGAACAGTAGATGAATTAAAGCAGATTACTCAAATTCTGGGCTTTTAAATATATTTGCTTTGATTAAAAACTTAAAAAGAAGAAAAAAATTGATTACAAAGATGCTTAAGACTATTTTTAACCCCACCAACAAAAAAATGTTTTTTTCTTTTTATTTATGTTTTTTTCCTGGAGTATATTTTTCCACTCCCCATGTCCCTGAAGTTTGTCTAGTTGTTTTTTTTATTTGCATTGAAATTGCCATTCTTGTATGAGTGGCAGTCTCAACAGCAGGGAAAGTACAGTGCTTTTACTTATTGGCTGCCCAAACCCTTTTGACCACAGCTTTTTGCTTGAAGTCAATTCCAAAGCCCAGGTCAGGAAAAAGAAATTGGCCATCAGATACTTGATATTCATCTGTGTTTTCAATAAGTGTTCCATTTCATTTCCTGGTTTGAACTGCAAGTAAAGAGGAATACTCAGAGATGTCACCTTTTTCAATGTGAGGTGATTTGTAAAAAGAGTTGGATGTGAAGGTGACATGTGGAGAGCAGTCAAAGGGAGTAGGCAGAGATCCAAATTTGAGTGATGAGAAGGAGGGGATGCCAATGTCCTTCATTATTTCATTGTTTGATTCAAAGGGAAGCCTGGCCAAATGGCAAAACATTTGTCCTAAAATTTGAGAGACTTTTTCTGCCTTAAGATTGAGAAAAGCATACTCTTGAGCGGAAGATTGAATAGATGATTTCTTCACATAGCGTCCAAATAGCTCTAAGGGGTCCATCAATTTTTGCCATCCAATTTCCCACATTTTTCCACCCCTAGCTCTTGAAGGACCAACTGGGTTGACAAATGTTTTTGAAATGTCAAGGAAAGTGGTGACAAAGTTGATTTCCTTCTTATCTTGATCTGAGACTTCATCCAAGGGCACAAATTCAATTATTTCAACAAGGGGTTGGTGATCAGATTGATCAAAGACAATTAATTTTCCACAGTGGAAGAAATACAAGGATTTGATTTTTTGTTTGGCTTGTTAAAACTCTTCCTGGGTGGGTTTTTGACTATTATTTTTCTTTTTGGAAACAATGGAAGGGTACAGATCCAAAGGACGTGGTTTTTGACCAGACCAGACAACCTTTTCATTAATACCTTCCTCAGAAAATTCCAAAGACTTTCTGAATCCCAAGATTGAAGCCTCTTTTGGCAAGCAGCCCACTCTTCCCACCTCTCTTTATGTTTTTCAAGCCATCTCCTTCCATCTTGTTCCCTCCCAATCATATAATTAGATTGGGGTGAGGAAAAAGATGGGATTTTATTTTTTGTGTAACATTTTGAGGGGGGTGGGAGAAGAATTGGACATTCACCAATAGCATTTGAGGGATTAAAAAATAAACAGTCAGTCAAATGGGAATCATTGGTGAAACAAGATTGGGTCAAAAAAATGAAACCAAACCTGGACTTGATCCCTAGTTCACCAGAAATGTGATCACCAAAAAAAAAAAATAACTGGGCATGGGCGTGAAGTAATTGGGCCAGGCTTATTACCAACAAAAAAAATAAAAAAAATCAGCACCCAAAAAAAAAAAAAAAAAAATAACTTACTGGGGTGTGAGGGAATTGGGCCGGGCCTTTGGGTTGTTGGGTTGGGTTGGCGTTGGGCCTGGGGCCTGTTAGGCAAGGCCCAGCAGCCAGGGAGGGGGGGAGGTTGGTTGGCCAGGCAGGCAGGTGTGGGGGGCGGCCAGGCGGTGCAAGGGGGGGGGGCGGGACCAATGCAGAGGGGGGGCGGGCCGTTGTTGGTCTAGGGGGGGCAGGTCCAAATCTGAGGGGCGGGGCCGGCCGTTGTTGGTCAAGGGGGGGGGCGGGTCCATTTGAACATTGGCTTGGGGGGGTCCAATCAAGGTATTGGGGGGGTGCCAGCATTGTTCAAATCCACTGGGGAGGTGCCGGTGTCTGGGTGCAGTTCTGGTTTCAATTGGGCCCTGTATTGCTGCTCCAGCATCAATTGAGAAATGCCAGGCAGTTCTGGCATCAATCAAGGGAAGTGGGATGGTGGCGGCATGGACAAGCAAGCTAAGGGAAGGAGGGGTGGAGGCATGAGCGGGGGAGCTATGGAGGGGGGAGCAAGGGCTGGGGGGGCCAAGATTGAGCAAGGGCAAGGGAGGAGTAGGTTGACCAATTGAGGGATTGGGGGGGTGCCTGCGCTGTTTGACGCCACTGGGGGGGTACTGGTGCCCGGGCGCAGTTCCGGCATCAATTGGGCCCGGTATTGCTGCTCCGGCGTTGATTGAGCGATTCCAGGCAGTTCCAGCATCAATCAAGAGAAGGGGGATGGTGGGGGCATGGGCAAGCAAGCTAAGGGAAGGAGGGGTGGTGGTGTGGGTGAGCAAGCTACGGAGGGGGGAGCAAGGGCTGGGGGGGCCAAGATTGAGAGAGGGAAAGGGAGGAGTAGGGTGAGGAGAAGGAGGGAGGGGGTTGGTTGACAAGGAGCTGGGTGGGGGGGGGGAGGAGGGGGGGATGAGGGTTAGCCAAGAGAAAACCAAGAGGTGTGAGTAAAAGAGGGGAGGGGGACTCACCTGACAGGATGGGGGATGGGGAGTTGGGTGGTGAGTGTATTGGTTAGGTTGGTGGTTGATGGGTGAGGTAGCAAAGGTGGTTGTGGTGAGGAGGAAGGATGGGACCGGTGATTGAGTGGGGTGAGATGGGTGAGGTGGAGGTGGTGGGTGAGGAGAAGAGTGGACCAGTGGTTTGTGGTTCTGATTTGTGAAAAAACCCCCTGACTCAGCCTATCTTGGGTGAAGAACCAAAACAATTTGTCTAAGTCCACCCCACCAAATGAGAAAAAAAAACAAGTGAGTCAGCCAATGAATCTTGGGTGAACAACCAAAAAAAAAAAAATTGGTGAAGGGATTTTTTAGCTAATTCATAATCAAACATTACTCATCAAAGCAAGCAAGGGTAAGAGGAAGAATCTGTTCTCTCATAGAAGAAGATGAGGGACAAGATAAGACAGGGATGACTTGAGGCAGATCTGGAATATCATCTTCAAATATTTCTTCCCATTCATCTTTGATGTTGGCCAAAAGATTGTGAATGATGACACAAGTGATAATCCAGTTGATGAGGAACTTCATTTCTTTGTGATTTTGAAGCTGGTTTTTAATTTCCCTTAAGCTGGCTCATCTTCCTTTCAGGACTCCTATGGCATGCTCAATACAAACTTGTGGTTGGGCAAGATGATAGTTAAAACTGGTTTTTCCTTGATCCTTGGACAAAACATTCCAGTATGCTGGAACCACATATTTACCACTAGAATAAGCTGAATTGGCCAGAAGGTATTGATTGTGGTTAAAGTATTTCTTTTGTTTTTGGGAAATCTGCACCCAATTGAACACATATGAATCCCGACAAGAACCTGGAAGGCCATCATGGAGGGATATGAACTTCTTTTTGTTATCAAAAACAAGTTTTAGTGCCACAGAGTATCTAAAAAAACAGTCAAAACATATTTTTTCAGTGTGTGATCAATGGTTTTATCAAAGCAATTGGAAAAGATATGAATCAATTGCCTTTTTTTGGATCAAAATAGTGGTTGCCATCTAGGTTTGGGTTTTTGACTCAAGGGGATGGTGGTTCCATCAACAAAACCAATGCAACCAGGAAATACTTTGGTTTCCATTACTTGGGATATCTCCTTGCATTCTTCTTTTGTTGGCCAAGAAAGGACTGAGCAACGGAAACATAGGATAGCAACCATGAATTTTTTGGTGCATGAGTCAATGGTTCCATATCCAACTTAGAATAGATTTTCTAATGATGAATTGCTGCTCCATTTCCATTAAATCCCAATCTATAGAGAGAAACAGCCAGTTGGATAGCTGGATTGCATTGAGGATTCCAAGAATTGTTCTGGAAGATGTGATGGTCTTCAATCATCTCCAAAAGTTTTATGAATGAAGGCAAAAGAATTTGGAAAAGTTGCTGGAAGCTTAAGTTGGGGAGGAGATGAAGCTTTTGACTTCCATAAATAAGGTTGTGGAGATTTTTTCTTCTTTGAACCATGTATTGTTTTGATAATAGAGCATTCAAAGCCAACCAAGTTGATTCCAAACTGGAGTCTGAATTGGAGTCTGAATGGCAGTCAAATACTAACAAAAGTTCAGTCAGCTTTTTTGCATTTTCAACTTGCTGACAAGAAGTTTGATTGGAAATGTTGAGAAAGATGGTGATTTGATTTGGGGTGATGAGATGATTATAGGATTTATGTGAAGATAGAAATGTGAAGCAATAGAGATGTTAAGCAATAGAGATGTGAAGTGATGGAGATGTGAAGCAATGGAGATGAGATGTGTTTGATGTGATGGAGATGGGACTGGTATGTATTTGCTGATGTGCATAGGTGTTTTAGATGTGATGGGTGGTGGATGGATGATGATTCATAAATGGCGGGTTTAATGGCTGGTTTGATGTATGAAATCTGCCATTTTCATGAAACCTGCCATTTTGAAATACACCAGTTAGGGGGTATGTGTATTTCAGAAACCTGCCATTTTCAATGGCAGGTTCCTAATGGCAGGTTTGCTAACTCTGATGCACCCTATTAATTTCTATTTAGGCCTTATTTTCATCCATATTTATTAATTTTTATTTATTCATTTCTAGGGCCTTAGGTTTTTCACGCCCCAAAACCTGGAAAACACGCAGTTTGGATGTCCCCAAAACTTCCTGATACCTCCCCCACCCAAGCAGTAAACCTGGAAAAAACATGGTTTTTGGGGTTTGTCAAAAAAAATATGGGGGGATCGGGGGGCATCTCAAACCCCTGTAGAATAAATCCTAGGAATTTTGGCAATCTTTAAGGCCTTCAAAATTGCCCCCACAAAACTGAAAAAACAAATGCTCCACGTCTCAAATCTTTTCACATTTATAATCTTTTTTTTGTTGATCATTTTGAAAAATATGAAGTGACCAAAATTTTCCAAATATGGCGGGCCATTTAATTATAATTTTCTCAGAATTTTAGTACTTTATTTTCCCACCAGTAAATGGGATTAAAATAAAAAATGAGACAATATTTTCAATTCTTTTTTTTTGTTATTTTCCGTAATATTTTCCAAAATTTCAGTTTTCATTAATTTAGTGGGAATTTTGAAGGGCCCAAAAAAATTATTTGGGGATTTTTAGGGTCAATTATTCACCCAAAAAAAATTGATGCATCTACAACAATAATTGGAAGTGTCTGTTTTTGGGGTGCTTTTTGAAGCAATTTCTGATGCTATTTTGATTCTTTTTATGGAAAAACAGAGTTTAAATTTTTGAAATGCACTTAACATGAAAAATAAATATATTTTTTCATATTTTTTGGACCTTTTTTGGCCCTCAAATGTCCAACCTCAAGATACCATGTTTAAACCCCTTCTTAGGGTAGGTCCAAATTTTTGGGCTCTTCTATATGAATAATCTGATATTCAATAGGATTTTGAATTATTTCCCATCTCCTCCTCACCTCTTGGGGCGGTCCAATCCTCTCCTCAACCACAAAATCACCTTTCAAAATCCAGAATCCACTCCACACCACACCATCATCACCACCATCACCAATCATCACAACTCAACACCAATCAAGCAATCACACATCACTACTCAACACAAATCAACCAATCAAATTCAAAATTCCACCCCCACTAAATAGACCCCCCTGAATCCGAAAACTCAATCAAAAATCAAAAAAATCAAGTCTTCATAAAAAAAACATCTCAAAATCAAAAACTCAATCAAAAATCAAAAAAATCAAGTCTCCATAAAAAAAACATCTCAAAATCAAAATCCCAAACAAAAAATGTCTCAACAAAACATCAACCCACTTTTACTATCTGCCTCTGCTGCTTCTTCTTCTTCTCAAATATCTTCCTCTGCTTCTTCTTCTTCTGCTCCACTACCTTCCTCTTCTGCTTCTGTTTCTATTGCTTTAACTGATTCATATCACCCCCATGTTCCACCCCTTTTGTAGGCTCCTCCACCTGAATTATCATATCATTCAAAGGGGGACCTTGTGGATGCTGTTCAAGAGTGCGCTAAATCCCATGGATATGCCATTCCCACCAAAGTCTCCAATACTAAAGAGAAAAGATATAATTAAAAATGTTACAGATGTGGGGAATGTGAACCCAATTTGGATAGAAAAATACTTTCATCATCTAGAAAAACAAACTTTCCCTTCAAATTCTCTGGAAACTTTTACAAGAAGTCTTGTCTTTGGGAAATAAATATCCAATTCCCTTATCACAATCATCCAAAATCAAATAATCCATCCACCCATCCAGTTCATATAAGGATTCAGGGTGATCAAGAGGATATGGTCAATTATTTAGCCAAATCAGGGGTTACTCCCCTGAAAACTCTTAATTCATTAATGCAGTCCTCCAGTTCTCCTGTTCACAGAACCCTTAGTAAACTCTATTAAAAAAGATCAAAAATTAAAAAAGAAAAAATGGCGGGAAAATCACCCATAGAAGCTTTAATAATGGAATTAAGAAACTCTTCTTTCACATATGAAATAAATAATCAAAATGGTAATATTAGTTCTTTATTCATTTCTCACCCAGATTCTATCCAATTAATCAAACTTTTTCCATCAGTATTAATGATTGAATTTAAATATAAAACCAACCAATTTTCCATGCCTCTTTTTCACATTCTTGGGGTCAACAGCTGTTCAATAAAATTCTCTGTTGGTTTCTATTTCCTCTCACAAGAAAAAAAGGAAGACTATGAATGGGCTCTCCATGGTTGGAAATTGGTTTTCTCTAATTTCAGAATCTGAGGAAAATGAAAGGAATGGAAGACAAGGAAAAGGCCAAGGGAAAAAGAAACAGGAATTGGAGGAAGATGTGTTTTTTTTTTTTTTTTGTAATTGGGCTAACATTTCATTGTAAATGGGATGATTTTATAACAGAAGAGGAATTGAGTGGAGAAGAACTCAACAATTTTGAAAAATTGGATATAATAAAGACAGTTAGTAATTTCATTTTTGGTTGGGGGGAATCAGGATTGTTTTTCTACTTTCCATTCATTTTCATATTTTCCTTTGTCACTCAGAGGTCAGGAAGCATCATAAATAAGGGGTTTTTTTAACAGAATTTGATTCTGGGAACTTTGAAGAGGATCAAGAGAAGAAAAAAACAAGATGAAGATGATTATGCTTATAGGCCTCTAGGGAATCCAATCCTTGCTCCCACAGCCACAGCCTGTGGAATAGAAAAGGTGAATAAATTTCTGAATTAATCTTGCTTTATGGTTCACTTATTAACCCCATTTTTTTGGAATGAAGGTCACAAAATTGTCTTATTCATCTCCTGATAATTTTGAAGTGGTGGCCATGGATAAAGTCAGTATGAATTTTTTTTCCCATTTCATCTTAAATCATGCTGATCTTTTTTTCCTTGGTATAAATACAAAAATTTTATTTTCCCAAAGACAGCCATACCACAAATACACATTTTCAAGATGTGATGGGTGATGGGAACTGTGGGTTTAGATCAGTAGGAGTTAATTTGGGCCATAACTCTGAAGATTGGAGCTCAATAAATCAGGACATGATCAATGAAATGGAATCCAACTCCATCTTCAAGCATGAAAACTTCATGAATCAAGTCTGGGATGAAAATTTTGAAAAATAAAGAAAAGATCTCAACCACACTTCTGCAACTGCCCCATTAAATTACTGTATGAAATTCCCTTGCCATAGTTTCCTTCTTGCAGATGCATACACAAGGCCAGTGGTAATTTGATCTAAGTTGATGCCATGAACTTATTTGCCACTCAATTCACCTCCAACTGCCAATTATCAAAAATCTCCCATATGTTTAATTATTTTGGAAGATTTTCAGCATATAGTTTCTTGCCACTATAATTCTGAACTGTGGCCAGCTCCCCAATTAGATACGCTTTGGAAGGCTTTTGCTAGCAAGGAATCAAAAAAATGGGCAGATTTGATTCATAATAACTTGGAACTTGGTTTAAAGATTTTTTTTCCTTGTAGTAAAATTCATAAAGTAGTAAAAATCAATCTGGATTGAATCATTTGTCTGTTTTTTTGTCACTAAATTTTAAATATTTTTTTTACTCATTGATTTAGAGAAAAAAAGACCCCTTTTGTGTTTCTAATCATGAATTCTTTGGGAAAAAATAAGCTACAAACACTCCCCAGAAGATTTTTTTGAGTCCCTTAAAAATTCCCACTAAATTACTGCAAGCTGAAAATTTGGAAAATTTTATGGAAAAATAACAAAAAAAAGAATTGAAAATAATGTCTCATTTTAGTTAAATCCCATTTTCTGGCTGTAAAGTGAAGTATCAAAATTTTGAACAAATTATAATTGAATGGCCTGCCATATTTGGAAAATTTCTGTCACTTCAGATTTTTCAAAATGATCAACAAAAAAGGATTAAAAATGTGAAAAGATTTGAGACGTGGAGTTTTTTTTTTCAGTTTTTTGGGTGAAATTTTGAAGTCCTTAAAAATGGCAAAAATTCTTAGGATTTAGTCTACAGGGGTTTGAGATGCCCCCCTGTCCCCCAGTATTTTTCTTTTTGAAGACCCCCAAAAACCGTGTTTTTTCCAGGTTTACCATGTGGGTGTGGGACGTTGCAGGATGTTGTGGGGACTTCCAAACTGCGTGTTTTCCAGGTTTGGAGGCATGGAAAATCTTACACCCTATTTTTTTTCAATATCTCTTCTTTTTTTTTAAATTTTTTTCTTTTGCAAATGGGTTGTGAACAGCTTCTCAAAAATCCAAATTGCGTTGTGAGCAGCTGTTTGCAACCCTAAGTGGGTTGGAAGTCGCGCCAAGCAAACCTTTTTGGGTTGTGAAGGGGGTTTGCAGGGTTGCAAATTGAAAATTGCCCTTTATATATATATATATATATATATATATATTGATTTTTTTCCTTTTTTTATCTATCATTTCTTTGTTTGATGTTTTTTTAAAAAAGTAATAAAAATAAAATAAAAAATAAACTAATCAATTAAATTAAATTAAAAATATAAATATAAAAAAAATATAAATATAATATATATATATATATATATATATATATATATATATAAATAGAATAAACAAAAGGAAATAAAAAAATAAATATGTATATATATATATAATAAATTAATTAATTAAATTAAAAATAAGAATATAAATTTCCTTTGGTTTTTTTGCCATTCACAACCCAAAATGGGTTGAAAACTGCTATTCACCACTCAAAATGGGTGGCAAACTGCCATTCACAACCCAAAACGGGTGGCAAACTGCCATTAAAAACCCATCTGAGTCGCAAATGGCCTTTGGTTACTAGAATGGGCCGCAAATAGCCTTTTGCGACCAAAAATGGCTTTCAAATTGCGCCACAAAACCCCTTTTAGGTAGTAAACGCGGGTTGCAAGGTCACAAATTTAACCTTGCCAATAAAAATTAAAAACACAAAAATATAAAAAACCATGAAAATATAAAGTCATAAAAGACTTTAACTCAGTTCAAATGAAAATGAACCCATTTTATTGTGAATTAACACAATAATAATTGAAAAATGCCAAAAATTTAAATTAACTGGAAAAAAATGAATAATAAAAAAATGGAATCAAGAAATAAATGATTCAAATGAAAATTCATGAAACCATTGAAAATTTCAACAAAAACACATGTATTCAAAACAATGAAAAAACAGGCTATTTTCAAAACATCTTATTTTCCCTTTCAAAAATTAAGTTGATTAAAGTGTTAATAATCAAGAAAATTTGACAGAAACAACTAAAATTATATTAAATCTAATACATAATCAAAATAAAACCACTTGCCTTGATGGTATACTCAATTTTTTTCATTACACAGAATTTAAATTCCCCATAATTCCATATCTTCTGTATTCCATGCATGCACTAAAATTACTTGTAATAATCAAGAACTGGTACCAACAAATTTTCTCAGGTTCCTAATCAAGTTATAAACAGATTTTTCTCAAAGTCAAAGCCAAACCAAAACAATTGCCAGGTTCTACACCTGCCTGCAGGTGCAGCGTTTTTCTTCATGGTGAATGAACTCAACAGGGAGGTGTCTTAAGCCGGACATTTAATTATTGGTCATTATGTATGCATTTTTGAATTCAGAAGGAAACTTATCCAATAGAAAGTCACTCAGAAAAAACTGAAGTTTTTTTGGGTTCACCAGATAACCAAAGATTAGTCATCCATTTACTTCTTTATCCATTTTATTAGTCCATATTTTATATCTTATAATAAGAAGTAATTTTTTGATATTTTATAATCAAAGAAAATTATGACTTGGTTAAATTCATGGCTTAGTGTGGAGTAATATTCATGGCATAGTGGGGAGTAATATTCATGGGATATTATGGATAAAGACTAATATTTTGTCAAGCATCAGAAAAGATAGATAAATATTCTTTGGTAATCTACATCTTTTACATCCAAAGAAAATATAATATATTTTGATAAAATCACAGCTTCTTCTAAAAATAGTTTTTCTTAGCATCCCCCATCCTCTAATCAGTTTCCTTGGAAATATTTTCTGGGCACATTCTAATCAGATATCTATATTATTTTGAACAAATTTAATGGCAATTGAGACAAACTCATATACACCTATTCCATCATAGCATTATAGTTATCCTACATTAATCTCTATCTCATCATCATTATCAAAATTAGGACCTTTTTGAATATTCTTTGTACTTCTGTAAATATTCTGTATTGCTACAATCCCTTGTGGCCATATCTTTCCTCATATTCAATATAGTAATTGATCCATACAATCAAGGATCAGGATTTTCAGCAGATCCAAAAAAAATTAATTATTGAAAATTTCTGTCAAAGCATCTTTACAGCAAGGGTCAATAATGTGACCACCTCTTCTAAGAATTGATGCTCTTCCATCCATCAATATTTGATACAAAAATTTGCCATAACCAAGATTAATCTTTGAATCAGTCCTCAGCCATCTAAATACATCCTTTATACCTTATAAGGGGTGCCTTTCCACCAGTAAGATATATCAGATTCAAAGTTTTAAGAAATTAAATGGCTGATTTTAGGATTATCTAGTTTATTTTTTTAATATGTATTTTTATTTTTAGTTAAACCCATTTGTTCATTTTTTAATTTTATAGAAAAATATTTTTTGAAAATTTATATTTCTCCTGCAATCAGAAAACTAAATCTTTTTGTAATTTTAACCCTAATACACCCTAATAGCATACAGCCTTCCCCCCACAAAAATATACGTAAAAGAACCCAATTACCCATTATCATCATCAGAATTTTTTTATACCATGTTTGACATCAGTTACCATCACCATCAAGGATCTATCAGTGTTGGTATCAGTCCTATAGTATATCAAGAAGAGGAAGAAAAGTTAATTAAGAATATTAATCATCCAGAATTTTCATTCAGAAATGTAAGCCAAAGAAGATTGAAAGGGAAAGATTTGCCTACAGAGAATCTTATATTGAATGCTCTAAGATGAGAGGATAACCATCTGTAAAAGTATCTCCATTAACAGAAATATAAAACCATCTTTTTGTATTTTATTGTATTAATATACAAGAAGAAGCAGAGGAGAAAACATTAGCATTTGAATCAAATAATTATTTAATATATATATTTCATAATTCATCTAAAGTTTTAATCATCAGAAAAAATCATATATCATATCTCACCTTCATATCTCTGAATTTTCTACCAACACCTGAGGAGCTTTTTCCTGAAATAATTATTGACAACAGTACACTTGATTTGGATTTAGTAGAAATCAGCCACCCCTTTTTCTTTCTTATTCTTTCTTATTCTTTCTTATTCTTTCTTATTCTTTCTTATTCTTTCTTATTCTTTCTTATTCTTTCTTATTCTTTCTTATTCTTTCTTATTCTTTCTTATTCTTTCTTATTCTTTCTTATTCTTTTTTTCTTTATTTTTCTTTATTTTTCATTATTTTTCTTTCTTTCTCTTTCTCTCTCTTTCTTTTTCTTTCTTTTTCTTTCTTTCTTTTTCTTTCTTTTTCTTTCTTTTTCTTTCTTTTTCTTTCTTTTTCTTTCTTTTTCTTTCTTTTTCTTTCTTTTTCTTTCTTTTTCTTTCTTTTTCTTTCTTTTTCTTTCTTTTTCTTTCTTTTTCTTTCTTTTTCTTTCTTAATGATAATATTTTCACTATCTATATCCCCTCCAATCTCTACCTCATCCAAAGAGTAGTTCCACATTTTCTCTGTGTTGGGGGGCACCAAAAGCACCTCTCCTTCCAAACGTCAATGCAAAAACACACTGGTGATATTTCCAAAGTGGGTAATTAACTTTCAGTCCTTGGGACACTCACCTACTTGGAAGTTGGAACTTGCAAAGAACCAGAATTTGCTTTCAAATACCTATTGCATTTCTTAGCCAGAACAGACAAGAAGAACACTTTAAATGAGTCCAAAAAAGTTTGGTTTATATAGTGGTTCCTTGTAATCCATCTTCAAACTTATATTGTGTGAGAGAGAAAAACTCAAGCTGTGATATAACCGAGATCCTTTATGGGGTGGTCAGTTGATTAGATCATCAATTGAAGTGTTTTTTTCATAATTCTTTCACAAAAAAGTTTGGTTCACCAGAAAAAAAACACTGGTAGCAGCCTCCACTTTTCATATTGATGGTAAGACATTGGGAGTTTCAACCTGAAACTTTCTATGTTTTTTATACCTGTTAAAGAGCTGGCTGAAACAGCAGTTGGTAGGGAATATTTTCTGTGAAAAAAAACTTTTCTGTCAAGGTGGTAACTGATGACTAACACAAAACACACCAACAGTTTTCTTTTCCATCAAAAATGATGTTAAACATAATGGTATGACTAAACTACACTGGATACCTAAAAACCATCCGTTATCTGATGTTTTTACAACAATGGAAAGCCAACATCTTTTTTAATCTTTCATGCAAGGGGCTTGGTAGATTGGTGTGGGATTTGTAAGATTATGGCTGGGGGGGAGTGTTGATACCTACACAGACCTGTTACAAAGATGTCACACCAATTCATAATACCTGATGTATATATGGCTCTTTAAACCATACTATGAGGGACTGTTGGCTGCAATGAATTCCAATTTTTTTATCATCACAAACTGCTCTTTGCCATTACACCCCTCACTTACCTTCCTGGCAGACCCATATGG
The DNA here is from genome assembly GCA_025617555.3 of Puccinia polysora. Lineage (NCBI taxonomy): Eukaryota > Fungi > Basidiomycota > Pucciniomycetes > Pucciniales > Pucciniaceae > Puccinia > Puccinia polysora. The sequence goes on along the minus strand of CM062638.1, from coordinate 3,748,479 downwards.
TTTCTATACTTCACTTTAAGAAATGTTTGAACTCTCCTTAGTCAACTCATCTCTCATTCAACCCTTCCCACCAGACCAACCTCCTGATCATACTCTTCAATCCCTTCTCCTTTCAATTCATCACCCACCCATCAACTTCTTCATTCCTCATCCAATTATCTTAATCCCCCATTCTGACAAACTTCTCAGAACAGTCCTTGTCAAGATCAACTTCCTACTAAATCTCAGCTCAGTTTTCTGATCATGGTCTCAAGTCTCCTTCCTCTCAGCCAATCCTCAAATTTCCCAAACACAAATCTATTCAAAATTAACTCTGTCCTGTCTAGCTATGAGACTGAATTGTTTCTCTCTTCATATTTTCTTTTCATGTCCTATTTTAGTCACCTTCTCTTGATTTCTTTTAATCAGCAGGTTTTGCCTATTCTGTTCCTGCTACTCTTCCTTGCTTGTTCTTGCACCCACATCTCATCAATCCATCTTGTTTTTTATTCCTTGTAACCTGTTGGCCCTTTTTTTAACAAAAAAATGATCAGATCTTCCTTCACATCAAGCTCAGCCCAAAAAGCCCTCTTGATGAAATCCCCTTGCAATTGTTTTCTGTTGGCTGCAGCATATAATCATCAAGTTGCTCTTTTATCTTGCTTGATGCCGTCCATGTCTTTCCACCTTAATTTCCCATGACTCACAGCCAACTTCCCAACTTCACCCATCCGACTCTAGCTTTCAGAGGATTTTAAGCATGTACTTTCCAAGTTTGGCAAGTCAGGTGAGAACGGCCTGAGTGAGTATGATCCGATGAGATTGCTATCAGATGTGTTTCTTGAGTAACGAGATAATTGAGGTCAACGTTGACAAGATTGAGTTAACGACAGGAGGCAAGAAGAAGACCGAGCGAACAAGCAAAAGTACGTAGGCGCAATTGTTGATAATGGGATGGGGATGCGATTCAGGGAGGTGATGGGGGATGAGGATGCTGATCGTTCTGGCGATGTAATTTATTCAGAATTTTGTTGACTCGTTGGGAGAGTTTAGGTTGACCGTTAGAATGATAGGGTTGAGAATTTGAGGGAGAAGGACGATGGCCGTTCGATCGTTTCTGCTGTGGTCCCTCCCGCTCCTTGATGGGATTAGGTTCCGTTTTGCTTTGATGGGAGCTCGTAGGTTTTTTAGAAGGCGGTCGATCCTTGGGTCGTTGTTGATGAAGGGACTGCTGTGATTGATTGTTAGGACTTGTTGATGTTGATGGATTCCGACTGAACTTTCTACTCCTTCGAGGGTTTGAGTCGGACTGGTGACCAGAGGCATGAGAATCAAGAGGCTCGAGATTGTCTTGATGATGGTTTTGATCATCCTTCCGATCATCAGGAATGTTGTTCGTAGTCGAATCGGTTGATAAGTCGTAACCAGCTTTGGCCAGTTCTTTGGCTCGCTGTCTTTTTAGCTTAGCTTTATGTATCAACGTTTTTTTTATCTTCTCGGCTAGAATTCAAGCATAAGCCGAGCGAGCGGTAGAGGTGGACCGGTTGGAAATCCGAGAGGAATCAGCATTGCATCGAGAAGAGGGTTATCTTTGTTTTTGTCTTTTCCAAAATCCATCAGATGGGAATCATCGGCGGACCTTTTCCGAGATAAACTGATCGAGTGACACCAGGCTTATGTTTGCCTATCCTGAAACCTTTGGTTGGTCTCGATGAGGACGTTTGAGGCCTTTGGGTTGGCATGTTGAGTGGATCTTATGGATTGGAAGTATGTAACTGTTGATTGATTAGGGTCACAAGTTACAACTGGAAGAATAACCCTTGGTGTGCTGGGGGAAGCCCGCGATTTGCTTTTTGACTCTCGAAGATTATTGGTTTAATTGAGGGTACTTGAGAGACAAAACCTGGATTTAATCCGAAACCGCACCCACGGGGATTATTCATTAAATTGTTTTCGCCTGGTTAAAGTATTCATAAACCTTTAAATATTAAATATTTAATTCGTCAACGTTTCCAGTGGGGGTGAACCCGATTTATGATCAAGACGACTACTGACTTGCAAGCTCAGCAGAACCATCGAACTCTCCGATTCGACTCGATTCTCTGGAATGGGTAAATGCAGCAAAGGTTCGTCTCACCTTCAACATCCAACGCTCTCTAGAGAGATCCATCGAATCCTAACCATCTGATCGATTGTCGACCCCATCCCCAAACTTTGGTCAAGATAAGCGCGACATTTATTATCGTCTCGGGAAATCGGAGGGTTATCGAGCTCGATCGGCTTATAAATTAATCCATCTAGATGAACAGTATGGATTCTTTAGCGATCCCAATCGACCCCTCAATCGGGTCATCGATCTCTGTGCTGCACCTGGTAGTTGGACTCAAGTATTAGTCAACAAACTCAAGTCAGTTCAAACTTTGGAATTCAAGATCCATCCTTCTCCCCTTTGGATCCATCCCTCCTTCGAATCAAACCCGACCCTGCTTTGCGGAGCATCGTCTAACCCATCAAAAATACCCTCATGCGTTTTTTCTGTTCTAGCGGTCCGAAATCCCCTGGTGATGACCCTGCAACCATAGTAGCGGTGGATCTACAACCGATGGCACCGATCGAAGGGGTCATCCAAATCATCGGAGATATCACCAAACTCGAAACAGCCACGAGCATCCTTTCACATTTCCAAGGTCATAAAGCTGACCTGGTGGTCTGTGATGGCGCACCAGATGGTTTGTCCCAAGCTCCCTAGATATCAGCATCCTCAAATAATCAATCGGCCGATCCAATCCCACCCCTTCGTAGTCACTGGTCTTCATGACCTCGATGAATTTGTCCAATCCCAGTTACTCCTAGCGGCAAGTCGATATTCAAATTTTAAATTTTGAAGCCATTACCTCCAGCTCGAAATTCCCTCTTCGCAATTTTGATCCCGCGAACCCTCGCCTTTCAATCCTCACCCGTATTGCTTCATGATATAGGCTCTCAACATTACACTTTCAGTCCTCAAGCATGGCGGAACCTTCATCGCTAAAATCTTTCGCGGAAGAGACGTCAACATGATTTATGACCAACTTTTAAATTTTTTCACCGAAGTTAACTGTGCGAAACCTAGGAGCTCCCGATCTTCCAGTATAGGTGATTGTGTATTTGATTCTTTGAATTTGACCTGCGAGGCTCCATTGACATTTTTTTTTCTTTGCCTCAATATCAAAGAGGCCTTTGTGGTTTGTAAAGACTATAGTCCCCCCGTAGGATTTGTGCCGGACATGTCGCATCCACTGCTGCTGGAACCAAGCTCCCGATATCAATCTGAAAATCAGGATCTACGATGCATTCTTGATTTCGTGGCATGTGGAGACCTCTCTGCTTGGCCTGATTCTGACATGAACTATCCACCACCCGATCCAGAGAACCAAGAAACATCAAACGACACCAAGCCGATCGCCCCTCCAACCGAACCGCCTTACAAAGAATGGTTTCTCAAAAAGGGCCGCGGTGAACTCTAGGCCCTAATTTTCCGAGCCAAGGTCTGATCAGAGTGATGCCGATCGTGGTTATCGTGTTTTTTGAAATGTATGATGTATTGATGTCAGCATCTGATTGTCCAGGAAAGCTTAGGCCTAAGTTCAAGTTTGGTGCGTCGTTACCTTTCGAATCACCATACCTTGCTGGATTCATGTGCAAACTCAACTCACGATTCTTCCCCTTCACAGTTCTGACTGTACTAAAACCAAAGGCTTCGAGACCTCTCTGAAATGGGTTTTTGGGGCCAGAGTTCAAATCGATAGCTACAACTGGCACACTGTTTAGGCATTTCTTCGGACCGGATTTTCTCGGTCTTCTGCCCGGGATAAACCAATTTTGTGAGTTGGGTATGGCAGGGCGTCAACAGAAAATGGTTTGGATAGTGTTAGTTCCTCATAAAAGAAACATACAAAGCTCTTGCTGCTAGTAGTTTGCAGTCTTGAAGCAATGAACCATTTGTCGTTTTATCCCAATTGAATCATGGTTGGCTTGATGATAAAAACAAAACGACGATTTTGGATGTCCAGATTGACTACTTGAATACAACAAAGATGGGACCAGTTACATTCATCCCTCCAACGATGATATCAAGCCAGGCACATTTTGCTTTGGCATTCTGGAGCGGGTAGAAATAAGATGTCATTGAGATTCTCAAGGATCAACCAACCAAAAGTTGATAGATCCAAATAGCAAGGAAACCAGAACACACCTCCCCAACACCACGTCTCTGCTACCCTGACAACTTCCTTTCTTTTAACAAGTTATGGATTATCATCTCAGTCGAGTCAATCAGCCGAGGTCCGTTTGACAGGTGGCCTGCCGGTGGTAGGTTCCGGTTGTGATCTTTTGGGCCCTGCAACCCTGTTGGCTAGGAGACTTCTCTGATCTCATCTTATTTCATAGTCTTTGTTTGTGGTACTTTTAGCCTATCACAGCCAATCTTATTACTGATGGTGCTTGTTTGAAATCCTAGTTGAAGCCACAACCACCCTTTATTGTATCATTGAATTACCTGATGCCTGTTGTTGTCTCATGACCAACTCTTACATCGTGATGAGAGAAGCATGAGTGGTATCTGTAGTTTAACCAGCCACTATTATACTCTCAAACGTCACTACTCATGGCTTAAGCAACACACTTGTTACACTTTACTTCTCAACTATTTTATCTTATGGATCATCTCATCAAATAATCACTACATTTTAGGCCCAAAACTTATGGTTCTCCAGTTGTCTTGAAACACTCTTTGATCTCTGAGTCTTGAGAATGAGACTCATGCCAGAGTTTTGCCAATCTTATCTGGGCCCCAGCTTCTAACCTGCTTCCAACTTGAATCTGGTCCCATCTGGGCCCCCTTCAGAAAAATTTATATTATATCTAAATCTACCCAAACTTCTCCATCTGGGCTCTATCCTTTCCATCTCACATTTACTTCATCACCCATGGGCTTGAATTGTTGATTTTAAATAGGTAGATACTGTTAGAATTTGAGTTTATATATATGTGACTTTCACTGGAGTTTGAAGTATCATTGATTGGATTGATTTGATTTATATTATTGTTGTTATTGAAGTATTAAAATAATGGTTAAAATATAACTAGGCTGTGTTCTTAGTAGTGATTGTCAGACTGTCCAAGCATAACATTTCACTTACCATGTCACTTAAACTGCTTATGTTAATTTTGCCTTATTCATTTTGTACTCAACCACTTGTTGGCCAATCATGTATTTAGTCTATGTAAACCATGGTGCTCTCAAGTGGAATTCATCATCTTTTCAGCCAACATATCAACCAGAGTGTCCTTTTCCTCCTGATCTCAGGTCCGTTACGCTTGACGTTACAAGCCCCTTTCACTCATTCTTTAATCCTTTCATCTCATTAGAGCTAAGCTCTTTTTATCTTTTACAGATACATACATACAGTCATTTCAAACTTGCAAGTCAGCCAAGTATGGCTTGGATGCTTCCCAAGAAAGTGTTCCAGGATCCCAAGCCATCCAGGGGTCCTGCTCCCACTTAGTAAGTGAGGATTTTTTTTTTCAACCACTCTACCTGTGTCTCTCCTTCTCACCTCATTGATTTATTGATCAGGGGTGTGGGAAATTTTGTGAATGAGTGCACACAAAGATCTGTCTAATAAAATATTTAGTGATTTGAATCAGATACTCAATTGATACACTATGGCACCATATTGGGCAAAAATCCTGAGAAGAAGGAAGAAAAACTTTGATCACCATTCATGATGGACTCAAATCATCCAGGGTAGAAAGAATTGTTAAAAAATTTATGCTGAATTATTTTTTATATTCAATTGATTTCTTGCTTAGTTTAGACACCTGACTCAAGTCTTGAAATGCAAAGCTGAATCTTACAGTGTTAAGGGCCCAATTGAGACAGCTTTATTTTATTTTGGTATCTTGTGAAGTAATTAGTTAGATCAATGAATGAATCCTTTAAGTAAAGCATGATTTAAGTTTCCCCCCCCCTCAAAAAAAAAAGAAGGAGCCTAATATTGCTTTGAAAACTTCTTGGATCTCCCTCAAACCCTCAAAATGAGAGAGAGAAAAACACAGAATAGAATCCTTTCAAAGAACAACATGATGGAATCCATATCAATTAGAAACTTTTGATCTGAAACAAGGACCACACATTTGGCCCAATAAATGTGGCATAAGATATAGTTTTGTTTTCTTCTTGCTGTATTAATACTTCTTAAAATTTATTGAAGTTTTCAATTTCAGAAATATGAATTTATATCTCACAATTGCATAATTCCACAAATTTTGGGAGGCATGGAATTTTCCCTGGGAAATATGGACTTTTCCCAGTGGAAGAATGGATGGATGAAAGACTGCATAATATAAAATTGGGAAATGAATAGAAAACCAAGGACATAAATTTCAGGTGAAGTGTGGGAAAATTTTTAAATCTTTTTATAGAAATAGATTTAAATATAAATGCAATACATAAATTGATTACAAAAACTGTATTAATTTGGAGTTTATAATCATTCTGGCTGAAGAATCAGGATTAATGTAAAGAATATTCATAGATTTTGTTTAAAGTCATCTCCTACTGGAATTCAGATGATTCACTCCAATTGTGGAACTCCAATGCTGGAGATGCACAAATTTTCTCAACTCAAAATGTATGCACCATTCTTCTTCTTCCAATATAATCCTATTTTATTATTGTCTTGAAAACTTACAACCTTCAACTTCATTCTATCCTCATTTACAATTTTCTGCCAATTTCTTCTGCCACCTTCATTCAACCTCACCACCTTCATCACAGCCTCCAAATCAAGTCAAGTGACCCAATGATATCAAACCAGTATGAAAATATAATTCAATGGTCTCTTGAAGTTCTATTATTTATAGCTTCCTTATTACTTTCTTCTCTCAACATCATTTATTTTCAAGCTCAAGCCTACTGGAATTAGTATGATTTCTCCCGCTTTTGCCATCACCTTAAATTTTGCTACTTAGTTTTCCATTAGAGTCAAAATTGCCAAACATCACTGTTGGTATTCCTTTTACCTGTTTCTTTCTCCTTTCCAAGTTGTCTCCCATAATTTTGATTGTTTTCTCAAAATTCAACATAAAAGTGGTCCTGGTATTTTTGGATCATTTAATCAAGAGATTTTTCCCCAAAATAAGTATGAAATTAGGAAGGGTATAAGGCTAGTAGCTTTGAAATAATAACACTCAAATTTATCAATAGGACAAAGCTTATGTGAGTCAGTATTTGCAACATGGAGAGATAATTTGATGATTTTAAAATTGAAATATTTTAGAGGATATAATAAGGTTTTGAGCTTGAATTTTATCAAAAAGGATTTTTGCAGTCATGATACAAAAATAAAATTGTCAGCCTCCTGGATGCCAAGACCCTTTCTATCCTTTAGCTACCAGAGGTGATAATTTAAATAATAAATATATTATTTAATAAATGCAGCAAAAATCCGTAGAATACTTGGATTAAGCTTATTGCAAGGTTAAATGGTTTGGTTATTGTTTATTGTTTCTAATCAAAATTGATTATTAAATATTTATAGAGGGGCCAAAATTATATTGGGGATCTTTAACACCTCTCTTCAGGGATTTCAGTATGAAAACACATAGTCCTGGTTACTTTGGGTTCTTTGGTTTAAATATTATTATACCCAAAGATAATATGTATATAAAATACACAATGGAGTGGTAGGGCCTTGTAGCCAAGCTACCAAAACATAGAAAGGATAATAAGACTCAATGGTATATTATTAAATCCTTTGGGTATCTTTTTGGGACGTGTACTGATGGGTTAAACCTGTATACTGGGGTTATAAGGTTGTTCAGCAGTTTTAATTGATAAAAAGAGGTTTGAAGACGGATATTACTGATCAGAAATTGCCATAAATCACTTACTTATCTATTATAACTATTTGATTACCTTGGCATGGCGTCTGGATATGAGTATTAATGGGTCTCTGCCCATCAACATCCTCAAAAGAGCTCTGTATTTATAGTTTTTGGAGTCCCAATATGGTCCTTCTGAGGGTTGTAGGGGGTCAAAGGGACGGACACTAAGGCTAGCAGGGTAACCGGGGGGTAGCCTGTCATGTTCTCTTGGTGCTATAGCCTGGGTAGCATCTAATTCATTAGGGTATGGGAATTATTCTACCTTATAATGGACATTAGGATGTGTGAATAACACTAATATGTCCTATTTATGTATTATTTAATTAATTATCCTTAGTATATGTTCCCAGTAATCTAATAATTATATTATTAGACATTTCTAGGGACATTTTTATGTCAGGTAAGTTCTCATTATGTATCATATAACTGGAGTAAAAGTCATAATATTGATTTTACTCTTTATTTACAAGTTCCAGTTGATTTTTTAGATAATTACTTAAAAATATAAGTGATTAAAATTCATGTAATATTAGTACATCATTATCTTCCTTAGTATGTCACAAAGATGTTTATGTATAGCAATTCTCATAAAAGTATATTAAAGTATTTTAATATATTTTTTGAAGCTGTCATTGTCTTATTTTTGACATTCTTGATACTTTGCATTATATTAAATAAAAAATACGTGTAAGGATTATTTAGGTATTTTTATATAATATTATGTATATTTAGACAGTCTACTATCCACGGGAACCTTTATTACATATTTAGCAAGTTCCCGTGTATGTTGTAGCCTGTTTACGCGGTACCCCGGCTGCCTGTCACTATGTCAGCCCGTAGTCCCGCGGCTGTGTACTTTTCAGAGGCCCGGGGCTGCGTACACAACCTTGAAAGGTTGACACGGCTGTATCTCAGCTGCGCGCGGGTGCTGTGGCTGCTGCCGCTGCATGCGGGAATTGTGACAAAACAAATTTCCTTCAATAAATCCTAAAATATACACAAAACCTCAATTCTGACTGAATTTTAGGTGTGAAACCTATACATGACAATTTGTGAAATATTTAATTGGGCAAAAAGCTCAATACCGGAGCCTTAGTATTTTGGTTCTTTTTTCCTTAATTATTTAAAAATATAAGGAGTTGGATTTCAAGGGTGGGGTCAGTGAGTGACCCTACCTAATTTTGGATGGAGAATCCATTTCTGTTATAATACTACACGGCCCTGCCACTCCAATGTGCATTTTATATACATATTATCTTTGGGTAAAATATTCTTTAAACTAAAGAGCCCAAAGTAACCAGGACTACGTGTTTTCATACTGAAATCCCTGAAGAGAGGTGTTAAAGATCCCCAATATAATTGTGGCCCCTCTATAAAAATATTTAATAATCAATCTATTAATATTGATTCAAAAGAATAAACCATAACCAAACCACTTAACCTTGCAATAAGCTTAATTGAAATATTTTACAGATTTTTGCTGCATTTATTAAATAATATATTTATTATTTATTCTATCACCGCTGTTAGCTAAAGTATAGCAAGGATCTTGGCATCCAGGAGGCTGACATTGGTTTTTGAAATTATTGTTTGATCATCTCAAAAAAAAAAGAAAAAGAAAAAGAAAAAAAAAAAAAAAAAAAAAAAAAAAAAAAAAAAAAGAAAAAAAACTTTTTTCCGCTCAATTTTTAGTCTCACTTGTAACTAGCATACAGGGCCTCCTGCCCATAAAAGGAGAAGCTCTCCCCTGCCTTTCTGATATCATCCAGGGGATTGATATCATATCCATTTCATCTCATCACATCATTTTTTGCATCTATCATTTCTGATCATCAGAAATTCATCTGTCATCTGCCATCTGGAACAAGTTTTGATCCTCATCTTTAAAACTGGGTATATATTTTGATTGTCCCCTGATCCTTGATCCTCATCACCAACCAATAGCCTTGCTGGTTGAAGAAGAATTCAACTGATAGAATTCTTGAGTGTGTTAAACCACTCTTTGATTCCTTCATCAAACCATACTGGTCCTGATCATTCTTTGATTATCTTTTCCGGAGCCAGTCACGTTTGACTGAAGAGGTTCTATTAAGCTTAAAACCTGGAGTGTTATACCTCCCTTTATTTCCTCAAAGTTGCTTCTTTGCCATGCTATTCTTGAGTCCCTTGAGAAGTGTTGAGGCAATTCTTTTCCAAATCAGTTATTGTCTGCTTCTAGAGCTTCATCAAACAATTTGCTTTGTCTTGTGCAGCCACCCACAGTTATCTGGTACCCTTCAAGCGCTTGATTGCGGAGAGTTGGGCAGTTTCATTGAGAACCTGGAGGTGGTGTGGGTTTGAGTTGATCAAGCATGATCTTCTGCTGACAACCAGAGCTATTAGCTTGTGGGAGTTGTTACTTGCAACTGCCTTGTTCTGTCAAACCCTGAACAAACCTTGACTTCTTTTGTTCAAAGTTTATCCCAACACCATCTTGCCTCAGATAGTGTTGTTTCCTTGCTACTGACAACTGCTATCATCTTTATCCTCCACTCTTTGGTTCCTCATTTACCAGGTTCTGGACCTTGATCTTGGTTACATTTAAATATTTTTGTAACACTCAGGAGGAAAGCCTAAACAGAACCTTTCCCCTCCACAGAACTACCACGGCCTAGCACCTTTTGGAGTCTTAAATTTGGTCCCCCGGGCCAGGATGAAACCAGCAAACTTGGTATTTACAGTCCCAACTTGAAGAATCAACTCCAAAATCCAATCTTTTTTTCTTTTTTTTCTTCTTTTCTGTCATCATCCAGATCTGATCCGTGGAGGCAACTTGTTCCAGAAGTAAGTCCTCCCATTTGTGCACCATCCAGGCAAGATCCTTGTTGTTGTTTTTGTGAAGCTCTACTCTTGCCATGCTTGTGAGCCACTTTGGAAATCTGCTCTTTGGATCCCCTTAGGAACTCTGTCTTTGAAATGGAATCTGCTCCCTCCACCTCTGTTTGGGCCAAGATGGTCAAGATCAAACCTCAGAACAAGAGCTTAAGCTTCAATGGAACACATGTGGAGCAGTTTCTGAACTCCTACAAAATGGCTGCTCAAGTGGACGGTGCAAGTGAAAACAATATGGCGTATAAGTTACAATTCTTTATCTCCTCTGACAAAGTTATGGAAGTGATCAAATCATTTGATGGATTCAAAACTCATAACTGGAGGCTCTTGAAGGAGGCTATGTTGGCTTATTGGGGAAAGATAGATATGGCCAGATTTACCTTACAGGACTTGGATGATCTGGTTTTGCAGTGGATCTCCAATGGTGGTGTCTCTTCAGCCTCTGACTATCAGTATTTCAGAAAGTCTTGGGATCCTATTCAGTCTTATCTTATCAGAAACAATCACATTGACACTGTGGAAAAAATTCAAGTTTTATTTTTCCAATCTTTTTTGCCAGGAGTACAGGAAAGGATTCGGGACAAATTGGTCAACTCTGGATCCATGATCACCACCAAGGATAATTGGTTCAAACTCCCTGTCTTTCTGGTACTTAGGAATGCAGTGGATAAGGTTATGAAAGGTCAAAACGCCTTAACTTTTGAGAAGCCAAGGGTCACTGAACCAGTTCAGGCTCCCTCTTTCCAAGAATCCAAAAAGATTATGAACAAGATGGAAGCAAATCATAGAACCAAATCAAATCCCCAGACCAATAAGGAATCTGCCACTATAAATGAGATCATTAAATTACTCCAGGCATTTGAGAATAAAATTGATCAGAAAATATCCTCTTTAGCTACTCCTAAGCCTGCTAATTCTGTTCCTAAATCCACCTTAGTCTGTTATTACTGTCATAGGGAAGGCCATGTAACTGGCAGATTTCCTGAACTCCAGAAGGACAAGGAGGAGAAGTTAGTGGAGCAGAAGGGAAATAATTTCTTTCTTCCCAATGGTGTTTTGATCCCTTTTGATTTGTCTTGCCCAATCCGTCATGTGGTGGCCTCTTACCAACCACCAGCTCCAAAGAAGGCATCTCTGGTCTCCTTGGATTTTCAATCATCCTGTGGCATCTTCAACCTTGGTATCCTCCAGCTTCTCTAGTGCCTATCAATCAAATAAAACTAGGAAACGGCATCAGGAACCCAAACCTCACAAGTCTCCCACTGTTCAATCTTCAATTCTTCAAAAACCTGTCAAAAGTCAATCTTTGCATGAGCCTCCTTCTTCTGATGTGGAAGAAATGGAAGTGGAAGAGGAACCACTCATGAAAGGTTCCAGGACCACCCTGATCCTTCACCTCCTCTTCAATATGTTCAATCCCCTCAGTCTTCCAATCCTGTTCCAGTACCTCCTTCAACTGACCTTCCTCCCTCCACCCAGCCCAAAGTTTGGTTTGAGAGGGGAATTTCCAAGGATCACCCAAATGCTGTAGAAGGAGTATTAAAGAAAATATCTGATCTCAAAAACCCTGATATGTCTTTGGTGAACTACTGTCTATCTCTCAATCTGTGGCTGAAGGAATGAAGAAGTGGGTTTCTCCTCAACGTGTGGAAATTGGTCCGGACGAATTGAAAGTCTCTTCTGGCACTTTGATGGAGGATTCTGGTGAAACAGATCCCCCTTCAGATTCAAATCTGTATTCCTGTCCTCTTGGATTTCTTCCCTGTTATCTTGGTGAATCAGGTAAAACAGTTTCTCTTCTTGTGGATTCGGGCTCCCAACTAAACTTAATTTTGGATGCTATGGCCTGCAAGCTCAAAATTGGACCAAGGGTCAGCTTTACTTCTGCAGTTTATGGCATAGGGAATCCGTCATGTGAACTGGTTGGTATTGCTGAGGATGTCCCTGTTTGAATTGGTTGAAATATTGTTGGAAACTGTCACTCCTGGATCACTTGTTTGGAAGGTCCTATGATCTTGGGCCAACCTTTCTTAATGGATTTTGGTGCTACCCTGATGTTTTCTGATCAAGTTGGGGAGAGAATCCTTCTCCCTGATGCCAATGGCAGAAAAATAAAAGTTCCTCTCTTTTCTTTGGATTCTGGTCATTGGGAAAGGGATTTCCCTTGTCATCCTCCCAAATCAGTTCTCAAGGGAAAGCAGAAGGACAACTCTCATTCCTCTCATTCTCATTTTTTATTGGATTAGTTTATCCTTCTGACAGTTGTAGTTCCTCTCAGCCTCAAACTTCAACTTATGGATCAACTTCTATCCCAGAGGCATATCTTTCTCTTTCCTCATCATCTCTTCCTCATACAAATAAGATCAAAGATCAAAAACATGAAAAATCCGAAAAATACAAAAATATTTCTCCTCTCTATGGATCTTTTATCTCTTATTTTCCTTCTTATCTTCAGCCTGATAAATCATCCTCTATTCTAGTTTGGAATCTCTGCAATGAGTCTAAAATAGATCCCAATCTTGATTCTATTCTTGGTAGTTTTGGTATGAAGGAGTATGGCCTTAGGTGGAGGCAATTTGGGGTAGAAGTAAGTCCTCCCAATTGTGCACCATCAGGGGCTTCTACTACTGTAATTTTTGAAACTCTACCCTGTGCCAAACATGTGAGCAATTTGTTATCCTTTGGATCATCTCTTATGGAAAAGGCAACTTTCAAGGACAAGGCAGAACACCAAACTTGGAAGATGTTGGAACTTGGTCTCAGCTTTCAGAGTCAGCTCTCTCTGGTCAATGCTTGGAGGAAAAAAGGATTACTCTCCCTTGCCACTAAGTATAAACCAGTTGCAAAGAAGGTTCAACCAGTCAACCAACCAATGCCTCTCAACCTCAATCCTCCTCTTATGCCTCCTCCTCTATCCCGCAATCCTTACTGTGGTCTATCTTGATCTATCACTGGTCCATTCATCCCCTCTGGTTGTGTCAATGAAGAACTTCTTAAAGTGGTCAACTTTGGTCCTGATGAATGGCTTTTTCCTGATGAGTTGAATTTGATCAAAAATGTCTTAGCTCTTAGGGAAAAAGCTATTGCTTTCTGTGAGGAAGAGAGAGTTCTCTCAAAAGAATCCTATTGTCTAACTTATATCATTCCTGTAGTAGAACATGGTTCCTGGCAAAAGAAGAAGATACCAATCCCTGCAGCTAAAGTTGAAAAATTCATCAAGTTGGTCCGCAAAAAAGTCCAAACCAGTCTGTACAAACAATCAAATTCTAGGTATTCCAGTCCTGTTTTCTGTTTTCTCAAGAGTAATGGTAAACTTAGAATATTTCATGATCTCCAGCCTCTGAATAAGGTTACTATTAAAGACTCTGGTATTCCCCCTTCTTCTGAAGAATTTGTCAAATCCTTCTCGGGGAGAGCTTGCTATGGTCTAGGTGACATTATGGGTGGCTATGAAAAACAATCCTTACATCCCATTTCTTGTCCCCTCACCACTTTTGATACTCCTCTTGGTTGCTTCCAGCTTACTCCATTGCCTCAAGGTGCCACCAATTTGGTTGCAGTCTATCAGGCGCAGATGGTCTGGATCCTCCAGGATGAAATCCCTGATCATTCTGGGATCTTTATTGACAATGGAGGAATTAAAGGTCCAGTTTCTGATTATGAAAACAAGCTCTTACCCTGGCATTCTGGAATCCGTCAATTTATCTGGGAATATGCAACCACTTTGGAAAGGATCCTGTTTCAAATTGAGGAGTCTGGTCTCACTGTCTATGGATCAAAATTGGCTGCCTGTGTCCCTGCTTTGGAAATTGTTGGTCATGTGGTCTACAAGGAAGGAAGAAGAATGGCTCCATCCAAAGTCAAAAAAATCCTCTCTTGGCCTACTCCCATCAATCCAACTGAAGTCAGAGGTTTCTTAGGTGTTGTGATCTATGTTCAAATCTTTATCCCCTCCCTATCCAAAATTTGCATCCCCTTGCGTTGCTTAACCAGGAAGGATGCTGAATGGCTTTGGACCCAAGCTTGTGAACCATCATTTCAGATGCTCAAAAAAATTTTTGGAAAGGAAATTGTTTTGAAAAAGATCACTTGTGGACCTGGAGCTGGCAAGATCAAGCTGGCTGTGGACTCAAGTTATCAATCCGTTGGAGCTGTTCTTTCTCAGGAAGATGAAAATGGTTTGGATTGTCCCGCTCTGTATGAATCTCTTCTTTTTTCAGATGTGGAATCCAGGTACTCCCAGCCAAAACTGGAACTTTGCGGTGTGGCCCGGATGTTGAAGAAGCTCCAAACTGTTCTCTGGGGTCAACACTTTGAGTTAAAAGTTGATGCATGAACCATCATCAAAATGATCAATGCCCCCAGTCTTCCAAATCTCCAATGACCCGTTGGGTGTCTTTCATCCAGTTGTTCTCTTTTGATATTGTTCATAGGCCTGGGAAATCCTTCACCATGCCTGACAGTTTATCTCAGTGCTCCCTTGGAGATGAAGAATTGGATGTTGGAGTAGATTTTGACAAGGAGGAGCCTTTCATTTGTCCTGTCTTCACCTTTTCCTCCCAATATTATTCTGGCTTCCAACAAGGGTTCTGGCTTAAATTAGAGCAGTACCTTTCCACTCTCCAAAGGCCCCCTGATATCTCTGATAAAGATTTTTGATCACTCAAAAGGAAGTCCTCCAGTTTCTTTGTCCAAGGTACTAGGCTTAGGAAAAGAGGCAACCCTTGTGCTCTCATTGTTTTCACTATCCCCGCTAAGCACAATTTGGTCTTCAAAAGTCTCCATGAAGGCCTTGGTCATTGTGGAGAAACCAAAACCTATAGGAAAATAGACAAACAATTCTGGTGGCCATCCTTGAAGAAATCAGTCTCCCAATGGTGCCAGAGTTGTGAGGTATGTCAGAAACGTGATCTTAGGCACCCGGCTGAAATTCCTTATCCCACTGGAGAGTCCACTGTCTTTGGAAGGATTGCTATGGATGTGGTTCATATTAAGGCTGGTGGAGCTAAGTACCTCATTGTGGCTAGAGATGATTTTTCTGGATGGGTTGAAGAAAAATTTCTTAAGAACCTCAGTTCTGAATCAGTAGCAGCCTTCCTCTATGAGACTTGGACAATGCGTTATGGCTTGGCTCAATCTTATTCAACTGATGGTGGCTCTGAGTTTGGCGCCAAACTTGCCAAAATGATCCGATTGCTTCCTGGACAACAAAGGGTGACCACCTCTTTTTATCCTGAAGTTCAAGGCATGGTGGAAAGAGGCCATGCTCCTTTGAAGGCTGCTCTTGTCAAGCTGGCTGGTGAAAGTGGGAAAAATTGTCGCAAATTTCTTCCTCTGGTCCTCTTCTCTGATTGAATTTCAACCAAACAAACAACTGGCTAATCACCCTTCAAAATCATCTTTGGTCCAAGGGCTTTCCTTCCTCTTGATCTGGAAATGGAATCTTTCTTAGGTATTTCTTGGCAAAAGGTTTTTTCCACCGCTGATCTATTAGTTACCAGATCCAAGCAACTGGAGCAAAGTGAAGATGTTTGTGACAGAGCTTATCAGAAAATGATGGAGTCAAGGGAAAAATCAGTCCAGTATTGGGAGGATAAGCACTCCAATCAAATCAGGGATCCCTTGAACCCTGGTGATCTATTCTTAGCTTATAATTGATCTTTGGAAACCCAGTGGGGAAAGCTTTTCTCTAACCGCTGGAATGGTCCTTACTGAGTGGTCCATCAAGTCAGAGGTGGATCATATGTATTGAAAGAACTGGATGGTACTCAGATGGCCAGAAGGTTCTCTGCTGATAAGGTCAAGAAATTTCATTGTTGTGGAGACAACTCAGATCAAAAGTAAGTCCTCACAATTGTGAACCACCAGGGTCATCTGCTGCGTTTGTTGTGAAACTCTACTGTATGACACATACGTGAGCACCTGGGACACCTTCTTCATTTTGTCAGAGCCAGCTCTAGGATTTCCTTTGGATGGATCAAGATCTTCTTTTCAATCACCCTCAAGATCAAATGGGCGTTTTTCTGTTTCAATCCCTTTTCTTTCTTTCTTTATATTTCATCAAACTCAGGTGCAGAATAGGAACAGTCTGTAAGTTGGGGAGAGATGTGGTGACCAAATCTGGACACCTCAGGAAAACATGTAAAATTTAATTTTTTTACAATTTTTTTTCTTAACAGCTATCATCAATCAAAAAAAAAAAAAAAGGAATTTTCCTTGCTTTGGTATCACACCTCCTAATTTCTCATCCCTCCAACATTTCCCTGTCCCAATGGTCTAGGGACAGGCCTCTAGTTGTCCTGTCACCTTTTTCTTGTGACCAATCCCCCTCCTCCTGATTTTCTTTCTTTCTTTTTTTTTTTTGGCCGAACGCGCAGGCCAAGACCCACTCTGCCCAATCTTCATCCATCACGCCCGCATTGGCCATCACTCACAGCCCACATTCCTCATCATTGGCATCTGAACCAATCCACCAAAGATGATTGGTTGCTTTTAGACCGATCATCCGCCTACCCATCTATCTGAACCCTTTGAAGACAATTGAGGCATGCACAACCAATCAACGTTGAATGATGGGTTGAATTTTTACCAATCATCCAAAGATCCGCCTCTTGACCCTCCCTTCTGGCATCCCAATTGTCCAAAGGCAATCAGCCGGCTTTGACCCATATCCAACCAACTGCCCCATTGCCTTGCTCTGATCGCATTGATCTAGCAAGGATGATCAACCACTCAATCCCCCTTTGACCAACCAATCAAAAAAGACAGATCTGTGGATTCCAACCGATGGCCACCCTCAACCGCCGCTCCAACCAACTTTTTTTTTTTTTTTTTTTTTGATCATCTGCGCGCAACTGATCACGCCGAAAATCCTCATCATCTATACCACTGCAACCAATCCCCCTTGTGGCCTCGCAAGCGGCCGCAAGTTCTGTCTCCCGTGACCAGCTCCTCTCCTGCTGTTAATCACAAGCACGGCAAACTCCAACCGCTGGTTGGTGTCAGTTGATTCTTGTTTTGTGTTCAAGTGCTCTGCCATGTCAATTCATATTTTTTGGTTTTTGAAATTTTTGTTTGATCATCTCAAAAAAAAAAAAAAGTTGGTTGGAGTGGGGGTCAAGGGTTGCAATTGTTCAGAATGGACCAATCTGTCTGTTTTGATTGGTTGGTTGAAGGGGGATTGAGCGGTTGATCATCCTCGCTCAATCAATGCAATCAGAGCAAGGCAATGGGGGAGTTGGTTCAATATGGATCAAAGCCGGCCAATCGTCTTTGGAAAATCAGGAAGCCAGAAGGGAGGGTCAAGGGGCGGATCTTTGGATGATTAGTGAATATTTGACCAATCATTCAAAGTTGATTGGTTGTGGATGCCTCAATTGTCTTCAAAGGGTCAAGATAGATGGGTAGGCGGATGATTGGTTGGAAAGAAACCAATTGTCTTTGGTGGATTGGTTCAGATGCCAATGATGGGGAATGTGGGCTGTGAGTGATGGCCAATGCCGGCGTGATGGATGAAGATTGGGCCAAGCGGGCCTTGGCCTGCGCATTTGGCCAAAAAAAAAAAGAAAGAAAGAAAGGAGGAGGGGAATTGGTCACAAGAAAAAGTTGACAAGACAACTTGAGGCCTGTCCCTTGACCACTGGGACAGGGAAATGTTGGAGGGCTGAGAAATTTGGAGGTGTGATACCAAAGCAAGGAAAATTCCATTTTTTTTTTTTTTTTTTTTTTTTTTTTTTTTTTTTGATTGATGAAAGCTGTTAAGAAAAGAAATCGTAATAAATTTAAATTTTCCATGTTTTCCTGAGATGTCCAGATTGGGTCACCACAACGGGGGGGGGGTACGGGGTAGGGTTAGGGTTGAGCTAGGGTTCTGTACTTGGGGTCATATCTCATCTATCTTGTTGCTTGTGGTTGTACCTAGGTTAGTGTTGAGAGGGAGGACTTAAAAACACCCCACTCTCAACTCCGGGTTGGATCATCTCATTATCGGATAATCAAAACAAACATATCATTGGATTACCATATATATCATATAGTTCATATCACCAGACCGCCAGGAAATGGTATAAGAAGGATTGGAGGGAAGGAATTTTTCTTATCATCACTCTCTCTATTCTTAAACTCATTGCATCCAATCTCCTTACAGACGCTTAGATCAATAACTTCTGGAAATTGAGGAAAACTTTGGGGGTATCACCCCTCTTGTTTTCATACCAATATTTGCGGTGGTTAAGCAGGATGGGAAGTTATTCCGGATTGTTCATGATCTGCAGCGGCTTAATTTTTTTACAATCCAAGATGCGGGACAACGTCTGTGCATGGACAAGTTTCTGGAATCTATGGCAGGGTGCGCATGCTATGGGTTGGTGGATGTGATGGGCGGATAAGATCAGCATGAACTCAATTGGAGTTCACGCCCAATGACTGCCTTTGAAACCAGATTGGGCAGGATGATACTGACACGGCCTCTGCAAGGCACAACTAACTTGGTTGTGGTTTACCAAGCGCAGATGAACTGGATTCTGAAAGGCAATCCTCCGGAGGGGGTGCAGATTTTCATTGACAAGGCGGGCATCAAAGGCCCAAGGACAGATTACGGAAGCAAAACGCTCATTGACAATCCGGTAATTTGCGCAAACACTGGAATGGATCTTGTTTTGGATTGAGGAAGCGGGGCTCACATTTTCAGGGAGAAAGCTAGAGGTCTGAGTACCTGCGCTGGAGGTTCTAGGGCATGTGGTGTCTTATGAAGGAAGGCAGATTGCGGAAAAGAAACACAACAAAGTCCTGGAGTGGCCAACACCAAAGACTGTATTGCACATTCTCTAGTTCTTGGGATTGTGTAGGTATGTATGGATTTTTATTGAACAGTTTGCGGAGGTTGCTAGTCTGTTGCGGGCATTGACGCGTAAGGGCGCGGAATGGGCCTGGGGTCCAAAATGTGACATCGCCTTTGAAAAAATCAAGGAGATTGTTGGACCCAATATTGTACTGCAGGACTTGGATTAAAAAGCTGGGGGAATAAAGTAGGCTGTGGATTTGGGCAAGCTTGGCGTGGGGGCAGTGCTGACACAGGAGAATGAGGGGAAAGATTGACTGGTACTTTGCAAGTCCATCACGTTTATGCCAACAGAGAGACAGTATTTTCAGCCAAATTTGGAGCTTTTGGGGGTCACCAAGATCATGCAGAGGTTTCAGAATTTGCTTTGGGGGATTCACTTCATGCTTCTGGTGGATGCGGAGGCGCTGGCACAGATTATCAATTTGCTGACGCTGCCAAAGACAACTATGACCAGGTGGGTTGCGTTCCTTCAGTTGTTCTCTTTCAGGGTGGTAAATGTTCCAGGGAAGGAATTTAAAATTCCAGACGCGTTGTCTTGGTACCCGCGCAATGAACCGTACAAAGGCACAGAACCACTGGATGTGGAGGCTCCAACGGTTAAGGTAGGAGTGGTGGAAGTGGGTGTTTGACTTCTGCTCCAGCAGTCCAGGAGGTACGCGGTTGTCAGTTTGTATTTTTGGGATCTTTTGTTTCCGGATGATACGCCAGCCAAGATTGTTAGATGGATTTGGCAGAGAGTGGGGAATTTCTACCTTCAGGAAGGACAGCTGTGGTGGCCAAGCACACCGGTACCGCTTGTGGTCAGCACGTCAAGGGTGGATCAGGAGGTAATTCTGGGAAGTCTTCATGACAATCTTGGTCATTTCAGCAAGCTTGAAATGCGGAAGCAGGTGAGGGCAAGGTTCTAGTGGCCGGGTGTAGTATGCGCGGTGCAGGAGTGGGTACGTTTGTGAAAAGCATGTCAGAAGAGGACAGCAACATTACCTTGCATAGTAGGTATTCCCACTGGGGAGGACAACTTGTTTGGGGGGGTTTCTCTGGATTTTTTGCACATCAAGGCAGGTAAGTTTGTGTACCTCCTTGTTGCACGTGACAATCTGTTGGGATGGGTGTAAGTGGGGCTTCTGGTGAAGCTCTTGGCGGAGAAAGTTGGGCAGTTTCTGGAGAAAGACTGGTTTGCACCTTACAGATCACTTTGCTTGGTAACGGTTGATGGACGCGCAGAGTTCCAAGGACAATTGGAGGATTTAGTGCAAAGTTGCGGAGCAAAGTTTGGGTGAGTGAAGGAGTACTATCCGGAAGGCGCAGGGATGATTGAGCGCAGTCACCAGCCAATCAAGGGCCCAATGGTGAAAATGTGCCAGGAGGATGGAAAGCCATGGCAGGAAACCCTTCTGGTGGTTCTTTGTGCTAATTGGATTTTGGTGAAGAGATCAAAGGGTTATTTGCCTGACAAGCTTCTATTTGGGCAGCAACCCATGCTGTCAATTGACATTAAGCTGGAAACCTTTCTGGGTATTGATTGGGGGAAGGTTAAGAAGGCCGCAGATCTAGTCAAGGCCTGCGCCAAGCAACTCCTGCAATGGGACAATATGCTTGAGAAAGCTTCTGGAAGGCTGAAGGCAACCCGCAAAAATTCCGTCCCCTACTGGCATGATTGCTGCGCCCAAAAGCTCCAGGATCCATTGCAGAAGGGGGACTTGGTTCTGCTTTAAAACTGGAGGCTGGAAACTAAATGGGGGAAGTTGTTTCCTAATCAATGGAACAGTCCTTTCCGCGTGACTTCTAACTTAACCGGAGGTAGTTACCAGTTGGAGGAATTGGATGGAACTCCGCTCAAATGGAAGGCCACCAATTTGCACATGAAACAATTCTTTGAACAGGGCTCAACTTCATTCAACAAGACGGCTGGTTCAGATAGCAAAGGGGACAAAAAAGTGGATCCTTCTTTCAAGGACAAGCCCCCGCACACGCTTTGCGTCCAGCGGAGTAAACAACTGCAGACTGCTGGGGAAAGCCCCCAAGGTGGAGGGGAAAAATGTATGAATAGGGGATATGATTGGATTTGGTGAGGGGGTGCTCTAGCTGGTTCACAGCCAGAACAACTAGAAACCCCAGAATGTTTGTTTTCTTAACTTCTTCTCTCTGGATTGGCTTTTGGGGATTATTTCTGGCTAGGGTATGGTTTCTTTTAGGTTAGCACACGGCACAAAGCTGGGTCCGCGGATGCAAGGACAAGCCCCGCATTTGGGAAAAGGAAAACTTCCAACGGATTATCAAAGAAACTAGGGAAGCACGTGGAACAAAACAGATGTGGGTCAAAAAGGGGGGTGCGGGCTTGGCAATGGGTTGGTGCTTTAAAAAAAAAACTCTCTCTCTCTTTTCAGGTTTTTCTTTGGTTATCTTATGGATGGAAGGTATAGATGGTTGGGGCAGATACTCTTTTTTTCTCTTCCTCTCCCTCTGAAGGGTGTGCGCGTGCAGTGGGTTTTCTTTGTTCTCTCTCTGTTCTATAGATGGGTACATCGAACTGTGAGGCAATTCTTCTGGGGCGGTCCAGGTACCTGGAGCAGATACTTGCAGTGGCGCAGATTTTGCTCACTCTCAGCGGATACTCTCAGTGGCCCAGATTCTCCTCACTCTTGCGGATTGCTCTCAAAGCGCTGATCTTGCGCGCGGCTCTCATTTTTCAAAAGGTTCTCACAAGCCCAAAGGCTACTTAGGTTGGCGCAGCAAAAGTCCTTTTTCTTTAAAAGATATGCACAGGATAGATACAAGGAAGAAAGAAGGAAAGGGGGGAATTCTGCCTATGCTGGCAGATTCCTCATCACCTCCTCCGCATCCGCGCAAGCCACTGCAGCTAGGGTTTTGAAGGCTTCCAAAAATTTGCGTCACACATCTGTGGTGTGCGTGTGGGGAACCACTAGGAAGCGCCGGAGTAGTTTGTCCATGTTGTTCATCATTGCCTCAAAACTTGCCAGTGGAAGTTCCAGAATTAATGGGATCTCTGGAATCTTGGGAGTGGCGGCTGGAGGAGTTGCAGCAGCCGCGGGTTCCAGTTAAAACTTGATAACCACGGGAGTTGGCACACGCACGGGTTTTGGTGAAAACCTGGGAACAGCTCATGGGGATGGCAGTGGAGGAGTTGGAACCAGGGGAGCAGGTCTTGAGGGAGTAGAAGGAGGCAGTGGTGGTGGAGGAGGAGCAGTTCTTGGGGGAGTAGGAGGAGGCGGTGGCGCGGCCAAACCGTTGAAGATCCTTGGGTCCATTGCTGGTAATTTCATCCATACCCTTGCGGCCCACTTGTGAGAAGCGTTCCAACAGGCACAAAATTGGGAAAGTCCTGGTGCCGTGGTGGTCCAGCCCAAGTCATGACTCTTGTGCAACATAGGGTTTTGAGCAGTGCATTGCAGCTGGTTGCAAGGTGAGCCGGGCAGGGTCCACTCATTGGTTGAAATTTTTTTGTCACTCAAGACCACAAAAGAGTCCTGCTGGGTCCTCTTACACAGATGGCCTTGAGTATGGTTGCAAGGCATACTGTTGGATGAAGAGCAGCAACAGTGGCCGGCTTGGCACAAAACACAGGCGCGCCAACCCGCAAGGATTTGGCAGGAGAGGCTGTTCTGGCTACAGAATGTACAGGACATATTGGATAAAGTAGGGTGGATGGGGTTCTTCTTTTTCCTTGGTGTGAGTTAGCAGTGCAAAGGGGGAAGATGGGAACTAGGAATAGTCGGGGGCAGGTGAGATAGTGGTGGATCTCTGGGGACAGAACTCAAGTTGGGGGGGGGATATGGTGGTCTTTTATAGACGCGAGTTGGAATTGGCTGCGCGCTGCGTGCTCAGCAATGGGTGCGGCTTTGCTGCAGTAAGCCATGCTGAGGGCTCAGCAGCAGTCAAATTGGGCTCAGCATCTGGAGAAGCGGGGTGGATTGGATTGGATTGGACGGATCAGGCGGATCCAAAGCGCAGATGTATCCCGGATATTTTGAATGGCCCGTTGGGCGCATGCAGACATGCGCGGGGGGATCCAAGTTGGGCCCGGCGCAAGTGTTGCATCATGAGAACAAACCAGGTGGATGCAATGGCAGGCGGGCAATACAGATGGATATGGGGTATGGGATTTAGATCATCGGATGGGGTTGGAAGGATAGAGTTGGGCTAGGGTTCTGTACTTAGGGTTTTATTGAATTATTCTTGTTTTCTTGTGGTTGTAACTAGGTTAGGGTTGAGGGGAAGGCTACTTAAAACACACCCTCAACCCAGATGTGGAGGATGATCATACCATTGGATCATCATAGGTTTTGGAAGGATCTTTATTCTCATTTCTCTATCTCTCAGTCAAAGGGTGAACAGTTGAACTCAGGGTTTACAGATACAAGGTATCAATAAATTCCAAACTTGGGAACAATTAAAGGAGAAGTACTCTTCTGAATTCCACACCAGCTGTTTGAAGCCACCAAAAAAGACCACAGGAGTTTCCTCAAGATAAATTTCAACTACCTATCTGCGGTTGGTTTCCTCAACTACATTGGCTGCAACACAAGACTGGAAATCTCTTCTGCTGTATTCAGCCTGTCTTTCTGCATGGCAAAACCTGGATTAAATCACTGGAGAGAGGTAAAAAGGGTCTGGAAATTTCTCAAAACAACCAAGGATTTCAAGTACTAACTCCGTGTGGATCTTTCACCACCAAAAATAGCCACCTACAGCAACACTTCTTGGGCCAATGATCCAGGTACCAGAAATTACCAATCTGGGTACTTATGCCTGGTCTTTGGCACCCCCTTTATTTGTAAAATCTGCAAACAGAATAAAATTTCCTGGTCCCCCACTGAAGAAGAGCTCAATGCACTAGTTGACTCCTAAAACAAAGCCACCTGGAGATGATAAATTCAAAGCTCAAATGAGCAATGTACAAGACTCATTTGAGCCATGTGGCATGGCTACAAGTCTGGTGGGCCAAAAAAAACAAAAAAAAACTAAATAAAACTAAATAAAAATACAAAAAAAACAGAAATCAACCAAAAGATCAAAAAAGGTTGATTTTTTAGTTAAAAAAAAAGAAATAAAATGAGAATGAGAAAAAATAAATAAATAAAAATAAAAATAAAAAACAACTGAAAACAGCCAACCAGTTTTCTTTAGATTTGGGTAAAAAATTTAAGTTCAACTTGACTAGGCCTAAAGTAAAAGGGCCAAAGAAATACAAGAAGTCTTTTGAGAAGCCCTAAAGAAAAGTGCCAAACAAATACCAGTATTTTGACCAGCCAAAAAATAAAAGAAGTCTTTTGACCAGCCCTAAAGTAAAAGTGCCAAAAAAAAACAAGTCTTTTGACCAGCCCTAAAGTAAAAATACAAAAAAAAAACAAGTTCAAATAGTGTTAAGCTGATCCCATCACAAGCCTGACACAAGTTAAGCTAGTGATGGGATCAGCCCAACACAAGTTGAACTGACTTATCATTAAAATCTCATTCAAAACACTCATCATAATGATGTTAACTCAAAACACTCCACATAATGAGTTTCAAAATGTGATAAACCTTTATATTAATAGAATTACAATATCAGCATGTTAGACCAAACCCAAATGATAAAATTATTCTATAAGTTAGAATAGAACTCAGGTTTTTCTTTGAGGTGATTAAACCAACAATCTTCTTTTTTAGAAATCATGGAACATGGTTGAGATACTATGTGCAGGATTGTAATCACATATCCCTTAAGTACAAGCTGGACCCGAGGATTATTGTTGAAAAAGCAAATGAACATAGGATCTGATTTTTCTTTTACACCCATTTTAATAAGAGTAAAAGTACAGCATTAATCCAATGAAATGAAATGTATTGGTCTTCCATAAGTATCTGCTATTATTTGACCCATTTCAAGCTTTGAAAGCCATTTTGAAGGGGAATCTTTTTATTGATTTCATTAACATCAAGTCTTTGTTCTATCATTTCAACATTTTTACTGCCAAGGATCATAGAATATCACCCTTTTTTCCCTCAATTTTTGAAGAATTTCTTTCCAAAATTTGAACTATCCATTTTTTTCATACCCAAGTGATTTAGAAATGAATCTAAAACAACAATTTCCATAACCAACTTGGTTCCAAACCTCACCCAAGAACCTATGTAAGTTCTCAGGTATTTGATTGAGGTAATTTATTTCCTAAAATAAAAAAGTAGTTAGAAAAAATTCTAATCTAATTAAAGGAATCACCACATGCCAAAGATGAGATTCTGTTTGACTCCTTGATTGCGTCTGCTTCATCCTTTGAAAAGGAATCAGATTACAACCGCACCAAAACCAATGAAATTTCAGTCTCCTCTACTGAACTATGAAATTCAGATGAAGAGCCTGACTTGGAATAAAAAAATTAAGAATCAGTTCATTAAACCCAAAAAATGAACATTTCACAAAAGAAAAGAC
Source organism: Puccinia polysora (assembly GCA_025617555.3). Lineage (NCBI taxonomy): Eukaryota > Fungi > Basidiomycota > Pucciniomycetes > Pucciniales > Pucciniaceae > Puccinia > Puccinia polysora. The sequence continues at coordinate 3,722,425 of CM062638.1, read as the reverse complement.
TTACAATTATTCATCTTTTCTTTTTTGGTGCCCTTCTGCTTCTATTTGCCCGCTTAACTTTCTTCTCAATGAGTTGAAATTGAGAAGGATATTGCTGGTTATCTTTGAATTTTGGAAGGCCTCTTCTGGATTTCAAGACTTTAGGTTCAAGTCTTGGCTTTGATCAATAATTGGCTGTCTCCTTCACCAAGTGCTTCAAAAGCCCGCAATAATCTCATTCAGGATTATTCAAGATCATTGCATTGAGCTTCTAATGTAACTAAGAATTGTTTAGAATTTCATCAACATTGAACTTTAAAAATTCAAAAGGATCAAATATTAGTCAAGTAGGAATCATCATCTTAGTCAAGTAGGAATCATCATACAAAAAAACATTTATCAAAAAGAATTAATCACAAAGTGATTTGAACAATCCAATTTAAACCAACTTACAGAACTAGAACTGGAATTCCGGTTTCTCCAATCCTTTTTGCTAGGAGTCCAGGAGAGAATAAGGAAAAATTATTTAATTCTGGATCTATGATCACAACTAGGGATCATTGTTTCAAGCTTCCTGATTTTCTTGTCCTTAGGAGTATTGTGGATTAAGTCATGAAAAGTCAAACTGCCCTAACCTTTGGAAAAC